>CANJKZ010000273.1:1430000-2030000 GCA_947471745.1 Closterium sp. Naga37s-1 | reverse complement strand
GGGAAGAAGGAGCGGAGAGGAGGGAGGGAGGAAGGCATTGCGAGATGAGGAAATGCTTTGAGACGTCTCACAACACTTCTTTTATCAGGAGGAAGGCATTGCGAGATGAGACGATTTTTTTGGCGCCTAAAAAATGGCATTGCGAGATGAGGAAAAGCTGTGCTGAGAGAACGGACACATGCGTGTACTACCGTTCTATCCTCTTCCCCACCCTGTCCCTTATCCCCCACCTGCATGCCGCATGGGAGCGCATCCACCCAGCTGAGGGGCATGCTGACCACGGGGTGGCCTGTGACAGTCCCACCCCCCACACCACCCCTCCCCTTGTTGCCGCTCTCTCCACCCTTGCCCTTCCCCCCCCGCCCTCCCCTCAGCCCCACCTGCATGCCGCATGGGAGAGCATGCACCCATCCAAGGGGCATGCTGACCACGGGGTGGCCCGTGACAGAGAGAGGCACTGTGAACGACCGCAGGGCGCGCGGGTACGGGACCTGCTGCTTCTCCCCTCTCCCCTTCTCTACCCCCACCCCTTCCCCCTCCCCACCCCCCTACCACCCCTCCCCATTTTCCTGCCCTTGCCTCCTCTCCCCCGTCTCTCTTCCCCCTTCCCCCACACTGCCATATCCCCCACCTGCATGCCGCATGGGAGCCCGTCCACCCATCCAAGGGGCATGCTGACCACGGGGTGGCCCATGACAGTGAGAGGCACTGTGAACGACCGCAGGGCGCGCGGGTACGGGATCTCCTGAGTCTCCTGCGCTGCTGCCTGCTTTTTGTTGTCGCTGCTGCTACCGCTGCCGCTGCTGCTGTTGTTGCCGCTGTTGCTGCTGCCGCTGCTCACTGCGATTGTGAGAGGCGAGTGCTGGGGGTTGTGGGCGAATGGCAGGACAGAGGCGACTGGAGGGGAGAGAAGAATGGGGGAGGATGCGGGAGAGTGGAAGAGAAGGGAAGAAGTAGAACGGATGGTTAGGTAGGAAGAAAGGAAAAACGAAGAAGGAGGCCCAGCAGGCAGCGTGAAAGGCAAACGTATGTCGTGTTTGAAAGCACTAAGAAGGCAACTCCAAGAGCGGAAACACAGCTCCTCAAAACGTCTTCTTGTGTTTTTCTTTCTCAAGATGGCAGCTCAAAAACTCGAGCAGTAAAAGCCTGCACGGCACCTGGTAGAATCCAAGCAGCTAGCTGGTTCTCTGTCAGAAACGAGTCACGTGTAGAAAGTGTATTTATTTATGAGGCGTCTCAAAAACACACTTTGTGCAGTCGGTACAGCACCTGGTAGAATCCAAGCAGCTAGATGGTTCTCTGTCAGGAACGAGTCCAACACTGCTTGCTGCTGCTCCTGTGTCCTCCGTGCTGCAACCACTTCCGCCTCCCTCCGCTGCCTCTCCCTTTCCCTCTCCGCCTCCGCTTCCTCCTCCAAGCCCTTCCTAGCATGCTGTGCTGCATCATGACCCGTGCCATGTTTACTGCTCTTCCCACCGCCGCGCTGATGCGCTGCAAAGATGAACGCCTGGAGTCACATGCAAGAGAGCCGTGCAGGTGAGCGACAACCAGAGAGAGGGGATGAGCTTTGAGTTGACCCATGAAGATGCGGAATTCTCAAATGTGATGGACTCATATCGTACGTGAACTATAAATATATCTCCACAAGAAACGCACATACACTTGGTAAACTTAACAACCTTCTCTGAAGAGAAGCTCATGTAATGAAGCTTATTAGTTTCGTTCATTGGGTTCACTAGTTTCTGAAACACCTCACACGCCTATGACTGACTGCATGTACACATGAGCTTGACTTCTAAGTCGATTCTAAAAAGTGCACATGACCAGCCCATGGCCCACCTTGGATGCCTTGTCCAGAGCTCTGAAGTCCAGCCTCGGAGCCTCCATCAACACAAACTCCACTTGCTGCCCGTTCTCATGCTGCTGTAGCGGGTGCTGCTGGTGTTGCTGCTCTCTGCACGCACTACTACCACCAGAGGCACTTGCAGCATCCGAGCAAGCCGCAGCAGCAGCGCCGGCAGTAGCAGCGCCGCTGGCTTTAGCAGGAACGGAATTTGCGGCAAGGGCTCGGAAGAGGAGTGAAATACGGGCGTCAATAGGGGAGCCGGGGAGATGCGGGGACACAGCCACACGCAGAGGGGGAGAGTGGGGGCGTGCGAACGGAAGAGGATGGGGAGGAGGAGGAGGGGAGAATTGTGGTGGTTGAGGAGGGAGAGAAGGGTGCAGGGTGGGGGGAAGGCGGGAGAAGACAGCTGTCATGATGAAGAGGAGATCCCGCATGGTGCTCTGGGGGGAGCAGGGGGAGCAGGGGGAAGCAGGGGGAGCAGGGGGAGCAGGGGGAGCAGGGGGAGCAGGGGGAGCAGGGGGAGCAGGGGGAGCAGGGGGAGCAGGGGGAGCAGGGGGAGCAGGGGGAGCAGGGGGAGCAGGGGGAGCAGGGGGAGCAGGGGGAGCAGGGGGAGCAGGGGGAGCAGGGGGAGCAGGGGGAGCAGGGGGAGCAGGGGGAGCAGGGGGAGCAGGGGGGAGCAGGGGGAGCAGGGGGAGCAGGGGGAGCAGGGGGAGCAGGGGGAGCAGGGGGAGCAGGGGGAGCAGGGGGAGCAGGGGGAGCAGGGGGAGCAGGGGGAGCAGGGGGAGCAGGGGGAGCAGGGGGAGCAGGGGGAGCAGGGGGAGCAGGGGGAGCAGGGGGAGCAGGGGGAGCAGGGGGAGCAGGGGGAGCAGGGGGAGCAGGGGGAGCAGGGGGAGCAGGGGGAGCAGGGGGAGCAGGGGGAGCAGGGGGAGCAGGGGAGCAGGGGGAGGCAGGGGGAGCAGGGGGAGCAGGGGGAGCAGGGGGAGCAGGGGGAGCAGGGGGAGCAGGGGGAGCAGGGGGAGCAGGGGGAGCAGGGGGAGCAGGGGGAGCAGGGGGAGCAGGGGGAGCAGGGGGAGCAGGGGGAGCAGGGGGAGCAGGGGGAGCAGGGGGAGCAGGGGGGAGCAGGGGAGCAGGGGGAGCAGGGGGGAGCAGGGGGAGCAGGGGAGCAGGGGGAGCAGGGGGAGCCAGGGGGAGCAGGGGGAGCAGGGGGAGCAGGGGGAGCAGGGGGAGCAGGGGGAGCAGGGGGAGCAGGGGGAGCAGGGGGAGCAGGGGGAGCAGGGGGAGCAGGGGGAGCAGGGGGAGCAGGGGGAGCAGGGGGAGCAGGGGGAGCAGGGGGAGCAGGGGGAGCAGGGGGAGCAGGGGGAGCAGGGGGAGCAGGGGGAGCAGGGGGAGCAGGGGGAGCAGGGGGAGCAGGGGGAGCAGGGGGAGCAGGGGGAGCAGGGGGAGCAGGGGGAGCAGGGGGAGCAGGGGGAGCAGGGGGAGCAGGGGGAGCAGGGGGAGCAGGGGGAGCAGGGGAGCAGGGGGAGCAGGGGGAGCAGGGGGAGCAGGGGGAGCAGGGGGAGCAGGGGGAGCAGGGGGAGCAGGGGAGCAGGGGGAGCAGGGGGAGCAGGGGGAGCAGGGGGAGCAGGGGGAGCAGGGGGAGCAGGGGGAGCAGGGGGAGCAGGGGGAGCAGGGGGAGCAGGGGGAGCAGGGGGAGCAGGGGGAGCAGGGGGAGCAGGGGGAGCAGGGGGAGCAGGGGGAGCAGGGGGAGCAGGGGGAGCAGGGGGAGCAGGGGGAGCAAGTAGGGTGGGGGAAAGGAAGAGGAGGGGTGGGAAGGGAGAGGGGAGGAGGAGGGAGGATGGGGGGAAGGTGAAACAAAACTCGCCGAAACGATGGCAGGATGATGCATATGTAACGAGGTGAGGTGAGAAAGATCAGGTGAGGTGCGGTGCGGTGCGATCAGATGAGGCGAGGTGAGGTGAGGTGATGTGCAGTGCAGGCGAGGTCACTGAACAGGAGATCACAAGCAGAATGTTAGAAATAGGATGGAAAAACATGGACATGAGGCATTGAGGTAGAGAGGGGGACTGACTGACAGTGAAGACGCCGTACGAGTGCAGAGAGGAGAGGAGGGCGAGCGATGGGAGAGGCACGTCACATGATTGACGGAATGTGGGCAAGGGGTGAATGGACACAGGCATGAGGGGAGGAGGCGGAGGGACTCACAGTGAAGACGCCGTACGTGTGCAGAGAGGAGAGGAGGGCGAGCGATGGGAGAGGCACGTCAGCGGCAAGCACTGGCCAGCGGTCTCGCGAGGGGCGCAGGGAACAGACGCCACAGAAGGCCGCCTGGTGGGTTGGGTTGGGGGTAGAGGATGTTTGGTCAAGGTGGGTGTGTGCAGAGCAGAGGGTTGGGGGCTGGAGGTACGTTGGCGGCAAGCACTGGCCAGCGGTCTCGAGACGGGCGCAGGGAGCAGACGCCACAGAAGAACGCCTGAGAGGAGGAGGAACGGGGAGGGATGGGGGGAGGGAGGGGATGTCAAGTTAAAGTGGGTGCGTGTGTGCGGAGGAGAGAAGCGGGTGTGTGCGGAAGTGAGGGGCGAGACAAGGACATGGAATGATGCTTGGGTTGGGCGGGTGGAAAGACGGGATATATTCACCATGCGGGAGAGGTTGAGAGAGAGGTAGAGGTATGAGACGGTGAAGAGACGCTTAAAAAGAGATGGGCAGCACGATGCGAGGAAATGCCATGTGTGATACTGCTTGCTTGGGGGTTGTGGAGAGGAGGGGAGAGGGATGCTGATGGGAGAGAGGACGGGTAAGAGGGGAGAGGGCTGTGATGAGGGGGGGCATGAGGGGAGCGAAGCGAGAGGGGTAAAGGGATAGCAGGAGCAGGCTGGTGCGTTGGTGTGGCAGAGAGGCAGTGAGGCAGAGAGGCAGTGAGGCAGTGAGGCAGTGAGGCAGTGATGCAGTGAGGCAGTGAGGTAGTGAGGCAGTGAGGCAGTGAGGCAGAGAGGCAGTGAGGCAGTGAGGCACTGACAGGCAGCCGAAGGGAGCCCTCGAGGTCAGTGCCGAGAGCAAAGGGCACCATGCCTGCTGCCACCGCCGCTGCTGACCCTGATTCATGCGCACAGGCACAGGACAGGAGAAGAAGGGCGGAGGAGGGATGGGGGGAGGGGGAATGGGGGAGGGGGAAATGGGTGAGAAATGGCATGCACGAGTGTGTGGAGTGAGGCACCATGGGACAGTGAGAAATGATGGGATGGCACAGTGGGGCATGGCATGGCATGGAATGGCATGGCATGGAATGGAATGGCATGGCATGGCATGGAATGGTATGGCATGGCATGGAATGGTATGGTGTGGTTTGGATTGGTTTGGTGTGGTGTAGCACAGCATGGTATCAGAGCACGAAGAGTCACCTCCTGAGCTTCCCCCGGGTGTGAGTGATTGGTTGATAGGGTTGCTGGTGACGCCGAACAGGCTGTTGAACGTCTGAAAGTCCATGGATAGCTGATGGGGTTGTGGCGATGGACAGGGGACGGGATGTCTTATGAGGCGCCTTAAAACGACTTTTGAGGCGCCTCAACAGGCTGTTGAACGTCTGAAAGTCCATGGATAGCATGGGGATGAAACCCCATGGGGTTGTGGCGATGGACAGGGGACGGGATGGGGGTGAAGGGGTTGAGGAGATGATGGGGGGCTGATAGGGGCGACGGGGCCAACTGGGGCGATGAGGGCGAGGGGGGTGATGATGGGGATGATGGGGGTGATGGGGGTGATGGGGGTGATGGGGGTGATGGGGGTGATGGGGATGATGGGGGTCCACGCGCGCGCCTTGGTCCACGCGCGCGCCTTGGTCCACGCGCGCGCCATGGTCCACGCGCGCGCCTTGGTCCACGCGCGCGCCTTGGTCCACGCGCGCGCCTTGGTCCACGCGCGCGCCTTGGTCCACGCGCGCGCCTTGGTCCACGCGCGTGCCTTGGTCCACGCGCGCGCCTTGGTCCACGCGCGCGCCTTGGTCCACGCGCGCGCCTTGGTCCACGCGCGCGCCATGGTCCACGCGCGCGCCATGGTCCACGCGCGCGCCTTGGTCCACGCGCGCGCCTTGGTCCACGCGCGCGCCTTGGTCCACGCGCGCGCCTTGGTCCACGCGCGCGCCATGGTCCACGCGCGCGCCTTGGTCCACGCGCGCGCCTTGGTCCACGCGCGCGCCGCCTTGGTCCACGCGCGCGCCGCCTTGGTCCACGCGCGCGCCGCCTTGGTCCACGCGCGCGCCTTGGTCCACGCGCGCGCCTTGGTCCACGCGCGCGCCTTGGTCCACGCGCGCGCCTTGGTCCACGCGCGCGCCTTGGTCCACGCGCGCGCCTTGGTCCACGCGCGCGCCTTGGTCCACGCGCGCGCCATGGTCCACGCGCGCGCCTTGGTCCACGCGCGCGCCTTGGTCCACGCGCGCGCCTTGGTCCCTGCGCGCGCCTTGGTCGACGCGCGCGCCGCCTTGGTCCACGCGCGCGCCGCCTTGGTCCACGCGCGCGCCGCCTTGGTCCACGCGCGCGCCGCCTTGGTCCACGCGCGCGCCTTGGTCCACGCGCGCGCCTTGGTCCACGCGCGCGCCTTGGTCCACGCGCGCGCCTTGGTCCACGCGCGCGCCTTGGTCCACGCGCGCGCCTTGGTCCACGCGCGCGCCTTGCGCGCCATGGTCCACGCGCGCGCCATGGTCCACGCGCGCGCCTTGGTCCACGCGCGCGCCTTGGTCCACGCGCGCGCCTTGGTCCACGCGCGCGCCTTGGTCCACGCGCGCGCCATGGTCCACGCGCGCGCCATGGTCCACGCGCGCGCCTTGGTCCACGCGCGCGCCATGGTCCACGCGCGCGCCTTGGTCCACGCGCGCGCCTTGGTCCACGCGCGCGCCTTGGTCCACGCGCGCGCCTTGGTCCACGCGCGCGCCTTGGTCCACGCGCGCGCCTTGGTCCACGCGCGCGCCTTGGTCCACGCGCGCGCCTCGGTCCACGCGCGCGCCTCGGTCCACGCGCGCGCCTCGGTCCACGCGCGCGCCTCGGTCCACGCGCGCGCCTCGGTCCACGCGCGCGCCTCGGTCCACGCGCGCGCCTCGGTCCACGCGCGCGCCTTGATCCACGCGCGCGCCTTGGTCCACGCGCGCGCCTTGGTCCACGCGCGCGCCTTGGTCCACGCGCGCGCCATGGTCCACGCGCGCGCCTTGGTCCACGCGCGCGCCTTGGTCCACGCGCGCGCCTTGGTCCACGCGCGCGCCTTGGTCCACGCGCGCGCCATGGTCCACGCGCGCGCCTTGGTCCACGCGCGCGCCTTGGTCCACGCGCGCGCCTTGGTCCACGCGCGCGCCTTGGGGGTGATGGGGGTGATGGGGGTGATGGGGATGATGGGGGTGATGGGGGTGATGGGGGTGATGGGGTGATGGGGTGATGGGGGTGATGGGGGTGATGGGGGTGATGGGGTGATGGGTTGATGGGGGTGATGGGGGTGATGGGGGTGATGGGGTGATGGGATGATGGGGTGATGGGGGTGATGGGGGTGATGGGGTGATGGGGTGATGGGTGATGGGGGTGATGGGGGTGATGGGGGTGATGGGGGTGATGGGGGTGATGGGGGTGATGGGGGTGATGGGGGTGATGGGGGTGATGGGGGTGATGGGGGTGATGGGGGTGATGGGGGTGATGGGGGTGATGGGGTGATGGGGGTGATGGGGGTGATGGGGGTGATGGGGGGTGATGGGGGTGATGGGGGTGATGGGGGTGATGGGGGTGATGGGGGTGATGGGGGTGATGGGGTTGATGGGGGTGATGGGGGTGATGGGGTGATGGGGTTGATGGGGGTGATGGGGGTGATGGGGTTGATGGGGGTGATGGGGGTGATGGGGGTGATGGGGGTGATGGGGTGATGGGGTGATGGGGGTGATGGGGTGATGGGGGTGATGGGGTTGATGGGGGTGATGGGGGTGATGGGGGTGATGGGGGTGATGGGGGTGATGGGGGTGATGGGGGTGATGGGGATGATGGGGGTGATGGGGTGATGGGGGTGATGGGGTGATGGGGTGATGGGGGTGATGGGGGTGATGGGGGTGATGGGGGTGATGGGGGTGATGGGGGTGATGGGGGTGATGGGGGTGATGGGGGTGATGGGGGTGATGGGGGTGATGGGGGTGATGGGGGTGATGGGGGTGATGGGGGTGATGGGGGTGATGGGGGTGATGGGGGTGATGGGGGTGATGGGGGTGATGGGGTGATGGGGGTGATGGGGGTGATGGGGGTGATGGGTGATGGGGGTGATGGGGGTGATGGGGGTGATGGGGGTGATGGGGTTGATGGGGTGATGGGGGTGATGGGGTTGATGGGGGTGATGGGGGTGATGGGGTGATGGGGGTGATGGGGTGATGGGGGTGATGGGGGTGATGGGGGTGATGGGGGTGATGGGGTGATGGGGTGATGGGGGTGATGGGGTGATGGGGTTGATGGGGGTGATGGGGGTGATGGGGGTGATGGGGGTGATGGGGGTGATGGGGGTGATGGGGGTGATGGGGGTGATGGGGGTGATGGGGGTGATGGGGGTGATGGGGGTGATGGGGGTGATGGGGGTGATGGGGGTGATGGGGGTGATGGGGGTGATGGGGGTGATGGGGGTGATGGGGGTGATGGGGGTGATGGGGGTGATGGGGGTGATGGGGGTGATGGGGGTGATGGGGGTGATGGGGGTGATGGGGGTGATGGGGGTGATGGGGGTGATGGGGGCGGTGGGGGCGATGGGGTGCATGGCATGCATGGCACTCACATGCGGCACGATTGTCTTGCCGAGGGGCACGGCGCCCAGTGAATGCAGGAGAGAGACGGCGGAGGCAGAGGTGTGAGGAGCTGGCTGGGCCGCTAGACGCTCGTCGCCACACGCTGTGGGGAGGCCTTCCACGTGCACCAGGTCTGGTGGGGGGGGCCGGAAATAGGTGAGAGGAGGTGGGTACGAAGGAGCAGCAGAAAACGGACGAGAAGGGTTGAGACGCCATAGTAAGGGATAAGGGATGCGCAGAATGGGTACCTTTGACGAGGAAGGGTACACCCTCAAGAGGCCTCTCAGCAGCAGAAGCAGCAGCAGCAGCAGCAGAACCACCACTGTCAGCAGCTGACGTCCCTGACGCCCCTGTTCCTGGAGGTGTTTCTGAGTTTACTCCTACTAGAGCTACTACAGGTGTCGCAGGTAGCAGCCGTGGTGGAGTTGGAGTCGCGCGCGCGAGGTGGCAGACGGCGTTAATCTCCGGGTTCAGCTGCACGCACTTGCTCCGATAGTGCCGCTCTAGGGATTGCCGCGACAGCCGGCCCTGCCGCACCGCGGCCGCCATCGCTGCCACGCTGCCGTCCTGATGACGGCAATCACCCGGCGGCTGGCAATCAAACGGCCGGCAATCGGCACAGCTGCAATCATGGCTGCAGGCGCTGTGGTAACGGCTGCAGCACCCATGTGACGGGCTCGAATGGTTGCAACGGCTAGAATGGGAGGAACGGGTGGAGCGGTGCGGTAGTGGACGGCCGGCCATGGTGCATGGACATTGAATCGCGCTGAACGAGAGGAATGGGGGATTCGCGAGAGTGCGATGCGAGTCGCGCGATGCCTAACAGCGTAAGAAAAGAGCCAGTAGCCATATTGCTTGCATTGAGATTCAGATTGCTCGATGTAGAGGAATTCGTTTTTAAAAACGAACTTACAGAGATTCTGCTTAGTGCTTTTTTTTATTCCGTATAGAGAATGACCCATAAATATGAAAATGCAAAAGCTCACGGTCACGGCTGTTTCCACCGTTTCTACTGCACCCCTTTCCATCGCACAGCACCACCACGCATAGTCTAGCAATTGAACCTCGCTGTGCCCTGGCATCGCCCTTGAGCAGGCAATAGGCAATATTCAACCTCATCCTACTACAGTACTACTAGCGTGGATTGCGTGCGATTTCGAAATACTCCTTCGTTTTTCCTCCGCCTCTCTCCGGGTCCGGCCGTCGTGCGCGCCTCGCGTCAGCGCAACGGTCACGTCGATGGCGCTCCGTTGCGCAAGTCCTCTGCTCTCTACCATCCGCACCTCCACCACCCGCCATGTCGCCACTCAAACACAAGCTTCAGACTCGATTCAGAAACCCTCTCTTCATATAAACATCCCCGGCTCTTCCTCCCCCCAATTCGTGGTCCGCGCGGAACACTCCTTTCCATCCAAACCTTCTTCGGGGGAATTGATGCTGAGTGGCGATAGATGGTTCCGATTAGGGACGCCAGTCGACCGGTCCTTATTCGGAAGAAGCGGGAATCGCGTGGGTAGCGGGGGAAGCGGGGGGAGATGGCGCGAGGGCACGAGCAGGTGGGATGGGCTCCGCGCAGGCGCGAGCAGCGGTAACCCCGCCGCGAACGGCGGCGGAAATCCCGGAGGATACGCGTATGGATACAGCAACCGGCCGCCACCCAAGCCCACACCGACTTATGAAGAGTGAGTCCCGAGTCTCGACTGTGTAGGCAGCACGGAGAGTTTCGGCTGGGCGACGGAGGGGAAGAGAAGAGATGCGACGTAAGAGGTACGATGGAGGAGGTATGAGGTGGGATGTTGTATGATGCAGCTGGTGGGGTTGCTGCTGAGCCATATGGATGCAGCAATGTGGATGTGGCCTCTCGCCCTCCCTTGGAAGCAATGGACTGAGTTGCAGCAGCGCATGAGAGGTGTGATGAGCATGCCCGGAGACGAGTTTCACTTTGGCTGCCACCCAAAGAACCCCTTCCGCTCCCTCTCTGTCTCTCTCCCCCTCCCCCCTCAATCTTCCCCTCCCGCCACCACCCCCCTGCCCTCCCCCCGCCCCAATGGTCAGGCAGTTGGAGCAGCGAATGAGGGAGGTGATGAGCATGCCAGGGGACGTGGCAAGGCGGCTATGGCGGCTCATCACAGAACAGCCCGAGGAGTTCCGCCTCGTGCGCTTCCCCTCCTGGAAAGAGATGGTCAGTCCCTCACTCACTCACTCACAGCCAGGGACGTGTGTGCGGGAAGAAGTCATGTTCAAGGGATGTCTTTGGTCTTTCATGCTTGTTGCCGTGGCCTCGCTTTCTTCCAGGCGTGCATTGTTGCTTGCTCAATGCTCATCCACACTCCTTGGTTGTTTTTTTTCATCTTCCCTGCCGCTACTGCTCCACCTGTTATCACCACTAGTCCCAACCAGCCTCAATCCCTTTCTGGTGGCTTCCTTGTTTGGGGGTTCGTTGGGCGGCTACTAGGCATGACATCAGTATATTCTCACTGGCATTTTGTCTGACTCCTCACCCTGGTGCTGTCCTGCAGATCACAGTGACATTGCTCACATTCCTCTTTATTGTCGTCCTCATCATCTTCATCTCATCTGTTGACTCTGTGTTGGCACGGGTGCTCACACCCCGCTTCAAGCCTGCATAAGATCTAGTTTTGTTACCCTTAGCTCAGGTATACTGTAGATCACTGTTGCTGGGTTCATTCAGTTCTTTTACCCAATCTTGTATCACCGGAGGATAGGAAACCAGTGCTTAGAATCTGAGACACTCCAGAGTGGCAATATCATCCACTATCAGGACAAAAGCATAAGCTACACAATGGCCTGCCTATGTGTATGAGAGCAAGACAAGACAGGTGCAAGACAGGGCAGAGCATGGCCGGGCGAGGCAGGGCATAGTAGAGCCTGGGGGCAAGGGTCTAGCTAGACTCTAGAGTGGCAGGAGGAGCACAGGGCAGGGCACGAATTCGGCAAGCAGGTTGCTGTCAACGTGCTTGTGGTGAATGGCCTCCATGCTCATCACCACGAGGTCAAGACCCAGGTCGTCTGCAATTTCTCCCACCACTGCTGCCGGCATCTTGCCCTCTCCCAGTCGCTCCAGCAGCGAGAAGTCCGAGAAACCACCTGGCGGGGTCAAGGAAAGAGGAGATTTGACAGGGGCAGGTGAGAACGAAAACAACAAGGTAGGTGCGGTTTTTCTGAAAGGGCTTACGACAAGAAGAGGGAGGAGAGATAGAGAAGGAGGGGCCAAGTGGAGTTGGAGGAGAAAGGGCGGAAGGAGGTGGCTAACATGACGTGATGATTAGGTGAGAATACGGATGAAAAGACAGGGCAGGCCGCGGTAGGACACCACCTCAACCCTGCCTCGGGCTGGCAGAATCTTGGACAATTCAAGAGGCCTGCGCTATGCAAGGTCAGTTCGCACCGCAGCCGCATACACACAGTGCATACGCGGCTGCTATGGTGTCTACTAGCTACAATGCGCCTCTCCAGTAATAAACGTGCACTTGGACATGACAACCTGTATTGCTGTCTAAACCTGCCTGTGTCCTGCTTGTCCTGAACAAGTGCGTGCCATCCTGAACAGACTGTGCACCCGAAGCAACATCCGCATTGATGGCTTCGGTTTTCCCCCAGAACCATCGCACACAGACCGACTGCTGGTCCGGCTGCGCTGTTTCTGAGTCGACTCAAACGCAGACGCATTGATGGTTTTGGTTTTGGATTTTCCCCGGATCAGATCCATCGCATCGCACGCAGATCGACTGCTGGTCCGGCTGCGCTGCGCTGCGCACTGACCTTGCGCGAGGTGGAAGCGGATGCTCTCGAGGCGCTGATTGTGCTCGTCCTTGGTCTCCGACTGGTCCTCGTCGATCACTGCACCACACCACACCACACCACACCGCACCGCACCACACCGCACCGCACGAGCCAACGTCGAGATATAGCAAGCATGCAGGGTAAGGTGTCAGTGTCCGCACAACGCAAGTTATACGGACTGGCAGAAGAGCAGAAAGTTAACTGGTTCCGAAGGTGCGTCTGCAGCCATCGACGCACAAAAACTGCATACCCCTTTTCCAAAAATCCCCCTCCCTCACCCGCAACCGTCCCTCCTCGCAAAGTGAATATTGATTAGACGACGTACCGACGACGGTGATGTCGGCACTGCCTCTCTTGGCCATGGCGGTGGCCGTGGCGATAGCCTGATGATGCACGCACACACGCACGTGGAGGCGAACACGCGTATAAACGAGTTGAAATGGTTACGATGCGACGAACTGATCGAGATAAGCGGAGGGAGTAATCACAAAGTACAGCGACAGCGGATGGCATTTGCCGCCTTAAGCTCTGCGTGCAGTATTCAATTGGTATGAGTGCGTCAACAATGATACAGGCCACAATTACAACGTCGCTCTCGCTTTCTCCGTTGTTCAAACCTCCAAAAAAACTACGTAAATTTTTGTATCCCACTTTCAATCATCGATCTAAAACACCATCTCGGATAAAGCAGCACCCCCCCCCCTCCCCATTCCCTCGGCCCCTTCCCCCCCCCTACCCCCCCCCCCCCCCCCCCAAAAAAAACAAAAACAGTACCTGTCGTGTAGCTTCGTTCAGGAACGGATTGCGGTCCATGATGGGGAGAAGGAGGTGCTTGTACGCCAGCGGGTCTTCTGCCGTTGTTGGTACAGTCGCCGCGGCTGCCGCCGGTGCTGCGTCTCCAGCGGCTTCGCCTTCGGCTGCGCGAATGACCACGCGACCCCCTGCAAACGGAGGAGGCGAACGCAAATGGGAACGAAAATTCAGGCGGAAACAGAGGCGGAAACCGTATTGACGAAAAAGAAGGGTGAAAAGGCGCGATACATGCTGAAGGAGGCCAAAAATAAGTGGTCAGAAGTTTTCTGAAACAATGCTACTATAGCATGAAGCGGTAGAGACGGTATCAGAACAACGGGGAAAAAAAAGGCTTAGAGGAGAGGGGGGGGGGGGGGGGGAACGATGTACTTACTTTGCGAGGGCAGCCGAGTTGATGGTCGGCAGAGCTGCGAGAACGCATCGCATCCATGGCGGAGATATGTGTGTTTTGTGTTTCCTTGTCTGCGGACGGCCACAGATGCGGGACCAGCCGCCATAGAAGCGGCCAGGGGCACGGAGACACTGTACGCTAGAGCCTCCATGTTTTTTACAAGATAAGGCAACGCGCTTTCACAACAACACTTATCTAAGCTCGAACAATGTAAGACAAAATAAAATCTAGGCAAGCTTTAATCCGGTGAAGCCGAGATAAAATGCAGTTCTGAATCAGACAGAGTTGGTCGAGCAGCCTGGTAAGGAGCACCGGAACCTGAGAATTGAATGTAGAAGTATAAAATGGCTCTGGTTAGGGAATTTCTAGGAGAAATCTGGAATGGTCCAAAATGGTGGTGGTGACTGGTGCTGGAACAAGGGGAAGAAGCGCTGATAGAAGGTGCCAGAAACAGGTCAACGAAAACGAACGTATTTCTGTATGTTCGGTACGTTTTCGCCAGTAGACTCTCGCCTGAAATTTGGGTTCAGGCGAATATAGCCGAAATTGATGTTGGTGTGCGTTTCGCTGGTACACCCCCATTTCTCGGCAAGGTTATGGTTGGTTGCCTTGTTGGCAAAGTAGATGCGAGTGACGTGGGCCACCAAGCCGACCCAGCTGATCCGAAGGTTGGGATGATGTGGCTACCCAATAAGCAGGCAGCACGAGTGTGGCTATTAAGTGGCAGCTTGCCACGACATCGAAACTCCTAAAGGCACGGCTTATGATATCAGCAAGGGCAACTGCTTGTTTGAAACTATGCATAGCCCCTCATGCACTTGATCATACACAAACACTCATCAGACAGAAATGTACTTAGTTGTAATTGACATGCACAATGCATCACAACCACAATGAACTCATAATCAAACAACTCGATGTCATGAACCATATTCACCTCTACTAGCTTTCAAATTTCTGACGTACGCTTCCAGAATACCTTGTTTACATGTAACATGGCTATCAAACTTGATATTCAAGCCTACTACAAATAAACCCTTCAAGTCCTCTATACATGCCACTCTAACATACAATATATATGCCCTCCCTTTTCCCCCCAAATCACTGCCTACCCCCCTCTACCCCCTCTATCCAACCTGCCTCCTCACTCTACCCCCTTCTAACGTTCCCTACACCTCTGTGATCCCTTGTACCCCCTCTACCCCCCTCTACCCCAAACTTTCCCCCTCTAATTGCCCGTACCCCCCTCTACTGTCTCATATCCCTCCCTGATCTTTCTGCCTATTACCTTCCCCACTACATGTCGCCCAACCCTCTATACCCTTCTATAATCCCCTCTACTCACCCTCATATCCAGTTCTCTCCTCTACAAGCACGCCCCCATCTCTGCTTCTACCCTCCTATGTCGTCACCTACCTCTCTCTACCCCCCTCTACCCTCTCTACCCCCCTTAACCCTCACTACACCCCTATACCCCCCTCTACCCTCCTTTACCTCCCTCTACCCCCCTCTACCCTCCTTTACCTCCCTCTACCCCCTCTACCCCCCCCTACCCTCTCTACACCCCTCTACCCCCTCTACCCCTCTCTACCCCCCTCTACCCCCCTCTACCCCTCTAGATCTACCCCTCTCGACCCCTCTCTACCCCTCTCGACCCTACTCTACCCTCTCGACCCCCCTCTAACCCCCACTACCCACCCCCTCCTACCTTCCCACACCTTCCTCCACCCCCCTCCACCCCCCTCCACACCCCGCTACAACACCCGTCCCTCCCTGTCCCTCCCCGTCCCTCCATGCCCTTCCCGTCCCTCCCTGTCCCTCCCTGGCCCACCCCACTCACCCACCTTCATAACAACTAACCCGCCAACTCAATACCCTGTCTTCCCAAACCCTCCTGCCATACCCAAGCCTAAACTGGTTTCACAGCAGCTGCCTCAGCTGCTCCCATTCACACCACACTCTCTACTGTTACCCCCACGAACCGACACATCTGCGTGTTGTTGTCACTGCTGTTGCCACCGCTGCCGCCGCCGCCGCCGCTGCCGCCGCCGCTGTTACTTCCATAACTGTCGTTACTGTCATTTCTGTCGTTGCTGTTGTTGCTGTTGTTACTCTCGTTGCTTGACCTGAGCATGCTGTCATCACTGGTACGCAGAATACTGCCCAGCTCACTACCAGCCAGAGAGGACCCTTCGCTTGGGGAAGAGGAGCAGGAGACAGGGGAGGAGAAGAGCATCGAGGACGAGGCGGAGGAGGGAGAGGTGTGAGAGGTGTGAGAGGTGTGAGAGGTGTGAGAGGTGTGAGAGGTGTGAGAGGTGTGAGAGGTGTGCTCACTCTTCCGGTGGTGAGACAGCGAGATGAGAGGAGGCGAGGACGAGAGGGTGAGAGGAGGGGTGGTGGGATCAGGAGAGTTGGATTCAGAGGAAAGGAAGCTGGGAGAAGGGGAGGGAGAAGAGGAGGGGTGGGCGGCGAGAGAGAGAGGTGAATCAGCAGCAGCACAGCAAGTGGACACCCGAGGGGAAAAAACTTGCTGCTGCTGCTGCTGCTGCTGCTGCCGCCGCTGCTGCTGCTGCAGTACCCCACCCACCATCCGGGATTCACAAGCAGACCACGGCACCACCTGCCACGCTCCCTCCTCCTCTGGCATCCTCTGCGTCTGAGACGTCTCAAAGGTTGTCAGTTCCCCGTGCATTCTTCCCCTCCACGACCCAGCTTCTCTGTTGCATCCTCTTCCCCCAGCACTGTCCGACAGCCCAGCAGGAGTTTCACCATCTTCATGCAACAACGGCCGCCATCTTCCCCCGTCCTCACTCCTCCTCCTACCCTGCTCCCGCCCTCTGCCACCACCACCACCGCCGCCACCACCACCTGAAGCAGCAAGGCTGGCATGCCGTTCGTTTCCAACTCGGTTCCAGTAGCCTTCAGCGCCCGTGCTTCTCCTGCTTCCCCTGCTGCTCTGCCTGCCGCTGCTGTTGCTGCTGCCGCTGCTGCCGCTGCTGCAGCTGCTTTGAAGGGTAGAATCGGCACTTGAAGACTGGGAGCCAAGAGACGAAGGAGGCAGAGCGAGAAGAGGAGGAGGAAGGGGTGGCAATGGCTGGGTCAGCCCACGTGAAGACCACTCCCCTCGCTGCCATTCCCCATTCCCTCCCCTGCCCCTGCCCCATCCCCATCCCCAACCATTACCCCTTCCTCTCCCACCCCCTCTGTCACTCCTCTCTCCCCTCTCACCCCTCCCCCGACCCTTCACCCACCTCCCAGAGCCAGCAGCAGCATGCCTCCTCACTGCCCCACTCCCTCCCAGGGAACAACCCTCTCTTGCCTCCCCACGCCCTCCTCCTCCCCTCCATCCTCTCCCTCGCATCCATACTTGTTCTCCCCTCCCACCTGTCCTACCACCTCCACCTCCCTCTCCTCCCTTTTCTTGAGTTCCACTGCCCAGCCAACCCAGGCCATGCGTGCAAGCCATGCCAGGCATGCACTCCTCATCCCCCATTCTCCCATCACCCATTCTCCCATCCCCCATTCTCCCATCCCCCATTCTCCCATCCCCCATTCTCCCATCCCCCGCCCTCCCTTCCACCACCTTCCCCTCGCCTGTCTTCCCCTTCCCCCATTCGCCACCTTCTCCTTTCTCCTTCCCATCGCACTCGACCACTCCGTCATCATAACTCGTCCCACCCTCTTCATCTACCTTCTCCTCGCCCTCCTCCATTTCCGTCCCTTCCAAACCTCCCTCTTGCACCTTCCCCTCCTCCTCCAGTCCTCCCTCTTCTATCACCCTCTCCTCGCTCCCCATCGCCCTCTCACCCCGCTCGGTCCTACCCACTCCGGCTGCCACAGCTTCAAACAACTCAAGAGTCGCCAACTTTTGTTGCGCTGCTCTTGCCTCCTCACTCGCTTCCTCACTCCCTTCCTCTCTCCCTTCCACACTCCCTTTATCACTCCCTTTCTCATCCTCACTTCCTCCCTCACTACCTTTCTCACTCCCTTCATTAGCCCACACAACCCCCTTCCCTCCGCGCTTCTCCCCATCACCCTCGTCCAGCGCACCGCTGGTGCAGCTCATGCCACGAGCACTCTCACTCCTCTCCCCACGACCTCTCACTTCCTCACCCGCTGATTCATCATCCGCCATCTCTTCACCCCTCACCGGCTCGTCTTCGAGCCCTTGGCTGTGTTCGCTCTCCTTATCCCCACTGGAAATGCAACCCTCTTCCTCCTCCTGCTGCTGCTGTTTCACCCCAGGCTCCTCGTGCCCTTCCCCTTTCATCTCCCCTTCTTTTCCTCCCATGATTCCTTCTTCCCCTCTTCCTTCTTCCGCTCTCCCTTCTTCCCCACCATACCGTCGAATCATGGCCATCAGTCGCCCCCTCATCGCTTCCCTCTCCCTCACCACACCCACCAGTTTCGCCGACACAGCACCCACCACGCCACGTGCGCACGCCAGGTCATCCTCCAGCGCATGCCGCTCCGATTCCAGCTCAGCAACGGCCCGGTCCAGCTCAGCAATCCTCGCATACGCCGCCACCAGCTGCACCTGCAGGGAGACCACTTCCCTTCCCACCAGCGCCAGCTCCTGAATCCTCCTCTGCGCCTCTTCCAGGCTGGCACGCAGCTGACGTGTCGTCTCCCGCCACGTGTCAAGCTCCAGGCCCATCGCCGCCATGCGTATGTTGACACTCTCGACCAATTGGCGCGCTTCTTTCTCTTCTTGCTGCTTCTGTGTCCTTGCCTTCACTGCATCCGTCTCTTCCTTGACATTGGCCTTTCCCACTGCCCCCTCCTCCCTCTCCTCCCTCTCCTCCGCTCCCTCCTCTGCTCTCTCCTCCTCGCTCTCCTCCTCTTCCTTCTCTCCTCGCTCCACCACTTTTTCTGTTCCATCTTCCTCCTTAGTAGGAGATATTGGAGGACCCATGGAAATTCCAGGCGCCTCCCTTCTTTTTGAGAGCGTCGCCCTTTCCAGCTCAGCTCTCAGCCTCTCCGCCACGTGTCGCCACCGCGTTGCATCCGCGACCAGCTCAGCATTCACAGCTTCCAGCTCAGCAATCCTCCGATTGGCCACATCCAGCTTCGACTGGATCTCCTCTCGGATCTGCACGCCACGTGCCAGCTGCTCCACCATCTCCTCCACGGCTGCCAGGTCAGCATCCACGTCAGCGTCCGCGTCAGCAGCATTCTCCACCCGTGTCATCTCGATGACGTGGCGTGTCATCTGCACCTCGCGTACGAGCGAGTTGACACGCTGCTGGGCCTCGGAGAGCGAGAGCTGCAGCCTGGCAACTTGTGCTGCCTGTGCTGCGCCCGCTGCCCCTGATAATTCCGCTGCTTCCGCTGATTCCGCTGCTTCCGCCGCTTCCGCCACTGCCAGCGACAATGGCAGGGATACTGCCGACTCGCTATCCCCACACCCCGTACTTCCCTCACCCCCCCCGCCCCCCATGTTCTTCACGGCAACCGTGTTGCTTTGTTCAGTAATTCCCTCCACCTCCGCCTCTTCCTCCCCCTCCGTCTCTCCTTCACATTCGCTGTTCGATTCGTCATCTGACGAGTCGAATTCATCTCTGCCCGTCCGCGCGTGGCGCCCCTTGTCTTGCCTCCGCAAATCTCCGCCGTCCGTTCGACGCAGGCGAGATGCCTGCCGCCGCCGAACCCGGCTGGTGCCCGCTCTCCGACCGCCTTCCCGCGTCTTCCGCGTCCCCCGCACGCGCTTCGGCCGAATGCCGCACAAGGCGCGCAGCAGCTCCTGCGGCAGCGCGGGACACGTGGCACACAGCGCGCGACACGTGGCACACAACGCAGGATGAACCACGGGAGAGCAAGGGTCATCAGAATTGGAGGGCAACGATCACTTGTTCCAAATCAGATCTTTAACCGAAATAGACGAGCCAATACAAGGAAAGAGGCCAACGGCAAAGAGCAAAGACGCGAAACGGGGGGGGCGTGGGAGGCAGAGATGGAAGATAGGTGGGGCAGAGAAAAGGGAGAGGAGAGGAGAGAGGGAGGAGAGAGGGGTTAGAAGGGAAGGCGAGAGGGAAGTATTTCCCAGTTTAGTTAACTCACAAAGCCAAAGCAGGGAAGCTGGTTGGCGTCACACTCCTCCTCTGCCACGCGCGGCGCCTGACAGCTCACAGCCTTGCGCAGCAGCAGCAGCCGCAGCACCGCCATCCTCGCTACACCGTGCCTCGCTACTAGCACCGAAGCAACCCCTCTGGCAGCCACGGCAGCGTTTCGCACCGTCAGCGCGAGCGTGTCCGCCTCCGCCGAAGGAGGCGGGAGGTGGGCCGAAGGGCGCGTTAGAAGGGCTGGAACAGCCTGTTCCCGCTCGCTCGACGCGCACGATGCGCACGGCTCGACCGTCGCCCCTTCACCCCGAGGGACAGAGATTTGGGTCGTCACCGCTTCTGCCGCTGGATCCGCACCGACGAGTGCCGCCGTTCTCGCCACCTGTCCCGCCGCCGGTTCCGCCGCCATCGTTGCGGGTTGCTCTCCAGAGCTCCTTTCTTCAATATCGGCTGGTGCATTGTTGTCGTGTGGTCTCTTCGGGTGGCTGCGCGCTGAATCGGTAGCAGCAGCTTGTTGCTGACTTGTCGCTGCGGGGTCAACGAGTTGTTGATCCGCCGTCGTCGCAATCGTTGCCATCGTCGCAATCGTCGCCATCGTCGTCGCCGTCGTCGACCGTATTGACAATCCGTTCTCGCACTTGTCACCATCGTGTCCGCAAGCGACGTCGGCCGATGGCACGACGGCATCAGAACAATCCGCCTCGCCGTCAGCTGAAGTACTCAAGACGTCTCGCCGGCTGCTGCTCAATGCGTTATCGCCATCAATTCGTCCGTCGCGGCTGTCCTCCTTGGCACAAATGCGGCAATCCGAGAACGAGTGGTTATCGGGCGAGCGGCATTCGCGATTTTGACCGTTGGTATTGAGCGGTATAAAAGAAGGAAGAACGGAAGCTGGCGCATCGGCAGGAGGGGGAGGAGGAGGAGGAGGAGGAAGAGGAGGAGGAGGAGGAGGAGGAGGAGGAGGAGGTCGAGAAGGAGCAAGAGGAGCAGGAGGAGCGGGAGGGGCGAGAAGAGCAGGAGGAGCAGGAGGAGGAGCAGCATCAAGAGCTCTTGCTAGTGCGGCGGTTGCCACGGAAGCAAGCGGAGCGCCAGTTGGTAACGAACTACGATTGCTCGTCGCCGGCGACACGTCAAGTTCCGAATGATTGATGCAAGGCGCGCCTCCTCGCCGCTCGTTGTGCCGCGACGAAGCAGCCCGCACGATGCGACTGTCCGAATCCGCAAGGGTGACGCCGGAACCAGCAGCAGCAGCAGCAGAAGAAGGGAAATTCTCGATGGGTGCGGTTGAAGCATCAGTCAGTGACGCCGAGGTTGACGGACGGGTCGTCGCACGCGTGCCTGAAATCGCGCCTCTTGCAGCCTTGGCGGCCCGGCCAACGTTTCGTAGAAGCTTACGTGCGAGATGGTGAAACTGATGGGCAAGGCTTCGACGCTCCTGTACCTTCAAGCTGGTGCTCATCTCGCGCGCGTCATTCCGCGTCTCTCCTTTTTCCTCCGCAGGGGCAGGTCGCGGGCCCCTGCTTCTATATATGCGGCTATCTGTTTGGCCGTCCCTCATTGTGCGCTCCCAAAACTCGAGTTCATCGCATGGAGAATGGAAGGAATACTGTCTCCTCTAGGATTTCTTACTCTCTGTCTCCAATCCGTAAAGTCTGCTTCCCGAGCTTGTTTCTGAATGCAACGATGCTTCGGATTCTGGGATTTCAATGTCGACGTCTGTTTTGATGGAAATATGAAGGATGACGAGGGAGGGGCGAATTCTCTCGTTCGTTCATTCATCAATTTCAGAATTTCCGCACCGCGTCTTCACCTGGAATGCCTTGACTCGCTCGTCATTGGCTAGCTTACCATGACCAATATATTTTCCGAAGCGCACTGCCCGAAACCTGTGGCAGCAGCAAGCAGTGGGTTTGGCAGGCGCAGACGGTGCGGGCTCTGCGGTTACGATGCGCTGACCATGTGACGAAGACGTGAATAGGAGGCAGGTAGGATTTGGCATTTGTGGCTGGGAGGGCGAATATGGACGTGGCATGAGCCTGTGAGTGGCGCAGGGCCAAAGTTCTGAGCAGAATTTGGGGGAACATAGGGCTCGAAAACGCATTCCCGCCAGGTGAAACCTCGAGCGAGTCGAGGATCTGGGCGGCCTGGCAAATCTGGAGTTGCTGATGCGTCTCGGTTGGAGGTCCGGGAATCCGGTTCCAGGACCCAGGTACATGGTGAACGTTGTCAGTCCAGAAATTTCAGAGCCACTCGATTGACTGGACGAAAATCGTTCGCGTTACAGACTTCGGCTACATAAAACTTAGACACTGACGAATGATACAGAGAGAATACTTCAGGACAAAAGGTATTTCTTATCTAATACAAGGAAACATACAATGACTTGGATAGTCTGATATCCCTTTTTGTATTTGCTTACGAGTGGCTCACAGTCGAGGATTTCTGAAACACACCATCATTTCCATATCATCTTTCATGTCAAACTCATAGGCTAGTTGCACTGCATAGGCTCAGTCGCGGGATCCCAGACCCTCCCAGATTGGCCTCCGCTTGCCTCCATCCCCGCGACTTACGGGGCAAGAAGCGCAGATTCGCGCGATTTCTGTCCTTCGGGTCAGTGGTCGTTGCGATGGTCGCGCGTCGCGCGGATTCCACGCTCCTCCGCCTCGCCGCGGCGCTACAGCTTCGCCTGCTGCCGCGCGCGCAGCGACCGTTGCCCGTCCCGCTCACATGTAGTACATTAGACCTTACCCTCACCCCACGCGATACTCTCTCCGATCCGCTGACCGCTCCTCCGTTCCCCAGTCCGCGCGACAATCTTTCCGCTCCGCTTAAAGCTTCACCGCTACCATGTTATCGCGGGAGGCTCTTCAGCAACAGCAGCGGTGGCGGCGGCGCCGGCGGTGGCGGCGGGAACGGGAGAGACAACAATGGCTGCGGACAAGAACAGCGACAGCAACAGCAGCAGCAGCAACAGCAGCAGCAGCAGCAGCGGGAGCAGCAGCGGGAGCAGGAGCGCGAGGCGCAAGGGCAAGCGCGAGAGTGGACTTTGAAAGACGCGCTGCGGCAGCTGTACAAGCGAGTTCATCCGGATACTCTCCACAACCACCCGCACGAACGAGTGAGCCTGCCTGTGTATCATTACACCCACGCCACGTGGCGGTGTTTGCCGCTGCGCATTCCGCCTCTCCCTTTCACGCCTGCTACTCCTGCTGCCACCCTTGTTTCTCCCACCCTTGTTGCTGCGACGCCTGCTGTTGCAACCACCATCTCAAGCAACCGCTCCCCTTTTCTCCCCCTCCTCTCCTCCTCCCCCTTCCGCCTCTACTCCACTTCGGGCAGCCAACGCGCGGTCGTTTCAGCTGCTGCAGGAAGTCAACGCGCCTAGCAGCGTCGCGCATCCCCTACCTCTTCCCTTATGGCGTCTCAACAGTTCCCTTCCCTTCCCTCCCTCGTCCCTCCCTTCCTCACCCCCTCTCCCTCCGTTCCCCCTCCCTCGTCCCCAACCTCAAGCAGCCAACGAGCGGTCGTTTCCGCTGCTGCAGGAGTACCTGGCAGCGGCGCACATCACATTTAAGGCGTCTCAACGGTTCTGTTCCCTCCCTCTTCCCTCGCTTCCTCCCCCCCTCTCCCTCCGTTCCTCCTCCCTCCTCCCCAACCTCAGGCAGCAAACGAGCGGTCGTTTCAGCTGCTGCAGGAGTACCTGGCAGCGGCGCACATGAAAGGGGCGGGTAGCAGGGCCAGCGGCATGGGTGCTGCAGCAGCAGCAGCATCGGGGTCGCGCCGGTCGTATGAATTCGAGTTCTTCATTCGGGAAGAAATCAGCAGCAGCAGCAGCAGCACTGCTAGCAGCACTAGCAGCACTAGCAGCAGCGGCACGGTTCTGTTCCGCCACGTCACCATGGCCCTGCCTCCCCCGCAGCGCCCGCGTGTGGTGGGCGGGTCCATCCCTCTGCGCACGCGCATGGCTCTCTCTCAACTCCTAGACGCCTGCGGCCTCCCCCCCCACCTCTCCAACGCCCTCGCCTCTGCCACTGCTGGTTTTGCTGGTGCTGGTGCTTCTGAAGGTGGTGGCATGGGAGGGGAGGGTGTGCGGCTGTCTGAATTGCTTGTAGAAGCGGCTGAGATTCAGAGGCAGTGCGAGGCTGGGTGGACGGATGGGGCTTGGAATGGGGGCACCAGCGGCGGTGGCAGCGGCGGCAGCGGCAGCAGTGGCAGCAGCACTGCGAGCAGCTTGGTTCGCGATCGGGCGATGATGGTGCATGTGCTGCGAATGGTGCGAGGGGTCACTGTTCACATCCAACCACCAGCATCCCTATCATCATCATCAGCAGCAGCAGCAGCAGCCGCCGCCGCAGGAGCAGCAGGTTCAGGTTCCGCGTCCATATCTTCCCTATCCTCCTCATACGCACACAATCAACAACACCAAGAGGTGCTGTTGCTAGAGCAGCTGATCAAGGCTCTCGATCGCAATCCAGACACGGACCTGTCGGGGAGCCAAGTCGTGATCGGCAGCGGCGGTGGCGGGTACGGTATCGATTCTCAAGGCCGCGTGTGGTTGCCTCAGGGCGACGACTTGAGCGCATGGGGGGACTGGCTAGCCGGGGTAGACACCAGCGTGGTGCAGAGGAGGCGGGCACGAGCGCGGGAACGGCGTGCAAAGGAGAGGGCGGCGGCGTGTGGGATGGAGGTCGAGATGGTTTTCACTGACGCGGGAACGGCAGGGTTGCTGGTGTATGAGGGGTTTTTAGAGCGCGTGATTGGGCATGCGGAGGAGCATGGTGCCGTGTGCGACGGCCGGCTTTTCGAGCTGCCCGTTCGCGTTCTCGGGCAGGCGGAGGGCCGGATTGGTGGAGGGGGAGGAGGTTGGGGAGAGGGAGGCGGAGGAGAGGGAGGAGGAGGCGGGGATTGGCTTGTGGATGGAGGGCGGCTACCTACCTGGAGTGGAGACCGGTTTCTGCATCAGCATCAGACCTTCTCAGCTTCCTTCTCCTCTTCCTCCTCCGCCTCCTCCTCCTCCTCCTTGTCTGCGTCTTCCCCTTCTGCTCTCCGCCCTGCGGATTTCTCCATCGACCGACGCTTCGGCTATGCAGCAGTGCCGGTCACAGCAACACCCACGCAGCTCTACACCTTCCTATCACAGGCAGGAGCAGACGCCATGGCTATCCGACGGCTTGCGAGAGACGAGGAGCAGAGGTTAGACCGGCTGAGAACGGAGGTGCGGCAGCGGCTGCGGCTGCGGCGGCTGGTGGTGGATGAGGGGAGGATCACGAGGGATCAGGGGGCCTCGGGACTGCTGCGCCTGCTCCGGTTTGCGCCGCAGCTGATGCAGCTTACGGAAGGGCTGTCTCTGTGCGTGTCTAACGCCCACCGCCTGCCCATGCCACAGGGAGTGTATGATGCGGGTGCGGGTTCGGCGTTGAATCTGGGTGGTGGTGGTGGTGGTGGTGGTGGTAGGGCGGGTAGCGCAGGTGAGGGTGGGCGTGCAGGTGGTGAGGGTGGTGTTGCTGGTGCGGGTGGGAGGAGGGGTGGGAGCAGGGGGGAGCAGGAGTGGGAGAGCAGCAGTGTTCCGTTTGTGCACGTGAAATGGAACTTCAGCGTTAGTGAGCTGTAGCTGAGGAGTGATCGGGACGGTTCTGGGGGGTCAGGTGTGGGTGAGGTTGAGGGTGGGGGTGAGGTTGAGGGTGGGGGTGTGGTTGAGGGTGGGGGTGAGGTTGAGGGTGGGGGTGAGGTTGAGGGTGGGGGTGAGGTTGAGGGTGTGGGTGTGGTTGAGGGTGTGGGTGAGGTTGTGCCGGGCTTGGATGGTGGCAGAGGGGAGAGAGGGCGTAGGAGGGAAAATGTGGTTTGCCAGGAAGCTAATAAAGGAGCGAGTATGGAGGAAATGGTTCTTGAAAAGTGTTAGAAAACCAAGTTGAATGCGAGGGGCTGGGGTGGTGGTTCTACATGTTTGGCGGGGTTGGGTAGGTTGGGTTGGGTTGGGTTGGGGTGGGTTGGGTTGGGTTGGGTGTAGTGGTCGGAGAAAGTGGAAGCTTTGACGAGTATGGTGTGCAAGTCTCCTTATCATAGAAGCACAAACTATACAAAAACAATGTTATATACAGTAGGATAAGTACAAGAGGGGAGAAGCATACAATAGGCTATGTAATTTATATTGGATCAGAATTTAGAGGTGTAGATCCAGATCCAGTGAGCATGCAACAGCATGACCGCTTCTATTATGTGCCCAGATGCTCCGATTTGATTCTCCATGTCCTCCCATCCACTCATAGAACTGTTCCTCCTTTCCGCACCCAGCAGCAGCAGCAGGAGCTGCATCAACAGCAGCAGCGGTGGCAGCGGCAGCAGCGGCGGCGGCAGCAGCTGAGGCGATCTTTCCAGCACACATCATCCTTAGCTCCGTATCGCAACCCACGCTTCCTCCACCTCCGCATACCCCCTCTCCTCCTGCTGTCTCCGCAGCAGCAGCAACAATGCCAGCAACAGCGTGAGCAGCGGCAGTGGTAACAAATTCAATAACTGCGCTTTTGGTGACAGCAGGTGCGGTAACAGCAGGTGCACTAACAGCAGGTGTGGTGAGAGTGGGAGTGGAGGAGAAAGTGGGTGTCTGCAGCGGTTGTGTGTCAGACGCAAGGGAGGAACGGATTCTTGCGGCTGTGGTGGTGGCACTGCTGGTAACCGTACTCCTTGTAACATTTCCGCTGGTAACCTTACTGCTGCTGGTAACCTTGTTGCTGCTGGTGGGGTTTGTGGGAAGCGATCGCTGTGGGCTGAGTCTGGAGCAGGTTAGTGCCGAGAGCGGCATTCGCAGCAAGTGCAAGCTGCCACCACCGCCACCAACACCAACACCACCACCACCACCGACAACACCAGCAACATCGCCATCACAACACGGCACTGCATCCACTGGCGTTGCCATTTTCTCAGGGGTAGGGGCAGCAGCAGGTTCGTGGTCTGCGTGGCGAGGAGTGGAGAGCAAGAGGCGAGAGAGGAGGGAGGAGCATTCTGTAGCCTCAGCCTTGATCTCTGCCTCTCCTCGTCCTCGTGCTCCCGCCGACTCTGTTACAGCGGCGTCCGTAGAAGCACCGTACAGAGAAGCAGCAGCATCAGCAGGACCTTCAGGAGTAGCAGCAGCATCACCAGCAGCAGCAGCATCACCAACAGCAGCAGCAGCAGCAGCAGCAGCTGTAGCGACATCAGGAGAAGCAGCAGCAACAGAGTCAGCTGCAGCAGCAGCGGTGTCAGAGAGAGCATCCATCATCAGGATATCATCGGCAGCAGCAGCAGCGGCAGACAGGATGGAGGCGGTGGTGGGAAGGGACGTCCACCTGCGAAGGGGGCTCAACCCCTGCAGCACGTGCGCCGGAATGGCAGCAGGGATGGCACAAGGAACGGCAGAAGGAACGGCAGAAGGAACGGCAGAAGGAACGGCAGAAGGAACGGCAGAAGGAACGGCAGAAGGAACGGCACCAGCAGGAACGGAAGCAAGGTCGGCACCAGCAATAATGGCAGCAGGAAAAGCAGGAGTAGAGTCGGACCCAGTCCCGATGCCTGCAGCCATAGCAGCAGCTGCCAGTTCTCCCAGCAGCGAGTGCTGCCGCCGCCGCCTCGTCTTCTTGCTGAGGCCCGTCGGGCCGTCGCTGGCAACAGCAGCAGCGGTAGCAGCAGCAGTGGTGGCGGCGGCGGCAGCGGCGGCGGAGGAGGGAGAGCAGCGGGCAGCAAGGTCCGTTCCACCGGAGGAGGGAGAGCCGGAGCCGCGCTGCTTCTTTGCAGGTGACAGCAATGCCCGGGACAGCATCGCGCTGTCGTCCCCCTCCTTGCCCGCCCGCGCCGCCCGCAAGGCTGCCTGCAGCGAGTCGGGCGGCAGACTGAGCGTGCGCCGCGATGCGAGCAGATCGCTAGGCAGCACGAGAGCTGGAGGAACTGGGACCGTATTGCGGTTACCAGCACCATGAGGGTAATTCGGAGAAGCCATTGCCTGTGCCATATGTGTCATCTGCGTCATCTGCGTCATCTCTGGCATCTTCCCCATATGAGCCATTTGTGCCAGTTGCGCCATTTGCGCCATCTCCAGCAATTCTGCCGTCAAGCTCGTTCGCCCAGCAGGCAGCGATGACCATCGCTGCAGGCCCCCACCGCCGCCACCTCCTCCGCCTCCGCCACTGGCCCCGTCGCCTCTGCCCACACGGCCCCGGGATCCACCGGTGCGGCCCAGGGTTTGAAAAACCATGTGGCGCGGCAAGCCCGTGAGGTGATACGCACTGGCCTTGGCGGTAGTAGAGCCTGACAGAGGCAGTTGCTGCGGCGCTGGCAGCGCCTGCGCCTGCGCCTGCGCCGTCATTGTATCGACTCCTTGGCCGGTTGTAGCAGCGGTAGTGGCAGCAGCAGCAGTAGCAGCAGCAGCAGCAGTTGTAGCAGGCTGTAGCGCAAACGCCCTCAGTTCTTCCTCCTTCAACGAGAACTCCTCCCCCGCTTCTCCTGCCGTGGGCCGGCCGCGTTGCCCTCGCTGTCGCTCCCCTTCCCGCTGCAGTCGCGCCAGCAGGTCTCGCTCAGCCTGCCTCGCCATTCGCAGCTTTATCATCCGCCGCCGCTGCTGCTGCGCGGCCTGACCCGCCGTGAGAGCCGCCCCCGCCGCCGCCGCCGCCGCCGTCGCCGACGCGGGCGCTGACGTTGCCGCCGGGGATGGCGATGGCGATGGAACGGATTGGCCGCCTCCTCCGTTTCGCATCCACGGAGCAGTCAGTAGCTTCTCCCAGCAAGGAGCTGATGCCACGGCGGCAGCAGCAGCCACGTCAGCCGACGAGCACATCCTACCAGCGGCCGCCAAGTGGCTCAATCCATGATAGTGACTCATTATCACGTGATGCCGACTCGGACTTCCCGCCATCGCCGCCGCCGCAGAGGCAGCGCCACTGATTCGCGTCGATAACGAGCCGCCGCCGGCCGCTCCGCCGCTTTGAGAACGGCTCGGCGCGCTGCTCCCGCTAGCTCCGCTGGTGCTGACCGATTTAGCCGCAGCGACCCCGCCGCCGGTGCCGCCGCAGCCGGCGGCGCCTCGAGGAGCCGCATGACTGTAAGGAGGGTATTCGAGACTCTGGTTCAACTCCGCAACAACCTCGTCCAAGCCTTTCCGCTTCTGGTCATTTCTGGATTTTTCGGAGACTGCCAGCCGCGAGAATCCCGGCGCTGGCGCAGCGGGGGCGACCGCGGCATCTCTCGCGGCGGGATGGACGCCGCGACGGGCGCCGGCGGACGGGTTCCCGCAACCGTCGTCGCTGTTGCCGCTGCCGCTGCTTCTCCTGCTGTCGGATGAGCTAGAAGACGTCGCGCCGTCAATGTTGGGGCGACGCGGCAGCATGGAATGATGGTGACGCGGCGGCGGTGATTGGAATATCATGTCGCCGGGGCTCGAAGGCGACACGTTCACATCGTTGTCACCGCCGGCGCTGCGCGCGGTGTCGTCTTGAAAGGCGGCTTCTAGCTGCGTAATCCATGGAGGAAGCCGACTCGAAGTTGCCGCCGCCGCGGCGCCGGGCACGGCGCCGCCGCCCGTCGCGGGTGATAACTTCAAGTTCGCGAATGCTGCTGGCGGAAGAAACGCCGGCGGCGGCCCGCCACCGACGGTGCTGGCAATCGCGCTTGCGATGATGAAATCGCGCGGTGGCAGAGGAAGGCACGACGCGGCGTCTGGTTGCGTGTGCGATGCGAGAGCTAAGGCCTGGAGGTGAGGCGGATAGTGACTTAAACGGTGCTGGTGCTGAGAGTGGAGCGATCGGCGTGCGGCGAGGAAAGGGTGTGATGCTGGTTTCGAGACGAGAGAGTCTGATGCTCTTGACTTGGCCATGCTTTTTTAGGTGTTGTGAGAATGGACTAGGTTTGAACGCTTGAGTTTAAAGGCTGGTTGCCGGAAGTTAACAAAAGGACTGCTCTAATTTCTTGCTCAGTAGTCAGGAGGAACACGAGTAGATAGCTGCATTGGACGTCCGACATGGAAGGCTGGAGCCAAGAGGCTGATTTTCTGGTTTTTCATTTCGTCCACCGTCTTGCTTTCAGGCATCGAGTTTGTTTCTGATGTAATTGCGGCTCGATGCAATTGCATATTCGCAGACGCGCAGAATTGAATAGTGAAGGAAGACTGCTGGAAGGTGAGATAGTGCCACTGGCAGGCAGGCTGATGTACACGTGTACACGACACAGACCAGCGTTTCTGACGACAGGTCAGGCAGGAGGAGCCCACAGAAGATGGTTGGTTGGAAGCGCTGCCGAACTGATTACATCACGTGACCGGTCACAAAACAAAGGGGGCAACCCTGTGAAGTGCGTTTGTGATGTGATGAGGCGATTTTTTTCCCGTTCTGGTAATCTCGGTTGGGAATTATGACTAGTACAAAATTGGCATCAATGACCCTAAATCCTTTGAAAATGTGATCCATCGTCTCTTCCGATACACATTGGGCAGTCACACTAACGGATAAAATTTGACGGATAACATAGAAAACACTGTACATTGTTTTTTCTCTGGTCCCCTCCCAGTCCCGATTTGAAGTCCTTTTTATGAGGACCTTTCCCCGTGCGTGACCCGACCTGACCTGAATCCCACCCGACCGATCCGAACCTTAGGTTTCGTTAGTCGGTGCCTCTGGGAAGACATCATCGCATCAAATCAATGTGGCGACCCGTGGACCTCGAACTGAATCGTTGAGAATGGTCACGCACGCGCCAGCTGGACACCACGAGAGGCACGGGACAACTTGAACAGACCGATAGAAGTACCGCCGTTCTGTACTCGATACACCTGATCACGAGGGCATGAGTGGTTGATGTGTGAATTTATGGGGGCAGAATGAGCTGTACACAGTCTAGTAACAATGGTGATTCAGGGGGTGATAGAATCTGACTGTTCAAGCGTGATGGAAGTTACAGTTTAGAGGACGTTCTGCTACGACGACGGTGCAGCTGGAATTGCATAAACACAACACCTTTGCAGTGGTTTTCCTACCAGTGAAGAAAACCCGCGGCCGATTCAGCAGTTGGGTTTCACGTTGACCCATCCAGTGCATTCATTCACCAAGCCGCGTCGGACACTTCCACCGCAATACTTGTGGCACCAGCTCACTGACATGTCAGGGGATGGTGTGTACCCACTGGTTTCGAGCTGGTGTAGAGTTTGAGGAGGAGCGAGATTTCAAGGGTTCTGCCACGACTTCCGCTCACCGACGTGGTTTGGGTACGGTACGGTGGGGTGCTACCGCTGTACAGTGCCTGGGGCCAACGAACGACCAGTGGTTCTTGGCTTGACCCGTACGGGCTCATAGCAGTGTACACCCTTTTCTCGTTACGGCCAACTAGTGACTAGAGGTATTCGCTTTAAGCCATCTCATCAGGCACAGTTTAGTCATCTTGCAGCACAATTCTAAATGTGGCCATTTGAGTAATAATGGTGAGACATAGAGATATCCACAGAAGTCCATTCCATTGTTCCACTGTCCACTCCCCCAGCCTGAAGCAACAGTTTGCCTTACACTCACCTCAACCCATTCCATCCCAAACCATGACGTGTATCGTGAACTCCTGTCCAACCAAGTTCACACCAAGCCTTCTCCGACCCATGGGGAAAAATAAAACTCCTAGTCACACCACAACTTACGATGAGTGCTAGGCGCAAGTCTGCCCTAGCCGCCTACCCATTCACCCCCACTCTCCTCGCATTTCCCCCCCTTGCGTGCTCCCATCCGCTTCACGTCCACCACCCCCATCATACCATCCACTCCCTAACCCAATCTCCCAACCTGCAATACCCACTGGACTTCACTGCCTTTACTCTGTTCATGTTGCCGCCGGTAATCTCTTCCCGCGGCCCATGGCAAACCCCTTGGTTCCATCCGGCATGCGGGGCCCCGGAGGGGGCCGCATGAGCAGCGACGAGCCTTCCCCCGAACCTCCACTTCCGCACCCAAGAATCCCACCGCCTCCCGCACCTCCCAACGGGCTCCCATGCAGAAGGAACGAAGCGGACGGCAAGCTACCGCCTTTCGGGGGGGTCCCTCCGCCGTGCAGGTGATGGTGGTGGTGGTGCTGCGAGTGCTGGTGCGGGTGCAAGTGGCTGTGATGGTGACTCCCGCTCCCGCTGCCGCTGCTGCCGATGCGCGAGCGTGGCGGGGTGTTGTTCGGCGAATGCTGGTGGTGCTGGTGGTGGCTGCTGCTGTGGTGGCTGTTGCCGTGGTGGTTATGCGCGCTACCGAAGCTGCTCCCGCTGCCGTCTCGCCCGGGCGTGCGGGAGAGAGACGAGCCTTGGTTGTGGGAGGAGCCAGACCCGCCTGATAGCTTGCTCCCTGATCCCTTGTTCCGTGACTTGATGGCCCGGCCCTTACGGGGGCTGCTGCTGGTCGGCTCAGTGTCGGGCTGGAGAAGGAAGTGACAGTGGGAGTGGGGAGATGAGAGGGTGAGTGAGGGAGCGAGGGTGGGGGAACGGGGTGGAAGAAAGGAAGGGAGCGAGGGAGCGGACGAGAGGGAAGGGGAAACATGATAGTGTGGGGGGGTGAGATGTTAAGAGGGAGCGAGGGAAGGAGTAAGGGAGGGAGCGAGGAAGGGAGAGAGAGGGAAGCTGGTATTTGAGAGTTGTCAAGAACCAACTTGTCTCATAAGCACGTACCATGGAGAGAACACCGTCACCAGGAGGAGACAGAGCCGGCATGTTGCCACCCCTTCTGCTGCCGCTGCCACCAGCCCCACCAGCACCAGCAGCGGCGGCGGCGGCGGCGGTGGGTGAAGCATCATGAGTGCTACTGGCGTCCCCATCATTCTCGCCATCATCTAATGCCAATAATCCCTCACTGGCAGCAACGCCGTCTAGAAGATTCTCCTCCGCTGATGAATCCACAACCCCTCCTGCTCCTCCTTTTGCTGCCGCTGCCGCTGCTGCTCCTGTGCCTGCAGCAGCAGAAAGGCTGCCGCTGCTGCTGTGGTTGCTGTGGAGGCTGCTTTGACTGCCCTTCTTGTTCTTCCCTGCATGTGCCTGCTGACCCTGGTGCTGCGAGTGCTGGTGGTGATGCTGATGCTGGTGCTGCTTCTGAGAGAGGGATTACGATGGGGAGGGGGAATGGGGATGGTAATTGAAAGGTGAATGCCGATAACTATCATAAATGGGAAGAACAGAGACAGAGTACTGCTGCGGGCCAAGTCGGGGATGGGTCTGACAGTGGTGCGCCGGGAGGGGCCTCTGCTGTGTAGTGGACTGAAGATGAGCAGGCGAACAAAACGGGAGCACGGGGACGAATGGGCAGTGGCAAAAAATGGATAATAACATGGCACGGCATGGCATGGCATGAAAAAACCCAGGATTTACATGCCAAGGCATCGCATGGTACAGCAAAGCACGTGCTGGTGCACGCACATGTGCCATTGCTACATACATGTGCTGGCTTTCGAATGAGCAGGCGCACGTGCAGGCCGCTGCGCCAGTTGTTCTCGTCTGTCAGCATCTCAACTGCCCTCTCTGCCTCCTCTACACTCTCATACTCCACCAACGCGTGCAGCTGCCAGGGGGGGTGGGGCACGGCAGCACAGTGGGATGCAGTGAGATGCAGTACAGTGCAGTGAGACACTGCCCTCTCCGCCTCCTCCACTCTCATACTCCACCAACGCGTGCAGCTGATGGTGGGATGGGGTGTGGCAGCATAGTGGCATGCATGCAGTAAATAAGATGCATTTTGGTGCACTGAGATACGCCCCTCTCCGCCTCCTCCACACTCTCATACTCCACCAATGCGTGCACCTCATGGTGGGATGGGGCAAAGGAGCAAATTGGATATGCGGGGTGGAACCAGATGCAGTCAATATCAGCAAGATGCAGCACGGTGCAGCACGGTGCAGCGCAGTGAGATGAGTCGGCTCAAGACCCACCCTTCCTGAGCCTCACCTTGTTGTCAACCGCAAGGCGATGGTGGTGTGCATGCTGCTTGTGACGAGACAATGATTTATGCACCAAAGGCACCTCAATACACATCCTTTTCTTAGGCGCCTCAAAAATAAAATTATGGACCACAGGCACCGCACAACACATCTTTTTTTGAGGCGCCTAAAAAATAGATTGATGCACCAAAGGCACCCCACCTTGTTTGTGACCACAAGGTCATGGTGGTGTGCGTGCTGCTTGTGCCTGTGCCTCCCCACAAAAACTTCATGCCACACGAATCCACACATATGTCACCCTTCCCCCTTTTTCCCAGAACCCACCTTGTTAGTGATCACTAGGTCATGGTGGTGCGTGTGCTGCTTGTGCCTGCCTGTGACTTCACCACAAAACAAACACCATGCCACACACATCCAAGCACGTCACCAGTCCCCCTATTTCCCCTTTGCCAAGCCCCACCTTGTTTGTGACCACTAGGTCATGGTGGTGTGCGTGCTGCTTGTGCTCTGAGACGAATTTCTAAGCGCCTCATAAACCCTTCCAGAGCCCCACCTTGTTGGTAACCACTAGGTCATGGTGGTGTGCGTGCTGCTTGTGCCCGTGCCTCCCGCTGTTGCCCCCACCTGCTCCCGCTCCTGCCCCCCCACCTGCTGCAGCTATCGCCGCCTGGTTGGCACTGTTGGCCGCTTCAGGCTTGCACACTCGCACCATCTTCACTCTGCATGGGTTGAGAGGGGAGGCAGGGTGAACAAGCAGAGCGGAGATGAGTGCCGGAGTGAGGAAACAGAAGGGGGGGATTTGGCTGCCTGGTTGGCGCTGTTGGGCGCTTCAGGCTTGCACACTCGCACCATCTTCACTCTGCATGGGTTGAGAGGGGAGGCAGGGTGAACAAGCAGAGGGGAGATGAGTGCCGGAGTGAGGAAACAGAAGGGGGGGATTTGGCTGCCTGGTTGGCGCTGTTGGGCGCTTCAGGCTTGCACACTCGCACCATCTTCACTCTGCATGGGTTGAGACAGAAGGCAGGGAGAACAAGCAGAGGGGGGGTGAGTGCGGGGGGTAGGGAAAGAAGGAGGGGTTTTACCGGCTTGACTGATACTGTTAGTTGGCAAGATCATGCCTGCATACTCGCACCATCTTCACTTCACTCTGCATGGGTTGACAGGGAAGGCAGGGTGGATTAGTGGTGAGATTGAAAGCAGGGAAGGAGAAAAGTGACAAGAGGGCAGAAACATACAGGGAAGAGAAACAATACAGGGAAGAAAAACCACCACACCCTCCCACCGACAAGAAAAAGGAGCGAAAAACCAAATCACAGAAAAACGCTGTGTATGTAAAACCCTTGCAAGAAGACCTTCCTGCACAGCAAGCTTCCGCACGTGCCTCGCAGCGCAGCGTACCGCACCACACCACACCACACCCAACCATAACCGCACTGCACCACAGTGCAGCGCACAGCACTCACTTGCCCGCCTTGGCAAAGAGAGCCTCCATGGCTGGAATGGAGTGGTCCTCTGGTAGGTTCTCCGCCACCACTGTGCGCGCCTGGTGGTGGGGAGGGGAGGGGGGAGGGGGGAGGGGGGGAGAGGGAGGAGCGCGAGAGTTTTGAGACGTCTCACAACTTGTTTTGGCAAAGAGGGCCTCCATGGCCGGAATGGAGTGGTCCTCTGGTAGGTTCTCCGCCACCACTGTGCGCGCCTGGTGGCGCGAGGGGAAGTGGGGAGGGATTGAGGGAGGGAGGGAGGGAGGGAGGAAGGGAGGGAGGGAGGGAGGAGCGAGTGCAGGGGTGGGAGGATTTTTTTGTTTCTTTGGTGGGTTCCTTGTTGGTCGCTTTCGGAGTGGAGTAGTCCTTTGGTAGGTAGGTTCTCCACCGAGCGCCCCTTATGCGGGAAGGGGGGGAGGTGGGGGAGGGGAGGGGAGGTGAGGGAGGGGGGAAGTGAGCGAGGGAGGAGTGCGAGAGAGGGTCTGTGAGGTGCCTCGAAATTCGCCGAAAGTGCAAGGAGGGGAAAGGTGAGGGAGGGAGGAGAGAGAGAGACAGGGCAGAAGGAAGGGGGGAATTTTGTCCCTTGGTTAGGTTCCTTGTACTAGTTTGTTTCTCGTATATTCGGAGGAAGTAGTCCTTTGGTCCAGTGAGGAAGAGAGATAAGGACCATTGCAGGGTCGGAGGGAGGGAGGGGGGGAGGGAAGGCAGGCGGGAGAGAGGGAGAAAAAAATATCTGATAGTTCCTCTTTACTAATTCGTTACTTGGTTTCGAAATATGGGTTTGCCAAGTGGGGAGAGGGGAGAAGGCGGAGAGATGCGCAGTGTGTGTGTGTAGGAGTATAGGAGTGGATTTTCAGGGTTGCGTAGCCATTCCCGCGTGACTGTGACGCACATGAGAGCACACGTGTCAGGGGTGTGCAGGGATGGAGGAGCAGGGAGGGGCAGGGAGGGGTATGGAGGGGTATGGAGGAGTGTGGAGGAGTATGGAGGGACAGTGAGTATGGAGGCGTAAACAGGGCCATGAAGGAGGATGGAAGCGTCTGGAGGGGTGTGTAGGGGAGGGAATGTGAAATGTCTTGGTTTCGCTGTTAATTTCCCCTTTTCCCTCATCGATCCATTCACTTGCCCGTCTACCTGTCTACCGCTCGTCCACCCTCACTTAGGCACGGAACCACACATGTTCTCCCAAGGTCCCTCGCCCATTTCCTTCCTATGCACGATTCCCTCCCCTCCCCTCCTCCCCCCCGCAACTCTCCCTTCCGATTACAATCTCGGCCAGATGCACCTCCTCCAGATCCACCTCCCCCAGTAAATTCCAAATCTTTCTCACTCTACTCACTTCCTCCTCCTCTTCCCCACCGTCCCCCCCGCTTCCCCATCCCTCCGCGGCCGCGCTCACCTGCACCTCCTCCAGATCCACCTCCCCCAGTAAGCTCAAAATCTTCCCCACTCTCCCCACTTCCCAAGTTCCCGCTCCCCTGCCCCCTCCTCCCCCGCTCCCCTGCCCCCTCCTCCCCCACTCCCCTGCCCCCACCTCCCCCACTCCCTGCCCCCACCTCCCCCACTCCCTGTCCCCACCTCCCCCACTCCCCTGCCCCTTCCTCCCCTGCTCACCTGCACCTCCTCCAGATCCACCTCCCCCAGAGCCACCGCACGCCGCACCTTCTTGCCATCCTCCCCCACCACCTGCGCGCGCAGCACACACACAGCGCCGATTGCGTGCGCGGATGGGCGGGGTGGGGGAAGGGCGGAAGGAAAGGGGGAACAAATGGGGGAACGAAATGGGAGAGTAAGAAGGGAAAGGAAGGGGCGGAAGGGAGGATGGAGGGAGTGGGAGTGGGGAAAGAAAGCTGGGGGAGAAGTGAAGGCAGCGGAGTTAAGCGTGTGTGTGTGTGTGTGTTAACAATAGTCGCGTTGCGAGAGAATAGAGAACGATAGCAGAAAGGAACAGCGAGGGGGGCAAGGGACGGCAGAGGACGGTGAGGGAGGTATGGGAACGGTGAGGGAGGTATGGGAACGGCGAGGGAGGGCAAAGGACGGGAAGAACGGCAAGGATGGCAGAGGGAGGGGCAGAGAGAGGGGCAGAGAGAGGGGGAAGGGGGGGAGCAGGGTATTTTTCTCAAGAAGAGGGAGCAAAGCAGAGCACGGACGAGGAAGGGCGAGGCTCTGAGGGCTGCAGCGAGCAGGTTGCGTGAGGGAGAGGGACGTCAAGGCAGAGGGGCAGAGAGGGGGAAAGGGCGAGCACGGACGAGGAAGGGCGAGGCTCTGAGGGCGGTGGCGAGCAGGTTGACGACTGCTACGTTGGGCGAGCCCTGGGGCACGAGCGCACGGATTTTGCGGAACTCTGCTATGATCTTCAGCGGCACTGGCGGACGGGGGACAGCGGGGAAGGGGCGTGGGCGTGGGGGGGGGGGGGATTGGGGGGATAGGGTGAGTTTAGGGTCGACTCAAAGTCATCTTGCGGCACTCCGCTATGATCTTCAGCGGCACTGGCGGACGGGGAGAGCGGGGAAGGGGGAAGATCGGGGGGATGGGGGGGAATGTAGGGTGACTTTTTAGTCGACAAATTGGGTAGGGAGGGGTAATGGGGAAAAGGGAAGGGAGATAGGGGTAAGGGGGAAGGCGGAAGGAGGAAGGGGGAAGGGGAAAGAGGGGAAGGGGGAAGGGGGGAGAAGGGAAGTGGGTAATGGGGAAGGGAGCGGGGGAAGATGCCGTGGCAGCAGCAACAACAGAAGGAAGTGAGAGCAGCAACAGAAGCAAGAGTCGGAGGCACAAACGGAGAAGCAAGAACCGCGAGACAGAGCGGGAGGGAGCAGAAGGAGCCGCTGCCTCAACAAAGAAGAAGACGAGAGGAAGAAGAGAAGATAGGAGGAATAAAGAAACTGACCGTATCCCTCAGGGTCCTTGCGCACGAGCTTCATGAGATGGTTGTCCGTGGGAAGGTTCTGATCGCTCAGGTAGAACTCCACCTGTCGCCAGGTGCCCCGGCACGAGGGAAAGAGGGAGGAGGCCCGGACGGACGGACGAGGAGGGGGGACACAAGGGGAGGGTGGACGGAACAAGGGAGGGACAGACGAGGAGGAGATAAAGACGGGCTCAGGTGAGCAGGAGGAGGGATCTAGTAGGCTCATGCCATGCTGCTGCCGTGCACTGTTGCTTGAGCTGGGAGCAGGGATCTAAGCTGTCGCGATGGCGAACATCGAAAGATACCAGGGCGGCAGGAGGAGGGGAAGGAGAAGGGCAATGCAATGAATGGGTAAACCGCATAATCCGCCAAACCCTCCGGTTCTCCTCACACAAACACACACGCACACACCATCTTCACCGGGCCCCCCTGCATCCCTTCCCTGACCGTGACAACCCCGTCCACGCCCCTCTTTTTGGGGCGCCTAGACAATAGACTTCACCGGCTCCCCCTGCATCCCTTCCCTGAACTTGACAACCCGTTCAAGCCCCTCTTCTTCACAGCCCCGCCCCCTCCCAACTGCCGATCCCCTCGATCCCAACGGGTGTGTTTCAAGTGTTGGAACGGACCTGTTGTACCTGCCCCAGCGCGCACCTGCCCCAGCGCGCACCTGCCCCAGCGCGCACCTGCCCCAGCACGCACCTGCCCCAGCGCGCATCTGACCCAGCACGCACCTGCCCCAGCACGCACCTGCCCCAGCACGCACCTGCCCCAGCACGCACCTGCCCCAGCACGCACCTGCCCCAGCACGCACCTGCCCCAGCACGCACCTGCCCCAGCACGCACCTGCCCCAGCACGCACCTGCCCCAGCACGCACCTGTCGCACCATCTTCTCCTTCACCTCCTCCAGCTCCTTGCCCGCTAAGTGCACGCTCGGCTCCTTGCCCTGCTTCCCCCCCTTCGCCTTCCCATGCGCCGCCGCCGCTCCCTGCTGCCCCCCCTTCCCCTGCCCCGCCCCGTGCCCGTGCGCCTGCGCCTGCGCCTGCGCGCTAGTATGCCCGGCCTGCGGGTGCTTATGCTGTGGCTGCTGCTGCTGCTGCTGCTGCTGCTGCTGCTGGTGTGGGTGGTGGTGGTGGTGATGATGGTGATGGTCTACCTTCACCCAGTCCTTATCATCATCACCTGCTTGCGCTTCCGCTCCTTGCGCTTCTGCTGTTTGCGCTTCCGCTGTTTCACTACCCCCACCTTCTCTCTTCTCACCCTCTCCTTCTCCCCCGTCGCTCTTCCCTCCCCTCGCGCTCTCCCCCTCTTTCTCTGTCACCTTCCCTTGGTCTGTCAATGCCTCCCCCTCGCACCCCACATTCTCACTCCTCTCCGCACTCACGCTCGCACCTCCACCTCCCGCTTCCACTTCCGCTTTCGCTTCCGCTTTCGCTTCCGCCCCTTCGGAGCCCCCCGCTTCCGCTGCCCCATTGCCCGACTGCGCGGCACTCTCAACATCCCCCGCCCCCGCCGCTTCCGCCGCGCTAGGAGCAGCAGGCGCGACGCCGTTCGTCCCAGCCGCAACTACCTCGTGAGGAAGCTCGTTTCCGGCTGCCTCCGCGGGTTCCACGGCCGGAAGCGGCATCTGGGCCGGCATTTGCGCCGGCATTTGCGCCGGCATCTGCGGCACCATCTGCGGCGAGCCGCTCTGCATCACCACGACGCCCTCACGCTCCGTCGCCGCCATCATTCCCGCCGGCGGCATCCCCATAGGAACACCCATCCCCATCCCCATCGCCATCCCCATCCCCACACCCCCCCCATGATGCGGCCCCCCCATCATTCCCCCCATGTGCCCGTGCGCGTGCGGGTGCCCGCCGTGCCCATGCGCGTGTCCGTGCGCGTGGCCCCCGTGTCCGCGCGCTTGCCTGCGCGGACCCGCGGCAATCGGCATTAGCGGACTGGCCTCCACCGGGGATCCGCTGTGCATGTATCCGCCTCCGCCTCCGCCGCCGCCGCCCCCCGGGTGCCCGTACATGCCCTGCGCGCCCATCCCCGGTGGGCCGTACCCCATAGGCGCGGGGAGGCCTTGCCCCATGTGCGGAACATTGAATGGCGGCATCGACGGCGCCATTGACGGCGACATCGACTGCGGCATGGGCATCATCGCCGGATGCGGCGGCTGCGCCGGCTGAGGAGGCACCGGGCTTCCTCGGGAAGGGACACGTGGCACGAAAACCGCAGCTCCCGCATTGAGGATGCGGCCGGCTGGCGGAGACAGCGACGTGGCGGGAAAGCCGTCGGGCTCGATCGCGATGCCGGCGGGAGCGGCGGGGATGCTCATGGGGAGCGATGCCCCCGGTGTCCCTCCGTTCAGCGAGGGATTTGACGGGTCTGGGAGAAGCATGCGATGGCACACGAGAAGGAATGAGTGAAGCGAAAGGATAGAGTGGGAGAGGAGGGATAGAGGCGCGTGGGAATGATGCGAATCGTCGGGAAGCAGAAGGTAGGAAATGCGTGAAGAGAGCTGTGGTCAGAAGCGGGAACGAGGCTGTACCTAAAAAAGAGGGACAGGGAGATAGATCGACGAGAGAAAACGGATATGGGAAGGAACGGCGACGCCTACGGTGGAGCGTAAGGCAATGCGAGGGCAACACACGGGAGCTAGAACTTTCATCGAGATCTCGAGTCACTTCTGATTCAAATCTACATTCAGATCCGTGGCTTGTGCTTACCATGGCTGCCTTGTCCCCCGTGGAACGGCGACGAGGACTCGACCTGATCGGCCATCAAATGGGGTTCGCGAAACGGCAGAATGCCGCCACTGTCGGCCCCAAATGCCGGCGATTAGGCGATGCCACTACAACTGCCAGGCGGCTGGAAACACTCTATGAAACACGAGTTGGGAGATGTGTTTGGAAGGGGTTGTGAGGGGGATCTGGTTATCGTTCTGAATGGAAGCATGGGAATCTCGAGGTGTGGTGCTGCTCGTCACGGAGATCTCGAGGGGTTGGGGTTGGGGAGAGTTCTTCACCCTTTTCAATCGCTCTGCGCTGGCGTTCGAGTTTCCGCGGGGGCGAGGGGAGGCAGAGGTGGGGGGAGTTCCGGAAGCAGGGGAGGGGGAATGAGTGGCGGAGGAACCTTGGTTTGGGGATAGGGGAGAATATGGTGGGTACCGGGAGAGAAGGTGGGGAAAGAGTGGTGCTGGTAGAGCGGAAGCGGAGAGAGATCCGCAGGAGGTCGGTGGCATTGGTGGAATGTATAGATTCGGTTTGGTGTTGCCAGGCTGACGACGATGTGTTGTCCCTCCCCCCTCCTCTGGTGTTGCCGGGCTCGGCACAGCATGACATGGATGGGGTAGGAAGAGCATAATGGATTTCGAGGACTTCGATGATTCAAAGAGAGCACACTGGGGCAGAGCAAGGTTACCCTAAACTACAGAAGTGATCGCGTTTCGAGGTTCTATAAGTTGTATCTTGATTTGACAGAACGAAGAGTTTCGTACCTATTTGTTTACCAGAAAACTGTATAATGCTGGGCTGGCAAACCAGCCACATTGTAGAAATCTGCCCGGCGGTGGGCAACTTTGCAAGGAGTGAAACGTGTAATGCCCCTTGAAACATGTCACTTCGACCTTTTTTCATTTGCAGATTTGCCAGACCAGACCACGGATACCGCAATAAAGGGGTGACGAGACGACGACCCAATCCAGTTAGACCACTCTATCCAGTGGGATGAGCTGACGTGGACATCACGTGAGATTGCTTGGCCACCGCCAAAAGTCCGTCGCAACGAACCTCGACGAATCAAGACGACGAAAGGTGACTCGCTCGCTCCAAAAGACACTTGAAACCCAGCGAGTGCGAGTGAAAGGCAACGACCACTGTACACCTGATGCCCATGTCAGTCCCGTTCCCCATCTTTCTCTGTGCTCCTCTTTCGAGCACGCGCTCGCTACGGGGAGAATGGGACTGTATCTGGGTAGCCCAGCGTGTCTTGTCTGGGAAACTCGAATAACTTATTCGAGGTCAAGAATATCTTAGTTTTGTCGTGGGCTAGTAACGCGCAGGCCGTTGGCTGTGAATGTCGACCACTGGGCGTATGGAGTGGCAGTGGGCGTGTTCAGAGTGGGCGGTTGAGTGAGCATTAGGGTGTACAGAACTTCGACTGCAGTACAGTACAGACACAACTACAGGCAAGCACAACCCCAAAAGATTGCCGTGCCTACAATCACAAGTACAGTACCACATGTGGATCATCCTACTACCAGCAGCATGCCTCACACTTGAAATATCCCTATGCACAAATTCAGGCAGAATCCCTACAGCCAAGCTGCCAACGCCAGAGCTGAAGTGGGAGTTGCAATATCCCATGGCCTAATCAGAGTCTGACAGCCAGATTGAGGCTTCCACACTGAAGACATTCCATGCCCCTCATTGCTCCTTGTTGATCCTCAAGACATATCCACAACATCATCAGAAGTGTATGTTTGTGCTTCATTGCGTAATGTATAGCATAGAAAAACATTTATAGGTACATAAATGAATGAATGTTACAGCGAGCACCCTTTCCATGTGTAGAGTAGAAGATGTATTGTTGTCTTGTCAAGGAAGAGGCTCCTGCACGTTACTGAGTCGGTTGAGGTGTAGATACGCATCAGTACCTGTTGACAGTGGGAATGAGAGAAAAAAAACAATAACCAGGATGTGGTAAGCAAAGAGAGGAAGTAGAGAACTGCAAAGATGCACTCACACGAACCACATGCTAATCCCCTCCCACAGTTATTCCACACCAGATTCTCCTTCTCTTGTGAGCTCTTGCATAGAAAAGCACTTGCTTCAGACACAGCAGCTCACCATATCCTTCCATGCTGAATATTTGCAGGTCACCCCCGAAATATCGCGCGTAGAGTCGAGCAATCGGCAAACCGTAACCGTAACCAGCAATCACGCTCGGCAACTCCTCCCCATCAGCGCTCGCCATCGTGCTCACAGTCACTCCATCGCCCACTTCATCTACGCCCATTCCCCCATCTTCCTCCGTCAAATCCCATGGCTCGGCAAAACTACTGCCTACAGGAGTGAACCGGGAAGCGCGTGGGGACGACGCGGCCGAGGAGGCAGGAGAGGAGGCGAGAGAAATGGCAGATGGGGAGGAGGGGGTGGAGGGAGGCGAGGAGCCCGGAGTCGAAGGTCCCGAGGAAGCGGGTGAGGGGGGTTCGGTTTCGCTGGGGTTGAGAGGGTTTGGGGGCTGGCGTAGAGGAGTGGGTATGGAAGCTGTACTGTAGAGGTAGGACCAGATACGAGGCAGGCCACTGCGCTTGATCCCTCCCCCCTCGTCTGACACCTGCCAGTGGTCAGAAAGGGGATGGGAAGAGTGGGAGTAGGGTCAGCATGATTTGAGATTTCTGTGAGGAGGAATAGTTTAGGCTAGTGGGCATGGTGGGGATTGGGATATATGCGCATGGTGGCAAAGTTGCACGCTGCAGTATAGGGAGGGGCGCAACTGCCATTTGGTGACAGAGGGAGGCCAAGAAAAGGAAATGGTGGAAATTACAGTCAAGAGAAAGACGGACTGACGGACTCATGGACTAACTGACTGACAGACAGACGGACTGACTGATTGACAGACGGATTGATTGACGGACTGACTGACTGACGGACTGATCGACTGATTGACTGACTGACCGACTGACGGAATGACTGACAGACGGACTGACTGACTGACTAACTGACTGACTGACTGACTGACTGACTGACTGACTGACTGACTGACTGACTGACTGACTGACTGACTGACTGACTGACTGACTGACGGAATGACTGACAGACGGACTGACCTTGATGGCCACGTCCTCGATCCCATCGGCCACCACCACGCGCACTGGTGGCGGCTGGGTGTCTGGGAATCGCTCCTGCACGGCCCTGAGGGAGTTCTTGAGCAGCTCAAACAGCATGTGGTGCAGGTGCGTGCGCACATAGCTGGCGTGGGATGGGGGACGTGGAAAGGGGGAACTAGAGCATTAAATGGGAGCTCTTGCAAGAGCGTGTGGTGCAGGTGTGTGTGTGTGTGTGTGTGTGTGTGTGTGTGTGTGTGTGTGTGTGTGTGTGTGTGTGTGTGTGCACATATCCGGTGTGGAATGAAGGAGGGTGCGGCGAAGGAGAGGGGGGTGGGGGTTGTGAAGTTGTCTTAGGGCGCGTGTGATCTTTGAAATTTGTATAAGTTTACATTTTTAGGTCGAATGTAGCATTTGAACTTAGGGCGAACAAAACTCGACTTTCCTTGCAGCGAAGTTCGCACCTTGGGTCCCCAACTCAGACGAGTCTCAATCACACACCCAAGGTCGAACACAGAGATTCGACCTTATAGGGAAGGCGGCGAGCCGCCCGTAGGTGGTTTAGGTTACCCGGTACAGCGCGCCACGTCAACATACTGCCCAACGAAACTCCGTGACCTTCACGAAGCAGTCGCTATTTTCGCATGGTCTTCGTACGTGCTGAAAACAACACACGCTCGCTTCAACGTGCACCCGCACGTTCACCAGTGTGATTCGAGTTGAGTTCACATTTGACATTCGCACTTATGTGACCCCAAAATTCTCATGCCTTCGCCAAAGCATTTCGGCGACATTGGCGAAACGGGTAACCACTCAAAGTTCGACTTTTTTTCCGAACTTGAGAAAAGATCACACGCGCCCTTAAGGGGAATGCGCAGTCGGGGGCCGGGGGAGGGGGGGAAGAATAGAACGAATAGCAGCAGAGTGAAGCGGTAAGGTAGGGTAGGGTAGGCAGGGTAGAATAGAGTAGGCGACGCACGGGAAGGTGAAGGTGGGGTCCCCAAATACGTGGACCTCGGGAGCATTCCCATAGGTGCGACTGCAGAGCGTTCTTGCATCATCAATGGCGTTCCTGGCCACCTCAAAGGGGCGGCACTTGGTGTCTATCAGCCCGATCATGCTCTCCCTGCCCGGCCCTGTCTTGTGCAGCGCTATCTGCTGCCCTGTGTGTGTGTGTGCATGGACGGATGGATAAATGCAGATAGGCGGGAAGAGGAAGAAAGAAAGAGAGGTGTGGTTTAAAATAGACTAGAAAACCTGCTCCACAACTAGTACCCTGTGTGTATGGATGCACAACGAGAGAGAAGCACGGGAGAGAAAGGCAAGCGAGAGCAAGCGAGGGAGTAGCAAGGGACGGGGGAAGGGGAGGAGAGGAGCTGACCGATGAGCATGCGGATGCCGATGCGTGAGAGGAAGAAGCGGTCGAGGAACTGATGCACCTCGGGGAACTTGTCCATGGGCAGCCATGGGTTGTCCACCTGCCATGCCATGCCGTGCCAAGCCATGCCATGCCATGCCGTGGCGTGCCAAGCCGTGCCGTGCCAAGCCATGCCGTGCCATGCCATGCCAAGCCATGCCGTGCCAGGGGAGCACCATGAATGAGATATGAACAAGCCAGCACAACCACAGCCCACCCATGCACACTGTGCTGATAAACGCTGCCTAACATGTCTCTCCGGAGATCCATGTGTGCTGCAAGCTCCCCCCCGTGATGCCGCGCCTTCTCCCCCACATGCAACCCCATCCCCTTATCCACCTCCCTTCTTCCCTTCCCGTCCCCTTTTCATCTTCCCCCATCAAGCTCACCTGCAGGCGTTTCTTGAGCTCGGCGATGCCGAGCGCCATGCAGGGCACGGTGTGGTTGTGGCGTGTCTTTTTCCCTCGAAACAAGCCCCTCGTCTACCCCCCCACACCTCTCCCTGCCCCCACTTTCCCGCCTCCTCCCTGCCCCCCTTTCCGACTTCCCATTCCAAAAGCTCACCTGCAGGCGTTTCTTGAGCTCGGCGATGCCGAGCGCCATGCAGGGCACGGTGTGGTTGTGGCGTGTCTTGATGCGCTCGATGAGGCGCGTGAACGCCACCTCCTCCTCCGCGCCCTCCACCTCGGGGAAGTTGCGCAGATCCATGAACGACTGCACGTACCACTCCCGCACCTGGTGGTTGTGGGGGGGGCGGGGGGGGAGGGGGGAAAGGCGAAAGAGAGGGGAAGGGAGAAGAGGAGGGGGGAGAGAGGAGGATAGGGAGAAAGGAGGGGGGGAGGATGGGAAGAACGGGAGAGGGGGAGGATGGCACATGGCAGGGGAACAAGTGTGTGAGAGGCAGAGGGAGTCAGAGGGAACAGATGGTGGTGAAAGCCAGGCACCTCCTCCTCCGCGCCCTCCACCTCGGGGAAGTTGCGCAGATCCATGAACGACTGCACGTACCACTCCCGCACCTGGTGGTTTATTTGTTTCATAGAAGGGGCAGGGGATCCGGGGAGAGAAGAGGAGGGAGAAGAGAGGAGGAAAGGGAGAAGGGACGGGGGGAGGAGAGGGGGAAAAAGAGCGGGGGGAAAGGCACATGGCCAGGGAACAAGTGCGTTGAGAGTCGGAGAGAGTCAGGCACCAGATGGTGAGAGGGAACAGATGGTGATGGTGGGTGCCAGCAACCTCCTCTCCTCCTCCGGATCCGCGCCCTGCACCTCGGGGAAGTTGCGCAGATCCATGAACGACTGCACGTACCACTCCCGCACCTGGTGGCGTGATAAGAGGGAGAAGGGAGCGGGAGAGGAGGGGGGAGAAGCGAGAGGGGAAAGAGGAGGGGAGAGTGGAGAGGGGAGGGAGCGAGCGGGAGGAGAGGGAGAGGGGGGCATGGAGTGGCAAGAGCGCGGGATGGTCATGGCAATGCGTGGCATGGTGCGGCCTGGTTCGGCATTGCTGCAACGTGGCATGGCATGGCATGGCATGGCATGGCATGGATCCGAGGTACCTTGAGCACGTGGGGCATGTGCGAGAGGCCATGTGGCAGGTGGTGCCATACGGCATGGCATGGCTGGCATGGCATGGCTGGCATGGCATGGCATGGCTGGCATGGCATGGCATGGCTGGCATGGCTGGCATGGCATGGCATGGCATGGATCCGAGGTACCTTGAGCACGTGGGGCATGTGCGAGAGGCCATGTGGCAGGTGGTGCCATACGGCATGGCATGGCTGGCATGGCATGGCATGGCTGGCATGGCTGGCATGGCATGGCATGGCATACCTTGAGCACGTGGGGCATGTGTGAGAGGCCGTGCAGCAGGTGGTCAAGTCAAGCTCCGCGATGGTGGGTATGGTCTGGCCTGGACCTGGACCGCCTGGTTTGGCATTGGTGCCATATGGCATGGCTGGCATGGGATGGCATGACATACCTTGAGCACATGAGGCATGTGTGAGAGGCCGCGCGGCAGGTGGTCAAGTCAAGCTCCGCGATGGTGGGTATGGTCTGGCGGGTTTGGCATTGCTGCAATATTGCATGGCATGGCACGGCATGGCATGTGATGGCATGGCATGAATCCGAGGTACCTTACCTTGAGCACATGGGGCATGTGCGAGAGGCCGTGCGGCAGGTGGTCGAGCTCCGCGATGCGGTGCGCGAAGCGGATGGGCAGCTCGTTGTGCAGGAAGCGCGCCGATGCCACAAGCGACGACGCCTCCGTGGGCCGCGGGCGGAAGCTCATCATGTAGCTCAGACTCACGCCCGTGCGCTTCTGGTCAGGTCACGATCATGGACGGGCGGACGGACGGATGACGGACGGATTGACGGACGGATTGACGGACGGATTGACGGACATGAGGCGAACGGACGAACATGATGCGGGCGGCGAGCGAAGCAGGGAATAGGTCATGGGTGAGTGCTGCTGAGTGGGCGCGGAAGCCGCGGACGGACGGACGGACGGATGGACGGATGGACAGACAGGGACGGACGGATGGACGGACAGATAGATGGACGGAAGGATGGACGGAAGGACGGAAAGACGGACGAAAGTGAAGGAACAGGAGCAAATAAACTATACCAGGGGAGTGGTGGGGTTAGCGGGAGGAATATGATGGGTGAGTAATGAGAGGAGTGAACTCGCAAGTCACAGCAGCTCTTCGTGGCGCACTGCTGCCCCTAAGCTGACCAGACCAGACCAGACCGGACCAGACCGGACCAGAATCTGACCGCGCGCTTCTACGTTGACCAACAAAGGTGGCGAGACGAGGCGAGGAAAATATGTGTTCGTGGCGAGAGCTTTTGGTGGGATGAGAGCTTTCGGCGGGGTGTGCGTAAGCATCATAACCGCTTGCCGGGGTTGCTCCCGTGCTGATAGCACCGCCGTTCACAGCGACGCCCTAACCGAGGCGCAAAAAAACGCTCGCGAAACTCGTGTTGGAGAATGACTCAGGGAAATAGGCGCGCTTTCAGCGAAGATTGGTGGTGACGTCATTCGGATACGGAGGACCTACTATTGTTGAAGCGCCTATGATATATTCTTGATTTAGATGGTGACGTCTTTTGGATCGGTAAGACGTACTTTGAGCGAGCTCCGGTGAATGTCCGCCCAAACGGCGCGCGGAATCGTGTCCGCTAGCCGCCGGAGCGCGGGTAGCGCCTCCCGCGTTGGCCCCATTGCGACGATAGCGCCTCCCGCTTGTCTGCCTGCCTGTGCTCCAGTTGTGTTTCAGTCGACTCGACTCGACCTAGACGCAGTAACTCCTCTTTCCTTCCCTTCCTCGATCGTCTCTCTGTCGCTCCACGCTGCCTTCCGTCGCTCGCTCCTTCGCGCAAAATTGCTTCGTCGCTCACCGAATGCGACGACGCGCTTGGATCGCACGGTCAGGAACGACGCGCGCTACGACACGACCCTACTCGTCGGGCCTCTATTCTTCACCCCGCGTCGGAGCCTAGGGAAACGAAGCGCACGTGCAGTGCAAACGACAGGAAGCAGGATAAAGAACTGATATTACGTAGGACTAGGAGAGAAGTGGAGGTAAAATATGTACAACAGGGTGAATCAGGATGGAGAAGCAGGTGTAGGTGCTTCTAGGTTCCGCCGGTCTAAGATCGAGGTGGCGGTGAGGTACTGTACCACGGGGGGGAAGTCCCCATGTGGTGACGTTTCAAAGGAGTGTTGCGCGGCCCAGCGGTTTTTTCAGCGGTGCGTGGTTTTCGGCAATGTCAAGGTTTGAGGTTGCAGTGCGAATGCGCTGTGGGGGGCTGGACCACACTAAATTCATGAACCAACTGAGAAAGCTGAAATTTATGTACAGTCAACCATTGTAATCTACATGACTTCTAACAACTGAGAACCTAGGAACGTTGATCATCAAAATGAGGGTGACTACTAGCACAAATACCGTACTAATATTCTATACGAGGGAAGAAACAAGCAACCACATCAGTCTCCCCTGTAAAAAATATGGCAAATGTCATGTCAAGAGCCGGAGTGCCGTTTGGAGGATATTAGGCGTCCCTGGCCTGGGTATATGCAAAGCAAAGCCCTTATGCTTCTCCTCTCGCTTCACTCCCTCTCCTCCCTTAACCCCTTGCCGCCCCTCTCTATCATCATCCTCCTCGCTCCCACCCCTCCCACTCTCTCTCATACTTCCACCTCTAGATCTCTCCCTTGCCCACATACCTTGCACTTTACTCCTCCCATCCAACACCATCCCCACCTCCTTCCCTCCACTCTCCTCGCCTCCTCGCTCTTCCTCCCACTTCCCACCATCTCTCCCCACTATCCCTTTCTCTCCCCCCACCTGCACATCCACCTCCCGACCATCCTCTCCCACTCGACTCTTCCTGTGAGCCCCTCCTTTCCTCTCTCCTTTCACCCTCCCCTTGGCCTGTCCTGGGCTGTCCACACTCTCACCCACATCAGCATACGGGCCAATACCATCCCAAGACATGCGCCTCTGCCCCTTGGCCAACCCCTTCCCACCAACACGATCGGCACTGCCGGAAAACCCAGAACGATCAACCCTACCATCCCCATCAGCATAACCACCACCACCACCACCACCACCACCACCACCACCACCACCACCACCACCACCACCACCACCACCACCACCACCACCACCACCACCACCACCACCACCACCACCACCACCACCACCACCACCACCACCACCACCACCACCACCACCACCACCACCACCACCACCACCACCACCACCACCACCACCACCACCACCACCACCACCACCACCACCACCACCACCACCACCACCACCACCACCGCCACCACCGCCACCACCACCAGCTTCGCCATAACCATTAGCATCAGCAACACCATCACCGCAATCAGTATCACCCCCATGGCTACGGCTCTGCCTCGGCCTGTCTTTCCTGCTTCCCTTTCTCGTCAACGCAGGGCTCATCTTCCGCTCATTCCGCTCACCATCCCTGCTTTCCACCCTGCTTGTCTCACCGTCCTCATTCCACTCGCTCCTGCTGCCATTCTTCCCCCCCATCCACTTGAACGGACTCACACTCCTGCCCTCCTTGCTCTTACCCTCCTTGGCCTTGCTTCCCTTGACTTTGCTTTCCTTACCTTGGCTTTCCTCGCCCACTTTGCACGATTTCTCCTTACTCCACGATCGGCCCTCATATTTTTCTGTACCCCTATCCTGCATAGGGTCTTGACGATTTTTTCGGCTGGTGTTCTCTCTATCCACACCCTCACTCCCCTCTCCCCGCCCCTCCTTCCCCTTCCCATTCCTATCGACCTCTTTTTTTCTCGGCTGTTTAGAACCCTTGGCCTCTGCACCTTTCTCCACCTCCGCTTGTCCCTCACTCTCCCTGCTCCCCCTCGCCTTACCCTTTCTCTCTTCCCTTCCCTTCACTCCCTCACTATCCCCACTCTTCCCAACAACCCCCATCTTCTCGTTCCCTCTCTCCTCCTCGCCCTTCCTCCTCATCCCACCCTTCACTGCCACTCTCCCTGGAATCTCTCTCACGCACGCCTTCCCCCAAGTCACCCGCCGCTTCTGCTGCCTTTCCTCCTCACCCTCCGCTTCTTCCCACTCCTCCTCCCCCTTTGCCTTACCGCCTGGTCTGCACTCACTGGTGGTATGACTGCGCCTCATGTGCCCCACAAGGGGGGAGGAGCTCCGGCTGAAGTTAGATGAAACGGGTGATCCATTCACTCCTGTTCCGATCGCCCCTGCAACCAGCACTCCTGGTGACATCCCCGCTTCAGCAGCAGCTTCTTCCGTTGCTGGAGCAGTGGCGGCATCTAGAGACCCTCCCCTCATGTGCCTCGGCAGGCCATGACGCTGCCCAATGCCTCCACTCCCTCTCCTCTCTCTCCTCTCTCTCCTCTCTCCCCCACCCCTCACCTCCTCCTTCTCAACCACCCTTTGCCCATCCTCCGCCTTTTCGTCATCCCATGCACAACCCATCGTACCAACCATCGTCCCATCCTCATACCCTTCCTGATTCTTCCCATCTACCACCTTCTCTTCCTCCAAATCCCCACACTCCTTCCCAGCATCCTCCCTGCCTTCCTTCCGGTACCATCCAGCAACAGACGATGCCACAGGAGCACAGTATAGATCATCCGCATCCCCAAGCGATGCCCTTCGCCCCACTGCCTTCCCTCCTGCTGCCCGCCCCACCCTTTCCGCTGAGACTCCTGAAGCAGCAGCTGCCAAACTCGCACCAGCAACAGCAACATCAGCGCCAGCGGCGACACCAGCAGCAGCAGCAGCAGCAACAGCCCCACCACCGTTCCAATCAGCAGCGGCACCACTGCTGGCAGTTTTCCTCTCCCGCATAGACCCTCCCGAGAGCCTTCCCCCCTTTCCAAGCCGACTGGCCCTATGGGGAGAACCATACGCACACGACTTTTCCCCCTCCTCATACTGCTGCTGCTGCTGCTGCACCTGTAGCTGCTGCTGCACCTGTGACTGCTGCTGCTGCACCTGTAGCTGCTGTTGCTGCTGCTCTCTCAGCCCCAGAAGAGCCTGCTGCTGTGAGGACACATGCTGCTTGCTGCTGCCATTCTGACAGTGTGGTGACTCTATAGACCGGCTGGTAGGCACAGGAGGCGTGGTGGTGGTGACAGAGGGGCGAGGACGGGTGGGAGTGTCGGTGGCGGCACGACGAGGGATGGGACCGCTGAAGAAATGCGGAACAGATATGTAGTCGGATTGCTGCTGCTGCTGCTGCAGCTGCTGGTGCTGCTGGTGCTGCTGATGCTGCTGTAGAGAATTATGCGGGGAGTGCGATTGGGGCAAGGAGGAGCCTGGTTCGGAGGTTGCAAGAACGAGCTGCCAATAAGCTTCCCCCACTGGACCCGACATCACACCCTGACGCAGCATCCTCTGCTTCTCTGATTGCTCACTCACACCCTGCTGCTGCTGCTGCTGCTGCTGCTGCTGCTGCTGCTGCTGCTGCTGCTGCTGGTTCTGAAAGAAAGGTGGCATGGCATGTAGCGAGCAGGGGGAAGAAGGTGTGGTGCCGGGATGGGGGGCGAGAGAGGACGGAGAATTTGGGACGAGCTGGGTGGGGAGGCACCCAACAGTGGCACTACGACCATGCATCATAACCCCACCACCATCACCACCAGTGGCAGCAGCAGCCGCACGAGCGGCAGCATTGGCAGCAGCAACCTGTGCAAATAGAGCCGGGCTTGGGAAGTGGGACGTGGATCGTGGGCTGGGTGCGTGGGCGTGGGAAAGAGTGGGAGGAGAGAAGTGGAGGGGAGGAGGTGCATGAGGGTGTGCTCCTACAGTGACACTGCGACGGGACAAGGCAGGGGGGATGGGGGGAGCTCCTTCCCATCCGGCACCAGCAGCCGCAGCAGCAGCAGCAGCAGCGTCGGTGAAAACAGCAGCACCAGCGCCACTGCCACCAAACGCAGTGCTGCTGCTGCTGCCGCTGCTACTGCTGCTGTCAAAGCTACCAAAGCCAGCCCCCCGGGCTGTGCCTGAAAATCTATCTTTGGCAGAACCAGCAGCACCACCAGCAGAGCCGAAGGTTGAACTAGAGCCTCCAGAGGAGGAAGACGATTTTCTTCTCTGCTTTGGGATGACAGCATGAGGGCTGTGGTTGATGCTGGGAGAAGATGTTTCCATTGCGCTATGCTGCTGCTGATGCTTCTTCTTCTTCTGCTGCTGCTGCAGCTGCTGCTGCTGCTGCTGGCCCTGGCTCACTCCCGCTGCTGCTGTTGGCGGCACAACAGGCGGCACAGAGGCTGAAGCATTTCGCACAGAAGGTGCAATGGAAGACGAGGTGGATGCGGAGGAGGGAAACAAGGGAACAGAAGAAGGGAAGTGTGGATTTCCGCCCATAGCAGCACCACCTGGTTCCGCTGCTGCTGCTGCTGATGCAGAAGCACTGAAAGGAAACATCATCCCTGCACCTACATGGGATGGCCTTGCATGCACCATCCCCTCTCTAAGCCTAGCTTCCTCCTCCTCCCCCTCCTCCTCCCCCTCCTCCCCCTCCCCTTCCTCCTCCTCCTCCTCCTCCTCCTCCCCCCCCCCCCCTCCTCCTCCTCCTCCTCCTCCTCCTCCTCCTCCTCCTCCTCCTCCTCCTCCTCCTCCTCCTCCTCCTCATTTTCCCCCTCCTCTCCTCCTCCCACTCCCACTATAACACCCATCCTGCCTGGTCCCTGTCCCTCCCCCCTCCCGCCCCCCACTCCCCTCAGCACCCTCACTCGCCCCATGCTCTCCTCTACTGCACGCCTCCCCTCGCCCTCGTCCCGTGCGCCCACACTTCCCCCCGTTGTAGCACTCCGCATCATCATCCCTATTCTCCCCCCTCCCTCTCCCCCTCCCCCTGCCCCTGCCCCTGCCCCTGCCCCTGCCCCTGCCCCTGCCCCTGCCCCTGCCCCTGCCCCTGCCCCTGCCCCTGCCCCTGCCCCTGCCCCTGCCGCTGCCCCTGCCGCTGCCCCTGCGACCCCCCCTCCCCCTGCCCCCATCCGTCTGCATGCCACTGATCCTTCTCCCCCTGCTGCTGCTGCAGCTCTTGTGTGAGCCATTGCTGCAGAGAGCGCTTTCACACCTCTGGCCCGTCGCTCCACCATAGAACCGCCAACAGGGATCCTCCCTTGCATAAAACCCTCTTCCTCCTCTTCCTGCTGCTGCTGCTGCTGCTGTTGCTGTTGCTGCTGCTGCTGTTGCTGCTGCTGAATCTGCTGAAGCTGTTGAGTTTGCACGTGCCATTGGGAGGCTTGTGCGTGTTGCAGCAGCTGCTGTAGATCTTGCCACTGGGACATGGACATGGGCATGGGTCTATCAGTGTCAGTGCACACAGACGATGACGTGGATGCTGACGTGGGAAACACAGGAATTCTCCCTCGCTGACTCTGCTGTTGCTGCTGCTGCTGCTGCTGCTGCTGCTGCTGCTGTTCGTGCCACTGCTGCGCTCCCTCCTCGTCCACCTCCCACCGCTCCTGCTCCCTTCCGAAACCGGCAACAGCACCACAACCAGCAGCAGCAGCAGCAGCACGAGCCCCCATCGCATTGCTCTCAGCAGACGCCCTTTGTTGCATGCTCCCATGCATACTCCCCCACCCTCTTTCTCCAACCGACACTGCTGTCGGCCCACCAATCGTCCTGCTCCTGAACCTGTTAGCACCACTGCTGCTGATGCTGTTATTGTTGTTGTTATTGCAATCGACAACGTTCTCAGACACACTCGCATTCGGACTCGCATTGCCAGCAATATAGCCCCCATCCACCCCGCCGCTGCTGCTGCTGCGCCTGTGAATCTGATTCAGCGCCTGCTGCTGCTGCTCCTGGTGCTGCAGCAGCAAGGGATCAGGGGTGAAAGGGCGGAAGGGCAGAGGTCCTGAGTGGAATCCTTGCATCAAATTCATCATTAACGCTGCCTGCTGCTGCTGCTGCTGCTGTTCTGGTGTCATAACTACATCTCGAGCGGGCATTGGGAAAGGCATCTGTGACAGCCTTGGGGAGGCAGTGCTGCTTCTGCCCTCATTGAAGCTCCCACGCGCACGCCAGCTGCTCCCACTGCTGTTACTACACGTCAACCCTCCCTCCATCACCCCATGCTCCGATGCAACCCCTGGTGCTACCCCCAACGGACTCTCCCCGTGTGATCCCCCTCTCCTCCTCTCCGCCGTCTTCCTTTCCCTGCTGCTTCCGCTCCCGCTGAAGCTGCTGCTGCTTCCGCTTGCAGTGCCAGCTCTCAAAACCGCACTGCCGCTGCTACTGCTGCGCCTGCTCCTGTCATTGCTAACCCCACTGCTGCTTGCATGGCTGGCTTTACTGCCACTACGAGCACCGTCCATATCACCATCTGCGTCAGCAACACCAGAAGCATGAGCAGCAGCAGCGGCAGCAGCATGGGAAGCGGGTGAACTGGGATTCTCACAGCCTCGCTGCCCATCCTGCGCTGCTGCTTGCTGCCTCCCTAAAGCAGCAGCGTACCTCGCTTGAAGCGCCCTCTGCATCTCCTCAACCGCACCACCACCACCACTGCCGCCGCCGCCGCTGCCGATGCCACCATCCCCACTATGAGAGCGCGCATGCCCGTGCCCGTGCCCATGCCTATGCCCATGCCCATGCCCATGCCCATGCCCATTCCCATGCCCATGCCCATGCCCCTCCGCATGCCCATGCACCTGGCCATGCCCATGTCCCCTCTCTTTCTCCTTGCTCTTCCCCCTATCTCCCTCCCTCTCTTCTCCCTCCTTACGCTTATCCTTTTCCTTAGTCTTCGTCGTTCCCTTGATCGCCCGCTCACCCACCCTGCGCACTCTACTCATGTCCCTCTCCCTGCCTCTCTCCTTCCCCTTCTCCGCCTCTCTCCCCTTCCCTTTCTCTTTCACCTTCTCCCCTGTCTTGCGCCTGACCATCTCCTCCCGCTCGCCTTCCCCCTCTCCCTCCTCCTCAATTCCCTCATCCCTCCCATCGTCACTCCCCTGTGTCATCCCCACCGTCAGCATTTGCTGCAGTTGCTGTTGCTGCTGCAGCAGCAGCAGTTGTACAAAAGAGGGGGCGCCGCAAGCAGCATCTGAGCCGCTTACCACTAGACGTCTAGGGGTTGTAGCACCATTGAATGTAGCACCATTGAATGTAACTCCAGAAGGGGTCATGCACCCTCCACTGCCCCCTTGAGACCATACATCCACTTCCCCGCCCATCCCGTATGTCCCTTCTCCCCACCAGCGCTCCCCTTCCGCTTGCGCCTGCCCTTGCGCCTGCGCCTGTGCCTCCGCCCCCGTCCACTGCACGCCTTGCGGAACTAGCCCTTGCGACACCAGCGTTGGCGCAATTTCCCGCGCGCCTGTTGCCCCCTGCCCCTGCGGTGGTTGCTGCATCATGCCTTGCCACGTCACGTGCGCGTTCTCCGCCACTCCGAACACCGCGCGCTCCCCCACCTGCCACCGCCGCCGCTGCTCCGCGCCCTCCGCGCCCGCCACCACGCCCGTTGGTTCGTTATTGAGTGCCGCGAGAAGATCATAAGCGTCGACCAACCAGCGCGATACTAAACCAGCGACGGTAGCCAAAGCTTGATCCCGTGCCAATTCCTTGCTGTCCCAACTTCCCCCCCGCTTGCTCTTTCCAGGCGGCGCCCCGACGCTAGTTTCCCCTCCGCCCTTGCGCGCACTATTAGGGTTCCATATGGCCTTTCCAAGCTTCGTGCACGCGTCTACAGCGGCAGAGGCAAGCGGGTGATCGCTTGCGATGCCTACGATCTTCCACGACAGCTGCCCCGTCTGCTTGTCTACCAGCGGAAACGTCGCCAGCGGTCGCAGCGACGACATGTGCAGCGCCGTGCGACGCGTCGTCGAGATCTCCACGGCTTCCACTGGCAGCAGCGCTGCAGCCGCCGCAGCAGCGGCGATGGCGGAAGGGGGGAAACCGTCTATACCCGGCGCGGCCGAGTTCAAGAGAGCGTGTAAGGCTCCGCCAGGAGCCCACATGATCGTTTGCGGCAAAAATCCTGCGTTTATGCGACACATGCTGGTGCTGTCGAGAGCACTCTCGCACGGTCGCAGGCAAGCGAAGGTCAAGGCGGCGACGACACTTCCCGAGGAACTAGAGGAGCAGTCGGCTTGGCGCGCAAGAAAAGAGGTCGAATTGGAGGAGGAGGTGGAGGAAGACGAAGAGGAGGAATTCAAGTTGACCCAGAGCGGTTGGTGGTGCCATAATCGTCGCACTTCAGTAACAAAGCGGTCGGCGGATGTAGCCATGATAGCGCCGTCGCGGCGGTTGAAAATACAACGCGGAGCGCTGTTCCCGGCGGTTATGGCGGTTGCGCTGATTGCGGTGGGGATGGTAGTGAGAGAAGGAGCAGCAGGATCGCTGGGGAAGTTACGCGCGGGCAGGACGAGTGTAGGAGGCATGGGTCGACGTGAATGCGTCAGGTTCGGAGTAAGCTAGTAGTGTGTAGGTAACAGTAGTAGTGCTAGTACGAGTACACATGGGACATGTTCTGGCATAATCGAAAGTGTAGCTTACTATGGCCGGATGATTTAAATCTGTTTGGTTCCTCTGTAAGAGCACAAGCAAGTTCATCTGCTGCGGATGTGTGCGTTAGTGCACCAGGCTGTGCGTCTGCTATACGAATAAAAGGGGGAAAAGGACTGTTCTTCAGCGTCGAAGATGAAATAGTAGCTTACTCACGACTAGTAGAATTACAATATTAGCGATAGTTCGTACGTGTAATCCCCCATGCCCATACCCTTGATCCTACTGCAGCAATGCTGGAGCTACGACAAATCAGCCACACTCTGACTCGGCAAATATCAAAAGACGCCATAGCAAGGCAATGGAAGCCATCACGGAAGATTACGGCGTGAGGTTGGGAGGGAAGGGAACTATTTTGTGGGGTGGGGTGCGTTGGAACCAGCAGCAGAGGGGGTGGGTGCCTTTTTAGCTCTGTGGATTTCATTGTGGGTTGCGGTGTGCAGACCTACATAAAATCCGCTCTGGAAAAATAAGAGTGGGAGTGTGGGGGGAGGTGAGTGGGGGTGTGACAATCACATACAGGGTGGAGTTCAACGAAGATGATTGTATGTGACTGACGAGGGCCTCGAGTCCATCGAGTCACTCCTTCGCGAGAATCGAGGAAGTTCCAGTACATTTCACTGTACAATCGAGGAGGCGGTTGGTGGCTGTTTGACCTCACGCCATAGTTGGCCCTGGTTAGACGCAGACACCAAGGGGCTGTGGGCTGAGGGCTGACATGGCTGCGCGAGGTGAGAGGGCACCAAGTTGAACCATCCGCGCCAGGTCATTACTTGCACTGTACCACCTGCCAACCACGCCAACAGCATCTTTCATTACACGACACGACATGAGCTCATCATCCCTCGTAGAAGACACACCTTTCCAAATCGACCACCCAAACGACCTCAGGTCAATCCCCAGGTTAGTCGTGTTGCTGATCGGACGGCCAATGCTAATCGTACGCCACCTTGGTTGTCGTCCCGGTTGGTTACATTGGCTGTGCTGGTTACGGAGAGGCGTCGCACAGTCGAGGCCGCCCGCTACTCCAGAATGGAGATTGGGAAAATTTGACCGCGTCTCACCTTTTGTACACTGTACCTTCCGTCCCGTTTCTCACACAAAAGACGGTTCTACAGTGTACACCCACCTTCCCCCGCCACCGCCAATCCTGAGGGGAGCCAATGGAACGCGTCCAAACTATTTCTGTACAGCCCCACTATCCTGGTACAGTGTGACTGCTAGTCAAAACCTTATGGTGCCTGCCTTGCCTCCTTCATTAGTGCTGCTGTTGCTAGGTTTGGATCCTAAACATCATTTTCTGAAGGAACCCACACCCAGGGTGGTCTTCTGTTGGACTTTCACCATCTCCCGTAAAGCTGGACATTCATTACTTGTAGTCTTCATGTCTATCCTAATTTGCAAGAACTTGACATGCTGAATGCCGTGGATACGCAACAAAGTGTTGTATTGTCATGGCCTGCTTGTGCTAGCTCTGCTGGATCTTGTTGGCTGGCTGGCAACCACTTCTTCACCGGAGTATGCTATCATGAACTCGTGTCACTCTGTGTCGCTTCCTCTCCCACTCATCCCACGAAGGCCACGAGTTTTCTGCGAGCATTAAAGGACAGTTCAAAGTAACATGAGTGTAAATTCATTAAAATTGAGAGAGATGCAAAAAAACATTAAAGACACAAAATTGTTTCCATGCAAAGCACGGCTAACAGGCAGGTACATTTGACCACAGCCAGGGGCAGGAGAGTGCAGCAACAGGAGTGAATAAAAGGTAAGGATCAAGGCAGAGCATCTGACTAAGCCACACCGAGAACCATGCTACACACCTTTTTAGATTTCCGCTCTCTCACTTGATACCGCTCGCAACACACTCCAGTCAGCCAAGCGCCAGGTTGAAGACGCTGCCACAGGGAAGAAATACAAAAACAAGGGTAAACAAAGCAGCCTATGCTCACAGAATCTCAACATTGTACAAAGCGTGGAACGTACACAGAAACAGCAAGAGTGCACTAAGCTGCCACATATATTGAAGACAGCCAAGCCAGCCCCAACACCCACGTTACTAAGCTTACCTGGACCCCTTTCTCCACTGCCTTTGCTCGCTTCTTCGGCCTCAGGGGAAGCCTCCCTCCTCGTATGGCCCAAAAATCTTCCTCCTTTTCAACGCGCGACAAGCTGATGAGAAACTTGGGAACCACAGCGGCTGCTTCAGCTGCTGTTGGCAACGCTGCTGCCGCAGCTGCCGCTGCCGCAGCTGCTGCAGATGCTGCAGAGAGCGGGCAATGCCCTGAGAAAATCAAGGAGGCCACAGAGGGGTGTGGTGTGCTGAAAAGTTCCCGGTAGCTCTGGATCAGCCCACAGCTGCTATGGTCTTCCCACGGATCCTCGCCTGCAGTTACAGCATTGCTTTTCTTGCTCCCGCCCTTGCGGCCTTTCTCCCCGAGCTGGATCCTCTTCCGCTCCTTGCCTCTCTCTCTGTCTCGGCCCTTGTGCTCGCGAGCGTTGTGAGACTGGCCGTGGTGCCTCTTTCGCCTGGTGTGGCTGCGAGTGGGACACGAGTCATCACTGAAAGCCCCTTCCCCCGCATCTATATTGTATCCGTCCGCCTCGTCACCGCCAGACACATCATCATCAGCATCAGCATCATCATCAGAATGAGCATCAGCGTGCGGATGAGCACTAGCACCCTCATGGACGTCATCCGGTCGCTGCTGCTGCTGATCGCACTGCTCCCTGTAGCCTCTTCCTCGCGCCTCCTTCTCACCCCTCGAGCAAAGACCAGGCAAGCTTGGTTCGTGCGTGCGTGCAGAAGCACGTTTAACCTTGCAGGGGTAAGAGAACTCCATGAATTTCGCCGCGACGGCAGTCGAGCCAGCCTCTTCCTTGACCGCTTCTTCCTCCATTCTGCTTGCCGCTGCTGTACTCCCCTCCGCTCCCTCCGCTCCCTCCATCTCGCACGCTTCTCCGCCCTTCTTTGCCCCTCTCCCGCATGCAACCCGCAACCGGCATGGATCTTCTCCCGCTCGCTCGCCGCTCTCCCTCCACTCCTCCTCCCACGAGCCCTTCTTCTCGTCCTTACACACTGCACGGACTGCAGTGCTCGCTGCAATGCTCGCCACAGGAGCGCCAGCTGGCACGGAAGGATGGGAAGGAGGGCTGCTAGTGGCAGGGTTTTGACTGCGAACGTACCTCAACCGCTTTTTCTGACCCCACCGCAGAACCTCACATACGGGCTGACTCTCGCTTTCCGCCGCTGCCTCCGCGGTTCCTCGCGTGGGTGTTATGTCTGAACCGCGCTCGTCTGCAGTTTCCGCTGCTGGAGAACGAGCAAACGCGTCGGTGTGGTCTGTTGATGGAGGGGATTGCGCGGCAGACGCAGGGTGGTCCCAACTCTTGTCGTGGGAGCTATGGCTGCCGTGGCTAGGGGAACTACCCATGGTGATGCCTGTGACCGGTCCTTGAGGCAAACTGCAGAAGGTAACGCCGCCGACGCCGAGTAACAGGCCTGTTGATGATGGACTTACTTCAGCCGCCATGGCCGAATGGACCAAAAGATCCCAAGTTTTGACTCTGAAGTGCGGCGCAGATCCGTTAAAAGGATAACTTGTTGGTGAGACCTTTCAAAGGGGAGTTTCGGCGAGTTGTCCAGTGGTCGGAGTGGGATCGCCACGATGTTCAAACAAGGCTCAAGCCTGCTAAAAAGAGGGGTTGACATGAAATTTATCAGGCGCTCGAAAATGAAGTCGTGAAACTTCCGGCTTCCAACCCGCAGAAAAGCAACAAACAAGGGGAAAGAATGAGTCGTTACTACGAAGCAGGTTTCACGGAACTGCGAAAATCATCTTGTCAGATCAGAATTCACGGTTACGCCTACCATCTCTTTCCATGGGTACCATAAGAAACCACGTTCGTTCAGAACCAAAGGAACAGATTAAAAGAAGAGGGTTTCGAAAGTGCGTGAATCAAGATACAACAAAGGGATGTCACGTGCTGAGTTGTTTTTTGTCATGTGGGCCTTTACCTTGTTAAATAACTCTTCACGTAGGACGGAGATGACGCAAAACGCGCTTTCGCAAATAATGGATTCCCAAACAGTGCGAGCTTGGGAATCAACCAATCCAGACGACGTGTTCACAAAGCTTCGAAAGATGGAGAGCAGAGGTCATCCAGTGCACGACGCCTGGTGGATCTGAGTGAAAACCAAGGTCTACTTCACTATACGAGTCTCCTACACACAGGAAGGCGAAGGTGGGTCTAACCCCAAATGTAAGAGCATAATGCAAAAAGGATGCAAGGAAATGAAGAAGCGGACTTGGCCTGAACAACTCTTTACCCAGCTTGAGCATCGCTTGCTTGACTCATACATGCCCTTTTTCTGCTTTCTCCGTCCCATCCCGTTCCGTTCTGTTCCGTCTGCCTGCATCAGCAGCAGCATCGCCGTCAGTCACCAGCCAACTGGCGATTTTCCGCCTTTTCTCTCTCGACCCCATCCACACCATCGCCCATAAATCCCACCCAACCTTAATCTGACTACGGTGTGAGTCGCTGTAAAACGTTCTTGTGGGCTTAAGTGGGTTGAGGTGTGGTATTGAGTGGTAAGAATTAGGCGACAGATGCTGTTGGGGGGTAAGGGGGGTCAGGTTAGGCCTGCCGAGCCGAATCGAGCCGAGCCAAAGCACATGGTTGGTTGGGTGAGTAACCCAAGAGCATTATGTAGGCTAGGGAATGAGGACGACACGACCACCCTTGATGTAACGAGCCATCGCCTGAGAGGGCGCCCTTGAATTAGCGGCTTCCATCCATTCGCTCGCTGCAACAAAAAATGGGCGGCTCGCCTCACCTGCCTAAATCCACAACTTCCTCGTTAGCGCAGGAGGACCACCCGTGGGGTAGAGCCGCAAGGTGGGTATAGCTTTTAGATGTGTTATGAATTAACATATTGCACAATCTGTAAAAACAAATCATTCCTCACTATTTGAAAAAAATGTTACATCCCTTAATAAGCTTACCCCACATCGCGTACAACTCCAACTTGTCGAAAGAACATGTTCGTTCTGATCACCTCGCCTCCTGAAGCTGGTTCGCGTCGCCCTCAAAATTGGCGTTTCTAAACCAGCACCAAAAATCGACTTTCGAGGTGTTGAGCTTAGCTAGCGTAGGTCCCACATAATTCTTAGGGCTTCTGCTTATTGTCAATAGTTGTAATCACAACTTCTATAATGACCTCTACAAAAATTCCCTTGTACAAATCGTAACGTTATACTATGAAACCGTTTGACACAATATATTCCGGTAAATGTTGAATTCATTCTACACATCGTACATCGATTTATATATGAAGAATGTTCAAACATTATGAAGCAGGCTTGTTATGAAAGCCTTTCTTGTTTACTTACTTGTTCGATCTGTTTGGAGCGTCAAAGTAATACTAGTAGGAATAGGAGTTTGGGAAAGTTACGAGAGCAACGAGGGGGTCCTTAGAATGGGAAGGGGAAATAAATACAAGCAAGGCAAAGGTGTGCCACCAACAGTTGCAACAGTAATAAGTACACTAGTCTATGCTGACACCCCCTAGACTGCCTACAGCAAGAACCAAGTGAAAGCCACACCCCCTTAAAGGGTACACTGCCCGGGTGCGAAGGAGGCAGATCTGGAGGAATGCGCAGCGGAAGATACGGCAGGCATGTGCAGCGTCGTCATGCAGCGTCGGCATATGCAGTGGAGGCAGATGCATAGCGACGGCAAATGCAGCGGCGGCAAGTGCGGTGGCGGTAGGTGTTGCTGCTGCAGCAGGAAGCGGCGACATGTGCGCAGCGATGGCAGATGCAGCAGCGACCGAGGCATCGGCGACGGGTGCTCAGCGACGGCAGATGCAGCGGCGGCAGGTGCGGTGGCGGCTCTTAGAATCTAGGCATCAATGGAGTTGAGTATCGAGAGAATTGGTACAAGGAAGAAACCTAAGGGGTTGTACCCCACAGTATCTACCCCACTACAGCCTACCCAAAACTATAACACATATATATATGTTTGACACACCCCCATAGGCAAAGTGGGGGAGAGCAAGAGGTCACAAGACCAGTCAAGAAAAGCAAAGCAAGCTCAGGGTGGATCACAACGTCACCACACACACTGAGCACAAGCAAAAGGCCACAAGGCCAGTTCACATGCAGAGGTATATATGCAACAAGAACAGTACAGTGATCTCTACCTAGCAAGAGCAAGCATGCAGGTATATATATATAGATCACAGTACAAGCAGAGTCTACAGCAAGTGTGGAAACGTAGGCACAAGGCCCAACAAGGTACAAAAGCGCTGATGATCACCAGACGGAAGTGCCTTGGTGAATATATCAGCAGTGTTGGCCCGAGTGGCCACGTGAGCAAGACGAAGCTAACCCCGCTGCTGCAACTCTCGAGCCAGGAAGTAACGCAGAGCGATGTGCTTCGTTCTGTGCTCCAGTCTGTGCTCCTGACACAAGGCAATGGCTGCCTTGTTGTCGACGTACAGAACTGGAGGAGAACGAGGCCTCTCTCTCAGGTCGGTCAACAGGTAGGTGAGCCAGCGCAACTCCTGTGCAGCCATGGCTGTGGCGTAGATCTCAGCCTCAAAACTGGAGCTGAGAACAGAAGACGAGCGCGTAGACCGCCAAGAAACAGAGCCAGAGCCAAGACTGAAGGTGTAACCCTGTGACGACCGCTGCGTAGCCTGGTCGTCAACCCAAGAAGCGTCCGAGTGACCAGTGAGGACAACGTCGCCCCGTCCTCCAAGCACGAGCCCCATGCCCGATGTACTGAACAAGTAGCGTAGTACCCTCTTAGCAGCATCCACGTGCACCTTTCGGTGCCGACCAGGAGCCACGTAGCGAGCCAGAAGGCCAAGAGGGTACGCAAGGTCAGGTAGAGTGCAGGTCATCAGGTACATGAGGCAGCCAACTAGCTCTGGGTAAGGACCACTCGGCTCTACGGACTCGTCCGAAGGTGGAGCTGAGAGCGAGTGACCTGTAGCCAGAGGAGTGGCCTGTGCCGAGGACCAGGTGAAGCCGAAGCGCTGAAGGACGTGCTGCACCATGTGTGACTGAGTCAGAGTGATGGTGCGGCGTGCTCTGTCCCGGGTGATCTGCAAGCCAAGGTAACTGCGCAGCTCACCCAGGTCTGTGCACGTGTGTCTCTTCTGCAGCTCCGACTTCACCAAAGCGAGAGCCTCCGTGTCAGCAGTGGCAAAGACCAAGTCGTCGACGTACACGAGGATGTAGAACGGCGGCAGCGAAGTGTCGGTGCGCAGAAACAGCGACGGGTCAGCAGTCGAAGGAGCAAACCCAAGAGCCGCAAGTGTCGTCCTCAGTGTGTCATGCCACTCACGTGGCGCCTGGCGGAGACCGTAGACCGGCCGCCGGAGGCTCCCTGGGTACCAGGAGGGAACGACCCAGTGAAGCCAGGTGGGCGGCGCAGCCAGATCTCCTCGTGCAGGCTGCCCTGTAAGAAAGCTGTGCTGAAGTCAAGGGAGTGAAGCTCGTAGTCACGCTGAGCGGCAACGTGCAGCAACACCCGAAGAGTGGTCATCTTCGGGGTGGGGGAGAAAGTCTGGAAGAAGTCAACTCCCTCCCGCTGACTGAAGCCTCGAGCAACGTAACGAGCCTTGAAGACAGGCGGAGAACCTGGCGGCCGCTTCACCCTGAAAATCCACATGCCGTCGACGATGTTCGCCCCGGGAGGGGGAACCTCGTCGACGTACGTGCTTGTGGACTTCCAGGATGCCATCTCTGCGTCCATGGCTGTCTGCCACTGAGAGGAGTACTCACCCGCGATCGCCTCAGCGTAAGAGCGCGGGGTCGGGATGTCTGGTGCATCCGGGTCTCCCTCAGGGGCAAGCAGCATGGCCACGAGATGAGGCGCAGCGGCCGCAAGACACTCAAGGTCCTCCTGTCTGTCCTCAAGGACGTCCGTGCCAAGAGCACACTCACCCCCGACGGACGGAGGACAGACAGACTCAGACTCAGCAACAAGACTAGCAGCGTAGTCTAGACGACAGGCAGCAGCAAAGTCAACCAGCTCAGCGACAAAGGCAGACGCAGCAGCAGACTCAAACGACGGGTCAGTGACAACAGTGGCTAGCAGACGCGTGACAGTAGGGTGCTCAGCACGAAATCGGTCAGACTCAGGGTCCGCAACGACAGGCAGAGAAGACGCAGGAGGAGACGGCAGAGGAACACGCTGCGGAGGAGAGGAAGAACTACGGACTACGAGGTGGGTGTCGGGGACAGCCGGCTGACGCAGACGAGGAACACGACGACCGGAATGACCAGAACGGACAGGCAAGAGAGGACGCGACGCAGGCTCACGACGATCAGTAAGACCCCCTGTCTGCTCAGTGTAAGGAGAAGGAGCAAGCAGCAGTGAGCCAGGCTGTAACGGAAGACCAGTAGACGAAGGGAGACTAAGAACCTGGCGAAGCACAGAGTCAGGCGGTGGCTGAGACGACGGAGACGGTGGAGCGAAGAACAGGCGCGGCTGTGCAGTGACACCAGCACCAGCAGCTCCAGTACCTCCAGCAGCTCCAGCACCTCCAGCAGCTCCAGTACCCTCAGCGCCAGCTCCTCCAGGACCAGCTCCACCAACAGCAGCACCCCCAGAACCGGCACCTCCAGTCCCATGGTTTCCAGCCTCAGTGTATCCAGCAGCAGCACCCCCAGACCCAGGGTCTCCAGCAGTAGCACTCTCAGGCCCAGCACCTCCAGCCCCAGCAGCTCCAGTACCTCCAGTACGAGAACCTCCGGGACCAGCACCACTCCCAGCTCCAGTGAAGTCAGCAGAAGTACCTCCAGCGGCAGAGCCCCGAGCTCCAGAAGCGCGACCCTGACGGCGACCGTACCAGTCGTGCAGCTGCTATGAGGTGAGAGGCACACGCGGACGAAGGCGGCTACTCCAAGGAGACTGCGCAACAGCAGACTCAGAGCCCTCAGGCGTCGCACCCCCAGACTCAGTACCCCCAGGCTCCTCACGCTCGGGCTCAGCACCCCCAGACACAGCACTCCTAGGCTCAGGACCTCCAGTCTCCACACGCGCAGGCTCAGCACCTCCTGACTCCTCACGCTCAGGCTCAGCGCCCCCAGACTCCGTACCCCCAGGCTCAGCACCCCCAAGCTCCGCACCCCCACGCTCCACACCCCCAGGTCCAGCACCCCCAAAGACAGCACCACCCCCAGCAGGACCTGAGTCACCAGTGACCTCAACAGGCGCAGGCAAGGGATGGTCTACCTTAGAAACACCTGAAGGAGCAGGACCTGGCGCGGGGAGGGGGTCTACCTGGGGAGGACCTGGGGCGAGAAAGAGCGGCGGGGGGGGGGCGAGGGGCAGTGCGGTAGGGAAAGAGACGGCAAAAGGGGACGGACTCGTCAAAGGTAACGTCTGAGACGGAAAGACACGGCACGAGGCGGGGTCGTAAAACTGCCAGCCAGGCGCGTCAGGGACAAAGCCAAGGAAGACGCAGGGAATGGCGCGAGCGGAGAGCTTGTCCACGGTGGTATCGCGGACAAAGGCACGAGCACCCCAGACCCGGAAACGCGACGCATCGCTAACCTTCCCCGTCCACAGCAGTGTGGGCGAGGTCTCCGGCAAGGAGACCCGGGGCCAGAGGTTAAGCTGATGCGCGGCGTACCGGACCGCAAACGACCACAGAAAATGGGGGGCAGCCGCATGGATCATGGAGGTACGAGCGACCTTCATGACTAAGCCAATGCGGCGCTCAGCAACCCCATTCTGCTGCGGAGAGGCCGGAAGCGTGAACGTCTGACGAATGCCGTGCTCCGCACAGAAGGCTGCCAAGAGGTCGGAGGAGAACTCACCACCTCTGTCAGAGTGCAGACGCAGGACAGGAAAGTCCGAGTGGAACCGCTCGCGGAGCTGGAGACGAACAGCGCGGATCCAGGGGATCAAAACATCAGGGACCTCCCCCTTGCGCTGCAAGGGGAAGACCGTGGTGTAACGCGTGTAGTCGTCGACGACCAGCAGGAAGTACCGCTCGCGGTGGTGGGGGCTTGGGTGACACCCGTGGTGGCCAGGGGCAGTAGCAGCAGCAGCAGCAGCAGCAGCAGCAGCGTCAGCGCCAGACCCCCACTTCCCAGTAGCTTCTTGACTGGTGTGCGGGGCGTGGGGCGTCTGGGGGTCCTGGTCGCTGCCCCTATATCATTCGCACAGGTCCCTGCACTGGTCGCCAGTGCACAGGGTTTCACACTGAGTACCGCTGTTTTGCTCGGCTTAGCAACGCCTGGCGCGTCAAGTTTCCTGATGCTACTGAGTTCCCCAACTGGGCAGACCTGCTTAGGCGTGATGTACCTATCTTTGATCTTGACTATGAGGCTATTCTTGCTGCCATGTATGCATTGACTGTTAGTGCTGAGGGTGACTGCTACTTGTGTGTGCCGCCTGACCCAGGTATATTCCCAGGTATAGCGCCTGTGGCACTAGGTGCTTGTGAGTCTGCTCCCCCTGGTACTGCGTCCGCACAGGCCTTGCACACCTTCACACTTGACTCTGGTGCTTCCCGCTGTTTCTTTCGCGACAGCACCACAGTCACTCCCCTCCCTGCACCTGTTCCTGTCTCACTGGCTGACCCCTCTGGGGGCCCAGTGCTTGCACGGTCTTCCACTGTGCTTCCGTGTCCGGCGGTCCCGTCTGGTGAGCTGTCTGGTCTCCACCTCCCCTCATTCTCTACGAACTTGGTGAGCAGGATCATTGGGTTGACACCTTTACTCCTGGAGGGCAGCGTGTGGCGATCTGCACGTGCTCTCGGACCGGCCGCCACCTGGCCACATTCACACGTGCGCCTGGGTCCAGTCTGTACACCCTCACCACTGCGTCACGCTACACCCCTTTGTCCCCCCAGCTGTACGCGTCTGCTCAGGTAGCTACCCAGTGTGAGTCTCGCCGCCTGTCGCACGACACTCTCCTGTGGCACCACCGCCTTGGTCACCCCTCCCTGCCTCGCCTTCGTAGCATGCACTCTCGCTACCTGGTCTCTGGCCTTCCCGAGTCTCTGCCTGCCCTCCCTCCCTCGCCTGCGCCGCCCTGCATTCCGTGCGTCGAGGGGCGGCAGCGCGCCGCTCCTCACTCCTCCTCGTTCCCTCCCACAGAGGCTCCCCTGCAGACTCTCCACATGGACGTGTGGGGCCCAGCCCGCGTCCGTGGACAGGGCCACGAGCGGTACTTCCTGCTGGTCGTCGACGACTACACGCGTTACACCACGGTCTTCCCCTTGCGCAGCAAGGGGGAGGTCCCTGATGTTTTGATCCCCTGGATCCGCGCTGTTCGTCTCCAGCTCCGCGAGCGGTTCCACTCGGACTTTCCTGTCCTGCGTCTGCACTCTGACAGGGGTGGTGAGTTCTCCTCAGACCTCTTGGCAGCCTTCTGTGCGGAGCACGGCATTCGCCAGACGTTCACGCTTCCGGCCTCTCCGCAGCAGAATGGGGTTGCTGAGCGCCGCATTGGCTTAGTCATGGAGGTCGCTCGTACCTCCATGATCCATGCGGCTGCCCCCCATTTTCTCTGGCCGTTTGCGATCCGGTACGCCGCGCATCAGCTCAACCTCTGGCCCCGTGTCTCCTTGCCGGAGACCTCGCCCACACTGCTGTGGACGGGGAAGGTTGGCGATGCGTCGCGTTTCCGGGTCTGGGGTGCTCGTGCCTTTGTCCGCGATACCACCGCGGACAAGCTCTCCGCTCGCGCCATTCCCTGCGTCTTCCTTGGCTTTGTCCCTGACGCGCCTGGCTGGCAGTTTTACGACCCACCCTCGCGCCGTGTCTTTCCGTCTCAGGACGTCACCTTTGACGAGTCCGTCCCCTTTTACCGTCTCTTTCCCTACCGCACTGCCCCTCGCCCCCCCCCGCCGCTCTTTCTCGCCCCAGGTCCTCCCCAGGTAGACCCCCTCCCCGCGCCAGGTCCCGCTCCTTCAGGTGTTTCTCAGGTAGACCCTCCCGTGCCTGCGCCTGTTGAGGTCACTGGTGACTCAGGTCCTGCTGGGGGTGGTGCTGTCTTCGGGGGTGCTGGGCCTGGGGGTGTGGAGCATGGGGGTGCTGAGCCTGGGGGTGCAGAGCTTGGGGGTACTGAGCCTGCGGGTGCGGAGCCTGCGCGTGAGGAGCCTGGAGGTCCTGAGCCTGGGGGTGCTGTGTCTGGAGGTGCTGAGCCCGAGCGTGAGGAGCCTGGTGGTACTGAGTCTGGGGGTGAGGCACCTGAGGGTTCTGAGTCTGCTGCTGCGCGGTCTCCTTGGAGTAGCCGCCTTCGTCCGCGTGTGCCTCTCACCTCACAGCAGCTGCACGACTGGTACGGTCACCGTCAGGGCCGAGCTTCTGGAGCTCGGGGCTCTACTGCTGGAGGTACTTCTGCTGACGTCACTGGAGCTAGGAGTGGTACTGGTCCCGGAGGTGCTCGTACTGGAGGTACTGGAGCTGCTGGGGCTGGAGGTGCTGCTGAGCCTGAGGGTGCTACTACTGGAGACCCTGGGTCTGGGGGTGCTGCTGCTGGAGACACTGAGGCTGGAGACCTTGGGACTGGAGGTGCCGGTTCTGGGGGTGCTGCTGTTGGTGGAGCTGGTCCTGGAGGAGCTGACGCTGAGGGTTCTGGGGCTGCTGGAGGTGCTGGAGCTGCTGGGGGTACTGGAGCTGCTGGTGCTGGTGTCACTGCACAGCCGCGCCTGTTCTTTGCCCCACCGTCTCCGTCGTCTCAGCCACCGCCTGACTCTGTGCTTCGCCAGGTTCTTAGTCTCCCTTCGTCTACTGGTCTTCCGTTACAGCCTGGCTCACCGCTGCCTGCTCCTTCTCCTTACACTGAGCAGACAGGGGGTCTTACTGAGCGTCGTGCGCCTGCGTCGCGTCCTGTCTCGCCTGTCCGATCTGGTCGTCGTGTTCCTCGTCCGCGTCAGTCGGCTGTCCCCAGCACCCACCTCGTAGTCCGTCGTCCTTCCTCTCCTCCGCAGCGTGTTCCTCTGCCGTCTCCTCCTGCGTCTTCTCTGCCTGTTGTTCTAGACCCTGAGTCTGACCGGTTTCGTGCTGAGCACCCTACTATCACGCGTCTGCTAGCCACAGTTGTCACTGACCCGTCGTTTGAGTCTGCTGCTGCGTCTGCCTTTGTCGCTGATCTGGTTGACTTTGCTGCTGCCTGTCGTCTAGACTACGCTGCTAGTCTTGTTGCTGAGTCTGAGTCTGTCTGTCCTCCGTCCGTCGGGGGTGAGTGTGCTCTTGGCACGGACGTCCTTGAGGACACACAGGAGGACCTTGAGTGTCTTGCGGCCGCTGCACCTCATCTCGTGGCCATGCTGCTTGCCCCTGAGGGAGACCCGGATGCACCAGACATCCCCACCCCGCGCTCTTACGCTGAGGCGATCGCGGGTGAGTACTCCTCTCAGTGGCAGACAGCCATGGACGCAGAGATGGCATCCTGGAAGTCCACAGGCACCTACGTTGACGAGGTTCCCCCTCCTGGGGCGAACATCGTCGACGTCATGTGGATTTTCAGGGTGAAGCGGCCGCCAGGTTCTCCGCCTGTCTTCAAGGCTCGTTACGTTGCTCGAGGCTTCAGTCAGCGGGAGGGAGTTGACTTCTTCCAGACTTTCTCCCCCACCCCGAAGATGACCACTCTTCGGGTGTTGCTGCACGTTGCCGCTCAGCGTGACTACGAGCTTCACTCCCTTGACTTCAGCACAGCTTTCTTACAGGGCAGCCTGCATGAGGAGATCTGGCTGCGCCGCCCACCTGGCTTCACTGGGTCGTTCCCTCCTGGTACCCAGTGGAGCCTCTGGCGGCCGGTCTACGGTCTCCGCCAGGCGCCACGTGAGTGGCACGACACACTGAGGACGACACTTGCGGCTCTTGGGTTTTCTCCTTCGACTGCTGACCCGTCGCTGTTTCTGCGCACCGACACTTCGCTGCCGCCGTTCTTGTTAGAACATACATATAGCTTATGCTGTTGTGTAGGCTATAGTGGGGTATCCCATAGGGGGTACAACCCAATTAGGGTTTCCTATATGTACTCACTTCATTCATAGTTCATCCATTCTTGTTCAAATCTTCTCATGGTATCGAGCAGGTTCCCCCTTGGGAACTGTGCTTAGGGCCCACCACATCGAATTTTTTTTCCTGCCCGAAGCGCGCTCAGCCCGAGTCGCGCTCCGGGCCCTCACTTCGTCGAGCCGCCCTTGCGGCCCTTCACTGCGGCCCCGCCACTCGTCTCAGCGGCCCCGCCGCCCGTCTTCGCGGCCCCGCCGCCTCTCTCCTAGCGGCCCCGCCGCCCTACCTAGCGGCCCCGCCGCCCTACCTCGCGGCCTCGCCGCCCTACTGCGCGGCCCCGCCGCCCTACCTAGCGGCCCCGCCGCCCTTACTCGCGGCCTCGCCGCCCCATTGCGCGGCCCCCCCCGCTCTACCTCGCGGCCTCGCCGCCCCATCGCGAAGCCCCGCCGCCCAACCTAGCGGCCCCGCCGCCCTTCCTCGCGGCCCCGCCGCCCTATCGCGCGGCCCCGCCGCCCTATCTAGCGGCCCCGCCGCCCTTCCTCGCGGCCCCGCCGCCCCATCGCGCGGCCCCGCCGCCCTTCCTCGCGGCCCCGCCGCCCCATCAGCGGCCCCGCCGCCCTATCAAGCGGCCCCGCCGCCCTTCTCTGCAGCGGCCCCGCCACTCCTCTACAGCGGCCGAGCCGCCCAGCAGCAGCGCAGCCGAGCCGCCCAGCAGCAGAGCAGCCGAGCCGCCCAGCCGACGAGCCGCCCTGCAGCCGAGCCGCCCGGGAGCCGAGCCGCCCTGCCGCCGAGCCGCCCTGCCGCCGAGCCGCCCTGCCGCCGAGCCGCCCGGGAGCCGAGCCGCCGAGCCGCCCTGCCGCCGAGCCGCCCTTCCGTCGAGCCGCCCTGCCGCCGAGCCGCCCGGGAGCCGAGCCGCCCAGCAGCCGAGCCGCCGAGCCGCCCAGCTGCCGGGCCGCCCTACTGCCGAGCCGCCCGACCTGCCCTGCCTGGTGAGCACAGCACCACTGTTACTGCGTGCCCTTCCCCTACTGCTTGCACTACTACACTGTCGTCGTCATGGCTACCCCTAGTGTCCTCGCTTTTGACGCTGAGGGTCGAGCCATTGTCTTTGAGGTCTGGGTCGACGACCTGCAGCTGTTCTTACAGTGCGATAGGGCGGACGGTCTTTCCCTCTTTGACCTCACCTCTGGCGCCTCTCCTGCCCCTGCTGCTGATGCTGACCCCACTGTTCGCTCTCAGTGGGCCACCCGCGATGCTGCTGCACGTCTTGCTGTGCGTCGCCACCTGCCTACCACTGAGCGCGCGCACTTTAGTCAGTACAAGAGTGCTCAGACCTTGTACGACGCTGTAGTTGCGCGCTACTCTTCCCCTGCCACTGCTGCCCTGAGCCGCCTCATGCTACCGTACCTCTTTCCTGACCTTGCTGCCTTTCCCACTGTCGCTGACCTCATTACGCACCTCCGCACTAGTGATACTCGCTACCGCGCCGCCCTTCCTGCTGAGTTCTGCGCCAAGAACCCCCCCCCCATGTACATCACTCTCTATTACATAGTCACACGCCTCCCTGACTCCCTTCGCGTAGTCAGGGACCACTTCCTCTCAGTCTGTCCCACCACTCTCACTGTCGACCTCCTCGAGAAGTCCCTCCTGGCGGCGGAGAAGAGCATCGTCGCTGTAGGAGCCTCTCGTGGTGACCCTCGCACCCCCATCTTTGAGGGGTGTTCTCCTTCCCCCCTGCTGCCCTCTGTTGCCTCTGCTGCTGCTGCCGACCTGCTGGGTCTTGAGTCGGTCTGCGCGGCGTCTGCCCCTAGCGGGAGACGCCGCCCTGGCAGGGGCAAGGGGGGCAAGGGCGCGGGTGGAACTGGCGGGGGCGGTGGGGGTGGCGGTGGAGGCGGCGGAGGGAGTGGGGGTGGCGGTGGGAGTGGTGGCGGAGGCGGTGGTGGTGGTGGCAGCAGCGGAGGAGGAGGCGGTGGTGGCGGCAGCGGTGGGAGCGGAGGCAGCGGTGGTGGTGGAGGTGGAGGCGGCGGTGGCGGAGGGGGTGGAGCTGGTCGGGGTGGTGCCCCGCAGCGTAGCGGCTCTGGTGGTGGCCAGCGTCAGCAGCAGCAGCAGCAGCGTTCGCGGGACATCCCCCCGCCCCAGCAGCTCCGTGAGTGGTACACGCAGCGTCAGCGGGGTGGGGGTTTTGGTCCGTGCACCTACATCCTTCGTTCCGGCGACCGCGCGGGTGAGCAGTGTGGGGGTGCCCACCCCACCCAGCGCTGCTTTGGCCGCCTGACGGACGCTTGGCGTCAGCAGTTCCCCGAGGCTAGTGAGATTCCCCGTTGGGGAGAGCTGTCTAGGGCTGGCGTAGCTATCTTTGATCTTGACTTTGATGCTATTCTTGCTGCCATGTATGCTGTGACTATTAGTGAGGAGGGTGACTGTTATCGGTGTTTCCCGCCCGACCCGGGCATTGGTACTGCTGCGCCAGGTACTTCTGCGGCTGCTGCTCTAGGTGCCAGTGCGTCTGCACTCTCAGGTACTGGTGAGGCTGCGCTCTCAGGTACTGCGTCGGCTTCGGCCTCCCTCACCTTCACGCTTGACTCAGGAGCTTCTCGCTCCTTCTTTCGAGACCGCACCACACTCACGCCGCTTGGCCGGCCGGTTGCAGTCTCCCTGGCTGACCCCTCTGGGGGTCCTGTCCTCTCTCACTTCTCCACTGTCCTCCCGTGTCCGGCTGCCCCCTCGGGCACCTTGTCTGGTCTGTACCTCCCCTCGTTCTCGACGAACTTGGTGAGTGGTGATGACCTGCAGGATGCGGGGGTTCACCAGTTTACTCCTGCGAGTCAGCGGGTGACCCACTGCTCGGACGCCCGCGCAGGCCGACACCTGGCCACGTTTTCGCGTCGGCCGGGGTCGAGTCTCTACACCCTGACCACTGAGTCTCCTCCTGTCCCTGCGTCTGGCCAGGTAGCTGCGTCGGGTCAGGTGTTTGCTGCTGCGTCCAGGTCTGGTCCTGAGTCTGCCCCCTGCTCGTGTCGCCGCCTGTCTCACGAGACTCTCCTGTGGCACCACCGTCTTGGCCACCCCTCCTTGCCTCGTCTTCGGGGCATGGCTTCCCGTGTCCTTGTCTCTGGTCTTCCCCGGTCTCTCCCTCCCCTTCCTTCGGGACCCGGACCTTCCTGTGTCCCCTGTGTCGAGGGGCGGCTCCGGGCTGCCCCTCACTCCTCCCAGTTTCCCCCAACAGAGGCTCCTCTGCAGACGCTTCACATGGACGTGTGGGGCCCGGCCCGCGTCCGTGGGCAGGGTCACGAGCGCTACTTCCTGCTGGTGGTTGACGACTACTCGCGTTACACCACAGTCTTCCCCTTGCGCAGCAAGGGTGATGTCACTGAGGTGTTGATCGACTGGATCCGCGCAGCTCGTCTCCAGCTCAGGAGGAGCTTTGGCTCGGACTTTCCTGTTCTGCGTCTGCACTCTGACCGAGGTGGAGAGTTCTCCTCTGGCCTTCTGCGAGCCTACTGTCGTGCACGAGGCATCCGCCAGACCTTTACGCTTCCGGACTCTCCACAGCAAAATGGGATTGCTGAGCGCCGCATTGGCATGGTCATGGACGTCGCTCGTACGTCCATGATGCATGCGGCTGCCCCCCATTTTCTGTGGCCGTTTGCGGTTCGGTACGCGGCGCATCAGATCAACCTTCACCCCAGGGTCTCCCGGCCGGAGACCTCCCCAGCTCTGCTGTGGACGGGGAAGGTTGGCGATGCGTCTGCGTTCCGTGTCTGGGGATCTCGGGCGTTTGTCCGCGACTTGTCTGCGGACAAGCTGTCCCCTCGTGCTGCTCCCTGTGTCTTCCTCGGCTTCCCCCCTGACGCCCCAGGGTGGCAGTTCTACCACCCCTCCTCTCGTCGTGTTCTGTCCTCCCAGGACGTCACGTTCGACGAGTCAGTCCCCTTCTACCGCCTCTTCCCCTACCGCACTCCTTCTCTCCCCCCGCCACCGCACTTCCTTGTGCCAGGTCCCCCCCCGGTAGACCCCCTTCCCCCTCAGGGTCCTGCCCCTTCAGGTGTGTCCCAGGTAGACGCAGTCGAGCCGGTCGAGGTTGCTGGTGACTCTGGTCCTGCTGCGGGTGCTGAGCCTGGGGGTGCTGACTCTGGGGGTGCTACGCGCGTGGGTACTGAGCCTGGGGGTACTGCGACTGGGGGTGCTGAGCCTTGGGGTGCTGAGCCTGGGGGTGCTGAGTCTGGGGCTGCTGAGCCTGGGGGTACTGCGACTGGGGGTGCTGAGCCTGGGGGTGCGGAGTCTGGGGGTGCTGAGCCTGGGGGTGCTGTGACTGGGGGTGCTGAGCCAGGGGGTGCTGCGTCTGGAGCTACTGAGCCTGGAGCTGCGGAGCCTGCGGCCACTGGACCTCCCCTTGTTGCGTCTGGCGGTGCGGGACCTGGCGGTTCTCCGGGTGCTTCGCCTCGGCGGGAGCCCCTCTCTCCACAGGAGCTGCGCGAGTGGTTTGCTCGCCGCTGGAGACGTACTGCTGGAGCTGGAGCTGCCGCGGGTGTTGGTGCTGAGACTGCTGCTGTCCTTCCTGGCAGTGGTCCTGCTGCGGGTGCTGCTGGTGCTGCTGGAGGTACTGGAACTGGAGGTGCTGTTGGCGCTGGTGCTGCTGCTGAGGGTGCTGTCCCTGCTGTGTCTGGAGTCGCCGCGCGGCCTCGGCCGTACTTCGTTCCACTCCTACAGCAGGTTCTTGGTCTTTCTCCTCCTGCAGCGTGTCCACAGCCTGTTCAGTCACAGTCCCAGTTAGAGCCCGCCTCCCCACTTCCTGCTCCCTCTCCTTACACTGGTCCCACTGGAGGTCTTGCTGAGCGTCGTGAGCCTGCGTCTCGTCCTGCGTCGCCTGTTCGTGCTGCTCGCGCTAGTGGTCGCGGTTCGCGTCAGCGTCCTCCTCCTGTCCCTGGCACGCACCGGATGTCTTTGCGTCCGTCCACTGCTCCTCTGCGTGCCCCTTTGCCTTCTCCTCCTGAGTCCTCCCTTCCTGCACTTACCGACCCAGAGTCCGACTCTCTTCGTGCTGCTAGTCCTACTGTCACACGTCTCCTTGCTACTGTCGTCACTGACCCCTCTTTTGAGTCCACTGCTGCGTCTGCTCTTGTTGCTGAGCTCGTCGACTTTGCTGCTAGCTGCCGTCTAGACTACGCTGCCGGTCTTGTTGCTGAGTCTGCGTCTGTCTGTCCTCCGTCCGTCGGGGGTGAGTGTGCTCTTGGCACGGACGTCCTTGAGGACAGGCAGGAGGAGTTCCAGTGTCTGGCTGCTGCTTCACCACATCTCGCGTCCGTACTACTTGCCCCTGAGGGAGACCCGGATGCACTAGACATCCCGACTCCGCGCTCTTACGCGGAGGCCGTAGAGGGTCCCTACTCCTCTCAGTGGCAGGCAGCTATGGATGCAGAGATGGCGTCCTGGAAGTCCACAGGCACCTACGTTGACGCGGTTCCCCCTCCTGGGGCGAACATCGTCAGTGGCATGTGGATCTTCAGGGTGAAGCGGCCGCCGGGCTCTCCACCTGTCTTCAAGGCGCGGTACGTCGCTCGTGGCTTCAGTCAGCGGCAGGGAGTTGACTACTTTCAGACCTTCTCTCCCACCCCGAAGATGACCACTCTTCGGGTGCTGCTGCACATAGCCGCTCAGCGCGACTACGAGCTCCACTCTCTTGACTTCAGCACTGCTTTCTTGCAGGGTAGCCTGCACGAGGAGATCTGGCTGCGCCGTCCACCTGGCTTCACTGGGACTTTCCCTACTGGCACCCAGTGGAGCCTCCGACGGCCAGTCTACGGTCTCCGCCAGGCACCGCGTGAGTGGCACGACACACTGAGGACTACGCTTGCGGCTCTTGGGTTTGCTCCCTCTACGGCTGACCCGTCGTTGTTTCTGCGCACCGACACTTCTTTGCCGCCGTTCTACATCCTCGTGTACGTCGACGACTTGGTCTTTGCCACAGCTGACACTGCTGGACTAGCCTACGTGAAGTCCGAGCTGCAGAAGAGACACACGTGCACAGACCTGGGTGAACTGCGCAGCTACCTTGGCTTGCAGATCACTCGGGACAGAGCACGCCGCACCATTACTTTGACTCAGTCACACATGGTGCAGCAGGTCCTTCAGCGCTTCGGCTTCACGTACTCCTCGCCTCAGGCCACTCCTCTGTCTACTCGCCACTCGCTCTCAGCTCTGCCTTCGGATGAGTCCGTAGAGTCGAGTGGCCCGTACCCAGAGCTTGTTGGCTGCCTCATGTACCTGATGACCTGCACACGACCTGACCTTGCATACCCTCTTAGCATTCTTGCACGCTATGTTGCTCCTGGGAGACACCGACCAGAGCACATGGCTGCAGCGAAGAGGGTGTTGCGCTACTTGTGCAGTACGTCGGGCATGGGGCTAGTGCTTGGAGGGCGGAGTCCAGTGGTCCTCACTGGGCACGCGGACGCTTCTTGGGCTGACGACCAGGCTACGCAGCGGTCGTCGCAGGGTTACACCTTCAGTCTTGGTTCCGGCTCTGTCTCGTGGCGGGCTACTCGCTCGTCCTCTGTTCTCGGCTCCAGTTGTGAGGCTGAGATCTACGCCGGGGCCATGGCTGCACAGGAGCTTCGCTGGCTCACCTACCTGCTGACTGACCGTGGAGAGCCGCCTCGTTCTCCTCCAGTGCTGTACGTAGATAACAAGGCCATGCTGGCCTTGTGTCGAGAGCAGCGCTTAGAGCACAGAACGAAGCACATTGCTCTCCGTTACTTTCTTGCTCGTGAGCTGCAGCAGCGTGGTCAGTTGCGACTTGCGTACGTGGCCTCTGAGGCCAACACTGCTGATGTGTTCACCAAGGCACTTGCGCCTTGTGACCATCAGCGCTTCTGCACTCAGCTGGGTCTTGTACCTGTCTTGCCTCACTTGCTCTCCTCTTGACCTTGCTTGTACCGTCACATATATATACCTGCTCTTCCTTGTCTAGCTCTATATATATATGTGCACTCCTGCATGTGAACTGGCCTTGTGGCCTTGTCGTTGTGCTCGGACTGTGTGGTGACTTTGTGATCCACCCTGAGCTTGTTGTGCTTTGCGTGACTGGTCTTGTGACCCCTTGTTCTCCCCCACTTTGCCTATGGGGGTGTGTCAGAACATACATATAGCTTATGCTGTTGTGTAGGCTATAGTGGGGTATCCCATAGGGGGTACAACCCAATTAGGGTTTCCTATATGTACTCACTTCATTCATAGTTCATCCATTCTTGTTCAAATCTTCTCAGTTCTACATCCTCGTGTACGTCGACGACTTGGTCTTTGCCACTGCTGACACGGAGGCTCTCGCCCTGGTGAAGTCGGAGCTGCAGAAGAGTCACACGTGCACAGACCTGGGTGAGCTGCGCAGTTACCTTGGCTTGCAGATCACCCGGGACAGAGCACGCCGCACCATCACTCTGACTCAGTCACACATGGTGCAGCAGGTCCTTCAGCGCTTCGGCTTCACCTGGTCCTCGGCACAGGCCACTCCTCTGGCTACAGGTCACTCGCTCTCAGCTCCACCTTCGGACGAGTCCGTAGAGCCGAGTGGTCCTTACCCAGAGCTAGTTGGCTGCCTCATGTACCTGATGACCTGCACTCGTCCTGACCTTGCGTACCCTCTTGGCCTTCTGGCTCGCTACGTGGCTCCTGGTCGGCACCGAAAGGTGCACATGGATGCTGCTAAGAGGGTACTACGATACTTGTGCAGTACATCGGGCATGGGGGTCGTGCTTGGAGGACGGGGCGACGTTGTCCTCACTGGTCACTCGGACGCTTCTTGGGTTGACGACCAGGCTACGCAGCGGTCGTCACAGGGTTACACCTTCAGTCTTGGCTCCGGCTCTGTTTCTTGGCGGTCTACGCGCTCGTCTTCTGTTCTCAGCTCCAGTTGTGAGGCTGAGATCTACGCCACAGCCATGGCTGCACAGGAGTTACGCTGGCTCACCTACCTGCTGACCGACTTGGGAGAGAGGCCTCGTTCTCCTCCAGTTCTGTACGTCGACAACAAGGCAGCCATTGCCTTGTGTCAGGAGCGTGGGCAAACACTACCCACCCACTCCCTGTGAGACCCAGTTTTGTGTTGGACAAATCCGCGTTGGACAAATCCGCGTTGGACAAATCGGCGTTGGACAATACGGCGTTGGACAAATCCGCGTTGGACAAATCGGCGTTGGACAAAACGGCTTTGGACAAATCCGCGTTGGACAAATCGGCGTTGGACAAATCGGCGTTGGACAAATCGACGTTGGACAAACGGCGTTGGACAAAACGACGTTGGACAAAACGGCGTTGGACAAAACAGCGTTGGACAAATCGGCGTTTGACAAATCGACGTTGGACAAATCGGCGTTGGACAAATCCGCGTTGGACAAATCGGCGTTGGGCAAATCCGCTTGGATCAAACGGCGTTGGACAAATTCGCGTTGGACAAATCCGCGTTGGACAATACGGCGTTGACAAATCCGCGTTGGACAAATCCGCGTTGGACAAAACGGAGTTGGTCAAATCCGCGTTGGACAAACCGGCGTTGGACAAAACGGCGTTGGACAAATCCGCGTTGGACATTACGCGTTGGACAAAACGAGTTGGACAAAACGCGTCGGACAAAATCCGTGTTGGACAAAACATGCCGCGTTGGACAAATGCTTCGTTGGACAAAATCCACGTTGGACGAAATCCGCGTGCAACTCCTTGAGCACTTTCCAAGCTCGTGGCCCACAATCAGTTTCTTTTAACAGATGCATCACGTGTGACCGTTGGTTCAGCTCCATGCTCTGTGAGAGAAGATAATAGCCTGCAGTAGCACGCTTGTCCCACTCCTCTTGCAGGTTGGGGTCGTCCGGCCTCTACTCCACACCCGTCATCAGCTTCAACAAGCCGACTTGCCGAAAATACAACTGCATTCTCCACACCCAACCTCTCATTGCCGCACCACTCTCTTCAACCACTCACGCTGTTGCGATGTGCCCCTGCCTTCATTGACGGGCGCACCTCCTGCCCTGCTTGCATGCTCGTTCTTATGTGAGTCCTCAGGCTTAAATGAAACCTCAGGTGAACCCTCTGGTGAGACGTCATGTGAGTCGCCCTTGAATTCGCCTCATCGGTGTTTTTTAGATTACTCAGAGACAATGAGGTGAGCTGTCCATCCTCCAAACAACTCCCTTCCGAAATTGATAACAATATGTATTGATGAACAACCTGTGTTCTCTAACCTGCTCCCTTCTTCGTCCCCCTGTCCCTGCCCACCGTCCATTCGCCACGCTCCACCAGCCATGGAGCCCTGTCCGCAAACTGAGTGCAGTGGCGGACCTGCTCATTGCAGGCGGCGCTATTTATGCTCCACAGGAAGCCGAGGAGCTTCTGTCAAACATTACACATGTTCCTATTCTGTAGGCTATAGTGGGTTTAGCCTTAGGGGGTACAACATTGCTAGGGTTTCCTACTTGTATCACCCTGCTGCCTAGTTTCATCATTCTTGTTCACTTCTAGATTCTAACATGGTATCAGAGGCCTAGGTCAGGACCTAGGACCGACGTTCGTTTGGGCCCACCGTTCTGCCGCGCCGTCGAGCGCCCCTACTAGCGCCGTCGAGCGCCCTTTCTAGCGCCGTCGAGCGCCCCTTCTAGCGCCGTCGAGCGCCCCTACTAGCGCCGTCGAGCGCCCCTTCTTGCGCCGTCGAGCGCCCCTACTAGCGCCGTCGAGCGCCCCTTCTAGCGCCGTCGGGCGCCCCTACTAGCGCCGTCGTGCGCCCTAGGACAGCCGCGCGCGTCGCCCTTGCGGGCTGCCCCTGCCCGTCACGTCGCCCTTGCGGGCTGCCTTAGCCCGTCGCGTCGCCCCTGCGGGCTGCCTTAGCCCGTCGCGTCGCCCTTGCGGGCTGCCCCAGCCCGTCGCGTCGCCCTTGCGGGCTGCCTTAGCCCGTCGCGTCGCCCCTGCGGGCTGCCTTAGCCCGTCGCGTCGCCCTTGCGGGCTACCCTAGCCCGTCGCGTCGCCCTTACGGGCTGCCCTAGCCCGTCGCGTCGCCCTTGCGGGCTGCCTTAGCCCGTCGCGTCGCCCCTGCGGGCTGCCTTAGCCCGTCGCGTCGCCCTTGCGGGCTGCCCCAGCCCGTCGCGTCGCCCTTGCGGGCTGCCCCAGCCCGTCGCGTCGCCCCTGCGGGCTGCCTTAGCCCGTCGCGTCGCCCTTGCGGGCTGCCCTAGCCCGTCGCGTCGCCCTTACGGGCTGCCCTAGCCCGTCGTGTCGCCCTTGCGGGCTGCCCCAGCCCGTCGCGTCGCCCCAGCCGAGCCGCCACTGCAGCAGCCGCCCCTGGCCCCTGGAGCAGCCGCCACTGCAGCAGCCGCCCGTGGCCCCTGGAGCAGCCGCACCTACAGCCGCCCCTGGACCCTGGAGCAGACGCCCTGCAGCAGCCGCCCCTGGCCACCTGGAGCAGCCGCCACTGCAGGAGCCGCCCCTGGCCCCTGGAGCAGCTGCCGTCGCGGCCCGACCCCGCCCTGCAGCAGTTGCCGCGGAGCTCCCTGCCGCGGCCCGGCCCCGCCCTACAGCTGTAGCGGCCCCGCTGTCGCCGCCGTCTTGCGCCTGCCCTTCCCACCACTGGTGAGCACTGCCCTGCCCGTGCTGCTACTGCTGCTACTGCTTTTACTGCTCCTGTTGCTACTGCTGTTACTGCCGCTACTGCTGCTACTGCTGCTCCTGGCGTGGCCAGATGCAGCTCCACGGCCGTCCGCGTGTGTCCCTCACGCCCCAGCAGCTTCGTGAGTGGTACGCCAGTTGGGGTTGTCGGGGTGGCCGTAGTGGGAGTCGTCCTGGAGTGGGTAGTTCGGGAGCTTCTTGTAGTGGCCCGGTGCAGCAGCAGTGTCGTCCGCGCGAGCCTCTTTCGCCCCAGCAGCTTCGTGAGTGGTACGCTCAGAGTAGAGGGTCGCTGAGTACTGCTCGCTGCCCGTACGTTATTAGCACGGGTGCCCGGACTGGTCAGCCTTGCGGGACGCGTGGTCACACAGAGTCCCACTGCTTCGCCCGTCTGAGTGACGCTTGGCCTACAGAGTTTGGCGACGACGCTGAGCTCCCCGACTGGGTGGAGCTGCTTGGACAGAGGGTAGATATCTTTGCTCTTGCCTATGATGCTATTCTCACTGCAATGTATGCATTGTCTACTAGTGCCGAGGGAGCCTGTCACCTGTGTGTGCCGCCTGACCCCGCTATCCAGTCTGCTGCTCTAGGTACTGGTGAGGCTGCCGCACTAGGTGCTCGTGTGTCTGTTGCCTCAGGTGCTGGTGAGGCTGCCTCTCTAGGTGCTAGTGTGTCTGTTGCCCCAGGTGCTGGTGAGGCTGCTGCTCTAGGTACTCGTGAGTCTGCGCCCTCTGGTACTGCGTCTACTGAGGCACTGCACACCTTCACACTGGACTCAGGTGCTTCCCGCTGTTTCTTCCGTGACCGCACTGCCCTTGAGCAGCTTGCTCGGCCGGTTGCAGTCTCCCTCGCTGACCCCTCTGGGGGTCCGGTCATTGCGACCTCCTCCACTGTCCTCCCTTGTCCTGCGGTCCCGTCGGGCACACTGTCAGGTCTCTACCTCCCCTCGTTCTCTACGAACTTGGTGGCGGGTCGTGCGCTCCAGGACGGGGGTGTCCACCAGTTCACCCCTGCCTACGAGCGCGTGACACACTGCACGTGTGCTCGGACGGGTCGCCACCTGGCTACCTTCACTCGGCAGCCGGGGTCGGACCTGTACACACTGACCACTGAGTCCCCTCAGGTAGCTGCGTCTGCGTCTGCGTCAGGTCAGCTGTCTGCCCCCTGCTCGTGTCGCTCCCTGGCGCACGAGACCGTCCTCTGGCACCACCGCCTTGGTCACCCGTCAGTGCAGCGCCTTCGTGGCATGCACTCCCGGTACCTTGTCTCTGGTCTTCCCAGGGTTCTCCCTCCCCTCCCGCCCTCGCCAGCTCCTCCTTTTCTTCCCTGTGTCGAGGGGCGGCAGCGCGCCGCTCCTCACTCCTCCTCGTTTCCCCCGACGACTGCTCCCCTGCAGACGCTCCACATGGACGTGTGGGGCCCAGCCCGCGTTCGTAGACAGGGTCACGAGAGGTACTTCTTGATAGTTGTTGACGACTACTCGCGCTACACCACGGTCTTCCCCTTGCGCACCAAGGGTGAAGTCCCTGATGTTTTGATCCCTTGGATCCGCGCTGCCCGTCTCCAGCTCAGCGAGAGGTTCCACTCGGACTTTCCTGTCCTGCGTCTGCACTCTGACAGAGGTGGGGAGTTTTCCTCCGACCTCTTGAGGGCATTCTGTCAGGGGGAGGGCATTGAGCAGTCGTTCACGCTTCCGGCCTCTCCACAGCAGAATGGGGTTGCTGAGCGCCGCATTGGCTTGGTCATGGAGGTCGCTCGTACCTCCTTGATCCATGCGGCTGCCCCCCACTTTCTGTGGCCGTTTGCGGTCCGCTACGCTGCGCATCAGCTCAACCTCTGGCCCCGTGTCTCCGTTCCGGAGACTTCACCGACACTGCGTTGGACGGGAGAGGTTGGCGATGCGTTGCGTTTCCGGGTCTGGGGATCTTGAGCTTTTGTTCGCGATACGTCTGCGGACAAGCTCTCCTCCCGTGCTGTTCCTTGTGTCTTCCTTGGCTTTGTCCCGGACGCGTCTGGTTGGCAGTTTTACCACGCCACCTCGCGCCGTGTCCTGCCCTCTCAGGACGTCACTTTCGACGAGTCGGTCCCCTACTACCGCCTCTTCCCCTACCGCACTGCCCCGCTCCCCCCCCCGCCTCTCTTCCTCGCACCAGGTGCTGCTGTGGTAGACCCCCTCCCCCCTCAGGGTGCCGCTCCCTCACGTGTGTCCTAGGTAGACCCGGTTGAGCCTGTCGAGGTAGCTGTCGACTCTCGTCCTGCTAGGGGTGCTGAGCCTGAGCGTGCGGAGCCTGGGGGTGCTGAGCCTGGGGGTGCGGAGCCTGGGGGTGCGGAGTCTGGGGGTGCGGAGCCTGGGGGTGCTGAGCCTGGGGGTGCGGAGCCTGCGGGTACGGAGTCTGGGGGTGCTGATTCTGGGGGTGCTGAGTCTGGGGGTGCTGAGCCTGAGAGTGCTACGTTTGAGGGTACTCAGCCAGAGGGTGCTGCGACTGACCGTGCTGCGCCTGGAGGCGATCCCTCCTCACAGCAGCTGCGGGAGTGGTACTCGTAGTACTGCAGCCTCAGGAGAGGCGCTTCTGGAGCTAGGGGTGCTGCTGGAGCTGGTGCTCGTGTTTCCCCTCCTAGGCGGGAGCTGCCCTCTCCCCAGCGGCTCCGAGAGTGGTACTCTCGGCGCTGCAGTCTCCGGAGTGGCACTACTGGTGTCGCGGACCCTGGAGCTCGAGCTGGTGCTGGTGCTGGCGCTGCTGGAGTTGGAGCTACTGGAGGCGCTGGCGCTGCTGGAGGTGCTGCTGGTGCTGGAGCTACTGGAGGTTCTGCTGGTGCTGGAGCTGGTGGAGCTGCTGGCGCTGCTGGAGGTGCTGCTGGTGCTGGAGGTGCTGCTGGTGCTGGCGCTGCTGGAGGTGCTGCTGGTGCTGGAGCTGCTGGAGGTGCTGCTGGAGGTACTGCTGGTGCTGGAGCTGCTGGAGGTGCTTCTGGTGCTGGTGCTACTGGAGGTGCTGCTGGTGGTGCTGCTGGAGGTGCTGCTGGTGCTGGAGCTGCTGGAGGCACTGTTGCTGCTGGAGGTGCTGCTGGTGCTGGCGCTGCTGGAGGTGCTGCTGGTGCTGGAGCTACTGGAGGTTCTGCTGGTGCTGGAGCTGCTGGAGCTGCTGAGCGGCCGCGGCCGTACTACGTTCCGCTCCTTCAGCAGGTTCTTGGCCTCCCGCCCTCTCCTGGTCCTACTCCTCCCCTACTGAGTCCACCGCCTGTCCAGTCGCAGTCACAGTTACAGCCAGCCTCTCCGCTGCCTGGTCCCTCTCCTTACACTGCGCCGACGAGTAGTCTTACGGAGCGTCGTGAGCCTGAGTCTCGTCCTCCGTCGCCTGAGTCTCGTCCAGAGTCGCCTGAGTCGCGTCCAGAGTCGCCTGTCCGCGCTGTCCGCACTGGTCGTCGTGCTCCGCGTCAGCGTCCTCCTCCTGTCCTTGGCACTCACTATATGACCCTGCGTCCTTCCACTGCTCCACAGCGTGTCCCTCTGCCGTCTCCTCCTGCGTCCTCTCTTCCTGACGGTCCAGACCCGGAGTCTGACTCCCTTCGTGCTGCCAGTCCTACTGTCACGCGTTTCCTCGCCACTGTTGTCACTGACCCTACCTTTGAGTCCTCTGCTGCGTCTGCTCTTGTCGCTGAGCTTGTTGACTTTGCTGCCGCCTGTCGTCTAGACTATGCCGCTAGCCTTGTTGCTGAGTCTGAGTCTGAGTCTGTCTGTCCTCCGTCCGTCGGGGGTGAGTGTGCTCTTGGCACGGACGTCCTCGAGGACAGACAGGAGGAGTTTGAGTGCTTTGCCGCTGCTTTACCTCATCTCGTGTCCATGCTGATTGCCCCTGAGGGAGACCCGGATGCACCAGACATCCCGACCCCACGCTCTTACGCAGAGGCGATGGAGGGTCCCTACTCCTCTCAGTGGCAGACAGCCATGGACGCAGAGATGGCTTCCTGGAAATCCACAGGCACCTACGTCGACGAGGTTCCCCCACCTGGGGCGAACATCGTCAGTGGCATGTGGATTTTCAGGGTGAAGCGGCCGCCGGGTTCTCCGCCTGTCTTCAAGGCGCGTTACGTTGCACGAGGCTTCAGTCAGCGAGAGGGAGTTGACTTCTTCCAGACCTTCTCCCCTACCCCGAAGATGACCACTCTTCGGGTTCTGCTGCACGTCGCCGCTCAGCGTGACTACAAGCTCCACTCTCTTGACTTCAGCACTGCTTTCCTACAGGGCAGCCTGCACAAGGAGATCTGGCTGCGCCGCCCACCTGGCTTCACTGGGTCGTTTCCTCCTGGTACCCAGTGGAGCCTCCGGCGGCCAGTCTACGGTCTCCGCCAGGCACCCCGTGAGTGGCACGACACACTGAGGACGACTCTTGCTGCTCTTGGGTTTGCTCCTTCTACTGCTGACCCGTCGCTGTTTCTACGCACCGACACCACTCTGCCGCCGTTCTACGTTCTCGTGTACGTAGACGACTTGGTCTTTGCTACTGCTGACACTGAGGCACTCGCCCACGTGAAGTCGGAGCTGCAGAAGAGACACACGTGCACAGACCTGGGACCCGGGACAGAGCACAGCGCACCATCACCTTGACTCAGTCACACATGGTGCAGCAGGTCCTTCAGCGCTTCCGCTTCACGTACTCCTCGCCTCAGCCCACTCCTCTGCCTACTGGTCACTCGCTCTCAGCTCTGCCTTCGGATGAGTCCGTAGAGCCGAGTGGCCCGTATCCAGAGCTTGTGGGCTGCCTCATGTACCTGATGACCTGCACTCGACCTGACCTTGCATACCCTCTTAGCATCCTAGCACGCTATGTCGCTCCTGGCCGTCACCGGAAGGAGCACATGGATGCCGCTAAGAGGGTGTTGCGCTACTTGTGCAGTACGTCGGGCATGGGGCTTGTGCTTGGAGGACGGAGAGACGTTGTCCTCACTGGGCACTCAGACGCTTCTTGGGCTGACGACCAGGCTACGCAGCGGTCGTCTCAGGGTTACACCTTCAGCCTTGGCTGTGGTTCAGTTTCTTGGCGTTCTACTCGCTCGTCTTTAGTTCTCAGATCCAGTTGTGAGGCTGAGATCTACGCCACAGCCATGGCTGCACAGGAGTTACGCTGGCTCACCTACCTGCTGACCGACCTGGGAGAGCGGCCTCGTTCTCCTCCAGTGCTGTACGTCGACAACAAGGCCGCCATTGCCTTGTGTCAGGAGCACAGACTGGAGCACAGAACGAAGCACATCGCTCTGCGCTACTTCCTTGCTCGAGAGCTGCAGCAGCGTGGTCAGCTTCGTCTTGCTTACGTGGCCACTCGGGCCAACACTGCTGATGTGTTCACCAAGGCGCTTCAGCCTTGTGACCATCAGCGTTTCTGTACTGTTCTAGGCCTTGTGCCTACTGTGCCTCACTTGCTTACTTCTTGACTCTGCTTGTACTGTGATCTCTATATATATATATATATATACCTGCATGCTTACACTTGCTAGGTTGTGATCACTGTACCTCTTGTTATATTATCAAACTGCATGTGAACTGGTCTTGTGACCGCTTGCTTGTGCTCGGAATTTGTGTGGTTTCCTTGAGATCCACCCTGAGCTTGCTTTGCTTTGCTTTGACTGGTCTTGTGACCATCTGGTTGTCTCCCACTTAGCCTATGGGGGTGTGTCAAACATTATACATGTTCCTATTCTGTAGGCTATAGTGGGTTTAGCCTTAGGGGGTACAACATTGCTAGGGTTTCCTACTTGTATCACCCTGCTGCCTAGTTTCATCATTCTCGTTCACTTCTAGATTCTAACAGCTTCTCACGCAGCACCGGCAGCAGCAACAGCAACAACAAGCACAGCAGCAACCCACATCTCCTAACACTGCCGCACCTGCTCCTTCCACGCTCTCCTTACCAGCACCTCCTCGTCCAACTCCCACCCCAACCCTCGGCACCGCTGTGCACCACTCAGGAGAGAGCTGGTGCTGGAGGCAGAGTTCGTGGGAGGCTCATTCAAGAGTCTATTCCTGGGTCTGCTGCAGCGGTACGGGCAGTTGGCTGTGGGGCTGTACCGCAGTAGTGGTGGAGGGCAGGGGGGCCCTCCAGTGCCGTATGTGGCCACCAACTCTGCTGCGGATGCCACTGCGGGGCGTCATGACCGAGTGTATGTGGTGCGGTAAGGTAATGACTGGCGTGGAATTTCTTAAGAGAAATCAGTAGAACGCTGTTTGTAGGGAATCAGATAACATTGGGTAGGACAGGTACGGTAGGAGAGATGCCAGTGTGATTAAACTGCACCGTTTCTGTGAATGTGCAGCTTTATTTACCCCTTCAAAACCGCTTTTTGTTTCTCTAGTTTTCTCTGCTGGTTGCACTTGCACTAAGGACAACACTACATGACAAGTCTACAAGTTAGTTGTCTATAAGTTACCTCTACACTACAGATACACCTAGCTACCACTACGGTAGATACAGGCAGCCATGTCTGCCTTATGACACAGCACACAACCCAACACAGCAACTCTTCGACACACCTAGGCCCCCGGAGCCTAAACTCCAAAAAGGTTTCAACATACTAAGAAAGCAAACCCGAAAAGCAGTCCCCTGACCTGAGGACTGCAGGAGCTTTGCAGCTGGGCGTGCTGTGCCATCTAGGGCGCTCCCTCCCTCTCCACGTCGCCTCATTCTTGATGCGTCTCATTCCGGCTTAACCCGCCCTTCCTTACTAACTCCCTTCACTCACCCGCCTCTTATACCACCTGCCCCTCCTCACTCCCCTCACTCATCATCTCTATCTCAATCTCCCCACCCGACCTCCCCGCTCCCCCCTCCCCTTCCTGCTGCCGGGCTTGCTCCTGCCCATGCACCCTCCCATCATAAACCTCCAGAGTCTGCCTGGCAGCCCCGCCAGCAGCCACAGCAGCGAGCACAGCAGCAGCAGCGGACTCTAGTGCAGCGTGGTCTGCTGCACGCCTGGTCACAAGCCCTTCGTCCAGATGGCTCATGGTGGTGTCACTCTCCCCATCACCGTACCCCACCACGCTGCCACTCTCGTACACCTCCCCGCCCTCCACGCCCACTGCTGACATCAGCACCTCGCGTACTTGCTGGATGGACGGCCGGCTCTCTTCCCTCACCTGCCATGAGGAAAACACGGGGTGGGATCGACAAGCATGTGGGAAAAAATCACCGCACTGCATTGAGCCTAGTACGTTGCAGTCTTTTCATGCTCTTACACATCCCACTTCCCCCTCCCTTCCAGACACCCACACCCCCACCTCCCCCCTCCCCTCCCCCCACACACCCACTCCCTGTGAGGCCCACCCTCTCCCACGCACTCCCTTCTGCGTTACTTCCTGGCTCGAGAGTTGCAGCAGCGGGGTCAGCTTCGCCTTGCTCACGTGGCCACTCGGGCCAACACTGCTGATATATTCACCAAGGCACTTCCGTCTGGTGATCATCAGCGCTTTTGTACTTTGTTGGGCCTTGTGCCTACGTTTCCACACTTGCTGTAGACTCTGCTTGTACTCTGATCTATATATATATACCTGCATGCTTGCTCTTGCTAGGTAGAGATCACTGTACTGTTCTTGTTGCATATATACCTCTGCATGTGAACTGGCCTTGTGGCCTGTTGCTTGTGCTCAGTGTGTGTGGTGACGTTGTGATCCATCCTGAGCTTGCTTTGCTTTTCTTGACTGGACTTGTGACCTCTTGCTCTCCCCCACTTTGCCTATGGGGGTGTGTCAAAGATATGCATATGTTATATTTGTGGGTAGGCTGTAGTGGGGTAGATACTGTGGGGTATAACCCCTTAGGGTTTTCTCCTTGTACCAATTCTCTCGATAGTCAACTTCACTCATGCCTAGATTCTAAGATACTCTTCACTCTCTTGGTTTCTCCACCTCTACCTCCGACCCCAGTCTTTTCATTTGCACTTCCCCTCACAGGCTTTACATTATTGCCTATGTGGACGACTTGGTGCTGCTTGCTGAGGATTATGCCGATTTGGCTGCTGTCAAGCAGGCCCTCCAGGCGCGTCTCCTGTGCAAGGTTCTTGGCGAGCTTCGCCACTACCTCGGCATGGAGATTCGTCGCGATCGTGCTGCGCGCACCATCTCTCTCTCTCAATCCTTCTACATCCACTCCATTCTTGAGCGGTTCGAAATGTCGCAGGCCAAGCCAGTTTCCACTCCTCTTCCCGCTAACCATCAGCTTACTGCCCCTGCTGTTCCCGCTCCCTCCTCAGAGTTCCGACCCTATCCAAAGTTTGTTGGGTCACTCATGTATGCTATGATGTGCACTCGGCCCGATCTTGCTTATCCCCTCAGTGTCCTCTCTCGTTTTGTTGGCCTCGGTCGCCACACTGACGTGCACTGGGCGGCTGCCAAGCGCGTTCTCCGCTATCTTCGCGCTACCTCTGATCTTGCACTCACTCTTGGTGGTTCTTCTCCCCCCGTTCTTTCCGGTTACAGTGATTCCTCCTACACTGATTCTCGCCCTGATCGCCGCTCCTCTCAGGGTTATGGTTTTGCTCTTGGCAGTGGTCTCATCAGCTGGCGCTCCACTCGCTCATCCTCTGTCTGTCTTTCCACCTGTGAGGCTGAGTTGTACGCAGGCACATTGGCAGCTCAGGAGGCTTGCTGGCTCTCATTTCTCCTTGCTGAGCTTGTTCACTCTCAGCAGTCTGTGACGCTTTCCTGTGACAGTGCGAGCATGATTCATCTCATTGAAAATCCTGTCTATCACGCCCGAAGCAAACACATAAAGGTCTGCTAATTCTTTGTGCGCGAGCTGGTGCAGTCTGGTTTCCTCTGCCTTCGCAAGGTGGCCGCCGACGCCAACCTTGCTGACATTTTCACCAAGGCCCTCCTTCTGCGCCGCACCGTTTCTACGTCCGCGCGCTAGGTCTCACTCGTCTTGCCACTTCTGGGGGTGTTCCAGTTCGCTAGGTGTTCTGTTCCCGAGCTTCACCTATCCTGGGGGTGTGTTGGAGTAGGCTAGTGTTTGCTCTGCATTTCATTTTTGCCTTATATTTTTTTTCGGCCACTTTTAGACTTAGTTTCATTTCTGGTTCATCTTAGGTTCCCTTTGCAGTTTGTCTCTGCATTGAACACGCCTTACGTTCAGTTGGGGTTTCCTAACCCTATCTTTCAAATGCCTCTCAACACTTTCTCTAGTGTAACTTTTTCTCTCGCTACTTCACTCACTAGCCATGGCTGCCACAATCATAACTTTAACATGGAGCACCATCGCTTAAGGTTCCTCTCCGTCAACTCCACGTCCCATCGGATCCACCGGCTAACTCGAAGTACTCTCACACCTATTACGAAGAAGAACCTCTGGCTACCTGAAATTATTCAAAGACTGTATCCGCCGAGACTACCTCTCCCGGAACATGCGGCACCAAATAAGGCACCATCAAGAATATCGAAATCTATCTCACCATCATTGTCACAAAAAAATCATCGCGTTCGCGCTCTCGACGACGATGGAAGAACATGAACCGGGGCCTGAACAAACCCCTAAAGAATCACGCGCACGCTATCTCCGCCTCCCGGCGTTCGCGCAACTGACAACCTGTAGCACCAGCGCCTTGAGTACTTATCATATGACGCGCTCAACAGCTGCCTCACTGCCAAATATTTGCGCCTTAAGTCATTTTGCGCCCTGACGGAACGAAGCTGAGAACCACGACACAACCCCACGTCTGCACAACATGTCCCGAAGCCGCACTCACCCCTCTCTGCTCGAACCTGGCACCTGGTTGATGCTGTACAAGGTGTACAACGATCTCCTCATTGCCGGCTTCAACCAAAATGACAAAAGAATACTATAACGTTCGTCGACGCAGACACACGATACGTCTGGATAGCGAACGTCGCATATCAGAGCCGGGCGTACGAGTTATCCGCTTGTAGTTAGCTCACACGCAACGACAACCAAATAAAATGTTTCAGATATGGCAGACACATGGCGCATCAAAGTCCCGCAGCAAAGAAATCCAAGACTTTTTGGGCGAAAAACGGGATTTGCATCACATTTCTCTCCCCTACCCCCAGTAAGGCGTCGTTGGGCGCACCATCCCACGCTCATGACGAAGGTTCGCGCGCTACTCAAGCAGTCATGAATACCCCCCGCCTACTTGCCCTACGCAATGCACTATGCCGTAAGCTTGGAAAACCTCCTTTCCACCACGGCGATCGAGGGAAACCTCTCGCCTCACGTGAAGTGGACGAGCATTACCGGTAAATTCGTCAGCCGCGCGCGCGTGCGGAGTAGTTAATCTCGGCATCAGGTACGAGTAAATGATGGATCATCCTCGACATGGAAAGTAAGAAGGTATTCTTATCGCGCGACGTCCTGTTCTACGAGCGAGCGACTTACCCTGACACAGCATAAATAGGAAAAGATTTAGCATAAATATATGTGGTTTACCCATGATTATATATTGGATCAGATTGTTATCCAATTTGTTATAGTACTACTAACGAGCGAGTCCCTATGGGTGCATCAGCGTGCAATGCACCTCGAGATTACAAAAGTTGAGAGATAATCTCATTTCGAGTCGGTCAATGGCGTAGTATTCTATTTCAGTTCCAGCCAGCATCAGTCGAGTCGGCATGAGATGTGTATCAGCTCCGCGCACGCGTTTGGCGGGTTGGAAGCTCTTAAGCTCTCAGACAAACTTTTAGGCGGCGCTCTAGCAGTTTCTATGGTGCGAGCGGATTTGTACTACTGAAGCTGTGCCAGGGAGGAGAAGGGACGCCGTGGAGAGAAAAGACGTTGTGAAGGATAAGGAACGCCGTGAGGAGAAGGAATACTGTGTTTTTTTGGTTTTTCAAGGTCTGAAAAACTTGTCCGTTTCTACGAATTCCGCGCGTCAGGCTTCAACTCCCAACTCTGTCTGCGTCAGCTTCGTTTCCCGCCACGGACTATCGAGTCTCACTCATAGTTCATGGTTCATAATCGGATATTCGTCCTTTCTCTGGAGCGCGGACGGGATGCCTTGACCTGACGGCCAGTTAATATCCATTCCACCGTAGTGGTTACAAGTGAGGGAGGGAGCGACCGGTCAGTGACGTTCGAGATCGTATCAGTCAACTGACTAGACCATCTTTTGAAGCGCATAAATAAACAGACTCACGACACCCATCGACTAAACCAGCGACAATTACCCTCCTCGGCTATCGTTTCCTTGAGTTATGGCGTTCTTAAGAACCGGAAGCGGAAGCGGAACACTAGACGGTGAGTAGCGGTGGAAATTGAGAAGATTGAAATCAAATCTCAACAGACATGTGATACGAATTCCTAAAACGCCCTGCAGTGAGCAGAAGGAAGGAGGGGGGTTGAGGGGGAGTAGGGTGAACGAGGTTACGTCTCAGTGATGAACTATGGGACTTTCCCTCAGAACCAGTTGACTGCATTCTTAATCTCTCTCATTGCTCTGCTTTGCTCTGCTCAGGCTAATTCACTGCATCCTTAACCCGTCCCGCGTCCCTTCTCCTCCGCATGCTCTCCGCTTTCCTCTCCGTCCCTCCTTCTCCCCCTCCACTTCTGCTTCTCCCTCCCTTCCCTTTTCCCTTTCCCCTTCCCGTACGCCTCTCCTCCCCCTTCCCGTCCTCATACCTCCCCCGCCAACCCCCATTTCCCAGTTCTATCCCCCGTGCCTCCCCCTCATCTCCCCCTGACCGCCCTCCCCAGTGACGCAGCTGGCCGCGCAGCGCGAGCAGGAGATGGTGCAGCGGTGGCGGTGGCAGCGGGAGCAGGAGGGGCCGTTGGAAAAGGTGGTGGGTGGGGTGCTGAATCGTCTGCTGCCAGACGCACCTGCCATGGCCGCCCGGGCTGACATTGTTGCAGTGCTCACCCAAGCTATTCGCGCCGAGTTTCGTGGTGAGGATGGGTGGGCGACGGCAAGGGTGGGTGGGCGACGGCAAGGGTGGGTGCGCGGCGGCAAGGGTGGGTGGGTGACGGCAAGAGTGGGTGGACAACGGTACGGGTGGGTGGGGCGTTGGTAAGGTAAGGACGGGTGGGTGGATCGAGTTGCGTTTTCGACTTTGACTTGGAATTTCACCCAGAGGAAGTGGAGGAAGCACGGAAGCGTTTGGCGAGAATGGTTGGATTGGGCGGCACAGGATAGATTGACTCACACATAGATCTTTCTCTGATCCTCCCTTCCCGTCCATCTCCCTTCGACGCCTCCCTTCCACCACCCCCCCCCCCCCAATCCTCCCTTTCCATCTCCCGCCCACCACCCACCAACCAGCCGGGCGTCTGATTCCCTTCGGCTCATACGAGATGGGTTTATCATCCAACACTTCAGACCTCGACCTGTCTCTTTTGAGGCGCCTCAAAATATCTTCCTCACATCCTCCCTTCCCTTTCACCCTCCCGTCCACGCCTCCCTTCATCAGCCGGGCGTCTGATTCCCTTCGGCTCGTACGAGATGGGTTTATCATCCAACACTTCAGACCTCGACCTGTCAATGGAGGTTTCTCCGCCGCCGTCTCTCGCTCCCTCGTTTGCTGTGGGCATGATGGCCGAGCCGCGCACGAGGGATGCCAAGATAGCTGTGCTGCGCCGCGTGGCAGCAGTGATTCGGAGAATGGAAAGAGGTACGGACCGGACCGGACCGGACTGGACCGTACGGTGCTGGGGGTAGTTTCTGGGTTGACCCAAACGCTTCCTCGTGCAGGTGTTCAGCTCTGCTGTGGGCGAGATGGGGGAGTTCAGGAGCAGGAATGCACAGGTGAGGCTATGGCTCATATGATTCTTTGCGGGCGTGTGGCGGGCGTGTGGCGGGTGTGTGCAGTCCTCCCTTACACACAATACCTTCCCTCCTCTCCCACGCTCCTCCACCCGTCCAACACCTTTCCACCATCCCCCCTCCTCCCCGCCACCAGCACCTTCCCTCCTCCCCCTTCCTCCCTCCCAACACCTTCCCCCTTTCTCCCCGTCCTCCCCCCTCCTCCTCCCCCCCCCTCCTCCCCCCCTTCCTCCCCCTTCCCTCTCCCCCGTCCGGTCTACGGGTAACGGGAGGCAGCGGGTTAGGTGGAGCAGGTGGAGGTGGTGTTTCAAGCCAAAATCGTGCCCGTGGTGACGTCTGTTCACTCGCGATTCCTAAGGCGTTAAAAAAAAAATCTCCTCTCCTCCGTTCTCCCTCTGCCCCCACCCCCACTGCGGAAAGCAGCGGGTCAGGTGGAGAGGGTGGAGGTGGTGTTTCAGGCCATCGTGCCGGTGGTGGAGTTTGTGCACTCGCGCTCACTTGCCAACCACGATAACTTATTCAAGTCCTGCTTCATCCAATTCGTTTCCTTCCACCCCTTGCCCTCTACCCTCCCCTCTACCATTCTCACCTCCCCCCTCCCCTCCACGTCCCCACCTCCCAACACCTTCCCTTTTCCGCCTCTTCCCCTTCCCTCCCGTCTCCGGCCTACGGGAGGCAGCGGGTCAGGTGGAGCGGGTGGAGGTGGTGTTTCGGGCCATCGTACCGGTGGTGAAGTTTGTCCACTCGCGCTCACTCGTGGAGTGTGATATCTCCGTGGCCAACCGCGACGGCTTCTTCAAGTCCCGCTTCATCCGCTTCGTCTCCTCCATTGACCCGCGCTTCAAGCACCTCTGCTTCCTTGTACGCACTCACGCTCTCAGCTGAGAGGCTTTTGAGGATTCTCAAAAGTGCACGCACTCACGCACTCACGCTCTCAGCTCAGCTGCTTGCAGAGTCTTGTTGTCAAAGAGTTGTGTGCTTTGCTTATGGGGCTTCATTGGTCCATTGACCCGCGCTTCAAGCAAGCACCTCTGCTTCCTTATATGGGCGTGCTCTCGGCTCGGCCGCATGCAGATGCTTGCACACACCTCACTCACACATGCATGCACAAACACACGCACGCACACATATGCTCAGACGCACGTAAAAAGAGCATACACATGCTCATGCGCAAGTCGCGCTCATCTTGGATTGGTACATCTGTGTTTGTATGCTCCTTGTATCTCTCCATGCATCCTCTGTCAGCCTCGTTTTAGAATGCTCCACCTTTTGCATCTGACGTGCATGTTGTTTACACACTTGTATCTCCCCCCGTCCTCCACCTCCCTCCTCTACTCCCTTACTGACAACGCTTTCCTCAGTCTGCTTTTTTGCCTTCACTCAGGACCTCGTCCTTTTTCTTTTTTTGTAGTTCAAGGCTGGCTCTTCCCCCATCCACCCACCATGACTGCCGCTCAGCCGTCATCCCTCTCTCCCGTTCTGCATTCTGCACAGTTACACTTGAAAGTCACACACCGCCTCTCGCTTCTCCCTCATCTCGTTTCTTCCTCCTCTCCATCCTGCCTCCTCTCCATCTTGCCTCCTCTCCATCCTGCCTTCCCCTCTCCTCCCTCCCTGCAGGTGAAGGCGTGGGCACGCAACGAGGCCATCAACGACCCTCGCAACGGCACCCTCAACTCCCTTGCGCTCATCCTCCTCTGCGCTCTGCACCTCCAGGTGAGCGGACTGACCCTGAGTTGTCTAGTTTTGAGGCGCCTCAAAGCTAGGCTCTGCACCTCCAGGTGAGCTTACCCTTAGTTGACACAGAAAGTGAAGCGCGAACAAGGTCATAGTATGAGTTGCAAGAAAGGTCGAAATATGATTCAGCATGCAGGCTGAAAGGATACAATACCTTATTCTGTCCCCTTTTTTTTCTGGTTTCGTTCTGAATGTGTGCTTGCAAGGTGATTCTTGTCCCGCTTCCTCACGTCGCCCCCTTCGCAGCTTCTTTCTGCCAACCTTAATGCCTCTCGCACATGAAGTGCACCCATTAAGCTCAATGTGTTGTGTACCAGCAGGCTGCAGCTTCACTCCCTGCTCCTGCTCCCCCTTCTACATTCTCTGCTCATCCGCTCTCTGGTTCATACTTCCTGCTTCTCTATTCTTGTTTTCCATCTTCCCCCTTCTTTCCCCATGACTCCCTTTCCCCCCCCGCCCTCCCGTCCTCCCCCTCCCTCACACCCGCTGCATGTGTTAGCGGTCCGTCCCCTTCCCCCCATGCGCTCTCCCCGTCTGTTCTCCCCCTTTCCCATGTATCTCTTCTCACCCATCCCCCCCCTTCTCTCGCCCCGTCTCTCCTCCCTCCCCTTTTTTTCCCCACTGTATCTCCCGCATACCGCCTCAGACTCGCTCTCCCCCAATCCTGCCGCCTTTCAAAGACATCATGGGCCCCTTTCCAGAGCCTCTGAGTACGTCTTATAACCCTCCTCTCCTCTCATCTCTCCTCCACTCCTCTCCTCCCCTCCTCTCCTCCCCTCCTCTCCTCCCTCCTCTCTTCTCTTCGCTCCTCTCCCCTCTCCTGCCCTCTGCATCTCAAACCCGTTGCTTGCTCTGCTCGTCACCACCCTTTCTCCCCTTTGCAGCAGTCTAACGCCTCTCGTTGAATCAAATCAACCGACCTCTTAGGATGATGGTCAATCAACCAGCCACCACGCCTGGTGCGCACAGGGCACATCAATCCATCCCTCCCCGCTTGCCCTATACATGCCACCCATGCGTGTTGCATGCTGCATGCTCTGCCGTCCTCTCTCTCCCATCTGTCCCTCCCCAGCCAGCAGGTGTGACGCTGCCCCCTTGCCGGAGCAAAACACTGGTGATTCTCTGAGGCACCTCAGAACATTGAGACGACGATTGAGGCTCCTCTGAAACCACCACCACTCCTCCTGCCGCCCTTTCTCTCTCCCTCCTGTCCATTCCCAGCCAGTGGGCGTGACGCTGTCCCCCTGCCAGAGCAGGAGCTAATGGATCGGCTGGCACATGCGGAGGGCAGGGCAGCACAGATGGCGGAGCAGGGCTATGGGAAGCGGAACACGGAGTCTCTGCCGCACCTGCTAGCTTCCTTCTTTGTTCAGGTTGCTGTGGGTGTGGGGTTGGTTCAGTAGAGGGCGGGTGGTGCTCAGTGCAGGAGACGTTTTCAAAGAGGGAGCTGTTTTTTGGCTGAGAATGAATGTTCTTAGCAGAACCAGAGGGAGATTATCTTTGCGACACATGCCAGTTCGTTGCACAGGGCTCGCCTTACTCTCTTCTCCTACCTGTGAGACTGCACACAGACCCAGCCGTCTTTTGAGCTCTCTTCACACAGTTGTGACACTGCCACCACGTAGGCCAGCCAGTCATTTGCTTCACCCTTTTCCACCACGTCTGCTTTTATTAACTCACCTTAAGGCAGCGGCCATCACTCTTTCTGTCTCCCTCATTTTTCTCCCTTGCTCCCTGCGATAAGCCCGTGCTCCCGACATGCAATTTTGTGCTTACTGCACGTGATCCCGTGTTTCGTAGCCCTGCCTGGGCTCATGTATGTCCTCCTTATTCGCCTCCTCGCTTTCCTTCCCGTTGCGCCACAACTCATCGCCAAACTTCAGCACAGGAGGACCTCTGGGCACACATCGCACATGCTATGTGGCAGTGTGTACTGTTGCGGCGCCTCATGGGTCATCTCTTGTCTTGCGGTTTTTATGTTCCCAGATGGCAGCACAGGAGGACCTCTGGGCGCACACGCTATGTGCCAGTGTGTACGAGGGAAGGTGGATACCGCGAGACTTCCCCCAGGAGAATCATGTTACTGTCATGGCTGTGAGTACCTTCCCTTCCCGGGCCCATTAGCTTTATCTGCTCAGCTTCTGCTACACCCCGGGAGTCCCTATCATGGTTGTGTTGTGAGTGGCTCTTCCCTGCTCTGCTCTGCTCTGCTCTGCTCTGCTCTGCTTCCCAAGGGGAGAATTCAATGCCCATGGGTGCGTGCATGCATGCATGCATGTATGCAGCTGTGCACATGCGTAAGGGCTACATGGGTGCAGTGCAGTGCAGTGCAATGTGGATGGAAACATGTCTCTGCGTCTGCATGCGTGCTTGGATGTGTCGAGATAGGAGCTCTCTCGTCCCCCTGGCCCCAATTTATCCTTTCCCCGCAACCCCATTCTCCTTTCTTACACGCCCCTCACCTTCTCACACCACACTGGAATTCCTTTATTCCACCTTCTCCCCCCCTTCTCCCCTCTCCCCTCTCCCCTCTCCCCTCTCCCCTCTCCCACACGGCACACCTCCCCCTTTTTTCACTTCTCTTCTCTCCCTTATCCCATCTCCCCACACGTCACACTACTGTTTTCCCTTCCACCACAGATAGAGGACTTTTACCACCGGGCATCCAACTGTGCGCACACCATTCGCCCCAAGGAGTTCACCATCATCTCAGCCGCATTCTCCCTTCTCCCCGCTCGCGCTTTTCTTTCCACCTCGTCCCCTCACCTCCTGCCCACCACAGATAGAGGACTTCTACCACCGCTCGTCCAACTGTGCGCGCACCGTGCGTCCCAAGGAGTTCATCACCATCTCAGCCGCCTTCTCCCGTGCTGCCCAAGCTGTCATGGACGCCCCTTGCCCGCCCCCCTCCCTCTCCTCCTCCTCCTCTCTCGTCGACCTCCTCTTCGGATTCTCCCCGGTTGATCTGGAGGATTCGGGTAAGGATGAGAGGAACCGGGGGGGGGTGAGCAGGCGGGGAAGGGACCATGGGTGGGATGAGAGGGGGGAGAGGGAGGGGAGGGGAGGGAGGGAAGGGAGGCGGAGAGATCAGAAGCGAGGGAGGGAATGGAGTGTTGATGGTAGTGATAAAGGGCTGGGATGGAATGGGGATCGATTTGCTGGAAGGGGGGCTGGAATGCAGGTGGGAGGGAGGCAAGGCAGATGGGACGAGGATCGGTGGAATGGTGGGGAGAGGGGGATTGGAGCAGGTGCGGCGGAGGAGCGAGGTGTGGGGGATAGGTGGAGGGGTGTGGTGGAGGAGGAGGAGGAGGATTGGAGGACGCGGCCTGTGTCTGACTATGTGTCAAGGGAGTCTACGGGACGGAAGGTGGCTCGCACTTCAGGTGCGGTGACCGTGTGTGTGCTTGTGCGGTGACCGTGTGTGTGCTTGTGTGGTGACCGTGTGTGTGCTTGTGCGGTGACCGTGTGTGTGCTTGTGCGGTGACCGTGTGTGTGCTTGTGTGTGACCGTGTGCCTGCCTGTGCGGTGACCGTGTGCCTGCCTGTTTCCACCTTTGTCTTCCATTGTGGAGCGCTGTTGTTCTGTTCTCCCCCGCCACCCTCTTCCCCTTCCTCCTTCCTCCCTCCCCCCCCCTCCCTCCTTCCCCCCATTCCTCGCTTTCTCTATCTCTATTTGTAAATATATTTCTACTCTCCCTCTCGTTTCCTCCGTCACCCATCCTCTATTTACGCGGTTAACCTATCTGCACTGTCCCACCATTCCTGTTTTTCAGATTACCATCGCTCGGCCAACATGCACCGAAGCGACAACCACCATGTGCCTGCCGCTGCCTCTGCTGCACCTCTACAAGGCGCATGGGCAATGCGCCATGCACCCACTCACGAGCATCACACTCCTAATCTCGGGACTTTCCGTCCTTTAGCAACAACACCTCCCGCTCCTCACGAGTCTGTTGGTCACATTGCTGCGAGATCCTATGCGATCCCTCACAACCTGCCAGCAGGTGCGGTGCTGCTGCAGCACCATGTGGTTGCGGCACGCCCAGGAGGCGGGTATCTCACTTCACAACAAACACTCCAGCATGGACAGTTGCAGCAGCAGCAGCAGCAGCAGCAGCAGGCGGCACGGTACGGGCAGCAGTTGCCGTTTCCCATGCATCTGCAGCAGTCCGTTCCAGTGCAGCAGTCGATTCAGTTTCGGCAGCAGCTTGGCGCGCTGCCCATGCAGGTCCTGGCAGCACAGGGGGCTCTGGCTCCACCTTTAGATCACCGCGGCCGATACACCCGTCAGTAGCATTACGATTGAGAATCAACTGTACTACCGGTATGTTGACGACAAGGTGCACAGGGAATTGTGGGAGCTTTTGAGATGCTGGCGTTCGTGTGGATGTGTTGGCCCTATTTAGTGTTGGGCTGAGAAAAGCCCTTAGGATCTTTGCAGGACTAAACTCAGAGTAGGAACAGTGTAATAGCGGAAGCGTTTAATGATGAGTCTGTGAACCACCTTGCGCTGGTATGTGAGGGCAAAGTATATTAATTATTCAAGGAGATACAAGGCTTTTTATAAGAGTACAAGGAATATTAAGAGATGCAACTAATAACTGTTTTACTGTTTGCTTTTGCGGTTCGATACAGAGACGACTCGGGCAACTGCTCGATAGCGAGTCAGTTGTTTGTCCTTGCTGTCGTGCTGTACTTGTCAGGTCAAAGGTCACTGACCTTTGACTTTCGCGTAACCTCCAGCAGTTGCTCAACCTCCGAGGGTTGACTCGCTGATGCTTCGCTGTGTTTCGCTTCGTTTATGACTTAGTGTTTCGACGCGACAAAGGCGCTTAAATCACTTGTTTCCAACATTTAGAAAGCTTGCTTTCTTGCATGTAGCAATTGGCATCGTCTCATTCAGGCCCTCAGATTGGTTTCAGGGTATGCTGATGGATCAGCGTGCCCTGCCCAAAGTAGTGACCAAATCAGCGTTGGGGGTTAAGTTTATGCTGATTTGGTCAGGGTGAAATTTCATGGCTAACTGAATCCTCAGTGTACAAAATTAACTTGAACTTAGTGTCCAGTACTATTAGCGTAGTTGTCTAAGATTTAGCCCTGCTGTCGCCAAGGTCCTGGGTTCGAGTCCCATGCGTGAGAGGTTTACTACTGTGTGGCGGAAATCTGGGCGTCAAGCCCTGTGCCATACACATCTAGGTAAGTCCGAATCAGTGTGACTCGGTACACTACACTGATGCTTCAGTGTTACTGGTACACCTAAACACTAATTTGTCAGGGTAGTCCTATACTTTAAACTGAAAAATCAGTGCAAACATAAAGAAGATACTGAAACTTCAGGGAAAACGAACCTCACAGCTACAAAAGCAGCCTAATCAGCGTGTTTTACACTGATATCTGAGGGCCTGGTCTCATTTCAAATGGCAATTGGCATCGTCTCATTTCAAATGGGTTTAGTACAATTGAAATCCATGGAGTGACTGAACAATCATATGCCTCTATGTTACTACGGCTATCCTGCTTTCGAGGGGGGGGGGGGGGGGGGGATCGGCTAAACCGTTTGAAAATGAGAGACGTGGGTGGAGGGAAATGACCTCCAGCCCACGTTTTGTACTCCAAAACGGGCGTTTAGCGCGGCTCGACGCTGCCAAATCCTACATTACAAGCCACTTCGCTTTCAAAATACATAATTTTGAAAAGCGTTACAGCTTTTAAAAATATACATTTTTTGAAGCCGTCTAGAGTGGTCACTCTGAACCATTTTGGATGGTGCTAGAAAACACTCAGTGTCATTCTGTTGTACAATATGGTTGTGGTAGATAAAGGTGAAAAGCTATCATGGGTGTAAACAAAAATGTAAACAGTTGGTGTCATTCTATCGTGTGTTGCTTCATATCCATGCGTATAAACAGAGAACGTTCTCCAATAGCTGTGTTGTGTCAATGCTAAAGGAAATATCTATTGAAGGAAAGAGGATGATGCCACCGGGGCAAAACAATCATACGGTAAAAACAATGTGAGAAAGGCGTGAGAGAGCTACAAACAATAGAGACAGGTGAGAAGTAAGGGAACTGAATTTTCTTATGTCACCATAGAACATATTTTTTAACAGGTTATCTGTTGGAAACATTCAGTTTAGCCTCAACAATATTGTCACGATGACATATCTTGTGTGCACCAACAAACTACTGGTACAAGCCTGGAGCTTCTGTTGGTGCTTGTTGCGAATGCAATTGAACGAGCGAGTGAGAGTTGCACTATCGAAGCAAGAGTACAATGAGCGAAGAATATATAGCGAAACTACAGTGGTAACGGTCATGAGTAAAGTGGGGTGCGCGACAGTCCTAGCGCCGAGGTTGGGAAAATGTCGAGGCGGAGGTCCGGAGCGCGGGTTACCAACCGAACCGTTAGGTTGGGTCGCGTCGTGAACGGGTAACGTTCATGGATGGGTGCTGGTGGCGGGAACGGTCATGTACGCGGTAGGCAGGGACGCGAAGTAAGGAAAAGGAATTTTCCTTACACTAACCCCCTCCCCAAGGAGGCCCCTCTTACGAGAGCGCGTGTACATCTCGGAAGTTTCGGCTGCGCAGATACTCAGTGAGGACAGGGTGATTCTCAATTCTATCCAGGGGGACCCAGTTGTCTTCGGTGGGCGTGCGGTCTTTCCATCGGATCAGAAATTCGATTCTGCAGGCTCCCCGTGGGTCACGTACTCGGTGGCTCAGTATTTTTTCGGGCGTGATGATTGGTTCTGTCGGCGGTCGTCATGCTGGCGGGGCGGTTGCGAGGCAGTTGGCTGGTGGATGGTATGTATGGGCGAAGCAGGCTGACGTGGAATGACGGGCTGACGTACCAGTCAGCAGGGAGGAGGAGATGGGCGGTGACGGGTGTGATCATGTGGCTGATGCGAAATGGCCTGCAATATCGGGGGCGGAGTTTTGGGGTGATGGGCAGGTGGAGGTTTTGAGTGTCGAGTAGAACTAGGTCGTCGGGCTAGTAAGTGACAGGTCGGCGGTGGCGGTCAGCGTTGCGTTTAGCGATGACGTTTGATTTTTTTATTGCTTCTGCTGCTCGGGTCCGTGCTGCTTGCAGTATTTCTGCGAACTGTTGCGCGCGTGGGACTGGGTTGTCGGGATTCGGGGTCATGGGTACTGTGGGGTCTTGTCCGTAGTTCAGGTAAAACGGTGACTGTTGGGTCGTGGCAGATGGCGAGTTGTTGTACGCGAATTCTATGAGTGGCAGTTGCTGTTCCCACGTGGTCGGGTCGTCGCACGTGGCCCGGATGAGCTGTTCCATGGTCTGATTTGTCCGTTCTGTCTGTCCGTCGGTTTCGGGGTGGTATGATGAACTGAACAATAGTCGCGTGCCGAACTGCTGCCACAGGTTCCGCCAGAAGTTGCTGGTGAATTTCGTGTCGCGGTCGCTGATGATCGCTGCTGGTATCCCGTGTAAACGAACGATGGTGGCGATGAAGAGGCGAGCTGTTTCTTCGGCTGTGATTGATTTCTTGCATGTTGCGAATTGTGCCATTTTCGTCAGCCGATCGACGACGACCAAGATCGCGTCGTTCCCACTTGCTCCAGCCGGTAACCCCGTGACGAAGTCCATCGTCACCTGCTGCCAAGCACGCTCTGGGGGTGGTATCGGCTGTAACTGTCCTGCTGGTCGTTGTCGTGACGACTTCATGAGCTGGCAGGTGGGACACGATGCCACGTGTCGTTGCACGTCGGTCAGCATTTCGGGCCAGTAGTAATACCGCTGCAGCTGCTGCCGTGTCTGCTCTACTCCGAAATGTCCTGAGGTAACCCCGTCGTGTGCCTCCTGTAGTAACAGCTCCCTTAGTAAAGTGTAGCCCGGTACCCAGATGCGGTCGGTGCCGGCTTTTACGTAATAAACTCATTTTGCTGCTGCGAACTGCTGCGAGTTTCCTCCTGTGAAGAACGGGTCTGTCTGGTATCCGTGGGTAAATAGGCCTGTCAGCAGTGGGCTGGTCTGGGCAAGTAGTATCGCGTGGATTTGGGCAGTAGGGCGGGTCAGTGCGTCGGCAATGTTCGATGCTCCCTTTTTATAGGTGACCGTGTAGTGGAAGTTTGACTCGAGAAAGTCGAGCCAGCGGATCTGTCGTGGGTTGAGGTGGGGCTGTGCGCGGAGGTACTGTAGTGATCGGTGGTCTGTCCGTACTGTCACGTCTGCGCCAGTCAAGTAACAGCGCCAGACCTTGAACGCATGCACGATCGCGAGCATTTCGCGGTCGTGTATCGGGTAATTTTTCTCGGGCGGATGCAGCTTTCGTGACTCGTATGCGATGGGCTGTAGGCCGTTGCCGAAATCCTGTAGCAGTACGGCTCCAATGGCGATGTCGCTTGCGTCGGTTACTACTTCGAAGGGGCGGTGTGGGTCAGCAATGCGCAGTACGGGCGGTGAACAGAGAACCGTTTTTAGGGCAGAGAAGGCAGCATGCTCTTTCTCCCCCCACGTAAAAACGACCCCCTTCCACAGCAGATCCGTCAGTGGGGCTGTTAACCTCGCCATGTCGGGGACGAACCGACGCACGTAATTAACGAACCCTAAAAAACTCTGCAGCTCCGTGATATTTGTCGGGGGGTGCCACGCTTTGACCGTGTCCAATTTCTTTGGGTCGATTTCAACCCCAGCCTCCGAAATAACGTGTCCTAAAAATTCTAACCTGTCCTGAAAGAACTCGCACTTGGAAGCCTTGGTCAGTAGTCTGTGCTCGTCTAAAACTTTAAACACTGCTTCCAGATCTGCTAAATTCTGCTGCTTATCACGACTGTAGACTAGGATGTCGTCGAGGTAAACTATCACGCATTTATCTAAAAGCGGCCTAAACGCCTCGTTCATGGTCATCTGAAATGTCGCCGGTGCGTTGGTCAACCCAAAAGGCATCACGGTGTACTCGAATGACCCGTACCTAGTTCGAAATGCTGTCTTGGCGCAGTCTGATGGTTCGACCCGGATCTGGTGGTAACCTCCCCGTAAATCAATTTTCGAAAAGACCCGTGCTGTTCGCAGTTGATCTATTAGTTCATCGGTGCGGGGAATGGGTTATCGCGACTTGACTGTAACCCTGTTCAGTGCTCTGTAGTCGATGCACATGCAAAAACCTCCGTCCTTTTTCGGTGTGAACAGTATCGGTGCGGCGAACAGTGAGGAACTCGGTCGGATGAATTTCTTCTCCAGTAGGTAATCTAACTGCTTCCTCAGTTCGTCGAGCTCGGGCTGTGTCAGTCTGAACTGTCGCTGTACGGTTGCCTGTGCCCCGGGTTCTAACTCTATTCGGTGGTCATGTGCTCGCTGAGGTGGCAGTCCCTCCGGTAAGTCGTCGGGAAAAATCCCCGGGTACCGTTTCAACAGTTCTTGTAGCTCGGGCGGTGCGGAGATAACTACTACAACGGGAGCTAGACTACGGGCTAGGCACGGGTGCTCGTGTGATCTCTGCGTTCGTTGGTCCTTAGTCGTTTTCCTAGTGCACACACTGCTTGCTAGTTCACGGGGCAAGTTGGCAAGAGTTTCACTAGAGAAAGTTGACAACAATGGTACAATGAAGTTAGCATGGCAAGACTACATCAGAGCTAGCATTCAGGTCGGTCGACTGCCAGCGCAGCACGGTCGACCGCGTTCCAACACGACTTGGTCGACCGCGCTCCAGCAGTGCAAAGTTGACGGCGTGCCAACGTCGCAGGTTGACGGCGTGCCAGCGTTGCTCCCGCAGTACAGCATCGCACCAGCTTCGCAGGTGCTAGCAGATGATTGTCGTGCTGAGCCTCGTCACCTGCACAGCGCACACGCGAAGTCAACATGGCGCTGAAGTCTGCATCTGATCAGCCACGTCGACCTCGGGATACCACCACCGAGGTCGGGCTCGCCAACTTCGCCTGGGCGACCGTCGCAATCCTCCGCAGGACTTCGTCACCCAGGTAACCTGGTCGACCGGGCAACTACGTCGACCAGCTGCTCCTGCATGTGCCCGTCGACCTCCCAAGTCGACGACCACCCCAAGTCGACCTCACCGGGTCGACCACACCCCTGGTCGACCAGCTCCACGTCGACCAGCACAGCTGTCAGCCGACCACCCAAGTCGGCTACCCGAAGTCGGCATCACCAAGTTGACGCCCTGCTACTCGACGCCCAGCTGCTCGGCGTCCTGAGTCGAGGTCGACGTCGGCCCCTCCTCCGTCGACCACCAGGTCAGGTCGACCACCAGGTCGACATCATGCCTGGTCGACCACCACCAAGTCGACCAGCAGGCCTGGTCGACCAACCACCAGGTCGACCAGCAGTCCTGTCAGCCGACCACCCAAGTCGGCTGCCCCAAGTTGACGTCCTCCGCAGGTCGACTTCCCAGGTCGACCTCCCCGAAGTCGGCGCCACCCTGAAGTCGGCGCCCGTGCAGTGGCCCCCGTGCAGGTCGACCTCCTCGTCAACCAGCTCGCCCACTGCTGCAGGTCGGTTGCTCCCCTCACACCCGACCACGAAGTCGGCTCCGCCCAGGCGAGGACGGGGCCAACACACAACTCCCGTTGACAGGCGGTACTGCTGCCAACAGTTTCTTGAAATCGCTCGGCTGTTCTGCTTCCTCTACCACTGCGATGTCCACTGCGTACACGTCAGCTCCAGCAGCGACTGCCCGTTTGATTGTGATAGCGTCGACGTGGACCGTTGAAGACTCAGGCGACTGCCAGCGAGGTAGTTCAACCCAGTTACCGCTACTTCGCACAGTGCAGCTACCTGTCATCCAGTCGATTCGCGGGTTATATCGTCGCAGCCAATCACGTCCCAGTAAAATGTCGTGCCCATCCAATATCGTCGCGAGCATTTCCTGCGTAAACCCAAAGTTCCCCCCGCAGCGGACCTTTACTCTCTCCACCTTCTCCTGTATGGCCAGCGGCGTTCCGTCAACTAAGCGTGCGTCTATTTCCGGTAAACACCGACTAAGTGCCAGTTGCAGCTTCCGGGCGGTCGCGGTATTAACTAAACTGTGACTTGCTCCTCCGTCTATAAAAATCTTCACTGCTACTCCCTGTATTTTCCCGTTGATCAGTTTGGGGCAATCCGTCGCTGTACCCTCCTTATTCGTCCGAGCCCGATCGATAGCATGAATCGGTACTGTGACTCGGTGAGGGTCGGTGAGGTTGGGCGAGCAGGCAGTCTCGTCAGTAGTTGGCCCGATTCCTACTGACTGCTGGCGTTTCCCTGCCTTGGAGACTCCCTCCCCTGCTCTGCTTCGCGGCGCCTCAGCTCCTCTGGGCACTCACTCTTGCGATGGCCCGGCCTATTGCAAGCAAAGCAGCGCCCCTTAAACGGCGCGGCAGCTGCATTGGTCGCAACGGCATGTACAGTGGCGTGCTCGATTGGTCCCCGAGGGCGATGTCCATAGTTGGACCCCGGTCTCGGACGGCGTCAGATATCGATTTTCTCGGCGAGCACGAGAATCTCGTTGAAATTCGAGAGTCCGCGTAGCATGATTTCGTGCGAGATGTCCGGCTTCAGCCCTCCGACGTAACGGTCCACGCGCTCTGCTTCGTGCATGTAGCCGACTTGCTCGCATAATGCGAGAAAACCACTCGTGTAGTCTTGAACCGACCCGAGCTGCCGCCAAGTACGCAGTCTCTGACGCGCCGAAATAGAAGCCGCGATTGGCTCGAAGCGCGCCCGAAGCCCTGCGCACCACGCATCCCACGTGCTGTACTGGGGTGTTTCGCAGAATGAACTCCAGGTGACGGCTGGACCCGTGGGCCCTTCCTCTTGCGACGGTGGCTCGTAGGCGCGTGGCGACGTCACGATGACTCGCCACCAGTCCATAGCGGGGCCCCTCTGCAGCGAGACGGCGTATCGGATCTTCGCTGCGTCCGACTCGACGTAGTTCGCGTCGAAAAACACGTTCATCGTGAAGACCCACGATTGAACCGTCGGACCTCCACGCTGGCTCGGGTCGAAGCAGGGCGGGCGCCGCGGCTTGAGTGGCATCGGTGCCATGATGGTGTGATCGCCACTTGTCGCCGCAAACTCCACATGCCGACGGGCTTCACGGGGCTCCCGTGGGCTTGGCGCGGCCCTGTTCCTTTCCATGCCAGGCATCGATTGAGCGGCGCCATCACTGGCTGCGCCTGAGCGCTGTCCCACGCTGTCGTTTTGTGTCGGTGTGCCTGATGAAATGACGATCGGTTCCTCTGATTGTGCGGGTACATTTGCAGGTGCGTGTGGTGGCGCTGGAGCATTCACCGTGGATTGCTGACGAGCGGAGTCACGTTCCGCCATGAGTGTTGCAATTTCGAGCGCCGATTCTTCGAGTTGGCGCACGAGACGATCGAGGTGCTCCTGTGTCAGTGTCGCGAGATTAATTTCAGCCATGGTGGGGGTGTCGGGCAAGCCCAGCGAGAGCCTCGGTCGTGGCCGTGCGTGCTTACGAGAGAGCACTTCGAGCGGCGGTGCTTGTTCGCTGAGAGACGTCTACCCCCCCCAAAAATTGAGATAATGGGGAAGCGAAGGTGTGGGTGCGGTCCGAGAAGAGATCGTAGGCTCTGAATACCAAGTGTTACGAATGCAATTGAATGAGCGAGTGAGAGTTGCACTATCGAAGCAAGAGTACAATGAGCGAAGAATATATAGCGAAACTACAGTGGTAACGGTCATGCGTAAAGTGGGGTGCGCGACGGGCCTAGCGCCGAGGTTGGGAAAATGTCGAGGCGGAGGTCCGGAGCGCGGGTTACCAACCGAACCGTTAGGTTGGGTCGCGTCGTGAACAGTGGCGGGAGTCGTTGTCGAGGCGAGTGTCGTGAACGGGTAACGTTCATGGATGGGTGCTGATGGCGGGAACGGTCATGTACGCGGTAGGCAGGGGCGCGAAGTAAGGAAAAGGAATTTTCCTTAGAGTGCTTCACGAATCACAATGACTTGTCCCCATGAATTTTCCAATTTTCTTGTCTAACGGCTCATTCTCAAACACCAACCATCTTCTGCCCCTGCGGACAGTTTCGGCAAACTGCCGGGCTCTGCGCGCTTCGTTCATGTGCTTGGTGCAGCAGTGCAGCTGCTCCCATTCGTACAGATGGAAGTTCAGCCCGTTTGTCGGATGTTGCTTGGGATTTTTGTTGCAGCAAATCGCCTGCTTTGACAAGGTAGGTGAACCGGAGGGTGACATGGAAGTTCCAAGCAAATTAAAAATGGAACCACCTCCTTTTACAAACCCCCTCCCCGTCCCCCCACCCCTTCTGGAAACCCTCTGGAGCTCATGTTCGGGGTTGCTTGGAAGAGAGGTAGAGAGAAGAAAAATTCACACTTTCGTGGAGTTGCACAAAAGAATTTACAATGTAGAATCAACAGTGACCGAACAATGAGCGAAAATGGCCATGTCTGCTGCGACCTGGACAATTCGGAGCACAAAGCAAAGTCTCCATGCCAGTTTCCGCAACGTACCACCAGCAAATCCGAGCCGAGCCAATTTTGAGCCAATCAGGAGTATTTAGTTTTCCACGGCACACTCCTCCTACCCTTTCCCAGATTCTCCCATCCCATCACTCACTCACATACGCAGTGCGCCGTGCTGGTTGGGGCAGGACGAGAGAGAGCCTATCTATTCGCCTCGGCCTGGAGCTTGCCTAGCCACTCTCCGTTGTCCGTACCAACCACAGCCTCTAGCCCTTTCCGAACCAGCCGCCTCGCTCCGAACCTCCTTGCGAACAAACCAGCACACCGAACCTGCCACACTATTCTCTCTCCGACTGTCTTCCACCACCACTATCTAAACACAAACCACAACCAGTATCAACTATTCCCCCACCTGCTTCTTCCTCTTTCTGTACTGGTTTTGCTGTGTATCTAGAGACTGTCGTGCCCAGTTCTTTTTATCCACCACTGTCAGTATTTGCTCACTCCCAGCCGCACTGCCTAATCCGCAGTTGACGCAATTCCGGTTGTGGAAGCCTCCTTGGTATGGAGCTCCACCGCTCCTCCTTGGAGTTCTGTGACTGTCGCATTTCCCTAGTAGCAACTTCAACGTTCAGAAGAGCCTCTCTCTAAAACATTTCTCCTCCGCGACACGAGTTGATAGTTCCTAAGCTATATATTTCTCCTTTGATTTATATATTTACTTCGTCGCCCTTTAGACTAACTTAACTGACGTACTCCACCTCGTTCCGTCAAGTTCTGAAAGTTGTAGGCCCCTTTTCTCTAGTTTCTCCAATTACTTGCGGATAGGTGCAAGCTCTTTTAGCGGACCTAGTAATCGCGCTGAGATTGCAGCAACCCTCTAACGCTCGTGTTAAGCAATCCTTTCTGCAGCAGCAGGAACAGCAACAGCAGCAGCATCAGAAACAGAAACAACTTCTTTCGAAACAAGTTCTTCCGCTAGCACCATGGGCTCGATGGGCTTACCTCCCACCTCCTCCTTCTCCCGCTCCGGCTCCAACTCTCGCCGGCAAATGGACCGGAGCGTTTCGCCGTTACCCAACCGGACACGTGTCGACATGGACCCGCTCGTGGACACGCTTACCGACGACGCCGTCGACGTCGACAAGAAGCGCGAGGCCGTTGCCACCATCCGCTCGTCGCTAAAGAACAACCCGGAGAACAAGGCGAGGCTGCTCGCCGCCGGCGGGATCGACGCGCTCATCGCGCTTCTCCCGTCCAGCGATCCGGCCACCGTGGAGCACGCCGTCACGTCGCTGCTCAACATGTCTTTAACGGAAGGCGTCGAGCCGTTGATTACCTCCGCCGGGGGGATAGAGGCCATCGTGCCGGTTCTCGGCACCGGGTCACCCGCTGCTCGGGAAAACTCAGCCGCAGCTCTGTTCTCGTTATCGGGACCCATGGAGAACAAGGTCAAGGTGCGCGACGCGGGAGCGATCCCGTTCTTAATCTCCCTGCTGCAAACCGGCAGCCTGCGCGGGAAAAAGGACGCGTCGCTCGCGCTTTTCAATCTCTCCCTGGAGTCTTCCTGCGTACGCGATATAATCGCCGCGGGGACCGTGAAAGTCCTCGTACAGCTCTTAACGGACGCGGAGCCGGGCATGGAGGACAAAGTCATGGCTGTCATTGCGAATCTGTGCAAATCGGCGGAGGGGCGGCAGTCGGTGCACACGGAGGGCGGCATCGCCGCCATGGTGGACGTGATCGACGGCGGATCGTCGCGCGCGAAGGAGGACGCGGCGGTCGCGCTGCACCTGCTGGCGACGAACAGCGAGGCGTCGTTCCAGCTGCTGCTGGAGGAGGGAGCCATGCCCGCGCTGGTGAAGCTCGCGCAGTCGGGCTCCGGGCGCGGCAAGGCCAAGGTGCGTTGTGAGATTGTATCCAGGTGTGTTTTGAGTCTAGGTGTGTTTTGAGTCGACTCAGAACGTTCCAGCTGCTGCTGGAGGAGGGCGCCATGCCCGCGCTCGTGAAGCTCGCGCAGTCGGGCTCGGGGCGCGGCAAGGCCAAGGTGCGTTGTTGTTGGGTGGATGGATGGGACGGGCCTATTCGGCAAGCGCCTCGAAGCAGACGCTTGAAAGCGGAAGCGCGATTTGATATGTGGGACGGGTTTGATTTAGAGGCGCCAAAAAATATATGCTTAATAATAAAGTGATGCGCTTCAAGAATTATATTATGACCGAGGCAAGGCCAAGCACCGTTGGATGGTGGGACGGGTCTGTTTGTGAGGCGCCTCTAAAATAGACGCTTTTAAACGAAAGCGCCTTTCGAGAAAAAAATGCTCTAGGGACGAGGCAATGCTAAGGTGAAGCAGCAGCCAAACACTGGAACTCCTCCCGTCTGTCCTCAAGGACGTCCGTGCCAAGGGCACACTCACCCCCGACGGACGGAGGACAGACAGACTCAGACGCAGCAACAAGACTAGCAGCGTAGTCTAGACGACAGCGAGCAGCAAAGTCGACGAGCTCAGCAACTAGGGCAGACGCAGCAGTGGACTCAAAGGAAGGGTCAGTGACAACAGTAGCAAGGAGACGCGTGACAGTCGGACTGGCAGCACGAAGGGAGTCCGACTCCGGGTCAGCAAGAGCAGGAAGAGAGGACTCAGGAGGAGAAGGCAAAGGGGCACGCAGAGGAGCAGTGGACGGACGGAGAGACATCCGGTGCGTGCCGGGCAAAGGGGGAGGACGCTGACGCGAACCACGACCACTAGCGCGAGCAGCACGGACAGGCGATGCAGGACGAGACGCAGGCTCACGACGCTCAGCAAGACCTCCAGTAGGACCAGTGTAGGGAGAAGGAGCAGGCAGTGTGGAGGCCGGCTGTAACTGTAACTGTGACGGGACAGGCTGTGGACACTCTAAGGGAGGAGGAGGACCAGTAGAAGGCGGGAGACCAAGAACCTGCTCAAGAAGCGGAACGAAGTACGGCCGAGGCCGCGCAGCGACTCCAGACACAGCAGGGACAGCACCAGTACCCCCAGTGGTAGCACCAGCGCCAGCAGCACCTCCAGCTCCAGTACCCCCAGCAGCTCCAGTAGCTCCAGGACCTCCAGCAGCACCAGTAGCACCCCCAGCAGGACCGCCTCCAGTACCGCCAGCAGTACCCTCAGCGCCAATACCCTCAGCAGCTCCAGCTCCAGTAGTACCCGCAGGCCCAGCAGCTCCAGTACTCCCAGTACGAGCACCTCCGGGACCCGTGGCACCAGCACCCTCAGCAGCCGAAGAACCTCCAGCTCCAGCAGTACGCCTCCAGCGCCGGGCAAACCACTCACGCACCTCCTGTGGAGAGAGTGGCTCCCGTCGAGATGGAGCACCCAGAGAACCTCCAGGCCCAGCACCGCCAGACGCCACACGAGCAGGCCCAGCTCCCTCAGGCTCCGCACCCCCAGGCTCAGCACCTCCAGGCGTAGCACCCCCAGGCTCAGCACCCCCAGTCGTAGCACCCCCAGATGGATGGGACGAGCGGATGCTGCTGTTGATAGGGCGTTGTGGGGTGATTGGAATGGGGCGTGGAAGTCTCGTAAGGGACCACTGGGAAGGTGCGCGGTGACAGAATAGGTGATGAGGATGAAACGGACGATACGAGGGAGCGAAAGAAAAGTTGGGGAAGAAAAATAGTTTTTAGCGACTTGTGTAGATGCTTGGGCTCATTTCCCCTTTATTTCTTCTCCAGGGACTATGAAGTGAATTGCAAGCAGAGTGAAAGTACTAGCCAGAGGCTTAACTGGTTTTGCCCTCCTTCCATTTTATCTTAGCTGGTTTTGCTCTGGTCACCCCTGCCTGGCCAATCCTCCCTTGAACAACCCGCTCTTGTGTTATTGTCCTCTCCTCAATGTCTCATGGTCACCCCCAAACCCAATGCTTGCTCGCCTGGCATAGACTATAGCAGAGTACTGTTTTTTCTCTCCTTTTTTATGCTTTCATGTGAAGGCTTTCACGTTGCGAAATAGCTCTAAGGTGTCGAGCGGCCGTGTTCCCATGGTTTTGTGCTTCCGCGTGTCGCATGGCTGTGTGCTTGAATCGGCTCTATCTCTCCACCATCACTTCCGTTCATGTTTCCCCCTCCACTCTCTCTCCATCTGTTTCCACATATATTTCTTTCCCCCGATTCCCTCCCTCACTTATTGAGTCTTCAACCTGGTCAGTGGAGTTTCAAAAGCAATGTACTAGCCTTCTAGCCCTCTGCTCGTTTCACCACATGTCCCTTGTCTCTCTTCCCCCCTGGCCTCCTCCCTCAGTCTATCCTCAGTCTATTCCATCCTGGTCTCCTCCCTCAGTCTCTCAGTCTTACCCACTATGGCTACACATAAGTCAACGTGCCTAGCCTTTCGAAGCAAACTCAAAGCACGTTCTCCCATCCATCTCATCACCTACCCATCCCCACCCCCATCCACTCTCCCCTCCAGGCAAAAGCCCTGCTGGATCTGCTGCGTGGCTATGCATCGGCCAACTCACAGAGCTTCCGCCACTCGGGGTCCTTCAATGGGTCGTACTCGCAGACGTTTGACAAGCGCCCGCCCATGCAGGCTGGCGAGATCAGGGACAGGGGGCTCACAGGCGAGCTTAGGTGAGGGAGGGCAGGGTTGCTGGACGGCAGAGGCGAGGTGGGAGGGGGATGGGGCCTACTTTTGAGGCGCCTCAAAGGTAGGCTGGGGAGATCAGGGACAGGGGGCTCGCGGGCGAGCTTAGGTGAGGGCAGGGTTGCTGGACGGCAGAGGCGAGGAGGGAGGGGGGCGGGGAGGGGTGGGGTTATAGTGAATAAGTGGAATTTAGTATTGTTCAAGTGCACAGACAGACGGGGGAGGGAGGGGGAGAGGGGGGAAGGAGGGGGCGGGAGGGGGGTGCGGGAGAGGGGAGGGGGGTTGGTTGTGGGGTGGGGGGGGGAGGGGAGTTGGGTTTGTTGTTCACCTGCTGGGCTATCTATGAGAGTCAGAGAGGTGGTTCAGAGGGAGTGGGGTAACCGGTCTATTTCCTGTGAGAGCTGTAGTGGGGAGGGGGAAAATGGGGGAGGGGGGAAGGGGAGCAAGAGCAGGTGCATGGGAAATTGCTGCTTAAACAAGGCTGTATGTAATAAGGCTGTTGGTGGCTATGAAATGGTCAAAGGCGTGTGGAAGAATGGGGAACAGAATGAAGCTGCAACGCAGCTGGTGCAGTTTCTTGGAGAGGTGTGATGGGGAGCGTTTTCTGGGCATTGAGGTAATCACATTACAGAAGCCATAGCAGTTGGGACTGAATGCAGGAGTGTCAGTGCCATGGAGTCTGTAGAGCTGCAATCAACGGCTGCCTTGGGGCAGGCATATGTGGGGAAAGGGAGGTGTCTGTTCTGCATGATTCATGTGGGTTTTAATCTCTATGGCCTGTATTGGGCACCTTGGCCAACATTCATTATTTGTTAAACTGTAGGATGACTCTGCTGACTGCTCCCTCACTGTAACACTTTGAGTACTGACTCTGCAATGCGGAAATTTGATTTCGAAGGTATTGCAGATGAAGATGTGTTTACAGTGATGGTTCTAAAGAAAGGCAGAAATGTTTGTGCAGCACCTTATAATGAGGGGAGTGCATCAAACGTGCAGTTTGCGGGGGGCACAACACCGCCGACTTCCACTGGCCCAAGCCAGCCAACCAAAGCAGACGTTGTGGTTCTGGTCTGGAAGAGTGCTGAGACGAGCCGCGCGCGAGCGTTTCAAGTTGGAGACGGTTCGCGGGAAATCGGAGACAAGGGAACCGCTGGTTCGGTTGAGTCGGTTCGGGTGAAATGAAATCGAAGCACGTAGCAAAACAACACGAGGCTAAGCCGAGCCGGCGCCTTGGTGTCATCGTCTCCTCACGTCAGTTCACTCGGCAGCGCCCCCCCCACCATTCCAGGCAGGGCGGAAGTCCGTCAGTCACAAAAACTGCACCTGCTGCTCCCTCCCGAGCCAAAGTCACCCAGCAAAAATCTACAACACACTCTCGAGTCGATACCAGACCAACGGAACCTCCAAGGCTACAACTCCGAGAACCACACGAACGACTACACTTCCCCGCAGGCTGAACCTGCTCAGTTGCTCGTTTGCTTTGCCTTCATGATTCTACCTGCTAGCTTATTGCGTGGCTTCTGACAATAGAGCAGTAGCAGGAGTCTATTTCCTCGCGTCCCAATTCTCCGCAATTGGAGCTCTGACGTGCCTGGAGAACGCTTTGCTGAGTCATTCTTAGTCAAGTGACACGCCTTGCCAGGATAAAGCGGGGTGAACAATATCTTTCACGGCTAGAGCCGACTCGAGATTTCACCTCCTTAGTATTGTCCACCTCTTTAGAATCGCCCACGTCTTAAGGTATCCTCCAGCTGCCCGTAGGTCGCGCTGGTGAAGGCAATACCTAAGCGCGCTCACGTTCCGAGGCGCGTGAAAACAAGCGGCGCTCAGTACGCGAATTCCTGCATAGCCCGATCGTCCGCGCGGCCGGTTCGTGATGGGATGCTCGTGCTCGTGCCTTGCGTTCGACGATGACGTTCCCGATCCTGGCGCTCCTTCCGGTGCAGGTATGTTCCGCAAGTACGGTTTGCAGGTGCGTCCTTGCCGAACCACCCCCACCAGCTTCCGTCGCCGCGACAGGTGCGTTTCTGAGTCGACTCGACTCAAAAGTTTTTGAATTATATGCGGTTCTGGATCCTGATGCTCCTATCATCTCAGTCAATGATGCTATTCATGGCTCCTTACGATAGTGCTTCTTCCCAGCCGCAGCCGCCTTCCCCCCACCCCCCCTTCCATCCACGTGTTGCCCTTCGCTGTCCGTTCGGTCCGTGTTTCACTCCTCTCTCCCGTTTACCTTTTCCTAACTACTCAGCCAACTCCCCACACCCCCCCGTCCCCCCTTCCCCCTCCCTTTTCCCCGTTTTCCCTCATCATCCCCCCCCCCCCCCCCCCCCCCCCCCCGTCCAACTTGCGTTTCGCGCGCAGCTATCCCCGCCTTTCAGCCACAATCTCAACCCGCGACCGCGGCGGGCCCGCAACGGTCGTCGAAAATAGCCGTGCCGCGGCAGTCAATAGACGATTTCAAGGCGGCGACGGACAACTTCTCGCCGGGGAACATGCTAGGCGAGGGGTCGTTCGGGCGCGTGTACCAGGGCTCGCTCAACGGCCGCACCGTCGCGGTGAAAAAGCTCGAAGCGAGCTCGCAACCCGACAACGAGTTCCTCGAAGGGGTACGTTTGTTTTTTAGAGTTTCCAAAAGTATCACCAATAGAGCTCGAAGCCAGCTCGCAGCCCGGCGACGAGTTCCTCGAACGGGTGCGTTTGTCAGGGGGGAGGGAGGGGTGGTGGGGAGGGATGGAGGCGAGTTTTCGTCACCTCACAAGTACTTCTTTGGGATGTTTATTTTTTCCTCTCTCTTTCTCTTCCAGTCGATTCGAAAAAGAGTTGACTTGGAAGTGGTCCTCTTGCACAATTGCGCAGCCGCTTGCCCATCCCCTTGCGCATCCCCTTGCGCATCCCCTTGCGCATCCCCTTGCGCATCCCCTTGCGCATCCCCTTGCGCATCCCCTTGCGCATCCCCTTGCGCATCCCCTTGCGTATCCCCTTGCGTATCCCCTTGCGTATCCCCTTCCGCATCCCCTTGCGCATCCCCTTGCGCATCCCCTTGCGCGACTCCGCGTCCAACGTCTTAAAAAAACGCGTGTCAACTTCCCTCACTCCTCACCCCCCACCGTAACCCACCACTCCTCACCCCTCACCGCACCCCGCCACACCTGTCACCTCTCCCCTCTCCCCTCTCCCCTCACCCCTCACCCCTCACCCCTCACCCCTCACCACGCGCAGGTGGCGACGGTGAGTCAGCTGCAGCACGACAACGTGACGCAGATGATCGCCTTCTGCGCCGACTGCCATCAGCGCGCGCTGGCCTTTGAGTATGCTACTCACGGCAGCGTGCACGACATACTGCACGGTGCGTGGCTTTCCAGTGAATCCGGACACGGACTAGGCCTGCCACGGACTAGGCCTGCCACGGACTAGGCCTGCCACGGACTAGGCCTGCAACAGAGCCAGCTCTTCACTGTTTTTGTACCACGTTCAGCCTTTCCATTCGTCGTTTCCCTCGTTCCGTCCGTCCTCCCTCCCTTCCTCGGCCCCTCCCTCCCTCCCCCTTCTCCCTCTCTCCCCCACTCCCTCTCTCCCTCTCTCCCTCCCACCCTCCCTCCCTCCCTCCCTCCCCATCTCCCTCCCACCCTCCCTCCCTCCCTCCCTCCCCATCTCCCTCTCTCTCTCCCTCCTCCCTCCCTCCCTCCCTCCCTCCCTCCCTCCCTCCCTCCCTCCCTCCCTCCCTCCCTCCCTCCCTCCCTCCCTCCCTCCCTCCCTGCCTCCCTCCCTCCCTCCGTCCCTCCCTCCCTCCCTCCCTCTCTCCCTCCCTCCCTCCCTCTCTCCCTTCCTCCCTCCCTTCCTCCCTCCCGCCATTTATCACCTCCCGCCGCCCCTTACCACCTTCCCGGCATTTATCACCCTAAACACCCTCACCCGCCTTACTTCCCTCCCTCCCTCCTGTCCCCCTCGCCGCCTGTGCGCCCAGGCCGCAAGATACCGCGCAAGACAGACGACCCGCCCATAACGCTCACATGGCACCAGCGAGTGAAGGTAGCCCTGGGAGCAGCCAAGGGCCTCGAGTACCTCCACGAGAAGGCCAACCCGTCTCTCGTGCACAAATCCGTCAAGTCTGCCAACGTGCTGGTGTTTGAGGGGTTTGAGGGCAAGATCGCGGATTTCAATGTGGCGAACGAGGCCCCGGATCAAGGGTCACGCATGGTGTCCACGCGTGTGCTCGGCACATTCGGATACAACGCACCGGAGTGAGTTTTGGTTTGACCTGCGGTCAACTTTCAGCTGGGTCAGACTCCTGTCCGCAGCATCGTGGTCTGGACCAACTCGACCAACTCCTAGTGTACCCGACACACTGCCTTTGCTCACTCCCAGTGTCTCTTCCCATCTTCTCTCGCTCTCACCCCTCTCACTTGTCACTCGTCCACATGCATCCACTGGTGCTGCTTGGCAGGTACGCCACATTGGGTCGGCTAACACAGAAGAGTGACGTGTACAGCTTTGGCGTGGTGCTGCTAGAGCTCCTCACAGGCCGCAAGCCGGTAGACCCCAACATGCCCCGAGGCCAACAGTCGCTCGTCACATGGGTGCGTGCGTGGGTGGGTGGGTGTGCGCGTGTGCAGTTGTGCGGGTGCTAGCTCGTGTGTGTGGATATATGCCTGAGTGTGCTTGACAACGCCCCTCTTCCCGTCACTCATCTGCTTGCCTCCTTCTTCGCAGTACCACCCTCCCTCACTCCCCCTTTTTTGTTGGGGGGGCGGAGTGGTGGTTATCTGATCAACATCTCGATTTTTTTGCTGTCTTAAGATACCAACTTGGCGTGGGATTTTCTACATGCTGTGAACCGCTGGATGGCATGGTTGTGCACGTGAGCAGGCAACGCAAGGGCGACTGGCGGAGGATAGAGTCAAGTCATGTGTGGACCCCAAGCTCAAAGGCAACTTCCCAGAAAAATCCGTTGCCAAGGTTGGTTGGTGGGAAATGCTGTTGGATTTATTTAGTCTTTCTGAGAAGCCACTGCTGCTTGGAAGTTGTACCTGTCTTTTCCAAGGGTCAAAGGGTGTGTGCCCCATTCACAAGCCTCTTGCTCGCTGTCACCACCACTCCCTGAATCACACTTTTTTTTTTCTCCCTGTGTACCCCTTTCATTCCCCTTTTGCAGTTTGCGGCGCTAGCTGCCTTGTGTGTGCAATATGATGGTGACTTCCGTCCTAGCATGAACATTGTGGTTCGATCACTTACACCACTTGTAAAGGACTCTGCTCCGCAGGATGTATAGATGTATAGCAGATGAGTGGGATGCGCACTTACTGATTTACCAGAAGCAAATGCAGAGGTGGTATAGGAGTAGCGTAGCATAAACAGCAGATTAGACGGCGTATAGCATGCACAAGTAGTCTGATGATAGTAACATTTATTCCTCGGTTTATTCATCACCCCTTGTGGTATGTGTTATTTCAAATTCCTAGTGTTCTGCATGCGAGCCAAGTGCATTTTGGTGAGGAAGAGCTGTTAGATAAAACTAGTAGTGTGAAACTACCACGATAGAAACTGAAAATACCCTGCATCCTTACTGACTGCAATGTTTCCAATAAAAGTGCACACTGTACAACATTATCTTTACGCTCTATGTAGCAGCTCCAGCCCCACTCGGCCGTTCGGTACCCATCCATACACGTTGGCGCACAGCAGTCCCTCACAGTTGCAGGCGGGCACTCAATACTTTTTTCTCCCACCAAGTGTTTGGTTCCCGTACAAACAGACCGTTGCCGCCTCTTGCCAAATTTGCATCGTCCGCCTGTATGCTGACACAAAACGGCACTGAGGAGAAAAAAACTGTCGGAAAGGCGTCGCGATTTTGAACGGATTGGCCTCGCTCATTTGCGAAGGCCGTATGACACACAAGCAAAACAAGCCAAATGTTTCATTTGCGATTCGCCTTGGCGAAACGAAGAGGTGCCAAACACCACGAGCGACCAGACGAATTGTTGGGCGGGTACCTTTCCACGCTTGCTAACAAAATTTGGGAGACGGCGGGCGTCGCATTCGCATCGCATCAACCAAATGTTTCGCAGGCTAGTCGCATTCGAGGGCCACAATGTTGGGAATTTCTCAACACATTCACCACCTTGCACTCCCTCTTCCCCCTCCCATGCGTCGATGCAACACCATTCAAATTCAGCTTGAAACCAAACATTCAGCTGAAGACAGCTGATCCACCTCGGTTCTACTTCAACTCTTCGTTGAAGCTTTTGAACACCAGCGCTCCTAACTGCATTGTCTCCTCGTTTGAACTCGATTCAGTTCATAGCCATACTCACTTTCAGGACGACAAAGCCAAGTTGCACAACCTCCCAGCCAGAATGACGCCACTGCTATCAAGATGCTATTCTATATCCCAAATCCGTGTAGGAGCTCTCCTCTTGCTCCAGATGTTCGTCTCCTCCACCCTACGCGCCTCCGCGCAGTACAAGTTCGACAGCTTGCCAACACAGGACGCGCCGATTAAAGACAAAAGCTGGCACTTTGGCAGCGCCACGTTTTACGGAAACGACATGCTCGTAGGCAACTCCGGGAACTGCGGGTATCCATACAGCTTCGTGAACAACCGCACGCAAGTCGCGGTGCCGGATCCGCGCTGGTCCAACACACTCACGTCGGGCATCGGAAACTTCAAGGGTGCGGCGTGCGGGCAGTGTTTCATGGTGAAGTGTCTTTCGAAGCCGCGGTACGCCGGAAAGGTCTTCTGCCGAAGCAAGAAAGCGGTGATGGTGACGATAACAAACTTCGACACGCCGCGGTCTGAGGGCTGGCCGAACAACCACTTCGACTTCCACCGCACGGGATTCGAGAAGATCGCGGACCCGGACTCGGGCATTGTGAACGTAATGTGGCGCAGAACGCGCTGCCCGAAAACCGCGCCGAAGTACACGGTAAAGGGCAATCCCTACTGGCATGACATAACCGTTTACGATGTGCCCGGGGTTGGCGCCATCACGGGCGTATGGGTGAAGCGGGCGGGGGGGTCGGATTGGGAAGCCGCGCGGCACTCGTGGGGAGCGCATTGGGTGGTGACGGGGAAGGTCGATTGGGACAGCAGTAAGACGAAGGTGCGGGCGCAGGTTGCGGAGTCGCGGCGATTCATCTATCCTGCTCGAAAGCAGGCGTATTGAGATTTCAGTGACATGACCTAGGTAGTTCCATGATACTATTAGTTTGCCTCTCAAGATTGCTTGAGATTTGATATAGTTAGGGTGCTGAACATGTAATTGTTGCATATGTAAATGCAGACATCTTACGTTTCCGTAATAGCTAGCAAGTCAATCATCCCTGCCCACCACGTGGCGCGCCAGTTGAGAACCATGAACACTGACCACTGAAGAACTAACCGAAGCGAACTGCTTTCTACGAAAGAGGTACCGCCATGATCCCAAGGCCAACTTTAACCTGTCCCCAAGGATCCACGAAAGCACCCTGAGCTCCACCTGGCCAAACAACCAACCCCTTAGGAAAGGAGAGACGCTGAAATTATATTGATTGCTGAAATAGCGCGCCCCGACAATGCCAGAATATGTAGTAGCTTTGCTTCCACAAGACACTATCCTGGATAACTCTACTAGGCTTGGTGTTGGCTTCGTGCAAAAAAAACTACTAGGCTTGGTGTTGGCACCACCTGATCACGAATATGAGGCTACTCTGCAGAGTAGCAACATGTTTCTCTTTGAATGATTAACCACTCCCCTCCTATCTAGAAGCAAATAAAAAACATGTTACCTCTGTTGCTCTACATTAAGTGTTAGTGTTAAATGCAACATGACATGCCACAAATAACTAGTCTCGCACATAATCACGCAACAGCAGCAGTACTTGTAGAAGAGAAGAGGATGAAGTATAGCTGGTGCCTTGAAAAAATCAAGCGTATTTGCCCAGAAAAGATGGTGACTCAGAACGTAACACACAATAACAAAGGCCCTGATCTGTGTAATAGTGCAAAGAAACGCTAACTGAAGCGTCCAAACCTTTGTGAATCTACCTAGTACCTATGATTTTATAGTGTGATTGAATCGTTAGGCGAAGTGGTTGAGGAACAGTAAAACACCCTGTAACATCACAGCCTATGACAATTCAGCTGTCGTTTCCCTCGAGCAGGAGCCAACCAAGGCCCTCGATATGTCCGATGAAGGGGGAAAGTTAGGGGACTGGGGAGGGGGGAAGGTGTTCTGGCGGTAGCGGGGAGGTTGATGCGGCTGGATGCAGGCCACGTACAGACCCTCCACTGCAGCTCATAAGATGCCAAACCTGCCATATTTGCCCCCCAGTTGCACCAGACCTGGTCTGGTTTGGTTTGGATGGATGTCCGGCGGAGCTCAAGCAGAATCACATACTCCCTCCGCTTCCCCATACGCCCTCCCCCTTCCGCCTATTCCTTCTCTTCCTTCCCCCTTTCCTTTCCCAACCTGTCCACACACCCACATTGGTCACAAACTCGCAGACAAACCAGAACCAAGGGAAGCAAACCAACTTCCAGGGTGGTGGTGGGGTGGTGGTGGGGTGGTATGGGGGGGAGACGACAAGGCTGGAGTCGAAACACGGAAACATGTGGGTGAGATGAGATATGTGCGGCTGGTGCATCACCTCCCCTTACCCTGAAATAAAATAAACAGCCTTGATACTTCACCTGTTGATGAGAGAGCACCCAACAAACTGGACGGGCGTAGGACCCAAGTCCACTGCGCAACCAGTGATCCGTCAACCCTAAAGTGTTCCTTCTTGTCCTGCTGGATGGACGTCGGTGGTTGTGGTCAGCAATAGCGAAGGTGCTTGTGTTTGCGCACTTGTGTTTTGTGTTCGCGTTGCGCGTGTTAGCCGATCTTACTCCGTCATTTGTAGACTTCAGAGATTCGCGCTTCGCGTAAGCATTCATGCAAACCATGTTGCACGCGCGGCTCGCTCTTAAAGCTCTTGCTCTCCCACGTATGATTATCTATTCCACCCCCCTTTAGTTTTCGTAAAACGCCCGCGTTTCTGCATCTTCTCATTTTGAACCAGTTGTTCGTCGTTACACTCCCATAGCCCTCCCGACTTCTAAAAAATTATACTTACCCGGAACCGGGTCAAGGCGCCTCGTGAAGTCCGCCCGCCACCCTGCTTCCGCACGTCCATCGCCCTCTACCCGCACATCCGATTTAATCCCCGCGATGTCTGGCATATCATCTGAAAGCGGTGGCGGCGGCGGCGGCGGCGGAGTATCAAGTCGCGTCGCGCGGTTCCTTCCATGGACGAAACGAGACGGCGTCAGGTCTCCGTCCAGCCCCGAAGGCGGCGTGCCGACCGCTTCCACGGGAGCTACTGGCGGCTCCGCGGCCGGCCGTCCCTCTTCCGGCGCCGGCGCGAGCGGAGCTGGCAGCAGTTTAATAGCTCCGGCAATGAAGCTGGTGGGAGGACGCTTATTGGACGGCGTTACTGGCGAGGGCGCGGTGAATAGCAGCCCTAAGCGGACACCTCACGGGGAAAAATCGCGTGGCTCTTCGGGTTCCGCCACTTCCGGAGACTCCCGCCGGTCCAGAGGCGGAGGAGTCTTAGGCAGATCGGTTCCCGCCCCGCTCGTCCTGCCGTTCGCGAATCGCCTGTCCGCATCCGCCTCCCCGTCCCGCCATCCTCCCGCGTCCCCTTCCTCCGCCACCCTCCCCTTCCCGACTTCCGCAACAACGTCCGTTTCCGCCCCATCCTCCGCCTCCGCTTCCCCATCGCTGCTCTTCACCTCCTCCCCGCCCAACGGCCTTCCGCCAGCCTCACCCTCCACCGGTGCCGTCGCCGCGATTGCGCCCGCGGTCGCAAATCCGGCGGCGAATCTCCCCCCGAGGTCATGCTCCCCAGCGTCAGGATCAACATCGCCAAGCACGCGGCTTTCGTCTTCCTCCTTCGCCTCTTCCTCTGCGACTTTCTCGTCGTCCTCCATTCCTCTCTCCTCGCTCTCCGCTTCTTCCCTTACCGGACCGTCGAGCCTCTCCCCGCGGCCGTTAACGGCGCCCACGCTGTCGAGTAGTCGGTCGGATGAGGCGCCGGTGAGCTCCTCCCGCGGGCTGCGGCTAGCGTCGTTTATCACAGGCACTGGGGGTAGCATTAAGGAGAGAAGCGTTTCTTCATCCTCCGCCGCCACAATCGCCGCCGCCTCTGCTGCGGCGGCGGCTCTGCCCGTAGACACAAGCAGTGGGGCGGGGGCCTTAGAATCCCGACAGAATTCCCACAGCAACCATCACCAACAGCAGTCGCAGCAGGCACAGCAACAGCAGCAGAGTTTATCGCCTAGTGGTCGTCAGTCAGTCCCGTTCCAAATCGACCAGTCGCGCTTGTCCCCGCGGCCTCTCTCCGCCGTTCCGCTTCCTGAAGCCGCAAATTCCCCCTCTGGCGGGGCTGCCGCAGTTGGAGCTTCGGTTAATAATGTCGGCTCTGGTGTTAGTGGCGGTACTAGTGGTAGCTTGGCCGCTAAGACTCTTCCGAGTATTCCGTCAGTCTCTGATTTGTTAGTCATTTCTTCCGCCTCATCCTCCTCCTCTCCCACCGTTTCCTCCTCAGCAATCCCCTTGTCCTCCTCGTCCTCCTCCTCTGCCTCCTCCTCGTCCTCGTCCTCTTCCTCCTCCTCTTCCTCCTCCGCTTCCTCCTCTTCCTCTTCCTCTTCTTCCTCTTCCTCCTCCTCTTCTTCCTCCTCCTCCTCTTCCTCATCCTCCTCTTCCTCCTCTTTCTCGTCCTCCTCTTCCTCCTCTTCCTCGTCATCTTCCTCCTCTTCCTCCTCTTCCGCTCCCTCTTCATCCTCGTCCTCTTCTTCCTCCTCGTCCTCATCCTCCTCTCTTCGCCGTAAGCCAACGGGTAGCTCCACCGACATCGCCACATTAGGGTTCGACGCACGTGCAGCCGCAGCTGCAGCCGCCGCAGCCGCGCACGCCCTCCCCACTCCCCCGACCGCGTCCACTCTCCCCGCACCACCTCCCCCTACTGCCCTCCCCGCCGCTCCCCCAGCTAGCGCCACCAGCAGCGGAGCCAGCGCGAGCGGGTTAAAATCGGGGGGAAGTCAGGGGGGCTTGTCCACTGGAGGGGAAGCCGCCAAAGCGGACGAGGGTGGAAGTCGTTCCGTTTTATCCCGCTCACGCGTTCGTACAGCGCAACCTCTTTCCCTCCCCCCGCCGCTGCTCTCCTCCTCCTCGCTCCCGGCCCAAGCCAGCCGCCCAGGCGGACCAGAAGTGTCAGGATTAAGTAGTACTCTGGCCGCATTAGGTGCGGGGCCCGGGGCGTCGATACTTAAGTCGTCGCAGCAGCACGCGCAGCCGCTGCCCGCGGCGCTGCCAGCCGCGTCCCCCTCCGCCATCCCGTCCGCGCTCCCCTCCGCACTCCCCTCCGCGCTCCCCTCACCCTCCGCGCTCCCCTCTTCTGCGGTTCCGTCCGCGCTCCCCTCCGTTCCGCTCAGTAGCGCCTCTGCAGCGTCCGACGCGCAGGGAGGAGCGGGGGGAGCAGGGGGAGCGGGGGGGTCAGGAGCAGCGCCGTCAGCGCGATCGTCCGGGTCAGGGGTTGCAAGCGGTTCAAGTGGGGGACAGAAGGATTCGAGGTCGTGCCCCGTGAAATGGGCCAAGGGGCAGGAGCTTGGGCGCGGCAGCTATGGCACCGTGTATGAAGGGCTCAACCTGTGAGTCGCCTTGCATTGCATGTGACTGACGCATTGCTGAGAAGCTTTTGAGAAAGTTCATTCTTAATAGCGACTCAGGAGCTTGGGCGCGGCAGCTACGGCACTGTCTATGAAGGGCTTTTAACCTGTGAGTCGCCCGTGACGCATGTGACACACGCATGTGACGCCCACATGTGACACTCGCATGTGACGCATGCGACACTCGCATGTGACGTATTGCTGAGAAACAGCAAGAATCTCTACTCTGGTGGCTTGGCTGGCTGGCAGCTTTAGGTTTGTGTTCTTCGCTTTAGGAAGGAATATTTTGACAGGCGGCTCGAGGGTAGGGTTTCGAGTCGGGTTGGTAACCTTAGATTTTGTTTTTGAGTGTGCGAAGGTGGTTTGTGTAAAGCAAGGGCGCAACTTGTGAGCTGGTAGAGCGCTTCTTTACTTGAGAGACAAACTCGCTCTTGCTCACTCTCCTGCTCGCCACAGCTCGATACTGTCCTGTGGAATATATATGCTCCGCGGTTGAAGTATCATATCAGTACTTGTCCTGGGTCTCGTCCTTGCCCTCGCTTCCCCCTCCCTTCTTCTCCCTTTCCCAACCCCTCCGCCCTTATTCACCCTCCTTCCCCCTATCCCCCTTTCCCCGTGACCGCCTGTTCCCCCTTTCTGTTCCCCCTTCTTCCCGGGAACTTGCTATGGCCAACTTGTTCTGATATGTGTGCTGCAGGGACGATGGGAGCTTCTTTGCCTTGAAGGAGGTCCCACTGAATGGGGATCCGGCTCTTGCTCAGGAGATAGAGCAGGTTCGTCTTCTCTTACCTCTTACCTCTTACCCGTTGCTGCCTTTTGCTTCGGCATCTACAAGCGGGTATCCAATGCGTTTAGCTCTCTGAAAGCTCCTTTGAATCATACTCAAGAAGAAGTCACAGCTCGCTTGATTTCTAGTGTTTTGTTTTCTAGCTCCCTGAAGCACAAGCAGGGATAGGGAGTATGAATTGCGTCCCAGCTTCGCGGCTCAATGTTTCTGACACAGGCTGGATGATGAGAAATCCTCCTGGGGTTTTCCAGGTGACTTTTGAGTCGACTCAAAAGTCAATGTTTCTGCCACGGGCTGGATGATGTGAAATCCTCCTGGGGTTTTCCAGGTTACGCTGTGGCTGGAATTTCTGGGCAAGCACAGAGCTTTCGATTCTCTCTCAATAACTTCCCTCCTGCTCCCTCCACCCCCTCCTCTCCCAACATCATGTGGTACCTCTGGTTGTGCTCATGCTCATGCTCATGCTCATGCTCATTCATTTAATGCTCTTGTCTAACATAAGCCTGCCATCCATTCTCTTCCCTGCCCTCACACGCCACCAGGAGGTGGAGCTGATGAGTCGCCTGCAGCACCCCAACATCGTGCGCTACCTACCTGGGCACGTGTCACATTGTCTTGAATTCACCCCCATGCATCCTTCCACCCTAACTCCTACCCACTTTCCCTCCACTGGCCCCTCCGCCTCCCCGCTCTCCGAACAGGAGGTGGAGCTGATGAGTCGCCTGCAGCACCCCAACATTGTGCGCTACCTGGGCACGTGTCACCGCAGTGGAACGCTCTACATCTTTCTGGACCTGGCCAAGGCGTCGCTGGCGTCCATGCTCAAGAAATACGAGCGCTTTGGCGACGCGCTCATACGCACGTACACGCGCCAGATCCTGCACGGGCTCGCGTACCTGCACTTGCAGAACACCATGCACAGGTGGGCGGAAAGGGGTGAGGGAAGGGGTTGAGGGAAAGGGGAGGGGAGGGGGAGGGGAGGGGTGTACACGAGAGGGCGAGAGGGGGTGGGACGCGCCCTTATGCACGTACAAGCTCGCCCCAGATCCTGCATGGGCTTGCGTACCTGCACCTGCAGAACACCATGCACAGGTGGGTGGGCGGGAGGGTGTGGGGGAGGGGAGGGGTATAGAAGGAGGAGCGAGAGGGGGTGGGACGCGCTCATACGCACGTACACGCGCCGGATCCTGCGCGGGCTCGCGTACCTGCACTTGCAGAACACCATGCACAGGTGGGCGGGCGGGAGTGAGGGAAGGTGGGGTGGGGGGGAAGAGTGGGAGCGTACATGGCAAGGAAGTGGGGAAGTAGGAGCAGTTGAGAATGTCAGACTTGCCAAAACAACTTTTGAGGCGTCTCAAAACAAGGCAGAGGGGGATGCGCGCTGCACTAGACTGCCTGGTTTGCTGTTGGAATAGCTGCGATACTGCCACTGCGTACATACACATGGCTGGACGGGTATACTATGTTCAAGTCTCTAGAGGAAGAGAAGAGAAGCAAATTTCTGAAATAAATAGCTGTTGAAGAAATACAGAAATTATTAGAGCCCTTTGTTACCCTTTCCTCTCCCTACCCTCTCCTCCCCTGGCCCACCCCCACCTCCTCCTCTATACACCCTTCCCAATGTTGTCTCGCTCCCCCGTGCTTTGCTGGTATGTCTCGCTGTTTCATAAATGGCAACATATTGTGGGTTCGCATGCGTGGCCGATAGGTAAATGATCAATTGATGTCAGGAGCTTGACTGGTCACTCATTTCCCTCCCACATCTGCGTGTGTGCATGCGTCCATGCGTGCATGTGTGCATGTGTCGATGCGAGCATACATCCATGTGTGTATGTGTCCATGCATGCATGCATATATACATGTGTGCATGTGTCCATCTGTCCATGCCTGCATGTGTGTATGGTGGCATGTGTGTATGTCTATGGACGACACGGCACACCACAGGGACATCAAGTGCGCCAATGTGCTTGTGGACTCTCTGGGTCAAGTCAAGCTCGCGGACTTTGGCATGGCCAAGAATGTAGGGCCGCCGCTCACCACCGCACACCACCGCGCACCACACATCACGATGCACCGCAAACCACCGTGCACCACACACCTTGCACCACCCTCATCCCTTCCAACCACTATTTTCTGAGCCGCGCCATGCCCCATGTCCCTTCCATTGCCTCTTGCGCCCAATCCCACTCATCCTCTTACACTCTCCCCTTCCTTTTTCACCACCTCCTTTCCCGGCACGCCTCTTCCCCACCTCTCTCCATCTATCCCTCTATTGAACTCCCTCACCCCCCTCTCTCACCCATCCACTCTTCACCCCTCTCCGCTGCTGCTTGCTATGTGTATATGTGTCTGTGTGGGATCCATGGCATATCAGTTGGACCGCAGCATGATGGCACGCTCCACCAAGGGCAGCCCCGACTGGATGGTTTTTCAGATTCCTAACAAGGGTCTCAATATGCCTTCTCCCGCCCCTCTCCCGTCCCTCTCCCCTGCTACTTGCAATGTGTGTGTGGGTGGCATGGCATATCAGTTGGACCGCAGCATGATGGCATGCTCCACCAAGGGCAGCCCCTATTGGATGGCTCCAGAGGTACCTACCCAACGCTGCTCCTGCCCTTCCATCCATCTCCTGCCTCTCCTGTCGCTCCTGCTGCTCGTTCCTCTCCTCCCTTTTGCTTTCCTATAGACCCTCACAAGCCACGTCAATGGTAATTTTACTCCATCCTCTCTCCAGTCCCCCCCCTCCCCCCCACTTCCTCCACTTCCCCTCATCCTGCCTTCCCGCGTTCCATTTCCCCGTCCTTATTCCGCTGCTGTGATTTTCTGAACCGCCCAAGAATGGTGATGATCACCAACCCTGGTCTTCCTCACTCACTCCCCACTTCTCAGCAGGGCCCTTCCTTACGACTCTTTGCATGTATTGCTGTCTCCTCATCGTCCTCCTCCCCTTTCCCCGCCTCGCCCCTTCCTGTCGTCGCAGTTACTTGGGGGCTATATTTGAGACCGTAAAGAGATGTTAACCCATCCTCGCACGTCCATGTGTTTTGTCAGGTGCTGGGAGCAGTGTCAGGTGGATACGGCCTACCTGCAGATATCTGGAGCCTGGGTTGCACAGTGCTGGAAATGGCACAGGGGAAACCGCCCTGGAGCCACTTGGAGGGGGTGAGTTGGGAGAGAGTGAGAGCGAGAGAATTGAGTCTGAGGGAGAGGGTGAGGAGAGAGGGTGGGGGGTGGGGGGGGGGGGGGGGGGGGTTAGGGGGAGGTTCACGGAAAGAGTTGGGAGAGGGCCGGGATGGCATGGGGAGAGTTAGGGAGAAGGTTGGGAAGCGGATCAGGGAGAGGGTGAGAGAGTGGTGGGAAGTGCAGGAGAGCATGAAAGAGAGGTTGAAGGATGGCACGGGGGAGAGTTAGGGAGAATGCTTGACATATTGGTTGGGGTGGCAGGGACAGTCGAGTACACCAATTGGGCTTCATGCATCTCTCGTTCGCATGACCCCAATTTTTTCTAATGGTTCACATGCTTTATGTAAAAGCTGCAAGCACCTTGCTTCCTCCCATGTCTGCCTCCCCATGTCTGCCACCCTCTCTCCACACCTTCCCTTCCCTTCCTCCCTCATTCTCTCCCTGACACGCCCATACTGCTCTCCTCCTCGGGTCTCTGTCTCTCCCCCGCCAGTTCTCCTTTGTGTTCAAGCTCAAGAACGGAGATCTGCCTGCCATCCCAGACACCCTCTCCCACGAGGGCAAGGACTTTGTGCTGCGCTGCCTGCGCCACACCCCCTCCCAGCGCCCCTCCGCTACAGAGCTGCTCGCTCACCCGTTTGTGGCCGAGGAGGGTGGAGGAGGAGGAGGAGGAGGGGGAGTGGGAGTGGCAGGGGTGCCTGTTCCTGTTCCTGCTCCGAACTCCTGGCAAGCGCAGGCGCACGAACAGCAGCACCAGCAGCAGTCGCCGCTGCAACAACAGCCCCAGCAGCAGCAGCAGCAGCAAGGGTTAGGGTTTGCTCGTCCTGCTGCGTCTGGTCGGTGGTCGCCGCAGCAAGGGCACACATTAGGTCCGCATCCTGGCTTGGCACCAGCACAACAGGTTGGTGCGGTGCTGGCCGGTGCAGGTGTGTCGGGTTCGGTACGGGGTGGGTCTTTTGCCACACCGTCTGCTACAGGAGGGGTAACAATGCTGGACTACTCTCAGCAGCAGCAGCAACAGCAGCAGCAGCAACAACAGCAGCAACAGCAACAGCAGCAGCAGCAGCAACAGCAACAACAGCAACAACAACAGCAGCAGCAGCAGCAGCAGCAGCGGCACCAACATCAGCAGCAGCAGCAGCAACAGCATCAGCAGCACATGCAGCAGAGATTGGGCGGAGTGGCAGGCTTCCCGCGTAGCATGTCGAGTTCTGCTGTAAGTCCCAACCACATGCACATGCCATTGCCATACCAGAGGGGGCGCATGGGTGTGGCGGCAGATTTTGAGTGGATGGGCGGGGCAGCAACAGGGGCAGGAGGAGTACCCATGGGGCACTCGCCTGGGCCTGTGAGACATAGAATGTCTAGTGACATGGCTGTGGGACCGTCAGGGTCTGGCATGCAGGGCTCTGTTATGATCCAACCCATGCACATGCAACATGGTGATTTGGATGGGTTTGGTGGCATGGGAATGGGGGGCGCAGCTGCTTCGATGCATGTGCAGCAGCATCAGCATCAGCAGCAGCAGCAGGTTCAGTTTCAACAGCAGCATTTATCGCAGCCGCAGCAGCAGCAGCAGCAGCAGCAGCAGCAGCAGCAGCAGCAGCAGCAGCAGCAGCAGCAGCAGCAGCAGCAGCAGCAGCAGCAGCAGCAGCAGCAGCAGCAGCAGCAGCAGCAGCAGCAGCAGCAGCAGCAGCAGCAGCAGCAGCAGCAGCAGCAGCAGCAACAGCAGCAGCAGCAACGGTCAGGATTCATGCACCCCCAGAGCAACATGACACTACCAGTTTCAAGCTTACAAAACCACACAAGACAGTGAGGCTTCGGACAGAATAAACTATTGAAGGGCTGTTGAGCCCTGGGTTCTCGTTACAATCACTTCGTGGTTGTCGTCCTTGGGTAGTGGTAGGGTCATGCACTCCCCGCGCATGTTTTCATGCCTTGAGCAGCCCGTTTCGAGGTAGACGAGGGTGCTTTCGTTCGGATTGGGTGTAAAACTGCTGTGATATACATTTGGGGTAGAGCAGCTGGAGGTAGGCTGTGACCGAGCTGGGTGACTCCGTTGACCTAGCTTGGTCCAATGTATTGGAATCGCAGGCATGAAAATAGGAAGAAACGAAGTGTCTTTGGTTTGGGTCACTTGGTTGTTTATTTTGCCAAGCATTTCTAGCTTAGTGATCCAATTATGTAGGAATCCAAATCTGGTGGGAACACGAATAAAAATGATCCACGCATATTTTGCATTGCATTGTATTGTCCAGAAACGCGCATGGGAACCCTCCCGTTGTGGTTACACGAGATCGCAGAGCTTCGCGTACCAATCGTGGTTACTCATAAGGTAACGACTATCTCGAGATTCCTTCTCTATGTGCGCACAGTTGCAGGTTTTGGCTTCGCGACATCGCATGCACCTTGCTCTCTCACGCCCCACTCACGACAGTCGCAAGGATCACCAGTGCTTCTTACGACAGCCCGTGCGAGTCTGCGACGGGCACATCGAAAGAATGCCAACCAAGGGAATACAGCACCAACTGGGGTGAGGGGGGAGTGAGGTAGGGCCACAGGGGGCAGCGGAACGAATATCGAACTGAACAGATACAAACGGCAAACGCCCCCGATTTGACGACAGTCCTTCGCAGGCTGCCCTGCCGTTACTTTTAGAACTCAACCTTTCGAACGGCACTGGGAAATACATTACAGTACAGTATTTTAACCTTGATAACTGGGAGCGCCTGCCAGTGCGAGTGTCCACTGTACTATATGACTGCTCAACTCCCTCCCCACTCCTTCCCCTCCCCTCGTGTGGCCTTTTTGCCTCGCCTACTAGGTTCCACTCGAGCAGGTTATGGTTTTCGAACACAAGTTTTAGAGATTAGTTGGAACCAGTTGATTTTCGATGTCAAAAGCTACGTGGCGGGTCGGATAGGTTAAGTGATGATCAAACGTCCAGGATTATGCTGTTCGTACCGAAGCAGGCAACGCAACGCAGAGTCTCGTTCACTTGCAATAACGCGATGTGTGGGTGGACTACACCGAATTAATAATCAAAAGCTCGCTTTTCATGTTCGCCTTTCGATTTTGACTTGGCTGGAGCGTCGAAATGACGCAAGTAGGGCCGAACCGAGATAATAGATGAGATGTCCGATGAGATGCGATGCGATGCGATGAGGTTATTCCAGCGAGAACTGCGCAGAGCTGCTGTAGACTAGAGCAGCGGTCGCACGCGACGTCATATTCGCCACCATTCGCTAGCGGCTCGCGAAACGATGGGTACTACTCGCGGGCCTGCGACGCCTTGCGACGGTCGGGTTGAGGAGGGCGGCACGCGTGTCTGTAAGCCATACCCGGAGGATACGGACTGTCGGACAGGCAGCAACAATAGCAATCTGGGGAACGAAGAGACTTTGGGAGTGATGGGCCAACAGGGAGGTGTTGAGCCGGAGCGAGAGGTAAGGGAGAGGGGAACACGCCAAGATTCAGAGTGTGGGGTGAAGGAAGCGGTCGGGGGAGGGGGAAGGCGGAAAGGAGGGGAGGGGAGGGGAAAGGATAAGGGGAGAGAGGGACGCGCAGGAAGCATAGGGGGGAAGGCGAGAGAGTTGGAGGTGCAGGAGAGAGTTTTGGACTCGCCTCGGCCGCACAACACGCTCTCACAAGTTTCCGATATGTCTCACAAGGTTGCTCACTCACCTCGCGTGCAAAACACGCGCTCACACGTTGCAGATTTGTCTCACAAGGTTGCTCACTCGCCTGGAAGGGAAGGGACCGCACAAGGCACGCCTCGTAGGAAGGGAGTCGCGGGGGAAACTCCACTTGGCCCGGGAACGGAGGGGGGTGGGGGGACGAAGGTGAGAGTGGGGTTGGAAGAGCGGAGGGAGCAGGAAGGGATGGAGGCGACGGGGAGGAAGGATAGGGAGTGCAAGAGCAGGAAAGGGGTGTCTAGAGGAGGAAGGAATGGTATTAGCAGTACCAGCATTGGCACCAGCACCGGCACCAGCACCGGCACCAGCACAGGAAGCACCACTGGCATTATCAATAACAGCAGCAGCAGCAACGTGATTGATAATGTAACGAGCGGCACTAGCAGCAGCAATCCTGAGAGAAGCAGCAAGAGCAGGAGCGGCAGCAGAAGCAGCATGGGTAGGAGTAAGAGCTGCGCGGTTGGGATGATAAACGGTGATGGGGAGGGGAATCGAGAAACGCAGAGGCGCGTGCAGCCCTTACTGCAGGAGGCGGCAGGAGAGGGAGCAGGGGTGGGAGCAGGAGAAGGAGCAGGAGGAGCAGGAGAGGAGTCAGAGGAGCCTCGAAGGGAAGGGAGTGCTGGAGGTAGAGTAGAAAGAGCAGGAGGTCAGGCGGAGAGGACGGACCAGGAGTGGCAGCAGCAGCAGTATCAGTGCGTTGATGATCATTTGCCTAATGTCACTGCTCCCCAGCTACTGAGAAGCGCTCCTGTGCGGTCCTCTCTCCTCTCTTCCTCCTCCCTCTCCTCCCCTCTTCCTTCCCATGCTCTCTTGCTGCCCGCGGATTCAGCTTCCCCGCTCGCTTCTCCTGCTGCAGCAGCGGTGACTAAAGCAGGAGTGAGTAAGGGGGGAGTGACTAAAGGCGGAGTGACCAAAGCGAAAGTGACCAAATCAGGAGCCACTGCGGCTGGTACTGCCAGTCGTTTAAGTCAATCCCCCCTTGTGACCAGCGACGGCCTTTCAACAGGAAACAGCACCACCATGCACCCACGTGCCGCTAATCCCCACATCCAAGCCCTCTCGCATCCCCATTCCCCATCACGGAACGTCAGCAGCAGCAGGAGCAGGAGCGGGAGGGGAGGGAGGGGCGGGAGCAAGGCAGAGGGTGAACGGCGTGTGAAGACAGCGAGCAGCGGCAGCAGCAGCAGCAAAAGAGCAGGCAGTCAGAAGCAAAGGCGCGGCGCAACATCCTTCTCTGCCTCCACTGCTAGTGCCGCAACAGCAGCTGCTGATGCTGCTCCTGCTGCTGCCACTGCTGCTGGTGTGGGCAGGGAATCTGGGGTTGGGAGCATGGGTCGAACGAACCAGGTGCATGCGGAAGAGAATGAGAAAGAAGGGATGGACTGGATAGAGGCCCCTTGGGGAGGAGGCCGGTGGGATGCTGCTGCTGCTGCTGCTGCTGCTGCTGGTGATTATGCCGCTGCTGAGGATTATTATGCTGCTCCTGGTGCTTCTCCTGGTGCTGCTGCTGCTGCTGCTGCTGCTGCTGCTGCTGATGAGGATGCATTCAGTGATGTGTTTGATGATGGCGTGGTGGAGAAAGGCCGTGTGGTGGTGCGAGGTGATGCGGACGTGCTCATTCTGGACTCATGCAGTGAATGGGGCGACGGGGATGGGGACAGGGATGGGTATGGGGCTGGGTATGGGGCTATTGGGTATGGGGATGGGTATGGACATGGGAATGGGGTTGTGGGATGGACTGTTGGGCCGGTACAAGAGGAGTCACCTTCCTGTGTGGTAGCTCCAGGCATTGCCGACGTGCTCCTTGTAGACTGCTGCGGTGACGGGGAGGATTGCAGTGAGGGAAGGGGAAGGGGTCGCAGCAGCACGGGAGGAGTTTGTGGAGATTGGGAGCGCTCCGGTGCGGTGAGCAGCGGTCGGGATGGTTGCGACGATGGCGGCAGGGAGGAGGAGGAGGAGGAGGAGGAAGGGGGGTTGGGAGGAGGGGTGGCGCGGGGGAAGGGGAATGGGATGTGCATGGAGGTAGGTATGGAGGCAGGTATGGAGGCAGGTATGGAGGCAGGTATGGGGGCAGGTACAGACCAAGGCACGGAAGCAGACTGGGAGGAACACAGGGACACATGCTGGGATGCAGGGATTCATGGAGATGCAGTGTTAGAGGGTGGGAATGTGAGGACCCTTGTGGCACGATATGGACAGATAGGAACGCGTGGGGAAGAAGCAGCAACACCACCAGAAGCAGCAGCAGCACTGGCACCAGCACCAGCAGCAGCAGCAGCAGCAGCAGCAGCAGCAGCAGCATCACACAAGGCTCTAGCCCAGCGGTGGCAGTCGCTTCGCATTCATGTTCCAAGCATGTCTAGCATCGCTCCTTCCTCCCTCGCCTCCCCGTCCCCTTCGCCTTCCCCCTCCTCTCGCTCCACTGCGGCTGCTGCTCCTCCCTTTCCTCATTCCACCTCTATCGCTGCCTCTTCCCCCCTCCCTCCCTCCGCTTACTACCCCTCCTCACCCTCCTCCTCCATGCTTCTCCCCTCGCCCATCATCTCACCTTCCTCCCACACCTCCTACTCTGCCAATTTCTCCTCCCCTTCGTCTGCCCTATCCACATCCTGCCACCGCCCCAAGTCGTCTTCTCTTGCTGCCGCCGCCACAATTGCTTCAGCAAAGGCCGCAGCGGCGGCAGCAGCAAGAGGAGAAGCAGCAAGACACGAAGACCTATCAGCAGCGCCTATCCCAACCACCAAGACAGGTCCTTTCTCCCCAGACGTCTTCTCTCCTGCATCCTCTGCCAGCTGTCGCGCCGTGGTTGGTGGCAGGAGTGCATTCGCAGGTGCAGGTGCAAGTGGTGCTGATTCTTCTTTTTCTGCTGGTGGTGTTGGTGTTGGTGCTGCACGTGGTGGTGGTGAGGCAGGCCGGTCTAGGTCCAGCTGTAGCCAGGATGTAGCCGGATGGGAAGACATTCTGTCAGAAGAACCGGCAGTGCCTGGGGAAATGGGGGGCGTGGGGGAGGTTTATTTGGGGGAGGCTGGTCTGGAAGAGGTGTTATCTGCAGGCAATACGGGCAGGAGCGAGTGCAACGACTGCAGCGTTGAGATCGCGGGAGAGAAGAGCAACAGTAAGGAGAAGGGCAGCAAGAGCAAGGGAAAGAGCAGTAGCAAGAGTAGCAGCGGCAAGAGCAAGAGCGGCGCGAGCAACAGCGAAGGCAGCAAGAGCAAGGGCAAGAGCAGCAGCAGTAGGAGCAAGACACGGTGGTTGTCCAAGGCTAAGAGTGAGCCTGAGAGGAAGTTGGACGCTGTGCCTATCCCCAGGCACCCAGCAGGACGGTCCCCTCTTGGGCTGCGCCCTGCTGGCTTTGCCTCGTCCATGCTTGCTGCTCCCATTGCTGCTGCTATAGGTGCTGCTGGTGGTGCTGGTGCTGGTGCTGGTGGTGGTGCTGGTGGTGGTGCTGGTGGTGGTGCGGGTGGTGGTGGTGGTGCTAGTGGTGTGCTAGGCAGAGCGAGCAGCACTGGTGTGTCGCCGTCTCTGTCACAGAAGAGTCGACACGGCATCGGTTTGTCGCAGTACATGCACATGCCCCACCACCAACGCCAGCGGCAACAGGAACAGCAACAGCAACAGCAACAGCAACAGCAACAGCAACTGCAACTGCAACTGCAACTGCAACTGCAACTGCAACTGCAACAGGAACATCTACAGCAACAGCAACACTACCATAACCAATATCAGCAACAACACCTGCAACAGCAGCAGCAGCAACAGCAGTACCAGAATCCTAACGTCACCTCCCTCCTCCCTTACAAAAGTGCCGGCCCCTCATGCTTCCAACCATCGGCCCTCTCCCCTGCCGCCTCCCCTTCCCCCTCCTCCCCCTGTTCTCCCTGTCGCCCCTTCCCCCCAAGCGCATGGAGCAACACCATTTCCCCTCGTTCCCGCCTCGCCTCCTCTTCCTCTTCTGCCATGTCCCCAGCAACCGTAGTGGCAGCAGCAGCAGCTGCTGCTGCGTTTGAAGCCGCAGCAGCAGGGGGGAGAGGCACGCGGGGTGTGATGCCTCCCTCGCCTCTTTCGCTCCCGTCTCTCTCGTCCATCTCCTCCCTTTCCCTCGGAAACAGCCGGGGTTTGACGTGGCGTCAGGGTATGCCGAGTCTGGTGCTGGAAGAAATGGAAGAGGAGGAGGAGAAGGAGCAGAGCAAGGATGGGAGTGCAAAGAAGGCAAAGAAAGGCAAGAAGCGTAAGGAGGAAAAGAAGAAGGCGAAGGAGAAGGAGAAGGAGAAGGGAAAAAAGCCAACGCAGCAGGAGCTTTTAGACTCGAGTTCTGAGTTCCGAAAAATCCACCACCACCATCACCACCACCACCACCACAACAACCAGAAGCAGCCGCAGAAGTCACAGCACGAGGATTTGTCTCCCCGTAGGCTGTTACGCAAAGCGCAGAGCGCTCCACGTGCGGTGATAGAGGATGAAGAGGAGGCGGTGAGACTGCTGGCTGAGGGTCAGCTTCCCTGGGTGCACAGCACTCTCGCCTTTGCCCCTCCCTCCGCCCTCCCACCTGCTGATTACAACCGTTCCTCCGCTTACCCGCACTCCCTTTCGCACCCTCATGCGAGTCAACCACCAGCAGCAGCAGCAGCAGCAGAAGGTTATCGAAGCTCCCTTCCGGGTTCGCTGCGTACCAATAGCAGCAGCAGCAGCAGCAGCAGCAGCAGCAGCAGTTGCAGCAGCAACAGCAGCAGCAGCTGCGACTTTGGTTCTCCTTCTTTTCCAGGCCGCGAACCCGAGAGTGCTGTGGATTCGGGCCCAAGGGCAGCACGGCAGGAGCAGCGGATGCAGGAAGGTGGGGAGGGGGAGTCACTGAGTCCTGTGCCAGTCCTGGACCGTCGCCCTCCTCTTTCTCGCACCTGGACCGCCCCCGCCGAGCGAGATCGAGAGCGAGGAGTATCATCAGGAGGTAGAAGCGGTGCAGGTGCGGGAATCGGCAAATCCCCCGGTGCTGTTGGTTACAAAGGTGGTGAGTACCGCGGTTACCACGGGAACCGCGGCAATTCTCTTGGGTGTGGTGGGCTGGAGGTAGCTGTTGGGGACGATGGTAGGGCAGGGAAGGAAAAGAGGGAGGGGAAAGGGAGGAAGGGGGATGGGCCTGGGACGGCAGATGGGAAGAGAGGGGGGAAGAGGGCGGAAGGGAGTGAGGCTGAGAGGATTGGTGGGGGTATCGGGGGCGTTGGCAGCAGTGGCGGCGGCGGCATTGGCGGCGGTGGGGTAGGTGGTTTTCGTGGTGGTGGTGGTGATGGTGGTGGTAAGGGGAAGGAAAAGGTGAGGGTGTTGCGACGAGGGGTAACTGAGCCAGCAGAGAGGAGTGGTGGGGGAGGGAAGGGGAGAGAGGTGGGGAGGAGGGACGGGACTGGTGATGGCAGGGAAGCAGTGGGAATGAGAGCAGGTGATCTCAGAGTCGCTGTGCTGAGGGGTTTGGATAAGGATCGAGATAAAGATAGGGAACGGGAACGGGATAGGGATAAGGATGGTGATAGGGATAGGGATAGGGATGGTGATAAGGATAGGGATAGGAATAAGGGTAAGGATAGGGTTAGGAACAGGGACGAGGAGGGATTCAATTCGGGCATGCAGACGGGTAGAAGTGACCGTCTTGTTTTGCCTGCGGGAGCAGGGCCAGCAGCAAAGACAGGCAAAACCGCAGCGGCAGAACCACCAGCAGCAGCAGCGGGTGGAGCAGCAGGAGCAGCGGCAGCGGCAGCGGCGGCAGAGAGGCGAGCCAGTTTCCGCAAGGCAAAGAGTGTGCCGAAGCGAGAGCTGGACTCGTTGGCTGTGCCGCGCAGTGGTAGTGCGGGCCTGAGAGGCGATCGGGCTACTCGTCTCCACAGCGCTTCTGCTGGTCGCGGCAGTGCTGGTGGTGGTGGTGGTGGTGCTGCTGCTGCTGCTGGCGGCGGCGGCGGCGGTGGTGGTGAGAGTAGTGACGATGGAGATTGTGATCTGACAGAGGATGCGATGCATCGTGACGAGCACATGCGCTTGAAGCAGCTTGCCCGAGGCAAGTCTCTCCCTGCCTCCAAGCATAGAAGTCACTCACATCAACACCAAAACCAACACCAACACCAGCAACACCAACCGCAGCAGCAGCAGCAGCAGCAGCAGCAGCAACTGCAGCTGCTACAGGAGCTGGCCCTACCTTCTTACTTTGATGACCACCGGCCAGTGCAGCTGCAGCGGGTAGCAGCAGCAGCAGCAGCAGCAGGTGGTAGTGCTGCTCTGCTGGTGGGCAATAGACAGGGATCCCTATCCATAAAGAAGAGCCCTGTCAAGATGAAAACAGCAGCCAGCACAACCCCGCTCTCCTCCTCTCCTGCTACCACTTCCGCTGCTACAGCTGCTGCTAGTACCACTCCCACCACTGCTGCTGCAGCAGCTGCTGCTGCCACTGCTGTGGGGCTAGCCAGGCCGCTGGCACATCGGTTGCTCCGAACCCATAACTTCCCTCTAGCCGCCAATGCCCCTGCCGTGGCCCTGGATGGGTTTCCCTCCCCCACGTCCTCCCCGCTTGCCTCCCCTGCCCTTGCTGGCAACTCCGCACTGAACGCGCTGCTCACACCCTCTCGAACAGTATCCATGTTTCCTCGGGTGGCCGCTTCTGCTCGCTTGCCTGTTTCTGCTTCTCTGCCCGCCGAACCTCCTGCAACTCTTGCTGCTAGTATTGCTGCTGCGGCTGCTGCTGCTGCTGCTGCTGCTGATGATACTACTGATACTGGCGCTTCTGTTATTGTTACTGCTGCTGGCGAGGCTGCAAGGCTCGGAGTACCACCAGGCAGCAGCAGCAGCAGCAGCATTGCAAGAGGAAAAGGAAAGGACACCACAGGCCATGAGACATCGGTGAAGAGCAGTAGTAAGGGTAGGCAACAGCAGCAGGACAAGTCGCGGCAGCTGCGGCGGGGCTATTCTGAGTCAGCAGGCAGGCTGGACCGCTGCTGGGTTGACTCCCCCTCGCATTCTATGCGGGGAAAATCTAGAGGTGGCTCTGATGCAGCTGCAGCTTTTGCTGCATCTGCGGCTGTGGCTTCTGCCGGTGATGGTGGTGAATCGGCTGTTGCTGTTGATGCTGCTCAGTCCGCCAGTGCAACCACTGGTGCAACAAGCACTCGTGGAGGCAAAGTTGGTAGTGCTGCTGCTGCTGCTGCTCCTGGTGCTACTGCTGTGGCTGCGGGTGCGACCACTCGTGGTGCTAGTGCTGCGGTTGTTGCAGGTGGCAGTGTGTCTTTCAGCAAAGCTGTCTCTTCTTTTGCCACCTCCTCAACCTCTCATGCACACTCAAAGACTCGTCGCTCTCGATCCGCTCACTCCTCTCGCGCTTCCAACCCCAGCCTAGCCGCTCCTGAACCTGCTCCTATTCCTGAAGCTGCTCCTATTCCTGAACCTGCTCCTATTCCTGAAGCTGCTACTCCTGAGCCTGTTGCAGCAGCTGCGGCTGCTGCTGCCCCTTCACTTGCCGCGGCAGCAGCTATTGCTACTATCCCTCCTCCTCCTCCTTCTGGTACCGTTGCTGTTTCTCTCCATGTCACCACTCCTGCATCGAGCAGCAAGGGTGCATCAGGCACACACGAGGAGCAGCCCACCCACCTGGTACACGAGACAATCAACGACCAGCAGCAACAGCAGCAACAGCAGCAACAGCAGCAACAGCAGCAACAGCAGCAGCAGCAGCAGCAGCAGCAGCAGCAGGAACGGCAGTCAGAACAGGTAGATTCGATACAGACAAGCCTAGTGCAGGCACGCCTAGGGCAGGCAGATCTAGAGCAGGCACAACTGGATCAGTCCCAAGTGACTCAGGCCGACCTGTCCCAGTCACACCTGGATCCGTCGTCACACCCGGATACAGCAGAGCAGCAGCAGGTTCCGTTCGATCCAGACTTGCTGTCGCCTCAAGACTCGGCCCTGCTCTGCTCCTCCACCTCCATCTCCTCCATCTCATCCGTCTCCTCTTTTGACGACGACTTCAGCATGACCAGCGGCGCGTATGCAGGCACCCGTGCTGCAGCTGCAGCAGCCAATGGCAAGGCCAGGAGCGGCTCGGGTAGTGCGGTAGCGGGTGAGCTTGTAGAGGGTACAGAAGCTGCTGCCGGTGCTGCTGCTGCTGCTGGTGGTGGTGGTGGTGGTGGTGGTGCTGCCGGTGCTTCTGCTGCTGCTGCTGCTGCTGCTGCTGCTGCTGCTGCTGCTGCTGCTCCTGCTGCTCCTGCTGCTGCTGGCGCTGCTGGCGCTGTTGTTCACGCTCCAAGGAAGCCGCTACCAGCAACGATGAACATCCTGGTGCGGGACAAGCCCGAGGGGGACGTGGTGCGGCGGGTGTGTGCAGCAGGCAAGGGCGCATCAATGGTTCTGGAAGATGATGGAATCGTACGGTCTGAGATTCTCGTACTAGATTACTCTCCTCCTGCTGGTGCTGGTGGTGGTGGTGGTGATGGTGATGCTGGGGGAGGGCGGATGGATGGTTTTGGTGACTGTGACTGTGAGGGTGATAGTGATGGTGATGGTAGGATGGTGGGGGGGAGAGAGGGTGGATTAGGAGGAAGGAGAGGAGGCGATGGGGGTGCAGGGGTGGATAGAGGAGGAGGGAGAGGAGTGGGATCAATGAGAGGAGTGGGTGGTGATGTGACGGACTGCGAGTCGTGCATGTCGTATGACACGCCGAGAGGGAGCAGGCCAGGTGCCCCCCCTCCATGCACGCCTGCCAGCCGCTCCCCCTCTTCGTCGTTCAACAGCATAGCAGTGAACTTTTGCGGATCAGGGAGGGAAGGAGAAGGGGAAGAGAACGTGGGGGACGTGGTTGGGACGACAGCAAGTGAAGCAGGTGCAGCAGGTGGAGAAGTTGCAGCAGGCCCGGCGGCGGCAGCAGCAGCAGCAGCATCAGCGGCGGCAACGGTTCTTGCAACGGTGCAAGAAGGGGAACCGGCCTCCGTCTCTCCTTCCTCTTTGTCTCAACCATTGCGCTCCTCTCAGCCTCTCCCTGTCCCGTGGTTTGGTCAGGAGCTCTCCTTTGCACTGCGGCCAGCACACGAGTTAGGGGTGGAGGCAGCAAGAGCAGCGGCGATAGAGGCAGCAGCAGCTGCTGCAGTAGCTGCAGCAGACGCAGCAGCAGCAGCAGGAGGAGGAGGAGAGGTTTGGGATGAAGGAGAGGGAAGCATCCAGGCAGCGCGACGAGCAGAGCTTCGGGCACGGTTGCGAGTGGATGTGGCTGGAGAGAGTGGCTGTGGTGTGGGCACTCCAGACCAACAGCAGTTGCAGCAGCAGCACATTTTAAACGGGCAATCCGAGCAGTCCCAGCAAAACCTCCAGTTTCAGTTCCAGCAGCAAGAGCAGCAGCAGCAGCTGAGTGGTGAGCGTGGCATGGCTGTAGTGCTGATAGGGTCTGCACGAGGGGAGGCAGGGGCAGATGGGGGTGCTGGGGGGACTGCAGTGGGGGTGTGGCCGGGACAGGTCGTGCCTTGCAGCGCGGGCAGTGGCAGCAGGGGCAGCAGCATTGGCCGCAGTGTATCGGAAGGAGAGGTGCACAAGAGCGGCAAGGGAGCAAAGGGAGCAGGCAAGGGGGGAGGCGAAGGGAGGGGAGGAGGGAGAGGAGGTGGAAAAGGGTACGGGGAGGAGGATGAGGAGGAAGAGGAGGGGGTGGAGTCGCCGCTCGCACATGGTCGAATGCTTCGGGCGTGTGGCGCTCCTTTCTTCTCCTCCATGCGCCCCTCCTCAGCCTCCACCTTTTCACCTGCAACTGCTGCTGGTCGTGCTTCCACTGCAATCACTCCCGCCGCCACTGCTGCTGCTGCCTCTGCTGCCTCTGAGTTGACCCCTCCCAGTGTATCAGTGTCCAGAGGTGGAATGGGGAGCACGGATCAGGAGGGGCCCATGTATAGCACTCACGGAAGCATCAACAGCACCAGCAGCAGCAGCAGCAGTGTGCCGAACGGAGGGCTGGGGAGTGGCAAGTCTCAGCAGCCGCGGTCTGCAAGGCAGTCGATGCTGGAGGGGATGTTCAACCGGCAGTGGGGCAAAGCTAAGGTATGTGCGTGCCCACTTGAAACTGTTGCACATTGCTATTGGGCACGCACTGAGATGCCGCATGAATTGAGATGCTGGCAGCTTGCAGCAGCCGCGGTCTGCAAGGCAGTCGATGCTGGAGGGGATGTTCAACCGCCAGTGGGGCAAAGCCAAGGTATGTGCAAACCTTCATGCGACTGAAGCTGTTCCCGTATAAGAACCGCATGCATTGTGATGCTGGTAGAGCGAAGCAGCCGCGCTCTGCAAGGCAGTCGATGCTGGAAGGGATGTTCAACCGCCAGTGGGGCAAAGCTAAGGTACGTGCGTGCGTGGATTGCCTTGTGGCGATTTTGACATGACAGTCGCTTAAAAAACCAAGGTACTTGCGTGCATGGATTGCCAAGCGTCTCAGCTGCTATTGCTTCGGGGTTGACTCAATCCGGCAATGCATCAAGCTCGGAGGATAAAAATCAGGTAATGGATTTCTGGGAGTCTTGAAACCAGGCAGTGGGGCAAAGCCAGGGTGTCCGCGCGGGTAAGCACAAAGTCTCTCTCTCTCTGCTAGAACGCAACTCTTCTAGTCAACCTTGGGATTGTGTTGTGTCGGCCACACACCCAACCTCGGTGAGGGATGCCTTTCAGCGTGAGAGCAAATGTTCTCTGCTGGGATTTGCCTTCCCGTACGTAACTGACTAGTTGCAAACTTGCAACTGCTGCATAGACTCACCTCAGCTCCCCGCCCCGCCTCCTCCCTCTCATCTTTCCCTTCCCACAGCACTGATTGAGACTCTTACGAGGTTACCAGGGTCTGCAGCAATAATTCAAGCCAAGGCGGACCAGGGCGCGCGGCACTTGTAAAGTTAGAACAGAGCTCTAGGGAACTGTCTTTCAGGAGACCAAACCAAACGCTACGTACGGAGGGCTTCGGTCAGAGCTTCCTTGTAAGTTATCGGTACCCATATATATGGATAAGGAACCCGTCATATCATGTACCGCATGTAATAAACAGGTTGCCTTGTAGGTATTGCCTAGAAATCATTGTAGTGAGTTTTGTGGGAGTGTGCGCGGGAAAGTTAACCCAAGTGAGTCAGCAGTGGGTATGGCTTGGGATGGGAAGCGCCATGGCTGGTAGAGGTCTCGTAGGTGAAGTGGCATTTTGAGGACAAAATTCATTGTTAATCTATTTCCACAGTAGTTATACATACATAATTATACCTACGGCTTCCAAATTCCACCACTGCACATGGCCAATTGACCCCTATCGTATGTATATTGCTGCCAGTATGCTGGTACGGTATCCGATCGGCAAACCTGGTACCAGTGCCTCCAAACAGGGTTCTTCCCTTGCATTCACTTGACTCCTAGCTGAAAGAGTGCCATGATGCCATCCCACTCCACTCCTTGCATTCTTCCATAGCCAAGCCAGTTAGTCAGCCCGCCACCTCAGTTCTTCCAACGGCCTGTACTCCCACCAACAAATCCGAGACTCTGTCCTCCTGTCGGTCCTCCTCTTCCTCCATCATCCCACCATCAACCTGAGACTCCTCCCTCCCCCTGCACCTTATGCCTGGCAGCTACCGTCGTCGAACGACCCAACGTAGTAGGAGTACCCATTTGCACTCCTCAGAACAGCAGTACCATTGCTACACGCTCCGTCCGTATGCCGCATCACACAGAAACCCCCACACTCACTCTCCCATTCCGCCACACCCTTTTTCTTCCCTCCACTGCCACCACCACCACTGCTGCCACTTCCGCTGCTCTTGCTGCTCTTGCTCTTAGCAGCGGCAGGCGAGCCCTTGGGAATCCACACCCAGCTCTCGCAAGACAGCTTATCCCCCTCGTACGTTTGGATATTCCGACTCGACGCACACATGTCCGCGCATGCACCCTGGGTCGACACACGCGCACCGCCAATAATCCGGTACACGTCCAGGTCACTAATCGCCTTGAGGGCCGGACACGTCTTGCACTTCATATCCGCGTTAGTAGCGGCTCCCTTCTTTGCAAACGCGGCAGCGGACGTGGTGGAGGAAGAGGAGGAGGAGGAGCGAGACGAGGTAGTGACAGGAATGAAACCCGCCATGCAGAGAGTGCAGCTGGAAGCAAGGCTGTAGCCGAGCTCGCATGTAGCACAGGAGGCGGCCTTCGAGTAGCTCCCTTGGCACTTGCACGAGGGAGTCCCATCCACCTGGATAGACAAGAGGGGCGCGTAGGGGACGACCGAAGGAATGGGTAAATTGGACGGAACGGGAGCGACGAAGGACACCGAACGCAGGGGACGTGTACCGGAGGGACGCGGGCATGATGAACACGGACAGAAACCATGACGGACGGATGGACGGACGGGCGGACGGACTACGGGTGTATTGACGAGCGCTAGAAGTTTTAAGCGGCTCACCCTATCGTAGATGCATTTGCCCTTGCCGTTGCAGTCGTTGCCGTCACCGCAGCCAGAGCACCCCTTACACGACTGGACCACTGCCACATAGGGGTGGGGGGGGAGGGGGTGCGATGGAGGAAGCGGACATGAGATGCGAACGGGGCACGATGGCCGGCGGGCAGGAAGCAGCGGTTCGAATCGAACGGGTGTGCGCCTGTGGCACGGGTGCGTGTTTACAAAGGACTGGCGTTCACACGTGCATGTTTGCGCGCAGGCGTGCGTGCGTGTGAAAATAGGAACTGCTGGACCCACCTTGGGCGTTGGGTTGCTGAGCTACCATGTCCGGCTTCTGGTTACCACACAGCTGTAGCACGTTCCCTCCGCCCTCCACGCCATCCACCAGAATGTCATCGCTAGCCGTTGGCGAAACAGCACTGTTCTTCGCGAACGACGAATAGCACACACGGGTTACCAGCTTCGCGCTCCCACCACCCTCCACACCCACGAACAGCGCACCACCGCCACCCGTCCTCGCGACATTCGCCTGAAACGACGTCCGCATTATACTAGGCGACTGCCCGGCGATCGCGGTCGAGTAGATCGCGCCGCCATCTAGCTTCGCCGAGTTTCCCTCGAACCGGCTCCTCTGCACGTAGTTAACCTGGCCGGCCACTGCGCCGCCATATCCGCCGGTCGCCACGTTGTTCACGAACGTCGAGTTGAAAATCGCGAGAAACCCGCTTCGCAGCAGCGAGATCGCGCCGCCATCCAACGACGCCTGGTTGTTCTCAAACAGGCACTCCGAGATCTGGATCGTCGCGAGCTCCTGCGAAATCGCTCCGCCTCGCGTGTTGCTGTTACCACGGAAAGTAACACGGCGAGCGATGAGCGGTTTCGCAAGGCCCACGCCGCTACATTCGCCGATGATCGCGCCGCCGGTAAAGCCTTCCATGTGGAGGTCTTCGAGCTGTAGCGCGGCGCCAGGATCGCAGTTGAAGCCTTTAAAGCCGTTACCCTTGATGACGCAGCGCTTGCCTCCGCATTTGCCTTGGATATGGAGAATGGCGTTGTACTCAAGCTGAGGGAGGTTTGACGTGAGTGTCACGTCAGCAGACAGCACCACCTTGACGGTACTGCATAGGTTGACCAGTGAGAATCGATCACGCCGGGGAGAGAGATAGAAAGGGGAGGAGGGGAGGGGAGGGGAGGAGGGGGGAGAAATCCAAAGAACGGAAACAGAGGCAGGAAGCATGAAATTAGTAACTTCAGGACGATGATTGATCATAAGCTTCGTGAGACTGGTGAACCCTCGATAACGATATGGCTGGAATTATAGCTAGCAATGATCATAACTGCGTCGGCAAGCACTCCTCACCTTCCCGCCTTCTCGTTGGCACTCGCAATCGCTTCATGCAGGAACGAGTCGCCCTGGCCAGCCTGCGCTTTTCCTCGCAACCCCGTGTTCTTCTTCGCCACCAATGATGTTGCTGCAGTCGCCCCGACCGCGTTCGTGTACCTCCTCGACTTCTTCGTCTTTTTCGCCTTCTTCGTCTTCTTCGTCTTCTTCTTTTTCTTTCCGTTGCTGCTGCTGCTGCTGCTGGACGAGCTGGTTTCGCTCGTGACTCGTCGGATGGAGCCAACGCCGCCGTTAGCACCGTCGATTTCATCGGCCATTGGCAGCGGCATGAGCGACCGCCGGAACGTGTCCGACGCTTGTAAGTCGGGGCGGAAAATCTGTAGCGGGTATGGGAGGATGGACTGCGGGGGAGTGGCCAGGCATCCTGCCGTTGCAAACGCGACAACGGCGATTAGGGGGAGGAGGACGGTTGAAGGCACGCAGGATTGCGAGAAGCTACGATGCAGCATGGTCATTGTGCCTGGATTTAGAAGGGCAGAGACGATTGGTGACACTGGGATTGCTGGATACAGTCGAGTATTGCACGGCTCAAATGCTTCAGTGATGATTGAAGGATTCGCTTGCTCGTGTACCTAAAAGCGACTCTAGACGCATGCAGAGGTTGAGAACGGGTCCGAAGAAGACTAGACTCTATTGATCCTGCTGTCAGCTAATGACCCTCTTGTACTCAATCCATTTTCTGGAGGAAGGGAGTAGTACGGCACGGCTTGACTTGTGCCAGTTCTCAGTCCCCTTCACGCGCCTGACGACCACCACAACTCGTCATTACCGTGGTGGCTTGGGTTGGGTCAGCTGGTTGGAGTAGAATTGGGGTAGGCTACGAGATTGCAAGGTGGCGCAAACACGGCAAGCCGTCGATTTGTTTTCCCTAGCACATCGGCCGTCCATTGATGCACACAATTTCCAGCATTCACAATTTTCGACATTTCCGCGCTTCGGTTCTGAGGGCTGTCAGGAAATGCTGCAGTCCACTTCCCCAGCGGGTTGGATTTCGTTGAACAAGGCTGACTGGTGGATCCCGTTTCGCAGTGGCGTGCTTCCGCATGCACAGGGTCGCTCTGCGACTCCTGCCACCAGTGCGCGACGCGCTGTCAAAAACAAAATGTTAGGCGGGGAATTTGAGCCGACAGTTTTAGCGTCCGTTGGATGACGACGGCAACAGCAATCGCACAGCTCCCAAACCAGACCGAAAGTCGCCCACGTCGATCTGGTCGCATGCTCTTCCGTTTTAGGGAGGCAGCGGTATGATGAGAGAACCATTCCATAACTACCACATTGATACGAACGCAATTATAAAACAAGACTAACAAATCTGCTCGTCTGAACGTCGACTAATAAAGTATTTTATGCATCATGCATTACTCTCGTTAATTGGTTCGACTGGTTGCTGTTTGAAACATGTGGATTTTTTGCTAGATTATGGGAAATTTGTTCTCTTCCATTTGTAACTGCACTATTTCATGCTTTACGGGGACATTCCTTTTGGGCTGCATACCAATGTGCCCTATGATTGTATTGTTTGGTAATGCCAACCTTCACGAGGACCAATTTTTATCGCTCTCGATTACCACTGAGTTTGACATAGCGAAACCCGCTTTGTTGGAGACGCCTGCATTCCACAGTACAAATACCCTCGATTTCTCCTGACCAACCCCTATGTGCTGCAACGGCTGCTACCTCCTAGATGTCTCGCAGTGTTCGTACGCAGCAAGCTCTATCAGTCCTCTCGCTCAGAAGGCTGTTACTACAGACTTTCAGACGACTATAGACCCGCATTTCATGGTATTCGTTCTGCTCTAGACTGCGACAAAAGTTTAAGGGCATTCGGATACGCTAGGACCAATACCTTTCACATTAGGTTGCAGAAATTCAAGCTGTTGGGACTCGGAACTTAAAACTTTCAGTAGTTTTATCTTTATGGCGTTCTCCCCGACGCGACCATCGGTATGCTTACAATCACAACCTTAACAAATGCGGATGATGGTAGCTTGTGTGTGGCCGCAGCAGAAGCTGCCGCATTAGTGCTTGCAGCAGCGCAGCCGCGTCCGCAATCCGACCGTAGCTGCTAGCGCCAGCGGAAGTGACGCGCGCGCGCAACCGCATCGCGGTCGAAACTGCTGCATCAGAAGTGAAATCCGCGTTCCTTGAAACCATTGCGTCTATCCTGCAAAAATGATGGACTTACAGCAGCAGCAACAACAGCAGCAGCAGCAACAACAACAGCAACAGCAGCAACAACAGCAACAGCAGCAGCAACAGCAGCAGGAGCAGCAGCAGCAGCAGAAAATGATGTATACGCAGGATAACAACCACCTATACGACCCTAACCACAATGACCTGATGACTATGTTAGGCGGGGGATTCGGTCAGCCGGGGGGGGGCGCGGGCATGCGCGGGGGCCGTCCGCCGTCCGAGCACATCGTGGAGGCGCTGCTTCAGCGGTTCGTTCCGCTGGCGCGCGCAAGGATAGACGCGGCTGCGCAGGTAAGCGGGGGGAAGGTGTGCGGGGAGAGGATGTGCGGGGTAAGGGTGTGCGGGGGATGGGTCTAACTCAGGTAGTGGGACCACTTTTAAGGCACCTCAAAAGGCATGAGGCGACTACGCAGGTAGGCAGGGGGAGGGTATGCGGGGGGGGGGCGGACGGGCGCGGCGGAGGCGGAAAGGGATGGAGAGGTGGAGGTCGGGGGGAAAGGGGGGACGAAACGCGACTTGGTCTGGCTGTGGAGGTAGGGGGACGCTGGAGCAGCTGTAGCAAGCTGTCGCAAGCTGTCGCAGGCTGTTGCTGGCTGGAGCAAGTGTGGCAAGCTGGGGCAAAGCGAGCAAGCTGTAAAACCTGAATCTGGAGGACGGAGCCTGTGAGAGAGAAGGTGCTCGACTCGCTGGTTATGGCAAGATGGAGCTTGAGCTTCATGATCCCGTTCCTCTGACCGTCCTTCCCCGCCCAATCCCGTCCACCCCCGTCCACTTCCTTCCACCTCCCTCCACCACCCTCCACCGCTCTCCACCCCCGGCAGGACGGGCAGGGCTTGAAGCTGGAGGACGGGGCGTACGAGAAGGTGCTGGACTCGCTGGCTATGGTGGCCGCGCACATGCCCCGCCCGCTGCTGGATGCGCTGCTCAAGTGGCGCGAAGGGTGAGAGAGGGGTTGGGGCGGGGGAAGGGGAGCTGGTGGGCGGGCGTGTCAATGAGGGGAAAATGGGGGATAGCCGCGCACGTGCCCCGCCCGCTGCTGGATGCGCTGCTCAAGTGGCGCGAAGGGTGAGAGAAGAAGGGGAGGGGGAGGGGGAGGGGGAGGAGAGGGGAGGGGAGGGGAGGGGAGGGGAGGGGAGGGGAGGGGAGGGGAGGGGAGGGGAGGGGTATGGGGGAGGCGGATGAGGGGGTAGAAAGTGAGGAAATCAACGAAAATATTGCGGGGAAATGTGTAGGTGATGGGAGAGGGGAGACGGGTTCTGACATGCCTCGGTGGCTGTTAGACATGCTGTATGGTGTGGGGTAGGGGGAAGGGGGGAAGCGGGAAAGGGGACTGTTGTGAAGGGCAGGGAGAACGGGGGAAGGGGGATTGTGAAGGGCAGGGAGATGGAACGGTTTGGTGGGGGGAGTGTGTGGTGTGGGGTGATGCTGATCCTGCTCATGTTAATATCGAGCATAAGATTTTGCGTTGTGACGCCTTTCACTGTTTTCTGGCATGCTCATGCCCGCCTGTGTGTTTCTTGCCGTTGGCTGTGCTGCTGTGCTGGTGCTGTGAACCTTCCCGTGCCGAGTCTCCCTGCAGGGAGTCACCGAAGCTGATGGACGATGCTAAGTTCGGACCGGGTCAAGGCTTGCACACACTGCACCGCAAGGTACATGCCCGCCACGCCCTGCCATGCCGTCCTGTGCTCTGCCATGCCATGCCATGCCATGCCATGCCATGCCATACCCTGCCTGCCATGCCATGCCAGTCGGCACCTTGACTGATGGGAGAACGATGCTGGACTCTCTCTCTCTCCCCTGCACGCACGTTGCTGTTATCTGCTACTCGTCTCCTCTTGCTGGTAATGCATGGAGGCTGGAGCACCACACCAGAATCAAAAGCGTGCAATGTGTGCATGTGCTCTTGCCGTGCCCTACCAACATTCTTCCTCCCTCCTCATCCCGTTCCATCTCGTCCGTCCCATTCCGTCCCGTGTCGTCCCGTGTCCCCCGCAGCTGCTAGTGGAGTGTGTGTTCATCTCTGCCGCTGTTCGCTTTGTTGACTGCTGCCCTGCTGACGGCCTCACAGGTGCCACTCAACTTCTTCCGCTCTCCACCCTGCATCTCTACTGTCACATGCTGTCTACTGTCACGCTCTGTCTAGTGTCACGCTCTGTCTAGTGTCACGCTCTGTCTAGTGTCACGGCCACGTTTCACTTCTCAAATCGTGAAACTGTGCCCGTCACTGCCACACCCCCCTTTCATCTGCCACATTCCCTTTTGAATGCTACACTCCCTTCTTCTTGCCCCCAATGGTTCGTGCAGATGGGACCCCCACTCGACTTGACCCTCTTCTCCCTTTCCCTGCCCAATTCTGTGTCTCTTTCATTAACACCTTCCTTGCCCAACAATTCTTCTCCCCCCTTTCTCAGAGGAGCTATGGAGTGGCTTAGAGGACTTCATATTCGACTGGTTCGTGCATGCAGAGAGGTAAGGCCGTTTCACACGCCTCGCCCCTTCCTTCCCACTTTTCCCCCTCCTGCGTGCATGCCCTTCAAAGCTCTCTGTATCTGAACTTGTACATTCCCATGCGCTTCTTCCGAACAGCTCTTGTGACATTCCTCCCTCCTTCCCTTTACAGCTCTTGCGATCGTAGCTCTTGCTCTCCTTGCCTCCTCCACAGCTACAATCTGTCTGTTTTTCGTCGTCCAAGTCCTGCCAGCTATATCTTGATCCATCCCAATCCCAATCGTATCTTTAAGGTCCCTAAGTAACATTCCACGCTGAATCCTAACTGCCACATCTTGAATAATCCCTGTTTGCTGCGTCTGATCTTGCCCTGTCAAACTCCCCCCTTCTCTCTGCTCCAGGCTCATTCCCCAGTCGGAGTTCCCAGGGTTGATGGAGCTGCGCGCCAAGCTCCTGGACTATGTTGCCGATCTTGCAGGGGTGCTCTCGGTCAAGCGGTGCGTGCTCTTCCTTCTCTGCCTTCTGCCCTCTGCTCTCTGTCTTCTGCTCCCTGTTGTCTGCTGTTTCCTGCTCTCTGCGCTCCCTCCCCCCCCCTTCTCCCTGCTCTCTGTTCTCTGTGCTTTCTAGGTTAGAGACCCCCCTCTTTCCCCTCCCATTCCCCCCCCCCCTTCCCAACCCCCCTCCCGTCCCCCTCTTCCCTCCCCCCCCTCTGTGCAGCTTTGACAGCATGGCGGCGCGGTTCTTTGTGGAGCTGGACACGCGGGCACTGTTCGACCCCCTCTCCCCTTCCCTTTCCCCTTCCCCCCCACCCTCTGCCCCACGCCCCCTTTCCCTTCCCCTCTGTGCAGCTTTGACAGCATGGCGGCGCGCTTCTTTGTGGAGCTGGACACGAGGGCCATGGAGCAGCCGATGCGCCTGGAGGGGCTGTCCGCCACGGGCAGCCTGCGCGTCGTGCCGGTGGTGGACGTGTTTGCGCGCGGCAGCGAACGGCTGAAGGGGCTCTGAATGAACCACCGTCCGAGTCGACCCGTAACCCTCTTTCTCCTGCTCTCTCCCCTCCTCTCCCTCCCGCTCCCCCTCCTCCCCCTTCCTCTCCCCCCTTTCCCTCTCACCCCCCCCGCCCTCTCTCTCCCCCTCGCCCCCTGCAGCTTTGACAGCATGGCGGCGCGCTTCTTTGTGGAGCTGGACACGAGGGCCATGGAGCAGCCCATGCGGCTGGAGGGGCTGTCGGCCACGGGCAGCCTGCGCGTCGTGCCCGTCGTGGACGCGTTTGCGCGCGGCAGCGAGCGGTCGCTGGCGATGGAGTTCAGCGTGCGGCGCTACGACGCCACCTCCAACCGCAACGAGCTGCTTAGTGTCGTCCACGGCATGCGCTTCCTCCGCCTCGACGTGCGTTCTGGGGAGGGAGGGGGGGAGGGGGAGGAAGGAGGGTTGGGGGGGGTGGGAAGGGGAGGGCAGGACAGGGTAGTGTAGGGAACGGGGGGCGAAATGGGTTAGGAGGGAGGGTGCTGGGCAGCTGGCCTGCAGCAGGAAGGTTCGTGTGTTGTGTTGGCAAGGGGCGGTGGTGGACGTGTTTGCGCGCGGCAGCGAGCGGTCGCTGGCCATGGAGTTCAGCGTGCGGCGCTACGACGCCACCTCCAACCGCAACGAGCTGCTCAGCGTTGTCCACGGCATGCGCTTCCTCCGCCTGGATGTAAGTCTGTCTGTCTGGGGGGCGGGGGGTTGGGGGGAATGGGGTGGGGAGGGGTGAGCAGGGGAGGGATGGACGGGGGCAGTGGAGGGCAGGGCAGGGGAGCAAAGGGCGGAATGGAGTGGGAGGGAAGGTGCAAAGGTATGTGTTGGCAAGGGGCGGTGGTGGCGGTGGTGGACGTGTTTGCGCGCTACGACGCCACCTCCAACCGCAACGAGCTGCTTAGTGTCGTCCACGGCATGCGCTTCCTCCGCCTGGATGTGCGTCTGTCTGGGGGGGGGGGGGGGGGGAGAAAGGGCGAGGGGGGTTGGGGGGGATGGGGAAGGGAAGCCAGGGCAGGGGAGCGAAGGGCAGGCAGGGGATGGCAGGGCAGGGGAGCGAAGGGCGGAAGGGGTCGGATCGGAGGGGAGGGTGGGTGGTGGGTAGTGGAAGTAAGGTATGTGTGCTGTGTGTTGGAAAGGGGCGTGCGTGCGGCGCTATGTACGACGCCACGTCCAACCGCAACGAGCTGCTCAGCGTTGTCCACCTCCACGGCATGCGCTTCCTCCGCTCCGCCTTGATGTATGTAAGGCTTGATGGAAGGGAGGGAGGGGGCGGGGAGGAACGGGAGGGGGAGGGAGGGGGGAAGGGGGGAAGGAAAGGAATGTGAGTGACTGCAGGGCTCGCGCTTCATGCACGGCACGGGCTTCATGCAGGGCTCGCGCTTGATGCACGGCATGCAACGCGCTGCTCAACTCAACCAACCAGATGTCCACCCACGCCAGCAGCAATAATGGCCTCCCCCAAATCCCTCCTCAAGGCAAATCTTCTCAGCGGTGTGGTGCACTGCACGCCTCATACCGCTCTCAACCCAAACCAACCCCACCCAACCCCTCCCCGCATCCCACCTCATCCAGATGTCCACGCCAGCCGCAGTCATGGCCTCCCGCAACTTCCTTCTCAAGGCGAATCCTCTCAGCTTTACGGTGCCACCACCGCTCTCAACCCAACCCCACCCAACCCCTCCTCGCTCCCCGCCCCAACCAGATGTCCACGCCAGCCGCAGTCATGGCCTCCCGCAACTTCCTGCTCAAGGCGAACCCTCTCAGCCGCGCGCCCTCCAAGAAAAAAACCGAGCTGCAGCACGCACTCTGCGCCATGCTCACCTCCATCCTCGCCCCTCTCACTGAAAACCCGCGCTCCCACTGGCCCCCACTCAAGCACATGATGGGCGGTGCCGGGGGAGGGGGAGTGGGGGGAGTGGGGGGAGTGGGGGGAGTGGGGGGAGTGGGGGGAGTGGGGCCTGCTGGCTCTGCTGCGGCTGCTGATGCTCTGACTGCGTGGAACTCCGCGGTGCTGCATTTGCGGGGGCAGCTGTCGGGGTGGGTGGCGCCGCAGTCGACGCTGTCGCTGCAGATGGACAAGCAGTCGAGGCACATCCAGGTGGGTGGGTGGGTGGATGGATCATGGAGGTGCTTTGCTTTTAGGAGCATGGGGGGAGGAGGGATGGGGAAGCGTTGCTGTCGTAGCAGATGACAAACACTCGAGGCACATCCAGGTGGATGGGATGGGCCGGATGGCGGCGCTTGCGTGTGGCCGGCGGCGCAAGGTGAGAGGAACGTGGGGAAAAGGAGGGGGAGGCCTGGGAAAGTTGATCGATTGTTGAGATGTCTAAAAAAGCTCGGGATGTGAGGGGAGGGAGTAGTGTGTGTTGTGAGGAGTGTGTTGTGGGGGTGGAAGTGACTTGTCTTCTTACACTTGTTCTCACCTCTTCCGATTCCATTCGTGTGTGTGTGTGTGTGTGTGTGTGTGTGTGTGAGTGTGTGTGTGTGTGTGAGTGTGTGTGTGTGTGTGCATGTGTGTGTGTGTGTGTGTGCATGTATGCATGTGCATGCAGGTGGCATATCCCCTGAACACACTGCTGCTGTGCCTGGGCGATCAGCACTCCTTCGACTCTCTCTTCAACAGCTTCGTTGAAATGCTCTACAAACACCTCAGGGTAAGTAACTGTCAGCAAACGATTCATGGTAGAGAGATGAACAAACACCCTCGGTAAACATTAGTAGATACCTCAGGGTAGGCATGATGAGCACAGTACCGAACTGAACCGGTTCGTTTGTATACCATTAAAAACCGAACCGGTTCACTACCGAATCGAACCGGTTCGTTCACGAACCGGTTTGCATGGTGTGAAAGTAGCAAATTGAACAAGTCATCAGATTAGAGGAACAACCTAGCATACATAGTTCGAAGGGAAGGTTGGAAGGGAAGGATGAAAGTGACCATAGGTTGGGTTGACCTCACTTGGGGAAGTGAGGGAACCATAGGTCAAGTGGGTTGGGTTGCCCACACTTTGTAGAAGTGAGGCAACCCTAGGCCCACTTGGCTTGGGGTAACCTCAATTGTGGGAAGTGAGGTACCCACAAGTCAAGAGGGTTGCATTTGGGGGCTCCACCACAATTGGGTGGATTGGCACCCCAAAGTGCAAGACTACACCCAAAGTTGGGTGTAGTCCCAACCCAACTGTACACCACAATTGGTGTACAGTCACATGTGTTGGCATGCTACACAATATATATTTTAACACAACCCCTTAGCATGCTAACACAAGAAGAGAACAACCCCTGAATCAAGGGGCGCCCGGGCGAGCAAGGCCAATGAGGCGGAGGAAGGCAGAGTGCGCGGGGCGAAGGAGGGCCTTAGTGAAGATGTCGGCCAAGTTGGCCTCGGTTGCAATCTTGCGAACGTCAATGAGGCCCTTCTGGACGAGCTCGCGAACGAAGAAGTAGCGGAGTTCGATGTGCTTGGAGCGGGCGTGATAGACGGGGTCCTGAGTGAGATGGATGCTGGCGTTGTCGCACCAGAGAGTGGGGCACGTCTGGGGGGCGCCAAGCTCCGCAAGAAGGAAGCAGAGCCAGCGCGACTCCTGGGCGGCCATGGTGCCAGCGTAGAGCTCGGCTTCGCAGGTGGAGAGAGAGATGGCGGAGGAGCGGGTGGAGCGCCAGCTGATGAGGCCGCTGCCAAGGGTGAAGCCGTAGCCCTGGGAGGAGCGGCGGTCCGGCTGCGTGTCAGCCCATGAGGAGTCACTGAAGCCCGAGAGAAGGGGACGGGAAGGGCCGCCGAGGGTGAGGGCAAGGTCCCTGGTCCCGCGAAGGTAGCGGAGGACCCGCTTGGCAGCTTTCCAGTGCTCCTCAGAGTGACGACCGGTGCCGACAAAGCGAGCGAGCACGCTGATGGGGTAGGCGAGGTCGGGGCGGGTGCACATCATTGCGTACATCAAGGACCCAACGAGCTCGGCATAGGGGTGGGGGGAGGAGGTGGGGGAGGTGGGTGGAGCGAGTTGGTGACCGAAGGGGAGCGGGGTGGAAACAGGCTTGGCTTGCGCCATGTCGAACTTCTCCAAGACCTGGCCGATGTAATGGGACTGGGAGAGGGTGATTGTGCGAGCAGGGCGGTTGCGCGTGATGGTCATGCCGAGGTAGTGAGTGAGGGCGCCAAGGTCCTTGCACTTGAGCCGCTGCTGCAGGGACAGCTTCACCTGCTCCATGTCGGCCTTGGTGTCAGAGAGCAGGATCATGTCGTCGACATATACCAGAATGAAGAAGCTGCGGGGGGAGGAGCGGATGAAGAGGCTGGCGTCGGAGTGGGAAGCAGAGAAGCCGAGGGACCCCAAGGTGGCAGCCAGCTTCGCATGCCACTCACGCGGTGCCTGCTTCAAGCCGTAGACGGGGCGACGCAGCTGCCAGACAGTGTTCTCAGGAAAGGCTGCGTGGAACCCGGGGGTTCGCCGGAGGAAAATGCGCTCATGCAGGTCGCCCTGCAGGAACGCATTGGAGACGTCCATGGAGTCGATTTCCATGTCGTCACGTGCACCAATGTCCATGGCGGCGCGAAGGGTGGGTTGTTTGGCGGTGGGGGCGTAGGTGAACCAGTAGTCCTCAGCCCAAGTCTGCGTGAACCCCTTGGCGCAGTAGCGGGCCTTGTACACTGGTTCCTCGCCCGGCAGCTGCTTCACCCGAAAGACCCATTTGCCGTCAACGAGATTAGCGCCAGCAGGGAGGGGGACATCGACAAAGGAGTCGTTGCGAATGAAAGCCTCACACTCCAGGAAGATCGCTGCTATCCATTTATCCGCATCAGGGCAGGTGATGGCTTCCTGGAAGGTGGAGGGAGTGAAGATGGTGGGGGTAGTAGTGGCGCCAAGGACAGGAAAGCCCAGGAAGTCAAGGTAGAGGGCGGCAAGGAATGGAGTGTGCTCCCGAATGTTGAGGAACTCCTCATGGGAGTCCTCAAGGAGCTGAATGGAGGCAGGAGGAGGAGCCCCAAGGATTTTGTCCACCGAGCGGGTATGGATGTAAGGGAGGAGGAAGGGGGAGGAGCGGGAAGTGGCACGGCGCCGCTGCTGCTGCTGGTGCTGCTGCTGCTGATGCTGCTGCTGCTGCTGCTGTCCCGGCTGCTGCTGCTGCTGCTGCTGCTCCGGCTGCTGCTGCTGCTGCTGCTGCTGCTGCTGCCCCGGCTGCTGCTGCTGCTGCCCCTGCTGCCGTTGCTAGTGTTGCTCCCGCTGCTGCTGCTGCTGCTGCTGCTGGTGCTGCTGCTGCCCCTGCTGTTGCTGATCCGGCTGCTGCTGCCCCTGCTGTTGCTGATCCGGCTGCTGGAAAGGAGGAGAATGAGAGGAGGAGGGAGAGGGGGGAGGGGGTGCAGCTGAGTGAGCGGGGGAGGCGGGTGCGGCAGGGTCGTAGACGTCGGCAGAGGAGGAAGGCGGGAGTGGGGCGGCGACAGGTGGGAGGAGAGGCGCTGGAGGGATAAGAGGCGGGAGGATGGTGTCGGTCCAAGCGAGGGGGCGAGTGGGAGGAGGGAGGGGGTCAGGAGGAGGGGTGGAGTAGTAGGGAGTGGACTCGTCGAAGACGACGTCAATGCTGCGGATGAGGCGATTGGTGGGAGGGTGGAGGAATAGGTAGCCTGGGGAATCACGATTGTGCCCAAGGTAGACGCACTCCAGAGCGCGAGGAGCGAGCTTGCCAGCAGCGCGGGAGCGGTCGGCCGGTGGAATGAGGACGAACGCCTTGCAGCCCCAAACACGAAGGCCTGCGGCGTCAGGCTTGGCCTTGGACCAGACTTCTGTGGGGGAGGAGGAGGGATGCTGAGGGTGGGAGCGGAGATTGAGGAGGAGGGCGGCATGAATGAGGGCATAGCTCCAGAGGGAGGGAGGGGTGGAGGCGTGAGCAATGAGGCAGCGCGCAATCTTGGTGATCTCACGGATGCGACTCTCAGCGATGCCGTTTTGCTGAGGGGAGTGGGGAAGGGTGGTGGTCTGCTGAATGCCGTATGTTTTGCAGTAAGTGAAGAGAGTATGATTGATGAACTCACCCCCACCGTCAGAGTGAAGGCGGCCTATGGGACGTTTGAAGTGGTTGCGGCACTGCTCAGCCCAGTGGATGACCACAGCCGGCACCTGGTCTTTCGTGTGAAGAAAGAAGACGGTGGAGTACCGACTGTGGTCGTCGACGAGCACGAGCATGTACCTGTGCCCCTGACGGGAGCGGATGGGATAAGGGCCCCAGAGATCCATGTGAACAAGGTCAATGGGGGCGGGAGCGAAGGTGGGATGACTGTGATGGGGGGACTGTTTGAGCTTGCCATGAATGCATGATGGGCATGGGGGAGCAGGGGAGGAGGGGAGGGGAGGTAAGGTGGGAGGAAGGCTGTTAAGGAGGCGAGAGGTGACGGTGGAGCGAAGTGCGGCGAAGTTGGGATGGCCGAGTCTGTGATGTAGGAGCACTGCAGGATGGGAGAGGGCAGTAGAGGAGGAGGGGGATGGGGTGGGGGAAAAGTTGGGGGGGGAGGAGGAGGCGGATGGAGTAAAGGAGGAGGATATCGGAGGAGGGGGAGGGGGAGGGTGAGGGGGAGGGAGAAGGGGACCGGTGGAAGTACCAGCACGAGTGGTGACGTGACAAAAGGAGGGACGGGGTGTGCGGAGCGTGTAAAGGCGAGTGCGAGGGCAAAGGGGAATGCGCAGGAGGAAACGACCAGAGGCGGTGTGGTAGAGATCGCAGTAGGAAGCAAAGCCAGGGTATATGGCGGTAATGCCAACGCCTTGGAGTTCACGGTGGGAGAGGAGGTTATTGCGAAGGGTAGGGATGTGGAGACCGGTGACTGTACCGGATGGGAAGGCGGTGCAAGGAAGGGTGGAGAGGTGAGTGCAGAGGATGGAAAAGCTGGAGTCGGCACCATGAACCTGGGTGGGAAGTGGAAGGGGGGTGAGGGTGCCAGCGTCTTTTAGTGCGGTTTCGGTGGCCCCACTGTCAAGGACAAAGTCCAGGGTGGGGGGGGAAGGAGAGGGAGGGAACACAGAGTACTGGAGAGTTGTTTCATGGATAGAAGAGGGAGAGAGCGGCGGGTGCTGCTGCTGTAAGTACTGTTGCTGCCGCGGCTGCTGCGGTGGGAGAGACTGTGACGGTTGCGGCTGGAGAGATTGGGCTGCTGCTGCTGCTGGAAGCACCGCAGATGCTGCCGCGGTTGCTGCGGCTGGAGAGATTGTGGTGGCTGCTGCTGCTGGAAGCACTGCTGCTGCTGCGGATGGAGAGAACTGTGGCTGGTGCTGCTGCTGGAAGCACTGCTGCTGCTGCGGCTGAAGAAACTGTGGCTGCCGCTGCTGCTGGAAGGACTGCTGCTGCTGCGGCGGAAGGAACCGTGGCAGCTGCTGCTGCTGGAAGCACTGCTGCTGCTGCGGCTGGAGAGACTGTGGCTGCTGCTGCTGCAGGAAGGACTGCTGCTGCTGCGGTGGAAGGAACTGTGGCAGCTGCTGCTGCTGGAAGGACTGCCGCTGCTGCGGCTGGAAGGACTGCTGCTGCTGGGGATGGAGAAACTGTGGCGGGTGAGGCTGGAGAGATTGCGGCTGCTGTTGGTGTTGGAAGAACTGCTGCTGCTGCGATTGCCGCGGCTGGAGGAGATGTGGGGGGTGCGGCTGGAGAAATTGTGGTTGCTGCCGCTGCTGGAAGTCCTGCTGCTGCTGATGCTGGAGCTGCTGGAAACGCCGCAGATGGGGAGGGGGGGAGGGGGTGAGCAGGCGGAGATAAGGGGGGGGGGAGGAGTGGAGGGTCGGAGTGTTGAGAAGGGAGGGGCGAGGAGTAACACTGCTCCAGTGAGGAGGGGGGAGAGGGGCAGGGGGGGGTAGCAGTCATGATGGGCGACGGCGGGTGGACCCGCGGCGGCCAAGGGTGAAGTTGCTGCTGCAGAGGCTGCTGCACTTCCCCTGCTGCCGCTGCTGCTGCCGCTGGCAGGAGGAGGGAGGGGGGGGGGGGGGGGGGGGGTAAAGGAGGGAGACAGCGGTGGAGGGCAGAGGCGTTCAAGGTGCAGGGAGCGACGGTGACAAGGGCGCAGGCGGCTGTGCGAACGTGCGGCGGCGGGAAGGGGAGGCGGTGGCAAAGTCGGGGGCGGCGGCGGCGAGCAGGCCGCGACGACGAGGGGCGCAGGCGACGGCGGAAGGGCCGCGGCGGCGAAACGAGGGACGGCGGCGGCAGGCAGGCCGCGGCAACGAGGGGCGCAGGGGGAGGGGGAGGGGGGGGGAGAGGAGTAGGGAGAGGAGGAAGGGAGGGTGCAGTTGCGGCTGAATCTGCAGGCGGCGACGGGGCAGTCACGGCGGCAGGAAGTGTGGGCGGGGATGGCGCGGTCGCGGTGGAGGATGGGCAGGCGGCGCCGAAGCAGTCGCGGCGGTAGGGCGGCGGCGGCGCAGTGGCGTTAACGGGAACCGCGGGGCGACGATGTTGCAGTTGCGGCGGGGGAAATTGCGGGAGGGTGGCGATGCAGAAGGGGCAGCGAGATGCGTGGGTGACGCGGAAGCAGGTGCGGCGGTGGGAGGGGAGGCGGCAATGCGAAATCGCGGCGGGGGGGGGGGGGGGGGGTTGGGGGCGGGGAGGTGACGACGAGCAGTCGCGGCGGCGGAATGCGCAGGCGGCGATGTTAGGTCGCGGCGGCGGGACGGGCAGGGGGCGACGAGCTGTCGCGGCGGCGGGACGGGCAGACGGCGCCGAAGCAGGCGCGGCGGCGGGAAGGGGAGGCGGCGACGTGACGTCGCGGCGGAGGGACGGGCAGGCGGCGACGAGGCGTCGCGGCGGCGGGATGCGCAGGCGGCGCCGAAGCAGGCGCGGCGGCGGGAACGCGGCGACGAGACGTCGCGGCGGAGGGACGGGCAGGCGGCGACGAGGTGTCGCGGCGGCAGGATGCGCAGGCGGCGCCGTAGCAGGCGCGGCGGCGGGAACGCGGCGACGAGACGTCGCGGCGGAGGGACGGGCAGGCGGCGACGAGGCGTCGCGGCGGCAGGATGCGCAGGCGGCGCCGTAGCAGGCGCGGCGGCGGGAACGCGGCGACGTGACGTCGCGGCGGAGGGACGGGCAGCGGGCAGGCGGCGACGAGGCGTCGCGGCGGCAGGATGCGCAGGCGGCGTCGAATCAGGCGCGGCGGCGAGAAGGGGAGGCGGCGACAGGGGGTCGCGGCGGGGGGGAGGAGGGGACAGCGGCGTTGCGCTCGCGGCGGTGGAATCCGCAGGCGAGGAAGGGGGGGGGAACGGCGGCGCGCCTGCTACGGCGTAGGTCGCGGCGAGAGTATGCTAGTGATGGCTAGTTGAGCCACGCGTAGGAAAGGGTTTGTAGCTGTGGGGTGGGCCCATGGGAGAAAAAAAAAAAAACTGAAGGGAGGGAGAGGGAAGGCCTAGGAACAAGTAGCTCTATACCATGTGAAAGTAGCAAATTGAACAAGTCATCAGATTAGAGGAACAACCTAGCATACATAGTTCGAAGGGAAGGTTGGAAGGGAAGGATGAAAGTGACCATAGGTTTGGTTGACCTCACTTGGGGAAGTGAGGGAACCATAGGTCAAGTGGGTTGGGTTGCCCACACTTTGTAGAAGTGAGGCAACCCTAGGCCCACTTGGCTTGGGGTAACCTCAATTGTGGGAAGTGAGGTACCCACAAGTCAAGAGGGTTGCATTTGGGGGCTCCACCACAATTGGGTGGATTGGCACCCCAAAGTGCAAGACTACACCCAAAGTTGGGTGTAGTCCCAACCCAACTGTACACCACAATTGGTGTACAGTCACATGTGTTGGCATGCTACACAATATATATTTTAACACATGGTGCCGGTTCGTGGTTCGTTAAAATAGCTAACGAACCGAACCGGTTTGGCCGAACCGGCCCGGTTCGGTACGGAACCTAAGCGGTTCGTTTTTCCAGTGATCTTTGAATATGGTCATACCAGCTGAAAACTAATAAAGAACCATAGGAAACACACAGATATTAGGTGGAAGGGAGATTTTGTAAGACTATGACAGAGTTGAAGCTCGAAATGAGCTCCAACTCTTTGTTTTTCGGGTTATATTCGAACTTGCATGACCAAGGTCGGTATGTCGCGCCTCGGGAATTTGGCAAAAACGAACCGCACGAACCGACAACCGGTTCGGTTCGTTGACGAACCGGAAGCCAAAAAACCCGTTTCGGTTCGGTTAAAAACGAACCGAACCGCACCGAACCGAACCGCAGTTTGGTTTTTTGCTCATGCCTACCTCAGGGTAAGTATCAACATGTCTTTCAACAAGAATCTCAGGCTAAGTTTCAACGAACTGAATTCCCCATCTAATCCCTCATCCTCCTCCTCACTGCCTTTCCTCCCATTGCTCCCCTTCTCCACTCCTCCTCCCCTCCCGTTCCCCCTGCCTGCCCTGTGCCATGCCACACCACGCCACGCCACCCCATGCCATGTGTGTGGGGAGCACAGGAGAAGAGCTATCGGGCAGTGGCGCTGGACTGCCTGCACCGCCTCGTGCACTTCTACCTCAGCGTGTATGCCGATGGCCAGCCCAAGAGCCGCGTCTGGGAGAAACTCGAGGTACCTTCCTACCTACCCGCCTGCATGCCCGCATGACCGCATGCCCGCATGACTGCATGCCCGCATGCCTATGTGGCCCCTATGTCATGGCAGCATCGTCCCATGTCCACATGCCTGCATGTTATAGTGAGGTCCACTCCACGCCCTCTACTACTACTGCCTTTCTCTCTCTACTGTTCCTCCCTGGCCTTGCACTTCCCTGCGTCCCCCTACTAATACTGCCGCGCTCTTGGTGTGCCTGTGCTGTGCTGCGTGTATATGAGGGCGAGCAGTGCCTTCTATTCTTGTGCTGCATGCTGCTGGATCCGCTCTTCCCTACTGCCCTTCCCCTTTCCCTCTCCTTCCGTTAACCTGTCTCCGCCTCCCGCCCTCTTGCCCCCTGCCTCCGCCTCCCGCTCCCCCCTGCCCCATCCTCCTCCCGCCACCCATTTCCCTCTCCCCCACCCCTCCCGCAGGGCATAACGAAGCAGCTGATGACGAGTCTGAAGAAGGGCGTGCTATCGCAGGACATGCAGCACGACCGCCTCGTGGACCTGTGCGTCACCGTGGCCGCCACGGACCTCGAGTTCGCCATGAACCACATGGTCATCGAGCTGCTGCGCACTGACGGGCTGGGGGAGGCCAAGGTGGGTGGAGTGCCGGGGCAGGGTGGGTGGGTGGGTGGGTGAAGTGAAGTTACGTACGTGTGGCCGTGGTGTGGCGCTGGAAATGGAGTGCAATCACTGCCTCGAGTTCGCCATGAACCACATGGTCATCGAGCTGCTGCGCACCGATGGGCTCGGGGAGGCCAAGGTGGGTGAAGGGTGCCAGGCAGGCACGCAGGTTGGGTGGGTGAAGACTGGTGAGTAATCTTGCTCAACGTCGTTGCCTTTTCACCTCTAGTTATGATAGTAATCTTGGATGGGGATTGTTGCGAGCCACATGGTCGTATAGTATTCTTGGACATAGCAGCTGGAGCTAAGGTCGCGTAACCATTTTGACGGTTGCGGTTCATTTAACGAACCCTCCATGCGAATCTGAGGTTACTGCTTTCGTTAACATTCGCCATCCAGTTTGTGAATATCCATGCAACGTCGCACACGAAACGGAACCGTATGGAACTTTTTGAAAAACAGGCGATATGAAACCGTTCGATAACCGTTCGTTTACCGTCCATTCGAAAAAATAACATAACTTCAGCCAAAAGCAAAATGATTACGCGCCCAACATCTTCTTCCGTACTCCTTTTCCACCACTCCAGGTGATGGGTGTTCCAGCCCTACTAGCATTCATGCACCAGATTATGAACTGAATGTGTAATTTTCGTGTCTTTTAGTCAACCAACCTCACTTCCACCTCCCCCCGCCCACCCACCTCCATCCCCCTCCTCCTCTCTTTTCCCATTCACTCCCCTGTCCACATCCCCCCTCTGCACCGCATTTCCCCCCAGGTGGTGGGGCTGCGCGCGCTGCTGGCCGTGGTGGAGAACGCGCGGCACCAGCTATAAATCCGAGTCACTTTTGAAATTTCTCAAAAGGAGAACGCCCTGCACTGCACCAGTCCAACGCTTGAGACACCTCAAAAAGCATTCCTAATCCAAACCTCCCCCCCACCCCCTTATCTTTTCCCCCCAGGTGGTGGGGCTGCGTGCGCTGCTGGCAGTGGTGGAGAACACGCTGCACCAGTCCAACTTCTGAGGCATCTCACAATGCCCCCCAAATCCACCCCGTTGCTCCCCAGGTGGTGGGACTGCGTGCGCTACTAGCAGTGGTGGAGAACGCCCTGCACCAGTCCAACGTCCGAGACGCCTCATAAGGCATCTCTAATCCAAACCCCCCATCCATCCCCTCCTCATTTCCCCCCAGGTGGTGGGACTGCGTGCGCTACTAGCAGTGGTGGAGAACGCCCTGCACCAGTCCAACGCAGCCACCCTCATGGCCCCCGACCGCAAGTCCTCCGCTCTTGCTGGCTCTGCCAAACCCCTCGGCACCACTCGCCAAGCCCCCCACGTGCCCTTCTTCGGGGGACCAGGGGGAGGCGGAGGAGGAGGGGGGCTTCCCCCTGGACTCCCCGCCCCCCAGATGTCTCAGCAGCAGCAGATGCTCATGCAGCAGCAGAAGCAGCAGCAGCTGCAGAAGCAGCAGGGAGCAGGGGCGGCGGGGCATGCGGCGCATCTGAGTTCACGGTTTGGGTCGGTGGATTATGGGAGGCTGGGTGTGGGGCCGGCGGAGACGGCGGTGATGGCGCCGCACATGCCTCGTGTGCGCGCTGCTCTGGGGGCGATCATCAAGCAGTGCCATGCGGCGTTTGGGTCGCTGCTGCTCATTACGCCCAAGACCACCATTGGTACGTTTCCTTGTTTGTTTGTTGGTTCGCTGGCTTGTTCTTTGGTTGGTTGCTTGGCCGATGCAGAGCTGACTGCTGGCTCGTTGAAGGGACTAGATGCAAGGCTGACTGTTGAGTGAACTCAAAAGTCAGCCTTCTTCTCTCCCACCACTCTATATCCCCCCCTCCCCCCCCCCTTCCCCCCTCACCAGACATGATGTCGAAGGACAAGGTGCAGAGCTGGCAGGTGTTCAAGTGGGCATTACGCTGCATGCCGCACCTCATCCCGGAGCAGTGGCGCAACGACAAGATGACCGAGATCATCCCCGTCTACGCCATCTCCATCGACCCCCACGTGCGCGACGAGGCCGTGCAAGTGCTCTTCCGCACCGTCCGCGACCTGCCGCAGTGCCGCTTCCCCATCCTGCGAGGCATGGCAAACTTCATTCTGAAGATCCCGGACGAGTATCCCCACCTCATCCACTCCTCGCTCGTCTGCCTCGTCCAGTTACTCAACGCCTGGCGGATTTGCCTCGCGTATGAAGCCTCCTCCTCTGCCGCTGCTTCCGGGCACGGACCCGGGGGTCCTCTTGCTGGTGCGGGGGCCGGGGGGGGAGCGGGGGGAGGGCCTGGAGGGGCGGATTTGCTCGCCCGGACCCGGCAGGTGCTGGCGGCGCATGGGGGGGATGACGGGCTGAGGTTTGACCCGTCGGGGATGGACGCAGTGGGGTTGATTTTCCTGTGCTCCGCGGATAACAAGATCCGGAGGACGGCGCTGGAGCTGCTGCGGAACGTGCGCGCGCTGCAGCGCGACCTGGCGAGGCTGTTTGCGGCGGGAGGGGAGCAGCAGGTGGAGGAGGACCCACCGACTACGTATATCATTGACATTATGGAGGAGACCGGGGTGAGGGGGTGGACTGGGGGAGAATCGGAGTGGGGGGTGTTTGGGGTTTAGTTTTGGGGGCATGGGCTTGTAGCGAGCAGCAGGTGGAGGAGGACCCGCCCACCACGTATATCATTGACATTATGGAGGAGACCGGGGTGAGGGGGTGAACACGGGAAGGGAGAGGGAGGTGTGACGTTTAGATCTGGGGGCGTGTCTAGTGGGGCGTCTAGTGGGGTGTCTAGTTCTGGGCGTAAATCATTAACATCATGATGATCATGGACGGACGTTACGGTTCGGTGTGGCTTATAAATAGTCTGGAGGTTTGGTTTGGCCTACCCCCCTTCCTCCTCCCCCACCCCTCAACAGGAGGAGGTGGTGAGCAAGTGCTACTGGGACAGCGGGAAGTCTTTGGTGTGTCAACTCTAAAGCTTCTCCCTTCGTCCCCTTTGCACCAATCCACGCCCCCACCCACCCACCCCCTTCCCCCCACAGGAGGAGGTGGTGAGCAAGTGCTACTGGGACAGCGGCAAGTGGCACGAGCTGCAGCCGGAGAGCGATGCAGAGGCGCTGCAGGAGGTGACGCTGCAGCATATCCTCGAGGGCGCCGACCAGGCGCGCTGGGGGCGCTGCCTCAGCGATACCCCTCTCCCCTCCCATCTTCCCAGCTTCTTCCTCTCTTTCCCTCCTTTCCCGCACCCCCCCACCCCCCATTTTCTCTCCCTTCCCTCACCTCCTTGTGGCTTTCCCCTCCTCTCTTCTTCCCCCCTCCTCCCCCCTCCTTCCCCCAACAGGAGGAGGTGGTGAGCAAGTGCTACTGGGACAGCGGCAAGTGGCACGAGCTGCAGCCGGAGAGCGATGCGGAGGCGCTGCAGGAGGTGACGCTGCAGCATATCCTCGAGGGCTCCGACCAGGCGCGCTGGGGGGGCTGCCTCAGCGATACCCCTCTCCCCTCCCATCTTCCCAGCTTCCTCCTCTCTTTCCCTCCTTTCCCGCACCCCCCCACCCCCCATTTTCTCTCCCTTCCCTCACCTCCTTGTGGCTTTCCCCTCCTCTCTTCTTCCCCCCTCCTCCCCCCTCCTTCCCCCAACAGGAGGAGGTGGTGAGCAAGTGCTACTGGGACAGCGGCAAGTGGCACGAGCTGCAGCCGGAGAGCGATGCGGAGGCACTGCAGGAGGTGACGCTGCAGCACATCCTGGAGGGCTCCGACCAGGCGCGCTGGGGGCGCTGCCTCAGCGAGCTCGTCAAGTACTGCGCCGAGCTCTGCCCCTCCTCCGTGCAGGGCGCCAGGTGGGGAGGGGTTGTGGAGGGGAGGGGGGGCTGGGGGCTGGGGCAAGGGGGACTGGGGACTGGAGGATGGGGATTGAGGTTGGGGTTGGGAGTTGTTGGCTGGGGATTGAGAATTATCAGAAAGGAAGGCTGGGAGTCGTGAGTGTGTGTGCAACTCGAGGTGCCAGTTTGGCCGATCTGGGGGCGCTGCCTCAGCGAGCTCGTCAACGTCAAGTACTGCACCGAGCTCTGCCCCTCCTCCGTGCAGGGCGCCAGGTATGGGGGAGAGGGGGCTTGGGGAAGAGGGGACTGGGGACTGGAGGATGGGGGTTGATGATTGGGGTATGGGGGTTGTGGGCTGGGGGTTGTGGGCAGGGGATTGAGGCGTATTTTGAGAGCGTCGTGACCATTTTCCATCTCCCTCCCTAGCCCCCCCCCTCCTCCTTCTTCCCGCATCCCACCTTGAAAATCGTACCCCAACTCATCTTTCGAGTCGACCTAACTGCTTCCATCGATTTCCCATCTCTCCCATGCTGCTCCCCATCCTCCACCTGCCCCTCCTCCTCTGCACCTCCACCCCGCCCGCCCCTGCCAGGCTGGAAGTGGTGGCGCGAATGACCCCACTCTCCCCCGCGGACTCCTCCAACCACCACATCTCATCTCTTGTCCCCTGTTCTCCACACCTCCCGTCCCCCCCTCCCTCCCATCCCTCCCGCCCCTGCCAGGCTGGAAGTGGTGGCGCGAATGACCCCACTCTCCCCCGCGGACTCCTCCAACCACCACATCTCATCTCTTGTCCCCTATTCTCCACACCTCCCGTCCCCCCCTCCCTCCCATCCCTCCCGCCCCTCCAGGCTGGAAGTGGTGGCGCGAATGACCCCACTCTCCCCCGCGGACTCCTCCAACCACCACATCTCATCTCTTGTCCCCTATTCTCCACACCTCCCGTCCCCCCCTCCCTCCCATCCCTCCCGCCCCTCCAGGCTGGAAGTGGTGGCGCGAATGACCCCACTCTCCCCCGCGGACTCCTCCAACCACCACATCTCATCTCTTGTCCCCTATTCTCCACACCTCCCGTCCCCCCCTCCCTCCCATCCCTCCCGCCCCTCCAGGCTGGAAGTGGTGGCGCGAATGACCCCACTCTCCCCCGCGGACTCCTCCAACCACCACATCTCATCTCTTGTCCCCTGTTCTCCACACCTCCCGTCCCCCCCTCCCTCCCATCCCTCCCGCCCCTGCCAGGCTGGAAGTGGTGGCGCGAATGACCCCACTCTCCCCTGCTGACTCCTCCGCAAAGGCGGGGGCGGGGGGAGACGGGGACACGAAGCTGGAGCAGTGGCAGCTGTACGCCATGTTTGCATGCGCGTGCCCACCGGAGGATGCACCTGACGGTGGAGAGCAGAGCATCAAGGAGCTCGTGCGCCTCGTGCTGCCCATGGCCCGTTCGGGGGCTGAATCCTCTGTGGTGCGTTGGGAGGGGATGTGGTGCGCTGGGGCAGGGGATGGGTGCTAGTCTGCTGTGGTGCTGGGGTGGGGAATGGGTCTGTTGTTTTGCGTTGGGGTGTGCGGTGCTGTGGTGGATTGGGGTGAGGTACTGTGGTTCGCTGGGGTGGGATGGGGGGGTCTGGTGCGGGGAGTGGTAGGGACATCTGAGATTGCTGGAGGAAGTACGTGGTTCAAGTAACATATGAGACATCTGAATAATCTCCCCACCTTCCATTTTTTCTCCCCTCCCTCCAATTTAGAACCCCTACCTCCCATCTGATTTCCATCCTTCACATCTAATTCGTCGTTCTCGTCCATGAACCCCCTTGCTTCCCATCCAATCCCACATCTCGCCAGTACGCGGCGACGGTGGCGCTGGGGCATGCTCATGCGGGCATCTGTGAGGCGATGCTGACGGAGCTCATGATGTGGGTGGAGGAGCTGCTCGCAGAGATCGAGCAGCGCAAGTGGAAGGTAAGCTGCTGCTGCTGCTGCTGCTGCTGCTGCTGCTGCTGCTGCTGCTGCTGCTGCTGCTGCTGCTGCTGCTGCTGCTGCTTTTGGGCGCGCCTCAAAAGGCATGCGCATGCGGGGGTATGTGAGGCGATGCTGACACCCAGCAACTCATGATGTGGGTGGAGGAGCTGCTTGCTGAAATCGAGCAGCGCAAGTGGAAGGTCAGTGCGCTGCTCAGTCATGCACGCTGTGCCAGCTGCAGGCCGAATAGTTCTTTGGCATGCGATTGACAGTAGAGTTGTTGGTCATGCGGGTGTACATGCGATTGTATGCGGATGTACATGCAATTGTATGTGGGTGTACATGCGATTGTATGCGGGTGTACATGCGATTGTATGCGGGTGTTCATGCGGGTGTTCATGACACAGGTTTACCTCCTCGTTACCCCAAACCCCGAGACTCCTTATCAGTAAACCCCTTTCTTTCACTCCTTCCCTTCGCCCTCCCCTCAGAACTAGAAGGTGTGCATGGTGGAGGTCCACCGCCTCGTTACCCCAAACCCTGAAATTCCTTCCCTTTCTCCCGTCCCCTTTCCCTTCCATTTCCCCTTCCCCTTCTCCCCCGTTCAGAACCAGAAGGTGCGCAAAGAAGACATGCGGGTGTTCATGGCACAGGTCTACCGCCTGGTAGCCGAGAACCTCTGGCCAGGCGTTCTCCCCCAGCGGCCGTGGCTGCGGCAGCTCTTCCTCAAGTTCATGGACAGCACCGCGCAGCACGTCTCCAAGGAAACGGCTGCCGCGCTTCGCGCTCTGCTCCGTGGTCCGGTGCCTGTCCACCCACTCGTTACCCCGAAGCCCCTCCCAATAAACCCCTTCCTTGTCTCCCTTCCCCATCCCCACAATCCCACGCCCCCTTCCCCCCCACCCCTCAGAACCAGAAGGTGCGCAAGGAGGACATGCGGGTGTTCATGGCACAGGTCTACTGCCTGGTAGCGGAGAACCTCTGGCCGGGAGTGCTCCCGCAGCGGCCGTGGCTGCGGCAGCTCTTCCTCAAGTTCATGGACAGCACCGCGCAGCACGTCTCCAAGGAGACCGGCGACGCCAAACTGGCGACGGCACGCAGAGCTGCGCTTCGCTCTCTGCTCCGGCGTGCGCTGCCTGTTCACCACCAAAGTCCCTCCCAATAAACCCCTCTCCGTTCTCCCTTCCCCATCCCCCGCCCCCATCCCCCAACCTGCCCACCACCAGAACCAGAAGGTGCGCAAGGAGGACATGCGGGTGTTCATGGCGCAAGTCTACCGCCTTGTAGCTGAGAACCTCTGGCCGGGCGTGCTGCCCCAGCGACCCTGGCTGCGGCAGCTCTTCCTCAAGTTCATGGACAGCACCGCGCAGCACGTCTCCAAGGAAACCGGGGACGCGTTTCTCGACGCGCAGCCGCTGCGCTTTGCGCTCTGCTCTGTTGTCCGCTGCCTGTCCATCGAGCTCAACGGGTGCGCGTCGAAGCGGTTCGACATAAAGCTGCGGCGGCAGCTGTTTGATCTGATGGCGTCGTGGTGCGATGAAGCGGGTGGGCTGGAGAGCATGACGAGCGAGTTCCGGCGGGAGGTGGAGAGGACGAAAGCGGCGGCCATGGCGCGGACGAAAGATGCGGCGGAGAGAGCGGCCGTGGAGAAGGAGCTCAACGAGCAGGCAGATGCCATTCATGTGAGCGCCATGGGGTGGGATGCGGTGGGGTGGGATGGGGCGGGATGTCCAAGAGCTCGAGAATCTGTGCAGTAGAGCTGTCAGCTGGCACTAGATATCCATGTATGTCCCCCATTCCTCGATCCTACCGACCCACCCCACCCCATCCCCGTTCCCCCTTTCCTCTGTTTTCCCTCACAGGGAATGGTCATGCAGATGCTAGCAGCACTTCTCACTTCCACCCCCCTCCCCTTCCCTCTCTCCCTCTCCTCCTTCCTTCACAGGGTATGGCGATGCAGGCGCTGGCAGCGCTGCTGCACGGGCCATGCTTCGACGAGGGTCTGAGAAAGATGTCTGGCAAGGCAGTCACATGGATCCGCTCCCTCATGGAGTCCGCTGCAGGCACCGGCCAGGCCGCAGCCGGCATGGGCGGCATGGGCATGGGCATGGGAATGGGGATGATGGGCATGGGCATGGGTATGGGTATGATGGGCATGGGCATGGGCATGGGTGGGTCGCCTCGGGATGTGTTTAACAGGAGGAAGGGCGGCGAGGGCGGGCATGGGAAGGGCGTGGGAAACAGGGAGTGGAGGAGCTTGTTTGGGTCCCCGTCATGGCGGTCCATGCTGGGGAGAGAGGCGCTGCTGAATCTGCTCAAGACGAATCCTGACATCGTGCCTGCTATCATTGACCAGGTGCTGCTTCCCGTCTTGTTCCATCCCTCGCTGCTGCTCCTGCTCCTTGCTCCCTGCTCCTTGTTCCATTCTCCTTGCTCCTTGCTCCTGCCATTCCACCTTGTTCCTGCGGCTTGCGCCTGCTCTTACCTTTGCCACCAACCATATGCTGGGCGCGGGTGGGCCTGCCTCTTGTGTGTTGCGCCCTCTGCCAAACCTTCCCTCTCCCCTCTGCCTGCTCCCTCCCCCCCACCAGTGCTACAACTCGGACTCGGAGCTGGCAAACGGGTACTTCACGGTGCTGGCAGAGGTGTACATGCGCGAGGAGTGCCCACAGTGCGAGCTGCATCGCCTGCTCTCGCTCATCCTCTACAAGGTATGGCAGAATGGGCTTCCTTCATTCATAAGCATGGTGTTATCTTCCAGTTGGTTTAGAGGCAAATTCTGAGGCGCGTCAAGAATCACCACGAGCGGCACCGCCTGCTCTCCCTCATCCTCTACAAAGTTCCTGCCTTGAAGCAAAGCCTTCGTACCCACTTGCGCCTTTGTACCTGCCTTTCTTGAGGTCAGCGTGTACGTTTTTATAATCACACGTGCACTCCATCCATCTCTTCCTCCTTCCCTCCCTCCCTTCCCCTCCTCCTTGCTCGCTGCCTGCCTCCCTCCGCACCTCCCGCCCCTCCCTTTTGGCACCTCTCTTCTTCTTCTTCCTCCTCCTCACCTCTCCTCCCCAAACCTCCCTCGCCACTCCCGCAGGTGGTGGATCCATGTCGGAGCATAAGGGACGACGCCCTACAGATGCTGGAGACCATGTCCATGCGCGACTGGGCCGACTACACCTCCTCCTACTCCTCCTCCGCCGGTCGCTACCGCGCTGCCGTGGTGGGGTCGCTGCCCGACAGCTACCAACAGTTCCAGTTTTGAGTCTTCACACGCCTCTCAAAACCCCCTCCCTCGTTCTCTCCCTTTCACCCCCGTGCCATACTCTGCACCTCTCCCCTCCAAATCTCCCTTTCCCCTTTCCCCACAGGTGGTGGACCCGTGTCGGAGCATAAGGGACGACGCCCTACAGATGCTGGAGACCATGTCCATGCGCGACTGGGCCGACTACACCTCCTCCTACTCCTCCTCTGCCGGCCGCTACCGCGCCGCCGTGGTGGGCTCGCTGCCCGACAGCTACCAGCAGTTCCAGTTCCAGCTGTCGGCCAAGCTGGCACACGAGCACCCCGAGATGAGCGAGCTGCTGTGCGAGGAGATCATGCAGCGCCAGCTGGACGCTGTGAATATCATTGCTCAACATCAGGTGCGTGTCTTCTTGAGGCGCCTCAGAAACAATTCTAACTATCCGTCCACCAAGCTGGCCCACGAACACCCGGAGATGAGCGAGCTGCTGTGCGAGGAGGAGATCATGCAGCGCCAGCTCGATGCGGTTAACTTCATCATCGCTCAACTCAACATCAGGTGCGTGTGTGTTTCTGGCGCCTCACGTCACGTCCCACAGGTTCTTCTGCTGCTGACCTGAAGAGTTTCATGGGCTGAGAACGGCTTGAGGCATCTCACATGGCACTGCAAACTCATTTGGATTCTCTTTCTCCCCTTCTCCCCAACACCCTCCCCTCCCTCCCGTCAATCCCAACCCGTTCCATCCACGCTTCCACCTCCCTCCCCCCCCCACCCCCAGGTGCTCACATGCATGGCGCCATGGATCGAGAACCTCAAACTTTCAGCGCTGTGGGACAGCGGGTGGAGCGAGGAAGGCGTGAGATGCCTCCTCACCATTTTCCCTTTCCCCTGCCGCCTCTCTTACCCCCCCTCTCTTCTCCCCCCTCCCAGGTGCTCACATGCATGGCGCCGTGGATCGAGAACCTCAACTTCGCTGCTCTGTGGGACAGCGGGTGGAGTGAGCGGCTGCTCAAGTCGCTGTACTACGTCACGTGGCGCCACGGCGACCAGTTCCCCGATGAGATCAAACCGGTTCCAGTTCGGTTGCTGCTCGAGTCTGGAGACGCCTCCTTACATGCTGACGCATCCCTTCCCCTGTCTCTCCTTCCCCCATCCCTCCCGCCTCCCCATCCCCCCTCCGTCTTCCCCCCTTCCCCCCCACCCCCAGGTGCTGACGTGCATGGCGCCGTGGATCGAGAACCTCAACTTCGCTGCTCTGTGGGACAGCGGGTGGAGTGAGCGGCTGCTCAAGTCGCTGTACTACGTCACGTGGCGCCACGGCGACCAGTTCCCCGATGAGATCAAACCGGTTCCAGTTCGGTTGCTGCTCGAGTCTGGAGACGCCTCCTTACATGCTGACGCATCCCTTCCCCTGTCTCTCCTTCCCCCATCCCTCCCGCCTCCCCATCCCCCCTCCGTCTTCCCCCCTTCCCCCCCACCCCCAGGTGCTGACGTGCATGGCGCCGTGGATCGAGAACCTCAACTTCGCTGCTCTGTGGGACAGCGGGTGGAGTGAGCGGCTGCTCAAGTCGCTGTACTACGTCACGTGGCGCCACGGCGACCAGTTCCCCGATGAGATCAAACCGGTTCCAGTCCGGTTGCTGCTCGAGTCTGGAGACGCCTCCTTACATGCTGACGCATCCCTTCCCCTGTCTCTCCTTCCCCCATCCCTCCCGCCTCCCCATCCCCCCTCCGTCTTCCCCCCTTCCCCCCCACCCCCAGGTGCTGACGTGCATGGCGCCGTGGATCGAGAACCTCAACTTCGCTGCTCTGTGGGACAGCGGGTGGAGTGAGCGGCTGCTCAAGTCGCTGTACTACGTCACGTGGCGCCACGGCGACCAGTTCCCCGATGAGATCGAAAAGCTCTGGTCCACCGTGGCCGCCAAGCGGAGGAACATCATCCCCGTTATCAACTTCCTCATCTCCAAGGTGCGTGTTGGGGAATAGGGATATGGGGAAGAGGATGAGGGGAGGGGAGGGATTCTAGGTCGGGTGGCTTTGGTGAGAGTGGGTGGCGGACAGAGGTGAAAGAGGGCAGGGTGAAGGCAGTGAAGGAGGGAGTGTGGATGGTGGTGGGGGAGGAAGGGCAAGTGGGAGAGGGTAGACGGCGACCAGTTCCCCGATGAGATCGAAAAGCTCTGGTCCACCGTGGCCGCCAAGAGGAGGAACATTTTTTAGTCGACTCAAAAGTCTTCCCGGATGAGATCGAGAAGCTCTGGTTCACCGTGCCTGCCAAGAGGAGGAACATCATCCGTGTTATCAACTTCCTCATATCCAAGGTGCGTGCGGGGTGGAGAAGGAGGTGGGGGGGGGGGGGAGGAGGTGGGTGGGGGAGGGATCAGAGAAGGGGAGGCTTGTCGCTTTCCCACTTGTGTTGCTCGTCATTGCAGCTGCCTGCCACCGTGCATACATGCATACATTCAAACACCACATGTGCAGATTTTCAGGCGCATGTGTGTGTGTGTGTGCGTGCGTGTGTGTGTGTGTGTGTGTGTGTGTGTGCGTGCGTGCGTGTGTGTGTGTGTGCGCGTGTGCTGGCATCTGTGTGTGTGCATGCATGGAGAGCAGGGGTTGGAGGATTGTGACAGTGCAGGAGGGGAGATCACCGGAGCACTGGAGACCTACTTCAGTGTGGCCAAGCGCATCAGCCTCTACCTCGCTCGCATCTCCCCCCAGCAGACCATCGACCACCTCGTGAGTCCGCCCGCCTAACTTCTCATCTCAGGTGTTTTTGTACAAGTTGCTGTCTGTCACGCACTGAAACCCATGGCACCTAAACCCAAGTTGGAAACCCAAGTTGCTGGTGCGATATTGGACCTCGCCCGCATCTCCCCCGAGCAGACCATCGACCACCTCGTGAGTCTGCCACTACTGTCGCAATGCATGCATGCACACACTTGCTTGCACGTCTATGTACACGCTACACACCCATGCTTCTATGCGCATCAGCCTCTACCTTGCCCTCATCTCCCCCCAGCAGACCATCGACCACCTCATGAGTCCACCACTACGGTCGCTGCATGTGTATGGACATTTGTATCGTATGCATACATAGGGATGAGCAAGGGGCGAACACGAACATGTTCGTGTTCGCCCCTACACGAACACATCCGTTTGCCGAACCGAACACTGTTCGGTTCGGCGAACACTTTAAGCAAAAACAGGTGTTCGCCGTTCGCCTGTGAAGGCGTGTTCGGGCGATCTTCGAACACGTTCGTGTTTGTCGCGGGGCAAATTGCAGCAGCGGTCCGAACACGAACGTGTTCGGGCGAACCTCGAACACTGTTTGGCGAACACTTTAAGCAAAAAAAACAAACCTGTTCGAGGCGAACCGAACAGGTGTTCGCCCTTGTGCTCATGTCTATGCATACACACACTTGCTTGCACATCTGTGTACACACCCATGCCTCTATGCGCATCAGCCTCTACCTCGCTCGCATCTCCCCCAGCAGACCATCGACCCATGCTTCTATGAGCCTGCCTCTCTGCTGTCGCTGCATGTACATGTATATTTTGTGTGCACGCACATACTTGCATGCACATATATCTACACACCCATGCATCTTTGTTCATCTCATCTCGTCTCCATCTACTTACACATGCTGATCACATGCTGATTTTCCCTCCTTTCTCCCTCTCACCTTTCATTTTCCTCCCTCCCTCTGCGCATGTGTGTATGCTCTGTATGTATGTGTATGCTCTGTATGTATGTGTATGCTCTGTATGTATGTGTATGCTCTGTATGTATGTGTATGCTCTGTAAGTATGTGTATGCTCTGTATGTATGTGTATGCTCTGTATGTATGTGTATGCTCTGTATGTATGTGTATGCTCTGTATGTATGTGTATGCTCTGTATGTATGTGTATGCTCTGTATGTATGTGTATGCTCTGTATGTATGTGTATGCTCTGTATGTATGTGTATGCTCTGTATGTATGTGTATGCTCTGTATGTATGTGTATGCTCTGGCACCATCAGGTGTACGAGTTCTCACAGCGCATGTCAGAGGAGGATGCAGTGGACGCCTCCTGACTTTTGATATGTCTCACAAGTCTTTCCGTTTCCTCCCTCCCTTTGTGCATGTGCGTGCGTGTGTGTGTATGCTCTGGCACCATCAGGTGTACGAGCTCTCACAGCGCATGTCAGAGGAGGATGCAGTGGACGTCTCCTCCTCGGCTGACCAATGGCAGGAGGACATGTCAGAGATCCTCAGATTCTCCCACGGTTGCAAATTGGTCCGCCCGCTACTACCCACTTCCCAATATCTGCTGCTCTTTGCTCTCTTCTATCTGTGCTTTACACTCTCCCCTCTGCCCCCTATCCTCTACCCTCTACTCTCTACCCTTTACCCTGCCCTGCGCTATCCCATGCCAACCTCTCCTGTACGGATGCCACAAGTTTTTTTATATTCATGCGCACACGCATGCTCGCACACACATTCACATGCATGCTCGCACACACATTCACATGCATGCTCGCACACATGCACATGCAAACATGCGCACACAAAGCGTGCACTTGCACGTAAACACAAACTCACGCAAACACAGCCATGCACGTGCACCCACAGAGACCCACACCCACATGTCCACACTCACAAGCATCCTCACAACCATCCTCACAAGCATCCTCACAACCATCCGCTCCTGCTTCTCGCCCCTACCCTTCACTATCCCTCTCTCTCTCCCTCCGCCCCTTCCCTCTCAGACCGACACGTCAGCAGCAGCGCTGGCAGCAGGAGCATCCCCCCTCCCGCCCCTCCCCGGCCAAGTCGCATCGGCACACGCACACCACCAGCATCACCACCGCGCCACCACCACCACTGCCTTTGGCACTGTGCGCTCGCCCTTTGGCTCCTCCACTACCACTGCCTCTCCCGCTTCTTCTGACTTTCTCCGCTCCTCGCTCTCCTCCGCCTCCTCCTCTGCTGCTTCCACCCTTCGATCCAACAGCATGCACGTGAGTGGGGGGGGTGGTGGTGGTGGTTGGGGTGGGTTTTTTTGGTTATTGGGTGTGTGGATGGTGGGTTGGTAGGTCCTTTTATCTTTCCTTTTCCCCTCACCCGTTCTGCTCTCCTGGTTCTCCGGTTTCCCCGTTCGTCGACCCTTTCTCCCCCGTTCCCTCCATTCCCTCTGTCCCACCTTCCCCGCCTTCCCTGCATTGCCCCCGCAGATGATTGGCTCTCCATTCAACACTCTTGGCATCTTCACAATGGACCTCCATTCTCCCTTTCTTCCCTACCAACCTCTCTCTCGCCCCTCACCTCTCACTCCTCACCTCACTTCTTGCCCAATGTTCTCATCCCCCAACCTCCTTCCCGCCCCGCTTTCCTCCCCCGAACCTCCCCTTGTCTCCCTGTCCCACGCCCATCAATCCTTACCCTTGCCAGATGAACCGCTCTCCCTTCGACACCCTCGGCACATTCACAATGGACTTCCCGATCGCGCCGCTCCTCGAAACCACCCCTTCCGCGCCCCCCGCCGCCCCAGCCTCCGCCTCCAAGCCCTCCAACCCGGTCCCCAACGCCATGCTCATGCTCCCGCACGTCTGGCTAACCCGCGCCGACTTCGCCCTAATCCTCCTCGCCGAAATCGCGTACGAGAACGACGAGGATTTCCGAGGGCACCTGCCGCTGCTGTTCCACGTGACGTTTGTGCTGATGGACTCGAGCGAGGTGGTGGTGCTGGAGCATGCGCAGCAGCTGCTCGTGAACCTGCTCTACACGCTCGCAGGGCGGCACCTGGAGCTGTATGATGCGCGGGACCAGAGCGAGGGCGAGTACAAGCAACAGGTGGGGCTGGCTGGCTGGCTGGCTGGCTGCCTGGCTTTGTTTGCCCTTTGCTCTCTGTCGCGGCCCCACTTGCGTACCCTGACTCTTTCAAATTTCTCGCTTTCTTCCTCTCGCTCGAATTCTCTCTCTCAGCCACTCTTTCTGTTATGTGAATCTTGCCACTGTCGATCCGTTCTTACGGCCAGAATTATCTTGGCCAGCATATATATACCCTCCAGCCCTTCTAGCGCTTCCCATGTCTATCCCCTCCCGCACAGCTCAACCCTCCCACTCTTCCCCCCCTTTCCCGGCTGGCAGGTGGTGAGTCTGGTTAGTTACTTTCATTCAAAGAAATGCAATCTCATGTATCTCAAATTATCAGTCCGTCTCATAAATCCACACCCCCTCCCCCACTGGAACCAAAACCCCCGCTGGTAGGTGGTGAGTCTGATAAAGTACGTGCAGTCGAAGAAGGGCAGTCTCATGAGGCCGAGAGTCTTTATTCGACTAGAAAGCACACGCCCCTCGCTCCCCGATCCCCCCTCTTCTGCCTTGCTCCCCCCTCGCCCCCTTTCCCCCCTGGCAGGTGGTGAGTCTGATAAAGTACGTGCAGTCGAAGAAAGGAAGCCTCATGTGGCCCAACGAGGACATATCCCTCACGCACACCTGCATCCCCTCGGCGACGCTGCTCACCTCCCTCATGCACTCAGTCGTCGATGCCATCTTCTTCCAGAGCGACCTGCGCACGCGCTGGGGCGAGAAGGCCCTCAAATGGCTCCTCGACAGCGCCTCCCAATGCTTCCCATATACCTTACCTCTTGCTGCACCCACTGACCCCTTTCCCTTTCCCCCCATTCCACCCCACCCCCTGCATCCCCCCTCCTTCCCCCTACGTTTCCATTGGCAGGTGGTGAGTCTGATAAAGTACGTGCAGTCGAAGAAAGGAAGCCTCATGTGGCCCAACGAGGACATCTCCCTCACGCACACCTGCATCCCCTCCGCCACGCTGCTCACCTCCCTCGTGCACTCAGTCGTCGATGCCATCTTCTTCCAGAGCGACCTGCGCACGCGCTGGGGAGAGGAGGCCCTCAAATGGCTCCTCGACAGCGCCTCCCGCCACGCCGCGGCCCGCTCCCACCAGATGTTCCGCGCTCTCCGCCCCCACGTCACCTCCGATACCTGCCTGCTGCTCCTGCGGTCGCTCCAGCGCTGCTTTTCCAACCCGTCCCCGCCGATTCTCGGGTTTGTGATGGAGATTCTGCTCACGATGCAAGTGGTGGTGAATTCCATGGAGCCGGAGAAAATGATTCTCTACCCGCACGTCTTCTGGGGGTGCATCGCGCTGCTTCACACAGACTACGTACACGTGTACACACACGCGTTGGAGCTCTTTGGAAGTGTCATTGACCGGCTGTCGCTGCACGACCAGACGACCGAGAACATTCTCCTCTCCGCCATGCCGCTCCTCCAGGCGCATTCCGGGCGGGGCGGAAGGGGAGGAGCAGGGAGCGGGAAGGACGAGGAGGGCGGGGGAGGGCAGGCGCAGCAGGGCGGGGGGCAGACACAGGCTCTATCTCAGCAGCAGCAGGAGGTGGTATCCGGGCTGCAGTTCCAGAAAGTGCAGCGACTAGTGCTGAAAGGGATTCTCTCGGGAGTGTCCCACGGGGTGGCAATCGACGTCCTTTCCAAGATCACCATGCGCTCGTGCGATAGGATTTTCGGCGATGGGAACACGAGGCTGCTGGTGCATGTGGTGGGGCTGCTGCCGTGGCTGTGTGTGCAGTTGCAGTACGGGGCGGATGCGGCCATGGGTCTGCTGGTGCTGTCGTCGCCGCTGCAGCAGCGGCTGGATAAGGCGCGCGCTGTCGCGATGAAGATTGCCAAGTGGTGTGTGCAGTGCGACCTGCAGGTCAGTGCTGCCGCCGCCTGCCTCTTCTTTGCCTCCTCGTTGCGTCGTTGCCTCTGCTTTGAACCTCTGTTAGGCTTACAAGTGAATTGGGCTGAGTGGGATAAAACAAGCAGCAGATGCGGCTGAATTTCCCTCCTGTTCTCTTTCATCTCCCAGCCTCTGTTTCCCCTGATTCCCAACCCCCTCAACTTGTCCCTCCCCCATCCCTTGCTTGTTTCTCTCTCATCCCTCGCTTGTCCCTCCCCATCCCTCCCCCATCCCTCCCCCATCCCTCCCCCATCCCTCCCGCAACCCTCCCCCATCCCTCCCCACCAGGCGCTAGCCGATGTGTTCTTCTCATACGCCAACGCCGTAACCCTCACAGTTGACGAGCTTCTCGAGAGCGTCGCACCGCCCATCTTTGAGACGTCTCAAAATTACTCTCCCATCCCCCATCCCTCCCCACCAGGCGCTAGCCGATGTGTTCTTCTCATACGCCAACGCCGTCACCCTCACAGTGGACGAGCTTCTCGAGAGCGTGGCGCCGCCCATCTGCGCGCAGTGGTTCCCAGACCACACACTCTTAGCCCTAGGCCACCTGCTGGCCATGCTGGAAAAAGGCCCCATGGAATACCACCAAATGGTGCTGCTCATCCTGCAAGCTCTCCTCCGCCGCACATCCCTGGACGCCACACAAAGCCCCTTGCTGTACGCGTCTGTTTCGCGCTTGCTCGACAGCGGGCACTGCCGGGAGGAGGCGCTGGGGGTGCTGGAGGCGATTCTGGATAGCTGCGCTGCCACGATCCACCGCCCGGCCGGCTCGGTTTCTGCTGCGGCTGCTGCGGCTGCGGCGGCGGCGGGGGGGGATTATTCGCCGGGGTTTTCGGCCGAGTTGCTGCCGTCGCCGGACCTGGCACTGAGGCTGACTCAGGAGGCGCTGGCTCGGGTGTTGGACTCGTATGGAGGGGGCCGGCGCACTGGCAAGGAGGCTAAGCGGTTGGTGCCGTTTGTTGACGCGGGAGCTGGGGCTGGAGGGTCCACTGGGGGTGGGGGAGGGAGCGGTATGCATGGTGGCAGAAGGGATTAGTGGGGTTGGAGAGGAAGGCGTTTCGTCTCTCTAACTGGCGAGGGAATTTATGGCCTACCTTTTTTTTTTTTGGTCCGGGGAGGGAGCTGATGTGGAAGGTTTTGCAACTCTTGTTTGACTTGCTACTGTTGAATTGTGGTTCACGAGATGCCACCGTGTGTGTCTTGGTTCAAATGTGGTAGTGGCTTGGTATTTGACGAGCCTTCTCTGGATTTTTGTGGAGAAGTATATAATTGCTGATGATGGTGATTCTGACTGACTAAAATTTGTTACCGTATCAGGAGTAATCGTTGGTGGTTGGTGGAGTAGCAGTTGACAATTGAAGAGAAACGTGCGAAGATTCCGAGGCTACCTGCCGTACCAAATCGCCACACCAAACCGCCTTACCAGCCGAAGCTCTCGAAGCTGGGAGGGGCGACGGAGCCTCGATGTGCGTCATCCAGTGACTGTGGGAGCTTCCACCAAACCAAAACAGCGAGTGCAACACGCGTCGCCAACCTTATGGTAACCCCACTTCAAAGTCAACCACCTCAATGTTGAAGCTCGCGAACCAGAGTGGGTTTCTTTTCGAGAAGGAATCAGCGATTCTTCGCTCACCACGCAGCCACCAGTCAGCGATCGTTGCTTTATTGCCTTGAGAACTCCTTTTCACTGGATAAGAGCTCCAGCCATACAGAAACGCAAGAGGCCGAAAGCACAACAAACAGAGCACACCCAACTAGCCTCGAAGCTTTGATTGGGTGTTTTTGTGTGGTCGTCTGAAAGCCGTTGCAGCCATTGCTGAAGCAGTTCAGGGTTCTGTTATGTAGCAGCTGGTTCCAGGGCCAAGAAGACCAAATTTGGTTCATCCTTCCTAAGGTTGGTTGGGTGTTACCAGGTTAGCGACTGCTGTTGGTTTGACACCACACGAACCTTGTCGTGACCAAACACTGGACGAAAACACTGTAGCAACGACACCAGTTTGTTGGTTTCCATCGCACAATTTGATCGCCCAACTCCACCCTGAGGAGACATGTCAACCCAGGGGAGAGAAGCTCCATTCCATTGCCGATTTAATATACCACTGCATTGCTCACCGATCAAGCCGCGACTCTCGTACCCACAACGTACGCAGGGAAATAGCAAAAAATAAACCGTCTTATCTGAGGCATAACAACTTCAATTAGGGTATCACCTGCACGTCGCGAGGCGTGGCATACAATGGAGGAGCCATGGGAGGGAGCTGCGACTTGGGACGGACAGCCACAAGCCCTAGAGGGGGACTTCAGCAGAGGAGCGCCTGGGAGAGGCGCCGGAATGAACAGCGGATACGGTGCAAATAATGGCATGTTGGCGCAATCGCCGATGGGCGCGCAGGGAAGAGGGGGAAGGCAGTCCCTTTCTGTAGATTATACAAACCGAGCGTCGACTGCGCCGATGCAGGGTCGAGCGCCGGCGACGCGGCCGAACCAGTTCTCGCATATGCATTCCCCGCAGCAGCAGCAGCATCAGCAACAGCAACAGCAGCAGCAGCAGCAGCAACAGCAACAGCCTATGAAGTCGCCAGGACTCTACCCTGTGAATGTACGTTTCGCTCTAGCGTCTCAACCTTTCTTTGTACCCTCTTCCTCGCTACAGTGTGGAATATTTTAGCATTTTTTAAGAGCCTCAAAAGAAGAAAAGGAAAGGTGCTGTTTTTTCGCGCTTCGTATTTTCTCGCTCGCATCCTTCACATGTTGTTTTCCTGTTGTAACTCCTGAAGTTTTGCCCGTATTTTTTGCGATGTGTCCGACACACACACGCACGCGCGCGCGTACGTGCACACACACACCCTCTATTTCTCCTAGCACCACCTCCTCTCCTCCCTTCATACATACGCGCGCACGCGCACACACTCCCTCGCTCCGTCCTTCGCGGTTCGGTGCTGATTCGTGCTTGTCGTTTGACCGTGTAACGTACATGGTGAGCAGGAGCATGAGGTATCCAACGACTACTTCCGAAACTCTGGTGGCGCCGTTCCCGCACAGCATCATCATCATAATAATAATCAGCAGCAGCAGCATCAGCAGCAGCACACGCATCAGGCACCGCCACAGTTCCAGCAGTGGCAGCAGCAGCAGCAGCCGCAGCCGCCGCAGCAGCATCACGCAGGAGGTGCGATGAACCATCAGTTTCAGCAACCGCCCATGCAGCAACCACAGCTGCAACACGCACAGATGCAGCCGACACAGCAGCAGCAGCAGCAGCAGCAGCAGCAGCAGCAGATGCAGCAGATGCAGCATCGCAGAACAAGATCAGCCATGCCAGGCCATCACGAATCCTTCACCCCCACAGACCCTAACTTCTCTCCCCACTTCCCTCCCGCGCACACCCCCACCGGCGTCAACTCACCAGCGATCACCGCCACTGGCGGAAACTTCCCCTCACCTGCAAGCCACCCAGCCATGGCCCTGCGCCCGGGAACCGGGCCTGCGGGGTACAGGCTGGGCGGGTCCGCGGGTGCGGGCGGTCCCCCTGCTCCGGCGCTAGTAGCGGCGATGCAGAACATGAGTCTGGGGAGTCCTGCCATGGGCCCGGCGCATGCTCCTGGGGGGGGGAGCAGACCCGGAGGGTTTGGGCCGGCGAGTGCTCGAGGCAGCAGCAGCGGCGGCGGCGGCGGCGGCGGGGGCGGCGGGTTTGGGGGCGCTGGAGGGTTTTCTGGGCCTGGAACTCCCGGGGGGCCTGGTGCTGAGGGTGTTAACGCCCAGACCCAGTGGCAATCGGGAGGAGGCGGGGGAGGAGGGGGAGGGGGAATGGTAGGGGGAGGGGGGGGAGGGGGAATGGTAGGGGGAGGGGGGGGGAGGGGGAATGGTAGGGGGAGGAGAGGTAGGCGGAGCAGCAGGAGGTCAGCCCGCTCCTTGGGAGCAGCCTCCGGAGGAGACCTCCTCCTCAGACCCCCGTTTCAAGCCCAAGAAGATCCAATCCGGAGGGCACACGTGGGAGATGTTTTCCGGGCCCAGCATGAACATCCTGAGGCGGGAGGACGATGCGGATCTCACTCCGAACGAGCTCGCCACGCTCGTCGCCGCGCCCGTGCGCCCCACCGGCCGCCACAGGCGCTCCAGGTCTGCCATGCCCGTGCAGGCGCAGCTGGCGCAGCTGCGCCCGCCCTCCACGCCCGAGGGGCGCGTGCCTGGCGCGCTTAGGGCGGTGGCCGCGCTCGGCGCAGGCGGAGGCGCAGCGGGCGCGGCAGGGGGCATGACGGGCGGGGGGATTGGCGCAGGTTCAGGCGTGGGTATTGTCGCAGGGGCGGGAATAGGCGGGGGGATGGGCGGAAACATGGGCGCGGGGATGGGCGCAGAGACTTTCGTGGTGGACTCGGAGCAGGAAGGGCAACAGCAGGAGGAGGAGGAAGTGCCGGAGGTGGCGCCGTGGGATACGGGCAATTCCGGCCAAACCCACCAGTCAGAATCCCTGCTCGTGACAACGGAAGAGCCCGGTACAGCAAGTGGTGCCAACGGCAGCAGCAGCATGGGTAGGCCTGTGGTTCCGGGTGGAATGCGAGCGGTTGGCAGTAGCAGTAGCGCCGGACTCAACCCGCCCTTTGATGGTGCTGCAGACGCTGGGGCTGGGGGTTTTGCTGGTGGTGGAGATGCTGGTGGTGGTGGTGGTTACAGCATACCAGGTGGTAACATGGTTAGTGGTAACGTGCATGGCCTCCCTGCACGTGCGTCCACGGCAGGAGGTCGGCCCAGTGGTAACTTCCATTTTCCAGGCCCGCGTCAGCCCCAATCGCCCTTCCCTGCACACACTCAGCAGCAGCAGCAGCCGCAGCAGCAGCATCCGCCGCCGTATCATCAACAGCAGCAGCAACCGCAGCAGCAGCAGCAGCAGCAGGCAATGCAGGGCATGGGTACAGGGTCCAATCAGTGGACAGGGAACGCACTGGCGGCAGATCCGCGGATTGCAGCGGTAGCAGGACGGCCTCAAACGCGTACGCCCCCTGCGGGATACAAACGCACCATGAGTGGAGGACTAGAAGGCAGCCCAGGAGGGGGCGGAGGGGGAGGAGGAGGAGTGGGAATGGGTGCAGTGGGAGCGCCAGGGATGGGGTTTGGTCCGGGTGGTATGGGAGCTACTGGGGGTGGGCGTGGCCTGTCCCCTCACAGGCGTTCTCAGTCTATGAGTATTAACGGATTTATGCAGGTGCCGTCTGTGATGTCAGCACCCGTAGGCATGTCTGGGCCTGGCTCTACCTTTGGCCCTGTGCCTGGCGGTGGGGGTGCGGGTGGGGGTGGGCCGCCTGGCAATCGTCCTGACTTGAGGCAAGCGGGCCGGGCGTCTAGCTTTGTGGAGCAGACACACCACCAGCAACAGCAACAGCAACAGCAACAGCAGCAGCAACAGCAACAGCAACAGCAGCAGCAACAGCAACAGCAACAGCAGCAGCAACAGCAACAGCAACAGCAGCAGTATCAGCAGCAGCACGGCCAGCAGGGGCAGCAGGGGCAGGTGTTTTCCCCTGCTGCTCGCCCCAGCGTTCCAGTCAGAGGGGCAAGCTTTGGTGCTGGTGGTGCTGGTGGTCTTCCCAGGCCGGGATCCGGCCATGGGAGCATGGGGATGGGGCAAGGCCGACCCAGCAGTCCCCTGGTTCTGCGGCAGGGACAACAGCAGCAGCAGCAGCAGCAGCATCAGCCACAGCAGCAGCACCCGCAGCAGCAGCAGCAGCAGTTTGCACCGAGTCCCAGAATGGGGCCTGGTGGGCCGGGAGGTGCAGGGCGAGGCGGGGCAGGCATGGCAGCAGGCGGGGGCAACAACATGGGCATGCGGATGGGGCCAGGGGCGGGGATGGGGGGAATGGGGATGGGGGGGATGGGGACGGGTCCCCCCCCTGGCAGTCCCTCCGGGGGAGGGCGAGTAGGGGCGGGGTTGGCTGGTGCAGGGCGGGGGGGATTGCCAAATAGCCCAGGGGGAGGCGGAATGGGGGGGAGGGGGGGAGGAATGGGGGGTGACGGGGGAGGGGGAGGCGGAGGGCGCGGGAGAGGGGGAGGGGCGGGCATGGGGGGACCTGGGATGAATTCGGGGTACCAGATGGGGGGAATGGGGCATAGCCCGTTGGGAGGGACGGGACAGGGGAGAGGGGGGATGGGAGGACCAGGAGGGATGGGGGGAGCAGGAGGAGGAATGGCAGGCATGGGGGGGATGGGGGGAACGGGGGGGATGGGGGGGATGGGTGCGCCTATGACTCCTGGCGCAGGGCACGTGGGCATGGGAAGGGGAGGGGCGGGAAGCATGGGGGGACCCCCCAGACCTGTGTCTGCTGGCGGTAAGATGATGTCGGGGGGCGGAGGGGGGATGGGCGGCGGAATGGGTGGGGGCATGGGCGGAGGAATGGGTGGGGGAGGAGGGAGAGGAAGAGGACCACCACGAGGTGGGGGTATGGGGGGAGGGATGTTCATGGGAGGGAGAGGAGGGGCCCCTGGGAGGGGAGGTGGAATGGGGCGAGGAGGAGGAGCAGCAGCAGGAGGAGCAGTAGGAGCAGTAGGAGGAGGAGGTGGAGGGGGGTTGGGTACGGTGTTAGGAAGGCCGTACGTGGATGTGAATGAGTATTATATGCTGGAGGGGGGCGAGGTGGGGAGGGGGCGCGTGGGCAGCATTCGTGTGTGCGTGGCTCGCGATACGGGCGAGCAGTTTGCATGCAAGACAATCGCCAAGGACAGACTACAGGTGAGGAGAGGAGAGACGCAGGGGTTGAGAGGGGTTGGAAGAGTTTAGAGGAGGATGCAGGGTCTACGAGGACATTGGATCAAGGATTGTTGGTTTGCTTCCTCTCTTGATCTTCACTTTTCCGCCTCTCTCCCATCTACCCATTTCCTCCCCTCCCGCCCCTCCTCTTCCCCATCCCACCCTTCTCTCTCCCCCCACGGCAGTGCGAGGAGGAGGTGGAGGACGTGCGCAAGGAGGTGGCGGTGATGGAGAGGCTGAGCAACCATGTAATAATTTCCTCCCTCTTGTTCCCATATTCCTCCCATCCTACTCCCCATCCCGCCCGTCCCTCTCCCCCCATGGCAGTGCGAGGAGGAGGTGGAGGACGTGCGCAAGGAGGTGGCGGTGATGGAGAGGCTGAGGGACCACCCACATGCCGTGCAGCTCGTGGCCACGTTCGAGGACGCTCAGGTGCGGTGCTGGATGGTGCAGAGGGGTTGATGATGGCCATGGTGGCATGTGTAGATCGTGCCCACGTTCAAGGTCGTGCAGGTACAGGACGGATGGCAAGTGTGATGGGGGTTAATGGGCGGTGATGGGGGGTGACATGGGGGGGGGGGGGTGGGGGAGATGGGTGGGGATGATAGTGGCAGGAGCAGAGAAGCGCATAAAGCCGTGGCTCTCTCTCTATCCCCTCTTTTTCCTCCCTCCCTCCCCTCCCTCTCCACCCAAAACGCCTTCCGTCCCTCTATCTCCTCTCCTCCCCCCACCCGCTCCAACCCCATCCCCCCCACTCCCCCCAACCCCAGAGCGTGCACCTGGTGATGGAGCTGTGTTCGGGCGGCGAGCTGTGGGAGCGCATCAAGCAGCGGCGGTGGTACGACGAGGGCAGTGCGGCAGCGGTGCTGCGTGTGGTGGTGGAGCTGCTGCGCGACTGCCATGCCATCGGGGTCATGCACCGCGACCTCAAGCCCGAGAACATCCTGCTCTGCACCGAGGAGAACGATGTTGATGTGAAGATCATCGACTTTGGCGTCGCCGTGTTCTTCAAACCTGGTGGGTTGCTGGTGAAGGGTGGGTGAAAGGGAGTGGGAAGCAGGTGTGAAACGAGGGTTGGTGGGTGGGTAGGATGGTGTGGGGAGCGTGTGAGAGAGGGAGGGGGAGTGGAGGACAGACACAGACACACAAACCAACACACTATAGGAGAATGAAAGAGGGCAGCGGTGCTGCGTGTGGTGGTGGAGCTGCTGCGCGACTGCCATGCCATCGGGGTGATGCACCGCGACCTCAAGCCCGAGAACATCCTGCTCTGCACCGAGGAGAACGATGTTGATGTGAAGATCATCGACTTTGGCGTCGCCGTGTTCTTCAAGCCTGGTGGGTTGCTTTTGAGGTGGGTGGGAGGGAGAAAGGGTAGTGGAGGTGGAGACGGGGATTTATGTTTCATTCACAGTTCATGCATGCACGATCAGGCTGGTAAACTGCTCCGGAGTGCACATTACCGTGCTCAACCACCTGTACTTGTAAGTATGAACCTATGGACCGAACTTATGGACCCGTCGTTAACTATCTTGTCACCACCCCATCCCCGCTTCCCCCCCCATTACACCATACCGACATGCCGCTATGCCTCAGGCGATGTGTACTCGGACATCGTAGGCAGCCCGCTCTACATCGCGCCTGAGGTTCTGCACGAGGCGTATGGGCCAGAGTCGGACATCTGGAGCGCAGGAGTGATTCTCTACGTGCTGCTAGCGGGCGTGCCTCCCTTCCGCGGGGACAGCGACGAGGGTGTGTTCCAGGCGATTCTGGAGCAGGAGCCGGACCTGCAGCGCGGCCCCTGGCCTGATGTTTCCGACGAGGCCAAGGATTTGGTGCTTCACATGCTGACAAAGGACCCCGCCCTGCGGATCACGGCTGATGATGTTCTTGGTGAGTGTTGGTGTGCAGGTTGACGTGGGGTGTTGGAACTGGGCTTGTGCAACGTATTGGTTGGGGAGGGAGCTTGTGATGTAAGGTGTAGGGTGTTTGTGTGCCATTGCCCGTAAGCTTCATTGTCTCTGTTCTTCCTTTCCCAGTACATTTCTGCTCAGATGCAACTCTTGTTCATGTTCTGGTTTCCTCCCTGCACCTGTTTGTGCACCAGACCACCCATGGCTGAGCATGTAACATCGACACCATCTGATCTGATATGGTACTGGTAGATGTTGAATCTGAACACTAACTAGATTAAGTTATAGCATGTTTGGGCTCGATGTGATGTAGATCCTGTCTGAACACATGCCCTTCAACAGGCTGGCAGATTTACATTATTAGATGTGAAGCACTCATTGCTGGGAGAAGAACAGATTACGTGATTAGAGAATGCAGATGCGCACAAACCGTAAGGGGGAACTGTACAGGCTGGATATTGGAATTACGGTATGCAGCCTCCAGTGCTATGGCCTAGTCCTTGACTTATGGGAAAGCATCGTAGAGTGTCCGGCTTTTGGCATGACAATGTAATGTGCCATGCTTGTTGTTTGAGAATCGAGAATCTAACGGTAGCTTGCATGCATAGGGTCGGTTAGTGGCGCAAGAATATTCTCGAGCCTCTCATTTCTCTGGGACCCTGCAAGTGTACGAGCTGGTGAAGGTGGTTGTGATTGCGGACCCAATTCGGAAATGGAGGTGGTTCAAAGTTTGGAACAGCTTCGATGAATTTTTTGGTGACCTCGAGAACAGAGATGTCGACGTGGATGTCGAGCCCCTCCATGTGGGCTCGGGACATCCCCTTAGTGGCGCAAGGGTCAAAGCCACGTACTCAACACACGAGATTCTGCTGACTTGTCAATATATTAACGGCTGTTTCGATGCCTCGGCAGCCACATTGTCTAATCAGAATGAAGTAAGTTTTGCGGTGACCTCCAGCCTTCGCGGCCCGCCTGTGTTGCATCAGCACGATGCCTTCTCGTGGGAGGCTTCTCGCTCGCCTTATCCAAAGGCTTCCATTGGTTATCCAGATCGCTACCTGCCCGTTGCAGTGTTCCCCCCGAAATCCCACAGTCCAAGCCGTTGGCATGTTTGCGGATCCGGAACAAGTGCTCGCTTTCTGCGCTTGCTCGTCCCCAAGCTCGCAATGCGGCGCAATGTCCGCCACCACATTCCGCACAAGAACCATCGAACGCTTCCGATTGGTCTTCAATAATGTACACCTGTTGTGACCTCGAAGAATTCGACCACGTGGCAACCTTTAGAAGGTTCTGCGTGCAGATTGGCTTCCTCCAGCTTTCCGCGGCTGCGAATTTAGGGGGAAGCGGAAATATTCCTGTTTTCCCCACACCTCGTCCCCCTTCTCCCCCCTTGCAGGGAGTTTTCTATGCTCTGCAATGGGAAGTGTAGCTCTCAGCCAGCTACAGTGGAGGATTCCCTTCCCTCGCATTGGTTCTGTAGATTAGCTGCCTATACCCCCCTCCCACAACTCTACTTTCTCCATTCAGTCTGCTTCTTGGAGCAGCAGTAGTAACCTGTTCGTCGGAAACGGCGACTTCTAGGCGCATCCTCAGCCGTCTCCTCCCACGCGTTGGAGGGCTTGTTCAAGACTCACCGGCCTCTCCGTCCCAACCTCAGATTCCAGTCGTTCCGAAGCCGGCTAGCGTCCACGCGCAGCCGTTTCTCTCACGACTTCATCGTCTGCTCCCTCCTTGCGATTTCTCCACCGATTCGAGATCCTGCACATCGTCGCATAAGGAAACTTTTAATCAACGATCCGCAATGTCGCCGACTGAGGAGATGATTTCGAAGGTCCACGAGCTGGATCCGCATCTGTCGGTTCACGACGCGTTGGAGCAGGTCAATGTTAAGGTTGGAGATGACGATATCCTCGTGGAGGACGAGGAGTTGCTCCTGGATTGTTTCCTCGATATGCTCAAGGAGCTCGAGGAGAATGAGCTCGCCGAAGCTGTGAGTTATCTGTCATCGTCAGTCACATTATTGAAATTTCTCACCAGTCCGCGGACACTATCTGAGTTACGACTGAATGCACGTGCGGAACGATATGCGATATTTGTACCAGAGCGAGAGAACAATGTGACTGAGCCTAGTTATCGTCTTTTTCGCATATCCGAGAATGTGTTGTCTAAATCTATTTCATTCTTCCGGTACATTCGAAAGTGTTCAGATACCTTCAATTCCGTCCTTTCTTTTGTCAGCAACAATCAACATCGTTAATGATTGATTCTTAACAAATATGTGTGCTTGCAGGTCCAAACATGTCTGGGACTGTCGTCCCAGTACAACGCGAGCAACGACCCTGAGGATCTTAAGAAGCTAGAGGAGGTGGTCGACTCCCTCGACCCGGCCGAATCTATCCTCTTCGCTTCCGCCTTCTCCCACATGCTCACGCTGGGAAACATTGCGGGTAGGCATGCCTACGTTGTCGCATTCCTGTCGCTCCTTCATTTCTCCATTGTTTTTTTATTTCCTGTTGACACTTCTTGGATCCCCTTTGTCCATGTTGCTTCAACCGCAAATATTAATCTGTACTGACATTTCTCATCTCTACTGAGCAGAGGAGATTCAGATGGCTCATCGTGCGCGGAAGAGCAAGGTCGGGTCCATTGAGGAGGAAGGAAGTGCTCTTACCGAGTCCAACATATCGGAGACGTTCCAGAAGCTGATCAAGCTGGGCAAGTCGCCCGAGGAGATATTTGATGGGCTCAAGAATCAGCGCGTGGACCTCGTGCTCACCGCTCACCCGACACAATCCATCCGCCGCTCCCTGCTGCAGAAGCACGCCCGGTATGTGCCTGATTTCAGACTCTGGACACGTTATTGATTGGAGATCTTCAATTTCCCACACGTATATGCCACGAGAATTGAATCATTGCACCGTGTTTGGGTTGACTCGTTGTGGGATGAGCAGCTAATTTACGGCACCGTGTCCGCATTTGCTCGAGTAATTTGTCGACGGGCCTTGAAAGATTACCCCGTAAACTTCTCACTATTATTCCTGTGCTCGCGTTTTACCCTGTGGCCAGCATTCGCGCCCTGCTGTCTCAGCGCCACGCCCAGAAGTATACGAAGGAGAGGCAGCAAGAGCTCGAGGAGGCTCTCAAGCGGGAGGTGCGTAGGTCCAATTTGACCGTTGCGTCCGAATCTTTATTTGCGGGAGAACGACATTGTTTTTGCCCTTTTCTTTCGCCGATCTCCATGGCTGATTTCTCCCTTCATCCGCAGCTCTCATCGTATTCCCTCCTGTCTTCACGCCTTCCCGTGCTGTCCCTGCTCTCATTTCTGCTGCCTCAAATACGGCAAGAACAGATCCAGGCGGCGTGGCGCACGGACGAGATTCGGCGCACGCAGCCGACACCGCAGGACGAGATGCGCGCGGGAATGAGCTACTTCTACGAGACCATCTGGAAGGGCCTGCCCGAGTTCCTGCGCCGCGTCGACACCGCCCTGCGCAGCATTGGCATTGAGGAGCGCCTGCCGTACAACATCCCCATCATTCAGTTCTCGTCCTGGATGGGCGGCGACAGGGACGGTGAGTGAATTGCCTCCCCCTTCCGCCTTTCCCCTTCCTCCTTCCCCACCTCCCCCGACCCCCACCCACCCTTCTCCTCCCACCTCGTGCCGTTTCGGTTTGGGCCACCTTGTTCCGGTTCGTCTTTTATTAAAATTGATGTAAATGCATATGAACTTAAAGAACAAGGTGTTTGCGAACAATAGGAAGACGGGATTGGCAGTCTATGTTCTCCTGCGCTATACGGCACGCGCAGATCGACCTGCAGATTTTCTCACGAGTGCGTTCAGTTCGAGCAATTGTCACTCAACGGAGTGTACGGTTACTTCCGCCTCGTTTCATTGCTCACCTGTCTAACCTTCGCATGATTTGATTACTCACAACAGGTAACCCCCGTGTGACGGCGTCCGTGACGCGCGACGTGGTGCTGCTGTCGCGCCTCATGGTCGTCAACCTCTACATCTCGCAGATCGAGGAGCTCCTCTTTGCGGTACGCATACGCCTCATCAAGATCCTCAACCCTCGCCCCAGGGCATGGACTATCTCCTGTCCCTTCCGCTTCACCCTTGAGCCAGTCCCACGGATAGTCTTACATCGCGCGTGGATTTGATCGTTCCTTTCGTCTCGCTTGGTTCGGTTGATTCCTTCACACCCCTTTTTATATCCCCTAACCCTCGCCGCTCCCCCGTCTCTGCCCATTCTCCCTTCGTGTCCCGTTCCTGTTCCCCGCTGCGCGACCTTCGTTGCTCCACCAGATGTCCATGTGGCGTGGAAGCGACGAGCTCAAGGAGAGGGCGCAGGCAGTGCAGGCCGGGGCTAAGAAGCACGGCAACCACTACATTGGTGAGTTTCACACCACTGGCAAAGAGTCATACCAGTGGCAACTGCAATCTACCGTGCTTGTCGCTCTTACCGAGTCCCTTCCCCTCATCCCGTTGCCCGCCCTCGTCCCTTCCCTCCCCGCCTACCCTCGTTCGTGTCGGTTGGCTTGGTGTCTCTCTTCCTCTTCGTTTCATTCCCGCTCTATGCGGCCATGCTTCCGTCTATCGTCTTATAAACCCTGTGTCTCACCGTGTAGTGCGTGTGTTTGTGCGCCCCCCCTGTGTGCGTGCCTACTTGTGCGTGCATCTGCATCCGCACTCGCATTCCCGTTCGTGCATCTCCCACACCCGCACGCCTGTATTCTGCAGAGTTCTGGAAGCAGGTGCCGGGCAACGAGCCGTACCGTGTGGTGCTGTGCGAGGTGCGCGACCGCCTGTGGAACACGCGCGACCACTACCAGCAGCTCATGGTGGACGGCCACTCCACCTTCGGCACCGAAGACATCTACACCTCCGCCTCGCAGCTGATGGAGCCGTTGGAGCTCTGCTACCGCTCCCTGCACGCCTCCCTGGATGGAGCCATTGCAGAGGGCCAGCTCCTTGACTTCCTGCGCCAGGTCGCCTGCTTTGGCCTCTCCCTCGTGAAGCTCGACATTCGCCAGGAATCCGACCGTCACACTGACGCCGTAGATGCTATCACGCAGCACCTCGGACTGGGGAGCTTCAAGGAGTGGAGCGAGGAGAAGAAGGTGGAGTGGCTGATTTCGGAGCTGCAGAGCAAGCGGCCGCTTTTCGGCGCCGACATGCCCATGTCGGATGAGGTCCGCGAGGTGATCTCGACTCTCCACGTGATTGCTGAGCTCCCGGAGGACTCTCTCTCGGCTTATGTCATCTCTATGGCGACGTCTGTCTCGCACGTGCTGGAGGTGCAGCTGCTGCAGAAGGCGTGCGGGGTGACCCCCGCCCGGCGCGTCGTGCCGCTGTTTGAGCGCCTGGACGATCTGAACAACGCGCCCATTGTCCTAGACGCGCTCCTCAGCATCCCCTACTACAAGGAGATTATCAAAGGCCGACAGGAGGTCATGATTGGGTACTCCGACTCAGGGAAAGACGCTGGGAGGCTTGCTGCCGCCTGGGCGCTGTACAAGGCCCAGGCTAGCCTGGTGGAGGTGGCTCAGAAGCACGGGGTGCATCTGACGATTTTCCACGGCCGGGGTGGGACTGTGGGTCGCGGTGGCGGCCCCACGCATCTGGCTATTCTGTCGCAGCCGCCTGGGTCGGTGGACGGGTCGCTGAGGGTGACGGTGCAGGGAGAGGTTATTGAGCAGTCGTTTGGCGAGGAGAACCTGTGCTTCCGCACCCTGCAGCGCTTCACTTCTGGTGAGCTGATGGGAGGGGAATGGGGAGGGGAAAGGGGGAAGGGGGGTAGGGGGGATAGAGGGTTTGGTTTGGAAATAGGGAGGGAGGGGACAGGGGAGGGGGACAGGGTTTTAAGAAGGGCCTCAATGGGGGGCTAGTATTCATGGATGGAGGTGGTGAGGAGGACGAAGCAGGGCAAAATTTGGGGTGTGAGGGTGAGGGGGAGGCGCGGATTGCTGGTCTGGTTGGTGGTGACTTAACAAATTGGTCTCTTCACTTCTCACGTCTCCCTCCTTTCAGTACCCGCCCTTAACATCTCTCTCCCCTTTCCTAGATTTTGAAACCCCCACCCTCCTCCCTCAATCTCTGTCTCCTCTGGCTTTTACTTAACCCCCTCCATTTCTATCTATCGGCGTCTGAATGTTGGTCCCATCTTATCTATGTTCTTCCAGCCACTCTGGAGCATGGCATGCATCCCCCAGTGTCGCCCAAGCCTGAGTGGGTGGCTATGATGGACGAGATGTCACCGCTCTCCACCGAGGAGTACCGGTCCATTGTCTTCAAGCACCCTCGATTTGTCGAATACTTCCGATCCGTGAGTGCCGCTCCCTCCCCTGTCGCTCGCTCACATCCACGTGATCTCGTCCACCCTCTCCCGCTCTCCTCTCCTCTCCTTTCCTCTTCCCTCCTTTCATCTTATCTCATCCTCTCCCCCTCTCTCTCCCTCTTCCTGCCTTCCGTGTGCATCACCAATTGAACCTCGCTGCATTCCCCCTCACCCCCCTCGTCCCCCACCAGGTGACCCCTGAGACTGAGTTCTCCCGCATGAACATTGGCAGCCGCCCGTCCAAGCGCAAGCCTGGTGGCGGTGTGGAGACCCTGCGTGCCATTCCCTGGATCTTCGCCTGGACACAGGTACTGCTTCCAGTCTCTTTGTGAGGTGCCTCAGATATAGGCGCCTGGGCACAGATACTGCTTCTGTTTCCTTGTGAGGTGCCTTGACACAATTACTGCTTCCTTCTCTCAACCTTACTGACCTAAGGCTCTTTTTTGGCACGCCTTGTAGCTCAGCATTTCGGGTGCCCCCTTCAACTCATACCCCCCACAAACCACCCAAACACTAGACACACACACTAACAAGCGCACTCACGCGCACAGGTACACTCATATCTGCACAGATGCATGCATGCACACCACACATGCACACACCCACACCCACACCCACTCACACACACAACACAACACCCCCACCTCATAACCCCTCCCCTTCACACCTCTCAACACCCACCTGCCCCCCACAGACGCGCTTCCACCTCCCTGTCTGGCTGGGTCTCTCGGCGGCCTTCCGCGGCGTGCTGGAGCGTGACGCCAAGAACCTGGAGACGCTGCGCGACATGTACCAGAACTGGCCCTTCTTCCGCGTCACCATCGACCTCGTGGAGATGGTGTTTGCCAAGGGCGACCCCCGCGTCGCTGCGCTCTACGAGAAGGAGCTTGCGAACCCCGAGCTGCACGAGTTTGGGACGGAGCTGCGCCGCAAGTACGAGGAGGCCCGCGAGCAGATCCTCAAGGTGAGAGGCCGGGGATGGTGGCGAGAACGAGGGAAGGCATGCCGAGGAGGGGGGGGGGAGGGAATGTGAGGGGGAGGGGATTCTCCCTCACCAGAGCCAATAGCAGAAGGGAACTGCAGTCTCATTGCCTTTTTCTTGTTCGCAAACTGCCTTTGCTTTATCTGTGAGCAGATTACTGGTCGCTCGGTGGTGCTGGAAGGGAACGCACCGCTGCGCCAGCGCCTGCTCATCCGAGAGCCGTACATCACACCGCTCAACGTGCAGCAGGTGCTCACCCTCAAGCGCATGCGCTCGGGCGCCCATGCCTCTGCCGATGCTATCGGCCTGTCAATGGCACGCACCAGCAGCGGGAGCAGCGGCGGCGGCGGATCTATGAAGTACAATAAGTCTTCTGAAGTAGTGACTCTGAATACGGCTTCGGAGTATGCGCCTGGGCTGGAAGACACGCTGATTATCACTATGAAGGGAATTGCGGCTGGCATGCAGAACACTGGCTAGGTGCTTGTTTGTCTCGGTCGACAGTCTTGGTTCCTTGTTACTTACGTATGCTTTCGTTTAAGCCTGGTGGCTGTAGACCTCGTAACCACCTAGTGCCATCACTCTTTGTGTCAATGTTGTGTGGTGTAAACCACGCTTTACCTTGACTCCAGTGTGCAACTAGGGAAACTGGAGTGCCGCTCGAGCAGTGAAAGAAGCTTGTGGGATGGAAATAGGTAGGCAGAGGAAGAGCCATCTCCTATGCAAAGATTGTCCAAATATTACTCCCATCCAAGTTCTCACACTGTGAGGGTCCCTAAGTACCGTAAATGAGAAGATTAAAACACAGAACAATGGATGTGGCACCGTAACATTCTTTCTTGAGAATGCAAGCAATATAGCAGAGTATAGAGGCGAAGTTCCCGCCTCTTTTTTTTTTTCAATAACATACCGGTACCCTGAACCCACCCACGAGAATCTACACCAAGTTTTGTACTCTCAGTTTATCAGTAGTCAGGATGTTTCATGCGTTCGGGTGCCAGGCTCCACTACGTAATACTGGAGGACTGCAATAGCGAGGTACTTACATCCTGAATTTCCATCAAGACTGACAGAATCTCGTCTTGCCAAGTCACAGCCCAGCCGACATCAGGATTCAGCATACTTGACGTCGCACAGCTGAAGCGCTGATATTCTAATATCCTCACAGTCACGCCATGGCATTAGCAGCGCTAACCCCGCTCGTTCGGCCCGTGTCCGCAATGTTGCGCTGCGCGCCCGCCAGGCGCCATTCCGCCTTCTTCGGCGCCGCGGTGCCCGCGGCTTCCGCCGCTCCGGCGCGTTTCTGCCGCCGACCCGCCGCAACTCCCGCCGTTGCCTCCGTCGCGCCGTCGGGGTCAGAGTCGACGCCCAATGCGCCGCAGTCGCTCGCAAGCGGGTCGAAGAATATGGCTACCAGCCGCACGCTCACCACGCGTGCTGCGGCTGCGCAGGGGGAGGTCGTTGCTGGCGCAGGTACTTATCACGCCGCCGGCATTTTCTGGCGCGATCAGGTGTTTATCTAACACTTCGGGGCACCGGCATTTTCTGGGGCAGGGATTTTCTTGTGCCGGCGCCTTCTGGTGCATGCATTTCCTGCTGGTGAAGACATCAGGTGGTACCTACTAGCGGGAACGGGCGTGGGGGCTTAATAACGGTCACATTTTGTGGTGCGATGTGGCTTACACATTCTAGTTAGCAAGGCACGCACGCTAGCACTTGCACAAAATCAGCTCTGTATGGATGTCGCTTTGTTACATTGCTGGTTGATTCAACTCAGTATGGGAGCGTGTACGCCCTCCTTCAGGTACTTTCTCCTCATTCAGATTTCCGTCTGAATTCCAAATAGGGCTTTTTGTTTGTTAATTTCTCCCGCATTACCACTGATTCCTCCTCATACTCCCCGCGCAGTGGCGTCCATCCCCACCATCGGTTTCCTCGGACTGGGCATCATGGGCAGCGCCACGGCGCTCCAACGCTCCCCCTGCCCCACTCCCCATACCCCCCCCCCCCCCCTCGCCCTTCCCCCTCCCCCCGGTGCACTCCTCGCGCAGTGGCGTCCATCCCCACCATCGGCTTCCTGGGACTGGGCATCATGGGCAGCGCCATGGCGCTGCAACGCTCCCCCCGGCCCTCTTCCCACCTCTATCCCCTCCCCCCGCCCCATCAACCCCATACTGTCTGTGTGCAGTGGCGTCCATCCCCACCATCGGTTTCCTGGGACTGGGAATCATGGGCAGCGCCATGGCGCTGCGGCTGGTGCGGTCGGGGTATCGCGTGACGGTGTGGAACCGCAGCCCCAAGAAGACGCGCCCGCTCGTGGAGGCCGGTGCTGTGTGCGTGCAGTGGGGTAGAGTGGGGTGGGATGCGGTGGAGTGGGGTGGGGCTTGTTGGTAGGGACTTAGGGGATGGTGGTTTTGTGTTGTGTTCGGTGGGGCTCTTGGGGTGGCTGGTGCGGTCGGGGTATCGCGTGACGGTGTGGAACCGCCCGCTCGTGGAGGCCGGTGCTGTGTGCGTGGAGTGGGGTGGGATGCGGTGGGGTGGGGTGGGAGGGAGGGTGCGAGTGTGAGGAGGGATGGTGGTTGTGTTGCGGTGGGTGGGTTTGTGGTGGCTTGACTGGTGCGGTCGGGGTATCGCGTGACGGTGTGGAACCGCAGCTTCAAGAAGTCCCGCCCGCTCGTCGAGACTAGTGCTGTGTGCGTGGATTGGGTTGGGATAGAGTGCGATGGTGTGGGAGGGTTGAAGTGTGCGCGTGAGGCCTGTCGCGTGTCTGTGTGTATGTCTGTGGTCCGCACATGTTAATGCGACGAGCTTTGTCCATCGCATAACACTGTTACTAACCTCCCCCTCTTGCTCTCCCCCCTTTCTCCTCCCTCCCTTCCCCCTCCCCATCCCCGTCCCCCTTCCCCGTCTGCCTTTCCCTCACCCCTCCTCCCTTCCCCACCATGGCAGTGCGGCGCCATCAGCAGCAGCGGTGACAGCAGCGTGTGACATCACCTTCGCCATGCTCTCCGACACTCCCTCCCCCTCCTCCCCTCCAAACTTCCCCCCTCCCCTTCCATCCACCATCCCCCCCTCCCCCCCCACACATCTCCCCATCTCCCCTTCACCATGGCAGTGCGGCGCCATCAGCAGCAGCGGTGACATCACCTTCGCCATGCTCTCTGTCCCTCCCCCCCCCATCCTCCTTTCCAAACTTCTCCCCTCCAAACTTCTCCCCTCCCCCCGCACACATCCCCCCCCCTCCCCCTCCGCATGGCAGGGCGGCGCCATCAGCAGCAGCGGTGACAGCAGCGTGTGACATCACCTTCGCCATGCTCTCTGACCCTGCTGCTGCTGTGCGTCCCACCGCTAGTCCCACCCCTCTGCGAGTCCCATACACACGCACACACACACACACACACACACACGCACACTCACACACGCACACTCCCACATGCACACTCACACATGCACACTCACACACTCACATATGTACACATGCAGACTTATGCCTGCTTTCCCTTCGGTAGCACCATCATCTCTTGTCTCTCGTGTCCTCTCACCAGCTTTACACGTACCCCGCCTTCCTGCCTCTGTCCTCTCACGTATGCGCGAGATGTGTGTGGATGTGTGTCCCTGTGCGTGTGTGTGTGTTTGTGTGTATGTGTGTGTGTGTGTTTGTGTGTATGTGTGTGTGTGCGTGCATGTGTGTGCGTGCATGCATGTGTGTGCGTGCGTGTGTATGCGTGCATGTGTGTGCTCATGTGTGCGTGCATGTGTGTGCGTGCATGTGTGTGTGTGCATGCATGTGTGTGCTCATGTGTGCGTGCATGTGTGCGTGCGTCTGTGCATGCATGTGTGTGCATGTATGCGTGCATGTGTGCACACATCCACGCATGCAGTTGGAAGTGGCATGTGGGCCAGATGGCGCAGCAGAGGGATTGAAGCCGGGAAAAGGGTGAGTCCAAGTCATGCAGCCGGCACATACTGAGATCGTTTTTTGAGTCGACTCAAAAACAGCCGGCACATACTGAGATCTTCTCACGCACACGCATGCATGTGGTTGCATTGCATGGGTCTGCGTGGTCGCATGGGTGTGTGTTCCATCTTTGTAACCAGTATGCCACACTCCATACCTACAATGCCCCACCACACCACACCACACCACACCACACCACACCCCGCCTCTTCCCCCAATCCCGTGCGGTCAAGCAGCTACGTGGATGCATCAACGGTGGACGTGGAGACAGCTGTCCGGGTGGCGCAGGCCGTGCGCGCCACTGGCGCACAGTTCCTCGAGGTGAGGAGGGAGGGAGGGTGGGGGGGAGGGTGAGAGGGCAGGGCAGCTTGATTGCAGGGAATCTGGTGGACTAGCAGTCACACCAGGCCGTGCGCGCCACTGACGCACAGTTCCTCGAGGTGAGGAGGCAGAGGAGAGGGAGGGGGAGGGTGACGGGGCAGCAAGCATGATCGCAGGGAGTATGGGGTTTTCTGCTGCTTTAGCAGTCACACCAAGCCGTGCGCGTCACTGGAGCGTTCCTCGAGGTGAGGAGGCAGGGGGGAGGGAGGGAGGGTGAAGGGGCAGCAAGCATGATTCAGGGAGGTAGGTTGCGGGATTTCTGCTTTCTAGCTGTCAGGGTGGTGCAGGCTGTGCGCGCCACTGGAGCACAGTTCCTCGAGGTGGGGAGAGGAGGGAGCCTTGGAGGGAGGGAGGAAGAGGAGGAACGGAAGGAGGAACGGAGGGAGGCGCCCGTGTTGGCATGAAAGATTCATCTTCAGAGTCAACTCCTAAGTTGCCTTGAAGCTCCCTCCCTTCCCTCAAAATTTGACTTGCTCCGCATTCCCTGTTTCCCATCCCCCCCACAGGCGCCCGTGTCCGGGTCAAAGACGCCAGTGGAGAACGGCAAGCTCATCTTCCTGATTGGCTCAAATTCAAGTTGATTTCTGAGGCGTGTGGCTTCTGAGTATTCTTGAAGCTCCCCCCCCCTTTTCGTCCCATGCACCTTCCCCTTTCCGTCCCCCCGCACAGGCGCCCGTGTCCGGGTCGAAGACGCCAGCGGAGAACGGCAAGCTCATCTTCCTGGCAGGAGGCGACTGGGACCTGTACGAGCGCGCTACTCCCATGCTCAACATTATGGGCAAGGTGAGGGCGAGAGAGAGGGAGAGAGAGACGGCTCAAAGGACATCTTCCTGGCAGGAGGCGACTGGGACCTGTACGAGCGCGCTACTCCCATGCTCAACATCATGGGCAAGGTGAGGGCGAGAGAGCGAGAGAGAGAGAGAGCCTTTGAGACGGCTCAAAGGTCATCTTCCTGGCAGGAGGCGACTGGGACCTGTACGAACGTGCTACACCCATGCTCAACATCATGGGCAATGTGGGAGAGAGCTCTCCTTTCGTGCTACAGCCGGGTGCACATGCCACAACTGGGTGCACGTGCTACAGCCGGGTGCACATGCCACAACTGGGTGCACGTGCTACAGCCAGGTGCACATGCCACAACTGGGTGCACGTGCTACAGCCGGGTGCACATGCCACAACTGGGTGCACGTGCTACAGCCGGGTGCACGTGCTGTCATCCCAGGTTAAAATGTATCATCCCGCCCTCTGACTAGGTCTACCAAGCCTTTGCTTCTCTTCTTGCACCCATCTGCCGCTGCTCCGTCCGTCCACGTACGTACCTGCCTTCCCTCTATGCCCAATGCATTCTCTCTAACTCTGTCCTCATTCTTCTCTCACTGTCTCAACGTCTCTTCTCCCTCCCTCCTTCCTTTTATATATCCCTTTCTGCTGCTTGTCTGGCATTCGTCTCTCTCTCTCCCTCTGGCCCCCCTCCACATGCAGTCCACGTTTTTCCTTGGCCCGGAGGGCAGTGGGGCGGCTATGAAGCTTGTCGTCAACATGGTCATGGGCAGGTGGGCTCTCACTCGCTCGTGTTGCTCTTGAGGATTCTCAAAAGCTTGTCGTTTGAGTCGACTCAACAGCCCTCCACATGCAGTCCACGTTCTTCCTGGGCCCGGGCCCCGGAGGGCAGTGGGGCGGGGCGGGGCGGGGCGGGGTCGCTATGAAGCTCGTTGTCAACATGGTCATGGGCAGGTGGGCGCTCCTCTCGCTTGTGTCCTTGTTAGAGCGGATTTTCAAGGAGGAGTTTATGGGAAAAGCATCTGAGTATCGATCGAGAGAGGAATACCTACTCTCGGTATTAATCTGTCAACTGACTCAGTGTACTCTCTGTCTGCCCATCCCTACTTCGCCTTCTCCTCCCCTCTCTCTCTCCGTCCGTCCCCCTACCTTCCCCATCGGTCCCCCCCAACCTCAGCATGATGGCTGCATTCGCTGAAGGGCTAGCACTGGGAGAGCGAGTGGGGCTGGATAAGAACACCATTCTGCAGGTGAGCTCTCCTAGAAAACGAAAACCCCAGACCGCTTCTGAGACGTCTCATAATAACACCATTCTGCAGGTGATTTTTTTCTCGAAAACCCCAGACGACTTTTGAGACGTCTCATGAAAAACATTATTCTGCAGGTGAGCTCTCCTAGAAAACCCCAGAGGGGGGCCATGTTGTTCTTTGTGTGACCACAATAAAGTCTCAAACGCTTAGTATAATCTCACCTTTCTAAGATTTAAGGGCGAGCGTATACATTTGCACGCATTGTCACACATGTGCATACACACCAACACGCATACACGCATGTGGCATATCAATGATGGTGTGGTGATCCCTCATCATCAGGTGATAGAGCAGGGAGCCATCGCCAGCCCCATGTTCTCTCTCAAGGGCCCTCTCATGATCGACGGCAACTCAAAACAACACACCCACATGCACACATGCACACATTTGGCATACCCATGTCGATCCCTCATCATCAGGTGATAGAGCAGGGTGCCATCGCCAGCCCAATGTTCTCCCTCAAGGGCCCTCTCATGATCGACGCCAACTACTCACCCGTTGGGTCCAAATATTAATTTTGCATGTCAACCAGCCGCCTGCATCTCACTTTCCATTCTGTGTGTGTTCTGTGCGCATTCGTCCTTGCATCTTGTGTGTTACGTTTTGCATTCGGTATTGCATTTTGTGTTTGTCCATTCTCTGTTGTGTGTTCATGGCGATCCCTCATCATCAGGTGATAGAGCAGGGTGCCATCGCCAGCCCAATGTTCTCCCTCAAGGGCCCTCTCATGATCGACGCCAACTACTCACCCGCCTTCCCACTCAAGCACCAGCAGAAGGCAAGTTCCTTCCACCTCACTGCCTCATCGGTGCCTATTCTTGAGGTGCCTTAAGAAATAGGGGAGCCCATGTTCTCGCTCAAGGGCCCTCTCATGATCGACGGCAACTACTCACCTGCCTTCCCACTCAAGCACCAGCAGAAGGCACGTTCCCGCCACCCCCCTCCCTTACTACTGCCGCCTCACCTGTGCCACTGTCCCTGTCTTTTGCTCTCTCCCTGTCTTCTGCTCTCTCTTTAGTTGAATCCTTTGACCCTTGGTCTATCTTCCCTCCCCCACTGCATGCTCACTCTGTATCCTCCTCCCTCCACGTCATTTTCTGATTCTCCCCCTCTTCTCATCTTTCTTTCCTTTGCTCAATCCCTTCCCTCCCCTCTTCTCCCCCCCCATAAACATTGGTCCCCCCATACCCCCTTTGCTCAATCCCGTCCCTCCCCTCCCTCCCCCTCACCCCCTTTTCCCCTTCCTCGAATGCTGCCTTTACCCCTGCTGCTCACCGCAACTTTTTTCCCATTTAAATTGCAAACGTGCTTTTGGGCCACCTCAAACCCCAACTTTCCAACTCAACCCCCAACTGTCAAACCCAATCTCCACCAACTCTCAAACAAGATCCACAACCTGCGACTTCTCACAACACACACAGGATCTGTGTATGGGTCTGGGTCTGGGTCTGGGTCTGGGTCTGGGTCTGGGTCTGTGTATGGGTCTGGGTCTGGGTCTGGGTCTGTGTATGGGTCTGGGTCTGGGTCTGGGTCTGGGTCTGTGTATGGGTCTGGGTCTGGGTCTGGGCGATGACTTGGCTGGCACTGCCACTGCCCGTGGCTGCCACAGCCTGTTGAGGCGCCTCAAAACTCAATTTCCAGCCCTCTAATCCTGATTCCTGAACCCACAACCCCACAACACACGCAGGATATGCGTCTGGCTCTGGGTTTGGGCGACGACTTGGCACAGCCGCTGCCCGTGGCAGCTGCGGCCAACGAGGTGTACAAGAAGGCGCGGCGGGAGGGGCATGGCCGGGACGACTTCAGCGCCGTGTTTGAAGCCGTGAGGCTGCAGCAGCGCGAGGACTGATGATACTGCTCATGCTGGTGGCGCTGGATGGCAGGGAGCTGTTTTTTTTTTTTTTTGAGGTGCTTAAGAAACAGCTGCTGGGACGACTTCAGCGCCGTGTTTGAGGCCGTGAGGCTGCAGCAGCGCGAGCGAGGACTGATGATGGTGGTGGCGATAGATGGCAAGGAGCGGTGGGTCAAAGGGAGCTGTTTTTGAGGCGCCTCGGAAACAGATGGCATGGCATGGCAGGGAGGGACGTCTTCAGTGCTGTGTTCGAGGCTGTGATGTGAAACTGCAGTAGCGTGAGGACTGGCTGATTACCGTATCTGAGAGCTGCTTGCAATGTTTCCAGAAGTATACGAGAGAAGGCTCACACCCATACTTGTTTTTACCAATTTTGTATGACTCATTCCTAAGCTCTTGGGCTATTTTGTTGAGCGTGAGTAGGGTAACTGAGAAGCTTAGTAAACTGACCACCAGCCTAAAAGAGACATTTTTGTACTTTAGGTATGTAGAAGTACCGGTCATGAAGTACACAGCTATATAATACGGTAGCATGAATATACATCACTGTTTGTTTACGCCCAAGAAACTGTTTACGAGTGAATTGAGGTGCCATGCCATCCTCTAAATTCGTTGCATTGCACGTCATTCCTCCCTGGGATCCAAGACATCAATCGAACCATGCCCTATCCCCCCACGTGTTACATCCGTTTGTGCACTAGCAGCATACATCCCTGCATGTGCATTCACATGCGAGTGCACAGCGTGCGTGTGTGTGGGATGTGTGATGCTGCTTGCACTGCTACCAGCAACATGCCCACCGCCACCAGCAGCACCGGAGCTACTGCCTATGACTATACCCGTGGTGACATGGGAGAGGGGTGCTCGTCTCGTGAAGCGAACCGCCAAGGGAAGCAGCAAGCGGTAGAAGAGCCAGACGAGGAGAGGGGCGGTCACCAGCCATGCGAGCACCTGATGGTGTGAGAGGAAGGGAGAGGGCAACAACTTTGAAACGCGCCAAAAGTTTGGAAGAGCCGCATGAGGAGAGAGGCTGACTGTCAGCAACCATGCGATGAACCTGTTGGTGTGAGAGGGAGAACAAAAGAGCAACAAATTTGCAAACTGCCTTAAAAAGACAGAAGGGGTGCAGCAACTGGCAGAGGAGTCACATGCGGAGCGGGTCTGCAACTGGCGGTTAGCAACCATGAGAGCATCCCACTGATACCATGGACCTTATTTCACTGGCCGCATCGCACTGACTAAACATCCCAGCGACCCACCCCCACTGACCGCGTGGACAAGGCCGAGGAGGAGGCGCGCGGAGGCCTTGCCTCCGGAGTGAGAGAAGGAGAGCGCAGCGAGCAGTGCTGCAGGTGATTTTTGAGTCGACTCAAAAGCTCCCCCACACTAACCGCCCCTTACTGACCGCGTGGACAAGGCCGAGGAGGAGGCGCGCGGACGCCTTGCCTCCGGAGTGAGAGAAGGAGAGCGCAGCGAGCAGTGCTGCTGGCGAGATGGCGTGATGGTCAGACCGTGCTAGGCACTCTCCCAGACGCATGTAAGGGATTATGAGGCTGCTTGCAGGGAGGGGGAGGAGGGAGGGTGGTTGGGGGAGGAGTTGTATAGCTCATTAGGCAGGGTGCCAGACGCCCTGCCTCAAACGATCACTCGCCGGATTCATGTAGGGGATTCTGTGGCTGGTTGCAGGGAGGGGTGGGGAAGGGAGGGGTGGAGAGGAGGAAACCGGTAGGGAGAGTAGGACGAATGGGGGAGAGGGGGTGATGGGGGGCGGGGAGAAGGTGAGGAGGTGAGGCAATAGCGTGAGTTGACAGGTTTGAATGAGGATTTACTCGCAGCAAAAAATGCGTCGACTCAGAAGTCATATCGTTCAGTGATGATCACATGCATTGTTGTTGTTGCTAGTCGTTAAAGGAGTTGGGGGAACAAACGCATGTTGATGTAATCATGCTTGCTGGCTCGCGCATGTGCTGTGCAGTGCTGTGCTGCGCTTGCACGCATTGCAGCGTGCAGGCAGGCAGCAGCAGCAGCTGACCTGACTTCCACAGGCGTGGCGAGGAACGTGGCAAACATCATAGTGGGCCCATGGCTCCTGGAGCGCAGTACATATGCCACCACCGCACACAGCGCTGCCGTCAGACCTGAGCGGAGAGAGGGGGAGGAGAGGGGAAGCGGAGAAAGTTGATATTTGAGGGGCCTCAAACGGCTCCTGGAGCGCAGCACATATGCCACCACCGCACATAGAGCTGTTGTCAGGCCTGGGAGGAGAGGAGGAGGAGGAGGGAGGAAGGGGAGGAAGAGTTTGGGGGGCGGGTTGGTAAAGGATGTGAGATGAGAGGGGAAGTTGGGGTGGAGAGAGGAGAGGGGGGGAGTGGGGGAGCAGGGAGAGGGGAGATAGCGGGAGAAAGATTTGGGCAAGATAATGATTACAAATTTTGAGGTGCCTCAAAAGGGCGCGGAGAAGGGAGAAAGCGATGAGAAGAAAGGCACGAAGGAGACGAGATAAGGAAGTGGGGTGAGAAGTGGGGTGGGGGAGGAGTAGAGAGATATGGAGAGTGGGTCCATGTACAAGAAGGAAGTGAGAAGAAGCGGTGCAGATCATGCATTTGAGATGGAGCGAGGGAGGAAGGAAGAAGGCGAGGTGGCATGGGTGTACTACCACAGAGAGGGAAGAGGCCGGCGATGAAGGCAATAACATTCAGGTGTGTCGTCGACTGGGAGAGCTGCAATGCATGCGTGCGTGCGTTTTGGAAAACCTCTTGTAGCATAGAATCGAGAGTAGAGTGGGTGTACCGCAGAGAGGGAAGAGGCCGGTGACGAAGCCAAGGGCGAGAGAGAAGGCGAGCTGCTTTGGATCTGCTCCCCTGCACACAGGAGGGAGGGAGAGTGAGTGGTTGTGGTGGGGAACGAAAAGGGAAAACGGAAGGGTAGGGAGGGGGGGAGGGAGGGAGGGAGGGAGGGAGGGAGGGGGGGGAGGGAGGGAGGGAGGGAGGGAGGGAGGGAGGGAGGGAGGGAGGGAGGGAGGGAGGGAGGGAGGAGAGAAGGAGGGGGGAACAAGGAAGTCCAGTCGCCTAGGAGTGGCGTGTGTTGCTTGCATGGAAGGTTGTGACGTGATTGTACCGTGATTGTACCGTGATTGCATGCTGGCAAGGCCTTGATACAGTGCATGTCACCAACCATGGAGCAACGGAACCTGTGCTGCTCTTCTCGCGACTATGACTTAAAAAATAGCATGTCTTGACGACTGAAATGGAATTCCAACGAGTACTGTAACTGCTGCCACCAACTTGCATCAGTCCCTCACCACTCCCACCCTTCCTTCCATCTCCCCCTTTTCCCCACCTTCCCCCTTCCAGACCTTCCCGCAATTCCTTACCTCCCCCCTCCTCTTTCCCATATTCCTCTCCCTCCTTCCCACCGCTCTACCCCTGGGCCTTCCCACCATTCCCCTGCTCAGCCTTTGCACAACTCCCCCTCCGCCATCCCCCCAGTACCGGCGGAAGATGGCGAGGCAGGGGTCGACAACGGCGGACTTTCCCCACCGGCTGATGCGCCACCGCCGCCACCCCGCGAGGAACGCGGGCGCGTGGAGGGTCTCCGATACAAGCCCCGTGCCCATTGCTGCTACTAACGAGCCGGCGGCTCTCCACGTGGCGCTCAAGAGTGGCACGTTGCCGCCGTCATCGGCGGGCAGTGATTAAGCCACGTGTGGCCATGCATGCGGGGGATACGGCGGCGGGTGCAGGTTGGTGTGAGCCGAGAGTTAAACAAACACCATGTCCGCGCCGTAGAGAAAGGGGCTTCTAGCGGATTTTATTTGAAATAGAAAATCTTCTACAGAAGTCAGAGCGGGTAGCTGGGGGCGGGAGACGCTTGGCTAGCCGGAATGCCTGTCTTGATTCGCTATTGTATCACTTTTGTGACAGCACATGCACAAAGCAACGAAGCACGGCGAGTTTGACTATTACTGGCTTGGAAGGTTCATGTAACTGGTACTGATGCGACGCCAATGCCAGACTACAAGCTTGCTTGCTGGGCTAACTAGCTTGAGCTTCACAAAGAACTAGTTTGGGCTGTCAAGTTTCTCTTTGCTGCTTGAATTTCTTTCACAACTCGAGAAAAATGAGTTCCAGGGCACTTCGGAAACTCCAAGGTATAACCGCAACATCGGTGCAGTGGGATGGGAGGCTCCGGCTGGTCTGTTAAGTTCGGTTCGCTGATTTGGTTTCCGGTTTGGTGCGAAACGAACCGGCAGTGGAGGTCAGTGACTGACAGGGAGGACGCCAGAGGTGTCCTTGGAATTTCAGTAGGCAAGGCAGGTGTTGTTTCCTCGTCAGACTTGCTCGAGCTGGAGCCGCGGTCGCGTGAACAACGGCACGGTTCTGCCCGAACCAGCTCCCGGATGGTTGGTGAAATTCCCTGTACAAGCGTTGGGAACGCCTTATCGGGTCTTGGCTTTGCTGTTTCGAAGTCCTTCACAAACAATGAGCTAACTGGTGCTGTAGAAACTTGTACGGTATGACATGGGAATAACATGCTTGAATAATTCAATGAGCTGCATAACGTGTCATCCAAAAAAATGCATCAACTGGTACCGTACGATGTGGAAGAAGCGGAGTTCATGTGATCTGGCCCTGGCTATGCAGCAAAGCAAACCTCGTTGATTCATACCCGTGACCTGTAGCTCTTGAAGGAAACCACGAGTCAGATTTGGTACGGCACAGTCAGATGGATACATTCAGGGCACATTCGATCCTTGACATGTCCACTAAGCAAGCGTCACAAAAGCAGCGTACCGCTCTGCACCGCATTACACCGGAGTATCAAACGTTTCCACAGCACTGTATCTAGTCTTTTGCGACACGGGGCTTTTGTGACGCGCTTCCCGAATGTACCCTCAGAAGCCTGTGAAGAGCATTGGGTACGTCCGGCAAAGTCCAGAGGACCACAGCTGCATAGATGGGATGGGATGGGATGGGATGGGATGGGATGGGATGAAAGGCGAGGTGAGTAAACTGCTTGGCAGTACTACCAACAAGCTAGCTAGCAAGCATCAATACGTTGAAGAAGCGTGTGAGGCTGAGCTCACAAATAGAAAGGACAGCTGGGAAAGGTGGTGTGATGTGATAGGAAGAGAGTTCGTTCGCAACGAAATGAAGGAGCAGGGAAGGGGGGGACGGGAAGGTGGGGTGTTTGAAAGAGTGGGTGAGGGGAGGCTTACAATGGACAGCAGAGCTCCATGCTTGAAGTTGGGACGGAAGGACATGGCAAGAGGTGCAACTGGTTGCTCCCCTGGTCGTGTCACAGGTGGTGATGGTGGTGGCGGTGGTGGGGAGGAGGACGATGATGCTACAGGTTGCGGTGGTGGTGGTGGCGGTGCTGCTGTTGACGGGCCTCGAATCACACCCCTGCGATTATGGAGGGGAGGGAGGGAGAGAGGGAGGGAGGGAGGGAGGGAGGGGGAGTCGAAGATAACACAAGTGGGATTGGCAGCAGTCAGTGGTAAGGGGGATGATGACAGTAGGGCGGTGGTGGCGACGCACGCTGCTACTTATGGGCTTACACAAATGGGACAAGTTGGGGGTAGGAATTGACGGGAGTTGATGAAAATCTGTGTATGCGATGTTGGCTCTCATGTCACATTGTAAAGTATCCTTTCGTAAGTGGGAGTTATGAGCAGATGGCAGGACAGGAGGAGAGATGAGACGGGACGAGAAGAGAGATGAGAAAAGAGAAATAGGAGAGATGGGGAAAAAAGAGAAAAGACGGGAGAAGAGAAGAGAAGAGATGAGGCTAGGGAAGAGGAAAAGAGTGGGTGGGGAGGTGGGGAGTGTTACAAGAGGGAGGCGGTGAGGATGGGAGCGAGGTGAGTGTCAAAGAGCGCCACCAGTCCAGCTGTGTCCATGCGACCCGAGGAGAACGAGAGTGCCAGGCGCCTGCCCGTGGGATCCCATGCCATGTCCTGCACTCCTCTGTTTGAGGGCGGAAGGGAGGGATGGGAGGGGTGGGAGGGGTAGAGTGTTCGGTCAGTCTGGGAGTGGCTAACGCACTGAGCTTAAGCAGAATCCAGTGTCAGCAAGGGAAGGCGATTCCCAAACCAAACGAAAGGATATCAGACCAGCGTCCAAGGCGTCACACATCCACACAGACAGACTCGTACAGACTCGTACAGACTCGTACAGACTCACCCAAAGGTGGATAATTCAGGGGGCCCCATGGGATCGACCATGAGGGAAGCGAGGTCTGGCAGCTCGAGAGGCAGCACGTGGATGTCTGGCGCAGGAGGAGAAAGTGGAGAGGGAAACACAAAAGAAACGCAAAGGTGGATTATTCAGGGGGGCCCATGGGATCGATCATGAAGGAGGTGAGGTCTGGCAGCTCCAGAGGCAGCACGTGGATGTCTGGCGCAGGGGCAGGCACGGGTGGAGAGGAGAGGGGGACAAAAGTAACACAAAGATGGGCATGGGTTCTGCTTGTTTCAGCTGAACGGTCGGTTTCGAAACGATGCTCGTCTGTCAAATTTTCGAGACGTGTGAAATGAAAACGGGTGCAGAAGTGTAGAGTAGAGCATGGGTGCGTGGGGCTGTGTGTAGCCAGGGCCCGCACTGGTGCGAAGAAACAAAGAACAGCAGTGGGTTTTAAGGTTTCTGAAGTTTCTGAGTAGCGGACAAGGTCGAGGGAAGGGGGTGGGGGGAGATGGGGGAGGGGGAAGAGCGGAGGATAAGAGGACGGCGTGGAGTGGGATAATGGAGTGGGCGGCTTGTGATTACCGAGTGCGGGGGGCGAGCGGGCAATGTGCACTGCAGCAAGAGTGGGCGTGGAGTGGAATGCGAGGAGCAGCACACGGCTGTCAGGACTCCACGCTGCTGCCTGCACAGAGGGGAGGAGGAGGTGAGGGGAGTGGAGAGGCACTTATGAGGCGCCTCAAGAGTGGAATGCGAGGAGCAGCACACGGCTGTCAGGACTCCATGCTGCTGCCTGCACGGTAAGAGGAGAGAGAGGGAGGGGAGCAACGAACGGTAGGACGGTCAGACGGTAGCAAAGAACTCTTTTCGAGGCGCCTCTAGGACATTAAGGCCTCCTGCAAATTCGTCTCCAGAAGGGAGAAAGAGAGAAGGTTGACAATGGATACTGGAAGAAGGAGGGCAAGGGAGGAAGGCGAGCGGGCAGACGTTTACTAGTTTGACAAGGCATGGATGGATGGATGGGAGGGAATGAGCTCACGGTGATTTGCTGCGCGCCCACAGACCATTGCTGACATGTCCACGACTCTGCCTCCCACACATGGAATGTGCCATCGCTGGTGGGGTGCAGCGCGGTTGCAGCCGGTGGGATGCGAGAGCGGGAAAGAGAGGGAGAGGGACGTAGAGGAAGGGGAGGGAGAAGAAACGGGAGGCGAGAGGTGAGGTGAGCGAGGCAGGGCTGGGTATGCTGTGAATGAAGGAGTGACATGCGATGGAGCGACATCCAGCGAGCAAGGAGGGTCTGGAACGTATGTATGTATGTTCCACATGGGAAACGTATGTATGCATGTTCCACATGGGAAACGTATGTATCAAGGTTAGTCCCACCCACCCACATGGGTTAGAGAAGCGCAGGAAAGAGCCAAACGGGAAAGAGCAGAACGGGAAAGAGCAGAACGGGAAAGAGCAGAGAAGGGTAGAGAAAAAACAGGAGTCGCACAGGAGGCAGCTGAAGAGGCAGTCCCCGCGGGGAGACCAGCGCAGCATCTTCACTCCCGCGAAGCCACGGCGCAAGGGCGTTGCCACGCCTGGTGTGGACGGGTGGGCGAGGTGACGAACGAGGGCGAGCAGGGTTTAGGGAGGGAGAGAGGGAGGGAGGGAAGGAGGGAGGGAGGGAAGGAGGGAGGGAGGGTGGGAGGGAGGGAGGGAGGGAGGTTGGGGGGCAGATGGGAGCAGTGAGTCGTGGGAGAGGAGCAGCAGCAGCAGCAGCAGCAGCAGCAATAAGACACGTGATGATGGAGTGGCAATGAATGAATGGTTGAACATGAATGAACGCATGTTTGAGCAAGCTAGCAGCGGAGAAGGTGCAAAACTTCAATAAGGAATCTGACAAGAGTAGGGTGTATATAATAAGGTACCTGTGGCAACGTCCCAGATCAGGATGGTTGATGATGCATGTGATGCTGAAGCTAACAATGTGTGACAGAGCAGCACCAAGAAAGATCGTGAGTGGAGTGGAGAGCATTGGGGATGGAGGAGGAGGAGGAGGAGGAGGAGGAGGAGGAGGAGGAGGAGGAGGAGGAGGAGGAGGAGGAGGGGGTAGGAAAGAAAGAGGAGGAATGCGCAGGCAAGAAGGAGAATATAGCGAGTTAAGGAAGAACAGGTAGGTGCATGAAGGGAAGTGGCAGGAAAGGAGCCGGAAAGGACGGGAAAGGCGGCAAGGAGCAACAAGGGGAAGCAGAAAACAGCAATGGGAAAGAAAAGAACGAGTGAGGAACAGAAGCTGGGAGTGGGCCAGGGATAGAGGGGGAAGAGAGCAGGCGGCGGAAATGAAGCAGCAAACGAGAGGATTGAGCAGACAAGGCCGAGAAAAAATAGCAGGAGAGCAGAGCAGAGCAGGGCAGAGCAGGGCAGAGCAGAGCAGAGCAGGGCAGAGCAGGGCAGAGCAGGGCAGAGCAGAGCAGAGCAGGGCAGAGCAGGGCAGAGCAGGGCAGAGCAGGGCAGAGCAGGGCAGAGCAGAGCAGAGCAGGGCAGAGCAGAGCAGAGCAGGGCAGAGCAGAGCAGAGCAGAGCAGAGCAGAGCAGAACAGAGCAGAGCAGAGCAGAGCAGAGCAAAGCAGGGCAGAGCAGAGCAGAGCAGAGCAGGATATCTCCCACACGGGCTGAACGCCACACTAGTGACCGCCCCTTGCTGCCGCTGCGGCGAGCTGGCAAGAAACTGCATGCACGCCGGCACCACACACCCCCTCCCACCGCTCCCCACACCTCCACCTCCTCCTCCTACTCCCCATCCCCCCCCTCCTCCCCCCACTGCTCCCATGCTGGCCCCTGTGATGCCGGATAGAGCTGTGTCGCCCCCAGATGGCCCCTCCACCAGGAGAGGCCCTGCCAGGTTCCACAGGCAGATGCCCGCCCTGAGAGCAGCACGCAGTGGTGGTGGCATGTGGAGGGCGGGGGTTGTGTGGCGGGGGAGGCGGGGCGGGGGTGTGGTGGGGGGCCCGGGGGAGGTGGGGGACATAGAGAGGGGGAGGTTGCAGACGAGTGATGGAGGAGCAGGAGGGGGGCACGTAGAAGGGGGAGCATGAGAGGGGGAACAAGGAGTGGGGGAACGGAGGAGGGGAAGGAAGGGATAAGAGGAGGGGGAAGATACGAAATGAAAGAGGAGGAACGCCTTGCAATGCCAGAATGTAAAGCCACCCCATCCCATGTCATGCCCCATCCCAATCATCCCATTCCATGCCATCCCATGCCATCCCAATATCCCATCCCATCCCATCCCATCCCATCCCAACCATCCATGACACGACCCATCACCCACCCCTGTCCCCTCCCATTCACTCCCCCATATCTCCTCGCATCTCCCAACACCGCTTTCGATGCCTCACCTGCACGCCACAGCCAGAGTGGCGCCTGCCTTGGGCCGCCAGTCAACACACGACACGTGGCGCTGCAGCTCGTGCAGAAGGATGGAGGGCGGTGGGGGGGAGAGCGAGGGACCTGGGAGTCAACAAGGGAAAGGAGAGCAGAAGTAAAAACGGAAGAAGTGGTGAGGTGAGAAGGGGGAAGGGGGAAGGGGGGAGGGTGGACGGGGGGGGACGGGGGTAAAGGCAGGCAGGCCGGACATCTTGGCTGGACTGGCCTGCTGTCCCGCCTGTATACCCTTTCAAAGAGCAGCACAGCAGACAGGCAGTGAGCACACAGGTGCACTGGCACATGCGCTCATGGGCAGGAGGGCAGGCGGGCGGGCGGGCGCGCAATAGATGCGAGAGGTGGAGGGGGCGGAAGGGACAGGGGTACCAAAATAACGAGAAAGGGGAGAGGGAAGTGAGGGAGGCAGGCTGGCAGGTGGGCGCCTGAGTGAATTTTTGAGAATTCTAAGGAATCTCTCACCTGAGTGCAGAGCAGAAGCATGGAGGTCGAAGAGAAGAAGGCGGTCGAGAGGGCCCGATGCGAGAAGGCGTGGTGAGAAGCGGTGCCATGCGATGAGTGGACGAGTGGGGGGAGGGGGAGGAGGGGAGGACGCGAGGAACGCAGGCAACTGCACGGATAGATAGTAGGCCGGGAGGAGGGGGGAAGGGGGGGGGGGGGGGGGTATTGTGAAAGAGTTAAGAGACTTCGCATAATTTGGCTGTGTTTTGGGACGTCATAGAAGGTGGTGGGACGTCACAGAAGGTGGTGGGACGTCACAGAAGGTGGTGGGACGTCCCCAGAATGTGTAGGTAAGTAACCACAAGCACAAGGTGGTGGGAAGGGGAGACGGAGGGACGATGGAGAGTGGGATGCTAGGGGGTCCCTTCTCATTAGCAGAGGAAGGAGAGCAAGGAGAGGTTGAGGTCCCTCCCAATCCCAACCCCTCGCCCCCCTCACCATGTGCTATAACCGCATCACTGTGTCTGTCTGCTGCAGCATCCATCCAGGCGCCCCCATCTCCCTCTCTATCCCCCAACCCCACACCCAGCTTTCGCCCCAAGACATGACACCGACCGCAAAACTTTGAGTCGACTCAAGAATCTTCCGCCTCACTCATTCACTCACTCACTCACCATGTGCTGTAGCCGCATCACCGCATCCGCTGCAGCATCCATGAGCGACCCCCCACTCCCTCTCTCTCCCCCGCCTCCTCCCCCGGACCGACCACCAGACGCCACCACCGACGGCGAATACGGCGTTCCTGCTGCTGCTTTCCGCGCACTGCTGCTGCTCCTCTCCCCATCCCCTCCGCCCGCCCCTGCTGATTCCGAGGGAGGCGTGGAGGGCGTGAGGGGAGTGGATGGGGATGCTGGAGCAGCGGCGGTTGCAGCAGGAGTAGAAGGAGGCGGGGTGGCCGGGGCAGGGGATGTGTGGGATGGAGTGGTGGAGGAGACGCCATAGCCAGCAGCAGCAGGGGCACCGCCAGCAGATGCGGCAGGAGCAGCAGTGGGAGCAGGAGCGGGAAGAAGGGAACCGTTGATGATGAGCAGAGGAGTGGACTCGAACGCGAGATCCACTGGGTTCACTGCAGCCAGAGGAATGTCCAGTACTGCGTGGTGCTGTGCGGTGCAGGGAGATGGGGGCCGGTGGGAAGAGAGAAGGGGAGAGGGAAGAAGAGAGAGAGTCATGAAACGACAAGGGAAGATGTGTGGGGTCGATGAGAAGAGTATTATGTGATCAGAAAGAAACAAGGCTCAAGAGTGGATGCACTGGATTTGCTGCTGCTGCTGCTGCTGTTGCTGCTGCTGCTGCTGCTGCTAAGATGGTTTCTGATTATGTATAGATTTGTCATAAATTTGACATAGAGAGCTCATGAAAGGGAGGACAACGGCAGGGACGAGGGACGCCTGGAGAAAACAAGGAGGAGAGCGAATGGGAGACGAGAGAACGGACGAAAGCACAGGAAGGAAGGTACGGAAGGAAAGGAAGGGAAGGACGAGCGCAAGACACGGAAGGCGGTGGTGAGGAGGGAGGGAGGAGTGCCGGTGGATACCATGAGATGTGTGTAGGCGTCTCGTGTGCTCGCATCCACATCTCTCCTGGATGTCACTGCCGTTTGAGAACATGCCGGGGAGACATTCGCATGCATGACATGGGGTAGGACGAGACGGGATGGGAAGAGAGCTGGAACGGGTTGTTATCATGATGCATGGTAGAGTGTGGCGTGGGGTGGTGTGGTCCGGTATGGTGTGGTCTAGGATGAGATGATGTGAAATGAAATCGTCTTCAGCCGGAGATCTCCGTATGTAGAGAGAAATTTCAGATACGTTATGCAGAAAGAGGCTCTGGTCTGGAGCCAATCCCGCCATGAGCGCGAGGCGAATGCCGGAACGAGGCGGCGAGAATGCGAATCCGACTTTTGAGGCGCCTCAAAAAGCGTGAGGCGAATGCCGGAACGAGGCGGCGAGGATGCGAATCCGTTCATTCATTATAATGCCATGTCATGCCCCATACGTTATAATGCCATTAGAGAACCCCGACGCGACGGCTAATGAGTCGACTCCCGAAATCGAAATTCAACCCGATTCATCCATCCATGCATCGAGCTCGCAATCTAAGCGAACGCACGAAACCCACGGAAGTACTGTAAGTTTGAGCAGTAACGCTTACGCAGAATCCCGTTCACTTCGCCGATCGTCTCCTCGCCCATCCGCGGCAGCATCGCCATGGCCGGCAAGACCGCTAACCCACGTATTCTTGGGAACACTTTAGCAAACGTTCAGGATCGTCGTAAAATCCAGGGACTTGGTACTGCTGCTCAACTCAACTCAAAGCTGGACCAGAGTTGCCCAAAGCGTGGTGGTGGAAAAGGGGGGTGAAGAGAATGTGTTTGTGTGCACTGCAAGCGGCTCCGCGTTCCGATTCTACAAGTTCTATAGAATGATACACTTCCACCACTTACCGTATAAGTAGGGTGGTAATTGTTTATATGCAGGTTTATGCAGCTATTTCAACCAGATCACGTAGAAGGGAGTGTGAGTAAAAGCCGCCTCGCGCATCCCCGTTATGGGACAGAACAAATAGAGCAGAACCGCGATTCTTCGCGGATTCAGGCAAGCAGAATGCAGAGAACACAATCAATGGCAGATTTCGGATCATCCCACTAGTTACGCAAATCTGGAATGGGAGGCGTGGTGGAGGGGAGGTAATGTGGAGGGGGACTATCTCTTCCCGCAGCGGAGCAATGGTTTAGCGTATCGACGAGTACGGAACGGAAGCCTTTGGTGAGGGCTTGATGACCGGCTTTTGAAACGTGTCAGGAGTTCGATCACTGTCCGTCTCGATCTCTATCAATGGCGGCGACAACTCGGCGCGCTGCTAGCGTTGAGGACTTTCACAGCGGCAGCGGCAGCGGCGGCGGCGGTGGCGGCGGAGGCAGGAACTTGTACCACGTCGTACGCGATATAAAGCGCGCCGAGTCCACCGTGTACAACGCGCTGCGCTCGATCCTTTTAGACGCGTCGTTCGTGCGCGAGATCCACGCCCTCTGGCCGTCGTTACCGTTGCTGGCGAACCTGCGCTGCGGGCTGTGGTACGCGCCGCCCGATGACGTGGCTGCCACGTGTTACTTCAAGTCGACGGATGGACACACGGGGAACTGGGATTTCAGCGCGACGCGGATGAACCTCCACGTGGCAGACATGGCAGGTCTAACCCCTCTTGTTCCACCAATTATCTCTCCGCTTTCGCAGTCCCCCAACTCCCCGTCTCTTCCTTCCACCCCACCTTTCCCCCCGCACTCTCGTCACACCAGTCCTTCGACCTCTTTCCCCCTCAAGCCCCCCCTCCCCCTTCCCCCCGTTTCCCCCGCTCTCCCCTTCCCTCTCTCCCCGTCCTCCGTCCCCCTCTTCTCCCCCAACCCTTCCCCTCTCCTCCTCTGCTCCCCCTTCCCCCCTTCATTTTCTATATCCCGAACGGCAGCGCGCAGCAGCGGCGCGATGATAGTGGACGCGACGCGGCGGGGAAAGGTGTTTCCCGACAGCCTGTCCAAGACCATCCCCATCTGGGCGTGCGTCGTTAACCGCGCCGTGCAGCGCGTGCGCGCGCAGGGGAGAGCGCGGGAGGAGGGGGGAGAGCGGGGGAGGAGGGATGAGAGGAGGGAGCATGGGGAGAATGGGGAAGCTAGAAGCTGTGGGGAGGGCAGGACGGATGATACAGTCAGGGCGCAGAAGGGGAGCAGGGCGCATGGGGAGGCAAGAGATCAGAGCAAGCAGTGGGAGCAGAACAACAATGAGCTGAATCATGTCAAGTCCGACTCACCACCACCACCACAGCCGCCACAACAACAGCAGCAGCAGCAGCAGCAGCAACGCGCACATGGGGGAGGAAACACCGCTGCGGCCTCACCTGAGTCATTGTCACCTTCACCCCCGTGTGAGTCAACCCCAGCATGGGACGAGGCATTGCACCTGCCGCGGTGGGTGTCGAGCACAGAGCAGGCGAGCATAGAGCAGCGCCTGGATGCTTGGGTGGATCGGCTGCTGCTCATGGCTCCCCCTGCTGCCCTGCATAGACTGGCGTTTGGGGAGACACAGGGCGCGGAGGGAGAGGAGGGGGAGGAGAGAGGGGAGAGGGAGGAGGGGCGGGATGGGGATGGGGGAGAGGAGGGAGAGGAGGGAGGGGATTGGGAGAAGGGAGATGGGATTTGGGAAGGGCGAGAGGCGACAGGAGGAGCAGTAGAAAGGGAAGGTAACAAAAGCAGCAGCAGCAGCAGCAGCATCAACAGTGCTACCACCACTGCGAGTAACAGCAGCGCAAGGAGAAGAGGAAGAGGCAGCAGCAGCGTGGGTAGATTGCAGAAACCGCTGCGAGTGCTGTGGGTGTCCCAGCTATCACTCATCTGGACGAATGAGGTACCCTTGCCTGACTCCCTCCCCTTCACTCCCCTCCTTCTCGTCTCTGCCTCCGCACCCTCCCCCTCGGGCTGCCCCCCTCCCTGCCCCTCGTTGTTACCCTTGGGCGAAGAGATAGGAACGATGGGGCGAATTGGGAGAGTGGGGCGGGTGAGGAGGAGCACGAGGAGTGGGGAGAAAGCGGAAAGGGATGGTGAGGAGGAGGGCGGAGAGGAGGTCGTGGGGAGAGTTGATAGTTTTGTCAGTGACAATGACAAGGACAGCAGCAGAGACTGTGAGAGCGATGAAGAGATGGAAGAGGAGGAGAACTCATGGTATGACGAGCCGTGGACGTATATTCAAGGGGCAGGTGACGACGAGGAGAGCTGGGCAAGGGGGTTGACTCCGCAGTTGTTCTGGGGGAACTGCAGGGAGGTGCTTGGGGTAGGGGCGCGCGCGTGCAATGCTGCTGTTGCTGGCGTGGTGGAGAGGGAGAGAGTGAGGCGGCAGAGGAGAGGGGAGCATGCACCGCAGGTGAGAGTGAGAGAGAGAGGAGGAAGGGAGAGAGGGAGGAGGGAGGGGGATGAGACGGGGAGAGGAGGGGGGGAATGTGGGGGAGGAGGTGCAGCGGAACGGATGCAGGGGGTAGGAAGGGAGGAAGTTGGCAGGGGGGAGGTGCGACGGGGGGAGGTAGGCAGGGAAGGGGGAGTCAGTGGTTGCAGTGTGGGGCCAAGTTCAAATGACGACGAGAACTCGGTATTGAAGAGAAGTAGCAGTAAGTTAGGAACACAGGTGGGACGACAAGGGAACGAGCAGGAGCAGCAGCAGCAGCAGCAGCAGCAGCAGCAGCAGCGGGCGGATGAGCATAGAGGCAGCATGGGTTCAGATGGTGGGGATGGCGTGCACTGGATTGCTCATCTGCCCATGGCTGTGGCCGCTGCAGGTGAGCTAGTTCAGGCCCAAAGGGCCATGCGCTAGCATAACTTAGGACTCCTCCGGCTCTTGTGCTTGCTTGCTCTTGCTATTGCTCTTGCTCTTGCGCCTACACTTACCTCCACATTACTCATACTCACTTACCCTAACGCTCCTTGCGTGCCGATCGTTCTTTCCTCCCAGTGCTCTGTTACCGATCGTGCTCCTCCCGATCGTGCTTCAACTCCTTGCCCGACTCTCTCTCTCTCATTTCTCTCTCCCCGCATCCCCCTCTCGATCAGCCAAGAGTGCAACTCACACCATCTATTCCCTTTTTGACTTCACTATACAAAATCATCTCCCCCTTCTTTTTCCCCCCATATTCATCTCAATCAGCCCACAGTGCAACTCACACCATCTATTCCCTTTTTGACTTCACTATACAAAATCATCTCCCCCTTCTTTTTCCCCCCATATTCATCTCAATCAGCCCACAGTGCAACTCACACCATCTATTCCCTTTTTGACATCACTTCAGAAATCATCTCCCCCTTCTTTTTCCCCCCATATTCATCTCAATCAGCCCACAGTGCAACTCACACCATCTATTCCCTTTTTGACATCACTTCAGAAATCATCTCCCCCTTCTTTTTCCCCCCATATTCATCTCAATCAGCCCACAGTGCAACTCACACCATCTATTCCCTTTCTGACATCACTTCAGAAATCATTCTTTCCTTTTTCTCTCCTCCTCTCCGTCACACCACAGCACAAGTCCCGTCGTCCTTCCCGCGTTCCCTCCTGCCTCTCGCGGTGATAGCATGTGGAGTGGACCTCCCTCCTGGGCTGCGAGCGCTGCTGGACAGCCAGACGCGGACCCACGGTGCAGCGTCTGGAGAAGGGGTTGAGAGAGAGATAGGCAAGGGGAATGTGGAGGAGAGTGGGGAGCAGAGTGTGAAGGAAGGCGGTTCAGAGCTGATACTGAAGCAGCAGCAGCAGCAGCAGCAGCAGCAGCAGCAGCAGCAGCAGCAGAAGCAGCAGCAGGAGGGTGGTGGTGAAGGCGTCTATGATGAGCAATTTCACATCTCCCTACCTCTCAAGGTACACTGAAGCTAATTCCTCCCATTCTATCCATGAGGCCCGTTATAAGCGTCCCTTTCACTCCCCCTCACTTGCACTCGCACCCCTCTCTCCTCTCCCAGACCTTGCCATCTGAAACTCGCATCTCTCTATCCATTTTCACTGCTGTGTTGCAGTCACTTTTGAGAAATCTCACAAGTTTATCCATTTGCACCGCTCCCACTCTTCAAAGATATTCTCGGAGTAAATTCAGATGTTCTCACCTGCCGCTGCCACTCACCTTCATTTCTCCATCCTTCCTTCGCTTCTCCCCCCCTCCTTGTCCCATTCCTCCTCACCTCTCCTTCTCACACTCTGCTTATGAAACTGCCTCCCACCTCCTGCATCGCTTCCGTACCCTGCTTCTTCACATATATCCCCCTCCGCCTTTCCCCCTTCCCTCCCCCGTGCATTCAATCTCTTTTGAGCAACCCCAACAACAACCCCCACATGCCTTCCTCCCTCCTCTTCCCTGCCTACTTCCCTGCTTCGTCTCAGCTTCATCTCGCCTCTCCCCTCCCATCCGCCCCCCTCCCCTCCCTTCCCATGCGGTCATCCAAGTACGACCGTCTCCGCATAGCGCACCACATACCGGCATGCTTCCAGTCGACTCAAAACGCACTTTCCCCCATCCCCTCCTCCCCCCCCTCTCCCTTCCGTCCTCTCCGCCCCCTCCCATCCCATGCAGTCATCCAAGTACGACCGTCTCTGCATAGCGCGCCACATACCGGCGGCACTGGCCTTCGCTCGCAAGCACCTGCTACTCCGCCACCGCCTGCTGCTCATCTGCCCCGACGGTACGCACTCCCCTCCCCCTCTCCGTTTCTGCAGTCTTTTCCGGGAACACTCCGACTGTGATGGCGGTTGTGCTTTGTGGGCTGTGTGAAAACGGTATACCCCTCGTCTGCCCTGGCGTTATGCCATCCCTCTCTACCACTCGTCTGCCCTGGCGTTATGCCATCCCTCTCTACCGCTCGTCTGCCCTGGCGTTATGCCATCCCTCTCTACCGCTCGTCTGCCCTGGCGTTATGCCATCCCTCTCTACCGCTCGTCTGCCCTGGCGTTATGCCATCCCTCTCTACCGCTCGTCTGCCCTGGCGTTATGCCATCCCTCTCTACCGCTCGTCTGCCCTGGCGTTATGCCATCCCTCTCTACCGCTCGTCTGCCCTGGCGTTATGCCATCCCTCTCTGCCGTGCAGCTGTTCAGCTATTCAGGGGTGTTCCTCCCTCCCTCCCTCGAATGACGGTTTGAACGGGACTTGGCTGTTCGATTCCAGCAGTTAGTTCCCTGAGCTGAGTACCTGCAGGTTCTCTTGTGCGGATTGGACCCACGCCTCGTTTTGAGTCGCCAAAAAATAACCTGCATGCTTTTCTCGCGCCTCCGTTCTGCGCTCCTCTTATCGAGTGATTATCGGGTGATTTTAAATGTTCCTGAAACTTCACCTTTTCTTCACCACCGTTTTGATCTCTTCTTTTCCTTCACCACCCCTTGCATTGGCATTGGCATGGCATGTGCAGGTGTGGACTTGAGTGTGTGCATGTGTGCTGCGCTCCTCTTAGCCCTGCCTCACGAACTCTCTCATGCCTGTAAGTTCTTTTTTCAAAACTTCTCGAGTCTCTCATTCCTCCCCTTGCTCTCCTCAACCATCATTGCATGCCCTTCCCACCCCTTGTTTCGTCCATCGCTTCAATCGTCTGATAACCGCTTCGTTGTGAAGTCACACTCCAACCGCACATCAATTCTGTCTCTCTTCTCATATCCCCACCTGTCGAAGCACCACACAACAATACTACGTTCTCGTCTCTCCCGTCTCCCTACTCACCCACAGCGGCAGCACCGCCAGCAGCAGCACCAGCAGCAGCAGCAGCAGCAGCAGCAGGGTCTGCCAGCGGCCAGGCGTATGCTGCACCTCCGCTCTTCCCTATGACCAAGGATGGGCTCAAGGCATGCCTGGCGTTCCTCTGCTCGCATGTCTCAGCCGCCATGCCATCCCGGGGCAACTTGAAGCAGGTGCTGCAAGCGCTGCTCCCCTCGGCTCCTCCTCATAGCAGGACAGTGCAGGAGGATTAGCGAGTTTGTAACACTGGTTGTATCGTATCGTGTTGTAACGCCTGACTTGAGCACCACCAAAGTGTGTCCTCCTGGCTCCTTACTTGAGCACCATGAGGCAGCAACACCAGCGGCATTCCTTTCTGACATGGAGCCCATGTTTCTGGAATGAGCAGAAGGACTGTGCCAGCTGGCTGATTCTCTGAAGCTCAAAGGGTGACACGTAACAGAAGCAGATTGCACTATCAAAAAGATGTACAAATGAATAAACAAACAAATGAGTAAACAAACAAATGATAATTTGGCAGCCCCCCCACCTAAAGAACTGGGTGCTTTTCCACTGAGAATACCACATCCTAGCTCTATTGCATGCATGCTCTAACAGGACGCACTATTCGAATCGTTCAAAAATAATTCCTCCCCTCATCTTCACACAAGCCGAAGAAAGTCACGGAGCAGCCGCGGATCCCGGAGCAGCAGCCGAGCCAGGCGCGCTCACCGAACCAGGTGCGCTCTCCGAACCTGGCGCACCTTCCGAACCAGGGGCGCCGGCTCTGGCAGCCGCCTCTGCTGCCTCCGCGGCAGTCTCCGCGGCCTCCGCAGCTGCTGCCTTCTCCGCCACAATCCTGTCCGCCTCCGCCCTGCGCGCCTGCGCGGCCTTCAGCACCGCCCGCAGCTTCGTCAGCCGCACCGCCGCGGCCTTCGCCATCTTTTCCGCCGCCTTCGCCGCGTCCTCCGCTGCTTTCGCGTCCGCCTCCGCCTTCGCCGCCGCCGCCTCCGCCGCAGCCGCTTTGTCCAGCAGAGCCTGCTCGTCCGGCGTGAGGGTCACCTTGAGAATCCGCGCCGCCTCCGCGGTGGCCCTGGTTGCCTCCGCGCTCGCGGCGGACTCTTCTGCGGATGCGCTCTGCGCGTCCTTATTCAGCTCTGCCGCCTTCTTTTGCTCCGCCTTTGCCTTCGCGTCCGCCGCCTTCGCCGCTCCGCTGCCTTTGCCCTTGCTCTTGGCGGCGTCCGTTGCCGCCTTGGTCGCGTCGTCGGCGGTCTTCTGCTGTGCGCCTGCCGCCGCTGTGGCCTTGTCTTTCCGCGCCTTCGTCTGCGCGGCCTTTTCCAGCGCCTTTTGCGCCTTCTCCTGCGCCTTCTGATACTTGTCGGCAGCTTCCGCTTTCTTCTTCAGCCCCGCGGTCGCCTGCTTCGCGTCCGTCGCGTTTTTCCGCGCCTGCTTCGCGGTGGCCTTTGCAGCGATTGCCGCCGCTTTTGCCGCCTGCCAATCCGCTGCTGCTTTCACCGCCGCCGTCTCCGCTGCTGCCACGTTGGCGGTGGCAGTTGCTTCTTCAGCGGCGCGAGCATCGGCTACGGCCTTTGCTGCGTCCAGGTCTGCAGCAGCCTGATCCGCTGCGGCTCGTAGGCGAATCGCGATCTCCTCCAGCGTTTCCTGGATCTCCGTAAGACGAATGCGCCTCGCCTCCGCAGCACGAGGTGCAATCGCCAGAAGGAATATGACGCAGAAAGAAAGGGTTATAGCGAAGCTTGAGCGTGCCATGATGGTTCTACGGGATACTACTAGAAGGGATTTTTGATGTTGCTGAGCCTTGGTGAAAAGAAAGTTGGGACGTGGTGAGTCGATTTGTTGAAGCTCGAATTGTGAAGCTGTGAGGGACAGAAACTATGGAGGTGGGAATTTGTATTCTCAGCAAAATCACATGTGCGCTTCGGCACAGTGCTCCACCAAATTCTCTGGTGGCAGCGCGTTGACGAAAAGACAATTCGGGTAGATTCTGCTTCGCCAACACAACACGGTCGCGAAAGAGCACGTTTGTGGTCGAGCCGTCACAATTTCCCTCACAAATCCCACCAACCGTGTTTTTCAAGGTGCTCCACCGGAACCAGTGGCAGGCTGGGCCGCTTGAAGCTCGACGACTAATATTGGGTGGGTTGGGGGGAGGCGATGCCAGCAATAATGTCGTTGTCGACAGTGTAACACAACGTGGCCACAGGTGGACCCGCCCCGCGTTGCCAACTCAAGACAGCTGAGTCTGAAAACAACGTGGAACTCGCTACTAGATGGCGCACAAGAACGATAAATATTCTGATTGCTGTAAACTATAGAGATGCACAGTCGTCCGTTCATAAACTGAATTGCAGGTATAACCATAAGAGCATAGTGAACGTACTTGTGGTTTTAATATCACAGACATATTTTTGTACCAATGCATCGTATCTAATAAAATTTACTGACTGGAATGGTGTTCTCCACAATCAAGGTTGATCAAAATAATACTGGTTGTGCCTTGCGAACATCCTCTCCTCTGATTAACGAATCTTTCAAAAACGCTTCTCTGCCCAAGCCGCGTGTTTGCGCGGGAAGCACCCGCTTGGTCCCAGGCTTTGTCAGAAGGAAGAGTGATTGCAATATACTATACGCGGTTGCTCCCTTCACGCCGACGTACACCTGTATAAGATTGGGGTTTCGCCTCCATATTCTAGCAGTGCGAAGAACGCTGTTGATCATTGATTTTCTCCACTCGTGGCTTGCTTTCTCTTTAGATTTTTGCGTACTACGTAGCGTGACTGATGTTTAAGTGTGTTCAGCCAAATTTTTCTCTTTAGGGGAGTATGCAGAATTGACTCTCTCCTTCAAGCCTTCTGGGTGCTATGTACGATTCTTGCTGCTTGGTTGGTTGGGTGCTATGTACGAGTGTTGTTGCTTGGTTGGTCTGCTCTGCCGGCCAGTAATCTAGACCAGACCCTTCCCAGATCAAACAGGGTTCCAGGCCATGCAGGAAGGAGATGCACGCAACTATCAGGCTTCATTTCACGGATCGGTCTCCCTTCCCTACGCTATACCATGAATTACGGTCATTCGTTCGCTCAAACCGGATTCTAGTCGAGCTTTGCTCCAAGGTAAACGTGCTTCGTGTTTCCCGCCTCGCTGCCAGCCATGCCTGCCAGTCACGCCGAAGCGCTGTCTCCACAACGAGTCGCATCGAACGGAGGCGCACAGGCTTCTCTGATTTGCCACAGCACGGTCCCTCCAATCATGACACAAACCGAAGGTAACTGCCACTGTGCGACTCTTCCAGCGAACGATCACCGAGATCACGAAGTTGCGATGATCGCCGCCAGAGGCAACGTCGCGTCGCCGGCCTTCGCACCGGAAACGCCTTCGCGGAGCCAATCAGCTAGGACAGGAAAATTGAGCCCTAGAATCTCGAGTCCAGAAATCCAAGGGATGCGCAACCACGCCCTTTCCGAAGGGTCGGCAAGAGACTTCGGCGCATCGCATTCGTTTGGTGCGGCGGTTGAGGTAGCAGGTCGAGACCAGCGCTCACAGATCGGCGGAGCGGAAGGGGGAGCAGAAGCGGGAGCGGAGAGGGGAGCGGAGAGCGGAGCGGAGAGAAGTGCGGAGGGGGAAGCGGGGGGGGCCACGGGGGAAGCGGAAGTTAGGGCGGCGAAGGGGGAACCGGAAATTAGGGCGGTGGAGGGCGGCGGTAGTACCTCGAGTCGAGGCCGGCAGGTGCTGATTCGGGTGAAGCGGAAGCGCGGGGAGGCGTCATCTGACGTGATCGTGGTGGAGGCGGCACCCAGGGGCGGCAGAACCAAGCTTGCGCGCAGCCACGTGGAGGCCCTCCGGGCTCTGAGTCTGGGCGGGGGAGGCGGGGGAGGCGGGGGAGGCGGGGGAGGCGGGGGAGGTGGGGGAGGCGGGGGAGGTGGGGGAGGCGGGAACGAACGGGATGCGCGGGTGGCGCGGGAGGGACGGGGAAGCGCGGTCGAGGAGGCAAAGACTCTGGAGGGTCGAGGAGAAGACGCGTCTGCTTCCACTGGTCCACGTGCGTCGCCGCTCATTTCTTCCCCCGTCCTTCCCCCTTTTTCGCAACCTCCCCCACCCTCCGCTTATTATACATCCCCTTCCCCCACATTTTGTTCCTGTCTTCCGCTGTTCTTCCCCCCCACCCCGGTCTCCCATCCTCCGCCCGCTTCCTTACCCCCCACCCCTTTCTCTCCCTTTCTACCTCCCCGCTTTTCCCCCACCCCTGCGCCCCCTTCCCCTCTCCCCTTCCCCGCATCTGATCCCGCTTTGATGCAGCGCCCGCGCGCGGGGGCGCGTCGGCGGGGCGGCGGCTGGTGTTCCGGCGGGTGGGGTCCATGCCGTGGGCGAGCCTGCGCCACGCAGGCGCGGCGGACAGAACGTTCCGCCGGGTAAAGCTGCAGCAGCAACAGCAGCATGGGGAAGAGGGTGCGTCTCATCGTGCATCTCCTCTCGAGCAGCAGCGGCGGCGGCTGCAGGGGCAACCAGGTGGCTTGTCCGGCGCTGCTGCTGATGCAACGGTTCAGCGGCAGTTTGCAGCCGCGTCCGCGTTTGAGGCCGTCCCGTTTGAGCAGCAGCGGCGCAGTGCGAAGGGCGGCAGCCCGCCCCGACTGCGCGTGGCGGCCAGCCGAGCGAGAGAGGTGCGGATGGTGCGAATGATGCAACTGATGCGACGGGCATGGGCGGATATGGCTTGGGGAAGAAGGGGGAAAGGGGGAAGTGGGGAGTGGGAGGGGGGAGAGGGAGGGCTGGGAAGAGGAGAAACGGTTGATGTTTCGATGGTTGGAAGGCTGCATGGGTTGAGCCGCTCGGGTTGGGATGCTCCTTTGTATGAAAACACTGACTGACTGTTGTGCCTGTCCGTCCCTTCCTCTTGTCCGTCTCTTCGCCCTGTCTCTTCTCCCGTACCTCCCTGCCCCAGGTGTCTAGAATGCAGCGCCATGCTCTGCTGCAGCAGAAGAGGGAAGGCCCTGTCTTTTCTCTTCCTGCCACCGCTGCTACCCCTGCCACTGCTGCTGCTGCTGTCGTTGCTGGAGGGAAGGGAGGAGGAAAGAAGGAAGAGGACAAAAGGGATGGGCATGAAGGTTCAAACTTGGGAAAGGGAAAAGGTGTTGAATACGGTTCTTTGGAAAGGGGGGAAGGAGGGAAAGGGATGGAGGCTGCGGAAGGTGGAACAAGAGGGGATGAGAAGGAGGAGGCGGAGGGGGAGGCGGAGGAGTGGATGCGGCTGTTCAATGTGGTGGATGCAGAGCAGGTGCGGGCAGCGGAGGAGGAGGCTGCTAGGAAGGCCAAGAGGAGAGAGCAGGCACTCAGGTGTGTGTGTGCTCGCGCGCGCGCGCACGCGAGCGCATGCTTGCGTGCGTATCCTCGCTCGCATTGTCCTTCCTTCCCGATACGCTGTACCATTGAGGCGCATCTCAAGTCGCCCGCACTCCTCTGACTGCCTGCCTGACTTTCTTCCTTCCCTCCTCTCTCCCTCCCGCCCTACCCCCCTTTAAAAAAAAAACAACGTACGCCGCATGGTGGGGCAGGGAGCGAGAGGCGAGGGAGGGGCAGCTGGCGTGCAACTACCTGCCGTTGCTGAGAGAGTTCCTTCCAGAGGCTGCACGGGAGATGGAGGAGAAGATGGTGCAGGAGCAGCAGCAGAGAGGCATTTCTGCTGATGCTGCCACAGGTAAGACCTCCTTCCTTGCTTCCTACGTTTCTGAAGTATGCGCTTCTGTACAGTTGGTGTCACATCGGTCTTGAGTCGCCTTAGTCAGTCTCGAGTCTTTTCTGTGTTGTGATTCTTTGTGAGTCTTACGAGTTTTGTGAGTGGTGCCATCAATGAGCTGACGACAACGACCAGGTGATGACAACAATAATCGTGATGCATGATGATGATCGTGATTGTTACGGTGTCGAAACATGCAGTGTGGTGCATGAAAGGGATGTGCATGTGTGCGCAGTCACGCATCCCAAAACACAAAATGACAAAAGAAATCCTCCTAATTTTTTATACCACCCTCCCGCATCAGGGCAATGGGGTCTCCAAAATTCCATTGCTCCACAGCAGCAAGCTGAGCAGGAGCAGCAGGACACGGATTCAGACGATGTGTGTGACCTGTACTGCATGGAGGGGTGCCTCTCTGATGACGATGACGACATGGATGGACCGCTGGGCTCGTACCTCCACCACCACTCTGCACCGTACCCAACGTGAGTGGGCAGTGAGCATGGGCAGCAAAAGCATAGGACATGGGGCCAGCAGCACAGGCCTGCTCTTGAAACAGCAGCATGCAGAGGTGCATGCGCTTTGTGGGGTTGCAGATAAGATTTCGAAAGTGGAACGTGATTTTTCTGGGTGGGAACGGAGGGGTTTCTTTGTGGTGACTGGAGAGCCTGCAGAGACTGCTCGTCTCAAGAAAGATATGTGCTCTTGGTGCTCTCACAATGCCTCACAACATGTTTTGTTTCTTTCCCTTCTGCCCTCGGTCTGTGTCCTCTGTCCCAGGCTGCGCATATGTGACAACCACGTGTTTGACGAGAGTGGGGAGCCGTTCCCTCTCAGCAATGTGACCGCGGCCGCTCTCACAGTGTCACAGTGCCTCTTAACAATGCTTTCTCTCTTTCCCTCCTGCGCGCTCTCTGTGTCCTCTGTCCCAGGCTGCGCATATGTGACAACCACGTGTTTGACGAGAGTGGGGAGCCCTTCACTCTCAGCAAAGGGGACGCGCTTATTTCAGACGGTGACAGCGACGACTCTAATGGTATGCTGCTGCAGCCTGTGTCGTCAATGGCGCTGTGCTGTAGCAGCAAATGGTGCTGTCTGGTTTTTGTTTTGTTTTGTTTTGTTTTGTTTTTTTTGTTTGGTGATGATTTTCCTGTTTTTTCCTGTTGTGCTTCGTCTTCTTCTTGCGGTGGGTGCATTGTGTCGGCGCTTGATGGTGCAGCGGAGAATAACCCTCTGAACGACTACGGAGATGAAGAGGACGATGACGGGGATGAGGGCATGTGGGGTGCGGACGCCGATGGTGATGATGATGACTACCATGAGTACGAAGAGTATGAGAGCTATGCTGGCCGGGATGATGATGATGACGACGATGACGACTTTTGACGTCCGAAATGACATGGCGGGGCGGCTCCCATCAACATGGCTGTTGTGTGATTTTGCGTAAGGCATTATCTTGCCCACGTGATTGTTAAACAAGTGAATTGCTCTTGTCAGTAGCATGCCCCTTTTGCTATGCAGGTGTTCACAGGTGTTTGGTCCATAAAACATTTTGGCATCACCACGCCACCACCAGCCAGAATCACCACAGCCGTTGATACGTCCAATGGAAGGTCAGGATTCAACTGTGCCACAACCTGTTCAGCCAGCAGCATGAGTTGAGCTTGCCCATGAAATACCGTAAGTGTGTGGTGTGAAGGAAACCAGCCTCTCAACAGGTATGAATGGGACCTCCCCAACTGTCTACTGTATTCTTCTGGCTGAACTTTGTTTCTGATACCACCGGCCCCATACACCCTAAGGGTGCGTCACATCCCTCGATCGATCCTGCGCAGGGTCGATTTTGGATTCGGTTTAGAAAGTTTTAAAACAGTTTTAAATGCAATACTTGGGAGTTTTAGTGTGTTGGACGATCAATCTTCCTCGATTTTGCACGATCGATCGAGGGAGGTGACGCGTTCTAAGCAAAAACTGGAGAAGATTGTGCCTGCACGAGTTCCGGATCCACTAGGAGAAAAACATTTACAATGTTACAGTACATGGCTCTAGCAGAAGCAGGGTGAGCAGCCCCACACACTGTCAACAGGAGCTCCTCTCCATCTACAGCAAAGCTTGAGAGTGCAGAAGGACACCAAGGTTTAAAACAAGAACCAACAGCCGGGTTCAACATTCAGCAGCATGCGTGCAGCATGGTGAGCCAACAGCATTGTCGCGGTCATCAAGATGCTCTTATCTCCTTATCACTCTTACAGCAGCTGGTGTGGCAGCATCAGCCACAACACTACAGCAACAGCAGTGCAGCAGCAGGTAAGTGGCAGTAGTCGGAGCAGCCGTGGAGCCAGCGACAGCACCAGCAGCAACAGCGGGAGCAACAGCGGCAGAAGCAGCAGCAGGAGCAGCAGCAGGAGCAGCAACAGCAAAACCAGCAGCAGCAGCAGCTGTAGAGCACTACTTCTTAGGCAGGTTGGTGAGTCGGCTGTAGAGCAATCCAGGAGCAGGGGTGCCATTGGCTTCGATGTGCTGCTCCCACATCTCCCTGCACTCTTGCACCACCTGCACCAAGAGACACGTGGAGAAATGACACACGAAGGAGGGCAAGATGTGGATTATTTTAGTCGACTCAGAAATCAAGCTGGGAGTAGGAGTGGCATTCGCTCAATGTGCTGCTCGCACATCTATCTCCCTGCACTCTTGTACCACCTCCACCGCAAGGCAAATGGCATGGTATGGTATGGTATGGTATGGTATGGTATGGTATGGTATGGTATGGTATGGTATGGTATGGTATGGTATGGTATGCCACGCAGGGCAAGACGCGACATGGGCGGTGGCATGAGGGCACGGCATATCACAGCATGAGAGCAGCTGGTTTGGGAGAAAAGGTAAGGGAGACATTTAAAAATCAAGGAGTGGTACAGATGAGGTCACAACGTGGCATGCCATGAGGAACGACGGCATGGCAGAGGCCGGCAGGCAGGCGGGTGGAGTGGAGTGGAGTGGAGTGGAGTGGAGTGGAGTGGAGTGGAGTGGAGTGGAGTGGAGTGGAGTGGAGTGGAGTGGAGTGGAGTGGAGTGGAGTGGAGTGGAGTGGAGTGGAGTGGGGTCCATTAAACGAGGCGAGGGGGCAGCAGACAACGCATGAACAGGAAACAGTGGGGGAGAATGATGTGGGTGCATTATTGCACGTGCTGCTGCACACTGTGGGGTGCACTAGAGCAGTGTATGCCCCCTTGCCTGTCCCCACTGCAGCACCATCGGTCTATGACCCATGGCTTGCAGCACCACCCGTCTGTCATCTGTAGCTTGGAAGGTAGCTTGCACAGTAGCTTGCACAGCGCAATGCAGCCCAGCTCACCTCCTTGGCTGCCTTCTTGGGAATGCCTTCACGCAGGTTGACCACCTTGTCCACCACCTCAGGCTGCACGTGCGATGGCATGGAATGGTGGGGTGGAGAATGGGGATTAGGGCAATGCGAATGGGTGCGGAGGGGTATGAGTGGTGGCACGACGGCAAGCCTTCACGCAGGTTGACCACCTTGTCTAGCACCTCAGGCTGCACGTGCGATGGCATGGCACGAATGGTGGGGGAAAGGGGTGGGGGTACAAGGTGGAGTGGTGGGAAGGGTTAACAAGGAGTGGTGAAACGATGGAATGCCTTCACGCAGGGTCACCACCTTGTCTACCACCTCAGGCTGCACGTGTGATGGCATCGCACGAATGGTGGGAGCGGAAGGTGTGGGGCGTGGGCACAGATGGGGTATTTGGCAGGGAAACGAGGACGGGCGAGGAGGAGGGTTGGTGACACGGAGGAAAGCCTTCACGCAGAATCATAGAAGCTCCCCCGGGCAATAAAACTGGAAGGCCCTTCAAAAGCACAATCATAGAACGAAAGCCAGGATTCTGAGCACCAAGGCCGGGCCCGACTCTCCAGACATCTCAGAGCTGCACAAGAGCAGTGGCAAGAGCTTTTGGGAACTCCCAAAGTGCTGAAGAGCAGCTGCATGTAATTGAGAGAGTGGAGGTCTTCGCGTCGTCTGATGCCCTTTTCTGAGTCGGCAGAAGAAAACAAAAAACACCCTAGAAGAAGTCACCTCAAAGGTTGCCGCGAGAGAACACTTACGGGGCAGTCAGGCGTGTTGGAGAGCAGCTGTGTGTAGTTGAGCGTGAAGGTCTCCGCATCGTCTGATGCCGCAAGGGACCTCAGATCCGCCAGTGGCTGCACCCGCTTGTCCAGTTTCTGCAGGCAGGGCGGAGGAGGGGAACGGGGGGCAGGGTATTGGGGGCAGGGGATTGGGGGTAGGGTGGTGGGGGGAGAGGTGGTGGTTTTTGAGGGAAGAAAGTGAGGGGAATGGCGGAAAGGGAGAGTGGAGGACCGTTCTAGTGCACAGGGGGGGGTGCGTAATCTAAATCAAGAGCCAACACTGGCAGCACGTTTATTATTGGCCGGCTCAAGGGGCAAGGGTCAAGGGGCAAGGGTCAAGGGGCAAGGGTCAAGGGGCAAGGGGCAAGGGTCAAGGGTCAAGGGGCAAGAGTCAAGGGGCAAGAGTCAAGGGGCAAGAGTCAAGGGGCAAGAGTCAAGGGGCAGCATGCAGGTCACACTAGGCAGTGCTGAGAATTCATTGGAGATGTAACCGGTATCTGCTTTTGAAGTAACCATTTCTGCTGTGAGACATAGCCGTACCTGCTGCGAGATGTGTACCTGCTATGATATGTGGTGGTACCTGCTGCAAGTTGTAACCGTACCTGCTGCACAATGAAACCGTACCGCTGCAAGGTGTAACCGTACCTGCTGCAAGCTGTAACCATACCTGCTGCACGATGAAACCGTACCGCTGCAAGGTGTAACCGTACCTGCTGCAAGTTGTAACCGTACCTGCTGCACAATGAAACCGTACCGCTGCATGTTGTAACCGTACCTGCTGCGAGATGTACTCCTGGAAGTACTCCCTGATGCTGTCCTCGTCCTTGCTCATCTGATTGATGGTTGCCTCTGTTATGCTTTGGCGCTGTTGTGCATGCACCAGGGGGCAAGTGCAGGAGGAAGGAGAGGAGTATTTTCAGTCCACTCGGAGGTCGCCTATGGAGCTGTTATGCATGCACCAGGGGGCAAGTGCAGGAGGAAGGAGGATAATATTTTCAGTCGACTCAGAAGTTGATATGTTGCGCTGTTATGCATGCACCAGGAACAGGTAAAGCGCAGGGCAAGGAGGAAACGAGCATAGATCATACATGGCATGGCATGTGCTCATACACACGGACGGGGAATACACGTGCATATGTATTGCCTGGATGCATTTTTAATCCCTTTACATTTACCTGCAGTAGTAGCAGCAGCAGCAGCAGCAGCAGCAGGGCACCGACTGCATGAGCAGGTCTACGTAATCCACAACCGTGCACTTCGAGCACAAACATATCCACACCCACACCCACACCCACACCCACACCCACACCCACACCCACACCCACACCCACACCCACACCCACACTCACCACTATCCGTACACACATGTGCATGCACAACTGTCATACACAAAATCCCCCCCCACCGTTGCTAGCAGCAGCAGCGCACTCACCGACTGCATGAGCAGGTCGACATAGACCACCACCGTGCGCTCCAAGCACACCTCCGCAAAGCGGCGGAACGAACGGTCCTCTATCCACCTGTGGTGCAACGTGAAAGCGAGGGGAGGAGGGAGGGAGGGGAGGGGGGGAGGAGCGAGGGAGGGAGGGGAGGGGGGGAGGAGCAAGGGAGGGCGGAGAGGGAGGATATAGGGTGGTGTGGAGAGAAGGAAACGACTCCCTACACCAGAATGTACGTGTGCATGTCCTGGCTGAAAGTAATCCTAGAGAAATTCTCTTTGAGATGACCAAAAGTGAATTTCTAGGTCAGAACAAAAACACTTGTTCCTTTCTGGCAGTGAGAGCGCATCCGTCACCTGTTGATGTCCCAGAAGTAGTTTTCAAGAGATGTTTTTGGGATGACATGACAAACAGCAAGTGTTGAAGTCACACAAAAGCATGGAATCCTGTGTCGCAGTGAGAGTGCATCCGTCACCTGTTGATGTCCTGGAAGTAGGTAGGTAGTCCTCGAGAGCGTAGTAGCAATGAAGGTCATCTGTGAGTCGACTCAAAGCTGAGCTGAACTTATTTCTCACCTGTTGATGTCCTGGAAGTAGTCCTCGAGCGTAGCGATGAAGGTGTTGGTCATGTTGCCCTCCAGCCACTCTGCATTGCATTGCACCCCCCACCACGAGCAACCACATGAGGCGGTGTGGCACGGGCAGCCAACAGCACATCGACACATGGTTATTCACATCACACAGCGGAGGGGATGAGATGTGACAATCAATGTCTGTCAGTCAGTCAATGGCGTTTCAGAATTCGCCCTTTGGCAAAGCTTGCCTTTTTAGTCAAGCTGGCCTTTTTAATTCAGCTTGCCTTTTTGGTAGAGCTTGGCAACGACATCATTGAGGGACTCGAGGAACATGAACTCCACCGCCTGATTGGCCGCTTCCTGGACGCATGACATGGGGGATACAGCATGGGCATGGGCAGGGGCAGGGGCAGGGGCAGGGGCAGGGGCAGGGGCAGGGGCAGGGGCAGGGGCAGGGGCAGGGGCAGGGGCAGGGGCAGGGGCAGGGGCAGAGGCAGGGGCAGGGGCAGGGGCAGGGGCAGGGGCAGGGGCAGGGGCAGGGGCAGGGGCAGGGGCAGGGGCAGGGGCAGGGGCAGGGGCAGGGGCAGGGGCAGGGGCAGGGGCAGGGGCAGGGGCAGGGGCAGGGGCAGAGGCAGGGGCAGGGGCAGGGGCAGGGGCAGGGGCAGGGGCAGGGGCAGGGGCATGGGCAGGGGCATGGGCATGGTATGGTATGGTATGGGTATGGGTATGGGTACGGGTATGGGCATGGTACAATATGCAAGGTCAAGTGGCATGGTAGGTAGGTGAGGCATAAAGCTACATGGGAAGAAGCCAAGCCACGGTATGGCATGGCGTGACATGAACGTTTGTCCCTTCAGCGTCCTTTGCATCGCACTCACGCTCCTCCCCACCCCTTTCTTCTTCCCCAGACTACCAGGAGCACATAGAGCAGCAGCAGCAGCAGCTGCACTTCACCCTGCTCTCAGTTACAACAACTCCCACCACCTCAGTGACCAACCAACAACCACTTCAGACTTCATATCAACCACCAACAACATGACCCCATGACTGGTGTGAGAACCCATGCCACTTTTGGAGCGAGAGAAAGCATACCTTTGCGACCTCAAGGAATCCAGAGCATGGCTTCTGGAAGTCAATCTGTGGCCCGGAAGGAGGGGGAAAGGCAGGGAGAGGAAGGGGGGACTCGGGGAGACGACATTGGAGAGGTAGGGGCGAGGAGAGGGGTCGACGAGGGGACAATACAGCAAGGAATGAAAGCAAGCACTGCCCCAATATCAGCACCAGCACCAGCAGCACAATCACCACACCACTACAACAATCAGCAGCAGCAGCAGCAGCAGAAGTACATGCACGCATGCACACCCACCAGCTCAGCATGCTTCTGTTCAAGAGCCTCCACAATGGTGTTACCCAGCTCCACCGACAGGTCATGGCACCGCACGTTGTTGTTCACCTGGTGGGGGGGAAGGGAGGGGGGAGCGAGGAAAGGGGCAGGAAGAAGAGGTGGGGGGGGAATACGAAGGAGAGAATACATCAGGCAGTGTGCGAAACACCCTGCTCCTCCTCCCTCCAAGAACATGTCATGTCATGTCATGTCATGTCCTGTCCTGCCATGTCATGGCGCACAGACGGCACTCAAGCATGATGTGGTCTTTGCCGTTTCATCCACCCACCACGGCACAGGGCAGAGTGTTTTGAGACATGACACTTCAGTCAACTTAAAGGGAGCTCAGGCATTATTAACGTCTCCTTCTCTCACTCATTCACTCACTCACTCACCATGGCGCAGAGTGTTTCGAGGCCGATGGTGTCAACAGGCTGCTTGAGCCACTTGATCTCCTCCTCCTGGAAGTCCAGGATCAGCTGTGGGGGTGGGGGTATGCATGACGGGACGGGGCAGGAAAGAGGGTGCCATTTGGTGGTGGGGGAAGGAGTGGTGGGAGGGAGGGAACGCAGGTGTCAACAGGCTGCTTGAGCCACTTGATCTCCTCCTCCTGGAAGTCCAGGATCAGCTGTGGGGCGCATGCACGCACACATGGGACAGGGCAGAGGGTGCCAATTGGCAGAAGGGAAAGGAGGGGCAGGCGGGCGGGACAGCAGGACAGAGGGTGTCAATGGAAGGACAGGCGGAAAAAAACGCGGTGATTGTGACTCAACCCTTCACACCTTCTCGAGCCCTTGCTCGCACCCTCCTCAACCACGATGGCCCGAGTGGTCTTGAAGAGCATGAGCGAGTTGCTGTTCTCCTGCACCTGCTGCTCCTGCTGCACCTGCTGCACCTGCTGCACCTGCTGCTCCTGCTGCACCTGCTGCTCCTGCTGCTCCTGCTGCACCTGCTGCTCCTGCTGCTCCTGCTGCTCCTGCTGCTCCTGCTGCTCCTGCTGCTCCTGCTGCTCCTGCTGCTCCTGCTGCTCCTGCTGCTCCTGCTGCTCCTGTGCCTTGACTTGAGCCGCGCACACAACTCACACTTCAGAAAACAACCCCCTTCCATAGCCCCACAAACGTCACAGCCTCAGACCCCCACCCCCCGACATCCCAACAACCTTGGCGACATTATGCCATACACACACCCTCCCTCCATCCCGCTCACCTCCACGATGTCCTGTGCGGTTTTGAAGAGCATGAGCGAGTTGCTGTTCTCCTGCACCTGCTGCACCGCACCCTTTGAGTCGCCCCATTGTGCAATTCACAAACAAAACCCATAGGGACGCCCATAGGCCCACACCTCCTGCTCACCTCCACGATGGCCTGTGCGGTCTTGAAGAGCATGAGCGAGTTGCTGTTCTCCTGCACCTGCTGCACCTGCTCCGACAACAGCCGGAACATGTCCACCGCCACTGGAGTGTACAGCGGCCCCTCCTCGCCGTTAGGCGGGTTGCTCTGCACAGCGTTGGGGCAGCGGGGGGGGGGAGGTTGGGGGGAAAGGGGGAAAGGGGTGTGTGTGCGGGGGAGGGACAGCAGCCGGAACATGTCCACCGCCACTGGCGTGTACAGCGGGCCCTCCTCGCCGTTAGGCGGGTTGCTCTGCACAGCGTTGGGGCAGCGGGGGGGGGGGAGGTTGGGGGGAAAGGGGGAAAGGGGGAAAGGGGTGTGTGTGTGGGGGAGGGACAGCAGCCGGAACATGTCCACCGCCACTGGCGTGTACAGCGGGCCCTCCTCGCCGTTAGGCGGGTTGCTCTGCACAGGAGAGCGAGAGTGGGGAGGGGAGGAAGGGGGAAAGGAGGGGGTTTGGGGCGTGGTGAGGGATTGGAGAGAAAAGTGAGGAGGTGTGAAAAGAGAAGAGGAAGGAGGAGGAGGGGGGGGGAGGGGTGCGTGGGAGGAGTGGAGAGGAGAAGCGAGCGAGGAGAGGAGAAAGGAGGAAAGAGCTGGAGAGGGAGGAGTAGGTGGGTGGACAATGGGGATAGGCGAGAGAGGGATCAAGAGAGGAGAAGAACGAGGGAGGCGGATGGGGGAGAGGACAGGGGTGCGGAAACTCCCTACCCCTCCGCCCTGCTGTCCCCTCTCCTGCAACCCCTCTCCGACGCAACTAACCGAGTTCGAGGATGTTTTTAAGCCAGCCCTTCCCCTCCACTCCCTCCCAACGCCAACACCACACCCCCCCTCTCCTCCCCCCTTCTCCCACCCCTTGTCTCCCTCCCTATCCCCCTCCTCTCTCTCTTTGCGCACCTTGTCGAATTCGAGGATGTTTTTGAGCCAGCCCTTCATGGTTTCGGACATGCGCTCGGCGTACTCGTCAATGAGCGGGTCCAGGGCGCCACTCTCGGACAGCAGCATCGACACGCTGTCCTCCACGCCCAGCTGCCCCATCTTCGCCTCACACGTGTTGATCCACCCTACCAGCTGCGAGGGAGCGAGAGGCAGAGGTATGGAGGAAGAGATGTTTTGAGAAACCGCACAAAATTTTCCCGCGAAAATCAGCCCCGCACTCACAGATGTGAACCACCACCACCCACCACTCATCTTCCATCACCCATCTTCACCCATCCTCTCCCACCCCGCACCCAGTCAGCAGCCTTGCAGGGCAAGGCAACAGTCGTGTGCGCGAGTGCGTGCGCGCACGCACAAACACACGCACGCACATTGTGGATGTCGATGCTGTCAATGTCCTTGGCCCATTTTGTTCAAAAACCCTGCAGCCTTGTGGGCTGGTGGAACGGCAGACACACACGCACACGCACGCATGCACAAACACATGCACGCACCTTGAGAATGTCGATGTTGTCAATGTCCTTGGCCCGGTCGCCCAGCTTGTGCAGCATGGTGACAAAGTGCTGCGTGTACAGCTGCACAATCACCTGAAACACCTCGTACCTGGTACGGGAGCATGCGGCACATGGGAGAGCAGTGAGCGCAAAGACAAACAGCAGAGGAAGAGTCAGATTGGCGGGGGTAGGGGGAGGGGATCGAGGGAGGGGATTAAGGGAGGGGAGTGGGCGGGAAGGCAGAGAGGAGGGGGGTGGGAGGAAGGGGGGTGTGTGGGGAGAAGTAGAATCAGCGCAAGAGTGGGTTGAGATGAAACAAGGGATGACACATGGAAGGAAGAGGTGGTGAAGGGATGGGCAAGGGAGGGAAGGGTGCAGAGAGGAAAGCGATGGGCCACAAGGGAAATTGATTGATGGATGGATGGACGGATCATGGATGGATGGATGCCGGATGGATGGATGACAGATGGATGGGGATGCTGCTGGCCCGCTGCAGCACGGCGTTTTAGACAGCACAGACAGACAGGCATGTGTGACGGCTCGTCACACAAGTGCCCCTCTCTGGCCACCCCCAGAAAGGAACTCGTGGCAGTGGGAAGCAGGGGGCCACGTAGTAGACGAACGTGAGGTCCCTCCCAGGGCCTTGTAAACGTGGCTCTTGGGAGTGGAACTCACCGACCATGAGGTACCATACCAGACCCAGGGGTCTTCCTCACTCACTCATAGGCCCTTGGGAGTGGACTGTGGAGTTAAACTCACCGCGGCGGGAAGCAGGGAGCCACGTATTTGTGCACATCAGCTAAGTCGTCCACGAGCTGACGGGGGGGAGAAGGAGGTTAGGGGGAAGGGGACCGCGGGCAGAGAGAGGGGAAAGAGGAGAATACGTGAGGGTGTAGGTGGGGGTGGGGGTGAGGGGAGGAGGTGGCGGGTGGAGAGGGGGTTGAGGGACAAGAGGGGGGGATGAGTGGACGTGCAAAGGGCAAGCAAAGGAGGACAGATATGCTCAGAACAATATCGGATGTAGACAGGACGAACGGCAGGCGGACAGGCAGGCGAGCAGGCGGGAGGGAGGGTGGGTAGGCGGGCGGGCGGGGGTGAAGGCAAGCGGGCGCGGGCACAGGCGGGTGGGCAGGCGGGCAGGTGGGCAGGCAGGCAGACAGGCAGGCAGGGTGTGAGGCAGGGAGTGCTATGATATGGTACCAGCGTGGCTTCCTCCAGTGCCTTCTTGAGATCTTCATACACCAACTGTGAGGGCGAGAGACACAGAGGCCATGCCGGGGAGAAGAGCGCATGCCGGGGAGGGGGAGGAGAGGACGGGAGAGGGGAGGGGGAGTGTAAAGGGAAAGTGTCGGGGTGAAGGGGGAAAAAGGGCACATGGGTGAAGAGAAAGAGGAAGATGGTGAGGAAAAAGGGAAGGGGGAGAGGGATAGGGGAAGGTGGAGAGGAAAAAGGGACGGCGGAGGGGGAGTGGGGATGAGGGGGTGAAGGGGGAGCAGAGGCAGTGCAGCTTCTGCGGTGTGACAGGAGGAGAACCAGGCAGGATTCAAGAGGATTCAGAACGAGGTGAAGAAGAATCGAGAAAGGAAAGAAGCGAGGGAGGAGGAGAGCAGGTGGGAAGGGGAACAAGTGGGGGTGGGAGGGGGAAGGGGGGGAAGAGGGGAGGGAAGGACGGCAATGGAATGGGAAGGGATGCAGCACACACAGCACAGAGCACAGACCACTAATTACAGAGCACAGAGCAAAGAGCACAGAGAACAGGAAGCATCAGGGAGCAGCAGGAAGCAGCAGGAAGCATCAGGGAGCAGCAGGGAGCAGCAGGGAGCAGCAGGGAGCAGCAGGGAGCATCAGGGAGCATCAGGGAGCATCAGGGAGCATCAGGGAGCAGCAGGGAGCAGCAGGGAGCAGCAGGGAGCAGCAGGGAGCAGCAGGGAGCAGCAGGGAGCAACGCGGGCACCTTGTTGAGCAGCTCGTGAAAGCGGTCGTCCACCCCGAGCTGGATCTGCTGGTAGCACATGTCCTTGTACCCCGCCCCCTCTATGTGCCCGTTGCGGTCGTCCCGCCGCCCATACTCGTCGTCCTCGTCGTCCTCCTCGCCCTCCCGGTCCTTGTGCTCCCGCTCACTCTCCTCGTCCAGAATCTCCTGCATCTCCACCACCCTGCAGGGCACGAGGGATGAGAAAACGGAGGAGAGGGACGGGACGGGAGGTCATGGCCGAGAGGCCATGGACGAGAGACCATGGACGCGTATAGAAGCATCTCTTGCTCACTCTCAACGTCCTGCATCGCCACCACTATGCTGGGGACAGACAAAGAGTTGGGTAAACTGGACGGCAGTGTGGCACACATCCACCCACACAAGCACACAGGTTCTGTCTGCTCTCTCACTTTCCACTCACCGCACGGCCTGCACGAGTGTCTGGGGGCGGGTCTTGGCGTGCTTGAAGAACTCGCGGATGTACCGCCACAGTGTCTCCTCAAACCGTTGCTTCGTGCGGTTCACGTCCTCAAAGTACTCCCTGCACGCAAAAGGGCACAAGGGTGAGAGGGCGAGAGAAGCGGGGGGGTAAGTGTTGTGTGCACATCAGAACCACAGCGACTCCTCAAACCGCTGCTTCGTGCGGTTCACATCCTCAAAATACTCCCTGCATGCACAGCACTGGGGTTGGCACGAGGGCAAGAGAGCGAGAGTGCAGCGGGCAAGGGGGCAAGAGGGTGAGTGAAGCGGGATACGTGTTGTGTGCACATCCAAACCACAGCGTCTCCTCAAACCGCTGCTTTGTGCGGCTCACGTCCTCAAAACGCTCCCTGCACACACAGGCTTTCTAGACGTCAAAACTACTCCCTGCAAACAGCACGGGAGGAGTTGGCACATCCAATCTCTTAAAATGCATCCCCACACTTCACTCCATTTCACTCTTCCGATCTGTCAATTACTCTCTCCCCCCGCCCCCCTCCCAACTTTGCATCCCACTCCTGATATTTCTCCTTTCCTCCCCCACTTCCCCAGCTCCCTTTTCCCTCCCTTTCCCTCATTTCTCTCTCCCCGTCACCTCTTGGAAAACCCTACTCCACCTTCTCTATCACCCCCTCCCTCTCACCTCAGTCTACCCGCCTCTTCTGGTCGTCTCTGTGCTGCAGCCAGGGCGAAACGGCGCTTGCCTTCCAGAGCAGTGAGGCGCTGGGGGACAGCAGCAGCAGCAGCAGCGCGGGGCCGGGGCAGGGGCACACAGAGCAAGGCAACGCGGAGAGTGTACAAAAAGGAAGACCAAAGGGCCGTCAAATGGTCAGGAAATGAAAGAACGGTGGTTGCCTGTGAGAAGCAGAAGAAAAAAGCTTCAGGGATCATGCATGCGACTTGTAAGACCCAGCTAACATGATCGGCGGGCAGGACACTGGAGTAACCATGAGCCATGTGAATGTGATTAAAAGCGCGTGCTAAGGAAGGAGATGGGCAGGGAGCTGGGAGGGACGGAAAGAGCAGCCAGTGCAGTGAGTGCAGCGCAGCACACATGGGTATCACTAGCACACACACACACCATGTCATGACATAAAATGCCATGACATGCAATGCTATGCCATGTGATGCCATGCCATGCCATGCCATGCCATGCTATCACTCAACAGCAACTCTCAGCTGACCTCATACGATTTGACCAGCTCGCGTTCATCGTTGAGCGACGCCCTTGCCTCGCTGGCCTCTGTGGATATCGACAGCATGCCCTCCGCATCCTGGGGAGGCGAGGAAGGGAGTCAGAAAAGGAACGCAACGGAACAATGGGTATGCAGGTAGGTAGGCAAGCAGGCAGGCAGGCAAGCAAGAGGGGAATGTGGAAGAGTCAAGGATGGCAGCGTTCAGGGTTGTAATAGAATAACAAGGGCGTTCTAACATTAGCAGTACGCTGGCATCTGCAGATGCTGACATCACTGGCATGCTATCAGTCACTCTCCAGAATGAAGAGGTCAGTCCAACCAAACTTGGAGGGCATGGGAAAGAAAGAAGAAAGGCAACAAAAACGCATCCCATCAACGAGTAAAAGGGAGAGAAGTGGTGGGGAGCGAGAGAGGAACCGGGGAGGAGGGGGGGGGGGAGCGGAGAGGGCGGAGAGGCGGGAGGGCGCTGGGGTCGTGAGGAGGTGGTAAAATAAGCATTTTAGACTCAATCAACTATACCTTGAGGGTCTTGTTAAGGTTGTTGCGCACGATGTTGAGCTGCTTAATCTGATCGTGGTTCTGAATAAGGTTGTCGCACTCTGCACACAGGCTGGCGCGAGGGGGACGGAGTGAGAACGGGACGGGAGAGTGAGAGTGAGTGAGGGAGTGAGTATGATGGTACAAGTTCACGGGATATCCACACACATGGTGTTGTGTGCCTGTGTGTGCTCTTGTGTGAACACGGAGAGCACAGGGGCTTGATCAGCAATGAGAGGAACACAAGATTAAGCGAAGGAACTGAGGCTGGAGACGGCAAGCAGGCAGGCATGCAGGCCAGCAGCAGAGCAGAGCAGAGCAGAGCAGAGCAGAGCAGAGCAGAGCAGAGAAGAGCAGAACAGAGCAGAGCAGAGCAGAGCAGAGCAGAGCAGAGCAGAGCAGAGCAGAGCAGAGCAGAGCAGAGCAGAGCCAGTATTTCTCACTTCTCAATGATAACGAAGTTCTGCTGCAGGCGGGCGATCGTCTCCTGTGCTGCTGCCAGCGCCTCTATTCCACTGCGCGCTTGCTCCACCTGAGCAGAGGGGAGGGAGGCAATGACGGGACGAAAAGGGAACCATAACGGTTTCAACAAGGGAAAATTAGAGCGATCGAACTGGTGAGTGACGACAGCATGGCACGAGACGTTAAAAAGGTTGGGGTGAAAGGGAACGGGAACGGCGCGGGAGAGAGTGTGTGCAGTATAATATATCCAGGGGAAGACAGAAACTCCAAGCAGGGTGAGAAACAGTGCAGGGGACGACAGAGAAGCGGAAGGAGCAGGGGGTGCAGTTGAGAGTGTTTGGAAGCAAGGATGGGAGATGGAGAGAGTGTGTGGTTGGACGGAGAGGCCTACAACAGCCGAAGAAGATTAGGGGATGATGGGAGGATTGTGGGGGAAGCAAATTCGGGTGACAGAGTATGACATAATGACTGACAGGTAGCTATTTGCGCATTGCATGGACAACGAGACGGAGACGGAGACACCGACAGAGACAGAGACAGAGACGGAGACAGAGACAGAGACAGAGACGGAGACAGAGACGGAGACAGAGACAGAGACAGAGACGGAGACAGAGACGGAGACAGAGACGGAGACAGAGACGGAGGCAGAGAGAGTCGGAAACAAAGTGGGAGATGGGAGAAGCAGAGACGGAGACGGAAACAGAGAGGGAGATGGGAGAAGACAGAGACGGAGACGGAAACAGAGAGGGAGATGGGAGAAGACAGAGACGGAGACGGAAACAGAGAGGGAGATGGGAGAAGACAGAGACGGAGACAGCGACGGAGACAGCAGAGGGACGTGGGGAAGAGGCACGGGCTAGAAGACAATAGGGCATGCAGCGCACGAACGTACCTGTGCTGTCACACTGCTGCTGAGCTGAGCGTCATTGGCCTGGGGGAGACACACGACGACGGAGGGAAAGATGAAGAGGGAAAACGGCAGGAGGAGTAAGCAAAGGATAAAATGGGTGGGAGGGAGGGAGAAAGAGCGCATGTGAGAGCGAGGAAGGGAGCGGAAATGGGGCGAAGGAAGGGGGACGGATGGCCGGTAAAAAAAAGCCAGAAGCTCTTGGTGATACGCTAGTTCCTATTTCGACGCGCATGCTATACTTTTGGCGGACAGCCAATGCTTGATTTCCCAGATGGCCGCGATCTCAAAGAAAGCGAAAAAAAGAGAGGAAAAACAGAAGGGGGGGAAATGCGCGAGGCAAAAATGCCTGAAACAGTGCGTCGCCACAGCAGCAGTTGCCAGCTGCACGGCGAGTGAATGCTCTGCGCCGTTTCAAAGCTCCCCCTTTGACGTGCAAGCTGCGTGATGCGGTTGTGCGCTACACGCGGAAAATGCTTCAAAGGCATCGCTTCGTCGTGTCATCGAGCAAGCTGTTGGAGCATGGGGCTTTCGATTGATTTTTGTCGGTGCTGTGCGGTTGCGGGTGGTCGTAATGTGTGATTGTAAAGTATTGGTGTATCTTAATGCTAATACTGGTAGTAGTGCATCTGAGATCATGCGCGCTAAGATATAGAAGCTTCTCACCAAGCTAGTGTCGAGTCAGTCGGTGCGAAAGTAGCAGGAAGGCAAGTGGGCAAGCGATCTTACACAACTTAGTTTCGTCTTACGGCTACTTCTCCTATTTCTCCCTTTTATCATGTTCCGCCCATTTCTCCAGTTTCCCGTTCCTCCTGTTTCTCCTACCTGCTGCCGTTGTGCATAGTCGACGCGCAGCGCGGCCAGGTTGACCAAGTTTTCCGGGAGCGGCAGCAGCTTCGCGAGCTCTTTAGCGGCATCTTCTTTCGCCGTGATGGCCGCATCGTTCATAGAAACAGACTGCATCGTGCCGGCCTTTTCGTCTACCAGTCGCGGGGTATTTAAGGCGAGTATAAAACGTCTCAGTCACTCACTTCCCTTGAGCCTCACTCCGAGCCCCCCCCCGCTCTTACTAAACCAGTACTCTCTAGGCCTCCCCGCAACGTCTAAGGCGCCGAAGAAAGTGGTACTATCTAGTCCTCCTTGCACGTCCCAACGGGAGTCAACCAATGAACGGAACTGGTTTTTATTTATATGTCTAGCGCGTCGGCCGATGAAGGCGGAGGCGACAGAAATGCTACAATGGGGAAGAGGAAACGGCAATTTGCGACTCTCTCAAGGCACCCAGTCCTGCCGTAATGCGAGGACGATCTGAGCGGTTCGCAGGCAGAGAGGGACAATCACGCGCGCAGCCCTTCACGGCGGGTAGGATGCTGTTTTGAGATCCCTCTAGCCAGAACGCGGACAGCCAGCTCCTGAAACTACTCTCAATGACCTAGACATTGCCGCAGTTTGGCTATGATGGGATGGATGGGAGTGAGTGAAAACAGTGTTTGGATTGTTGGACTGGGGAGGAAAAAAGTTGTAAGGAGATCCCAATGCTGCAGGTGTGGGAGAGACCTTCCTTTTCAGTGAAGGCTGGCTTGGTTGGGTTGGCTACAAAGCGGATGCTGGCGAAGGGTTGTCGGGATGGGAGATCTGTTACACCGCGCCAAGCTTCGTCAGCTTGTCGTCTCGTCGTTCCAGTCTGTTACATGAGAAACGATGAGAAAACCTCTAACGGGGAGGAAGGCAACTCACGATCTTGTTACAAGCAGTCAGAAGCCAACTCTATAACTCTCAATAGATGTTACCCTGGATGTAATATGATTTCTAAGTGTCTACTTTATGCAAGAATTATACTTGCGGAAATAGGGTAGGGTACCCTAATTCTAGGAGACCCATGTGTGTCTCGCTTCATACAACACTACGTACCCATAGATCATTGAGCAAGAAACTACCTCGGCCCTGCAACCTCCACACGAGTTGTATCGTCAAAAAAAATCTCCTTCCCTTCATCCTCACCCCCATCTCCATCATCGAGTCCCTTATTCCCTACCTCCTTATCCTCTTCTGAAACATAACCCCCATCCCCTTCTCCGTTTTCCTCTTCCTCTTCCTCTTCCTCACCATCATCACCCTCACCCTCATCCTCCTCATCCTCATCCTCCTCCTCGGCCTCTCTCTCAGCGCATGCTGTCTTGCCCTTGCCGCCAGTACCAGCGGACAACAGCGCGGGGTTGGGTCTGACAATGCACCACATGCGATGGCTCTCATCCTTGGGTTTCACCTCCACTATGGCGGCGTCGCCTAGCTGCAAGACCACGGAGAAGGGAAGCGGGGGGAGGGGGAGGAAGGGGGGTGGGGGGGGGGGAGGAGATCATGGTAAATGGAGGGGTCGTAACCATGGTCATCTCAGATGTGGCATCTGGCAGCAGCATGGGACATGGGGCATGGGGCATGGGCCATGGGGCATGGAGCGTGGGACATGGGGCATTGGCCATGGGGCATGGAGCGTGGGACATGGGGCATTGGCCATGGGGCATGGAGCGTGGGACATGGGGAGTGGGGCAGCAGGGCAGGGGTGTGAAGATCAGACTGTCGCACATAAAAAATGCTATGCACCGCATGGGAAGGAACGGGAGGGTAAGGGGGGAACCGAGCGAGTGGTCGGACAATGGACTAAGGCAGATAGACAGCAGGGAGACATCAGTAGCCTGGCAGTAACATCCTAACTCAGAAGCATAGCAGTAGCACACTAGCAGCATATCAGTACCAAGCCAGACAGATGAACAAACTCAGGCAGGCACCACAAACGAGCAAAACTTCCACAATCCCTTCCCTTCCACCAACAACACCCCATCCACCCTCCACCCTCCCTCCACCCCTCACCACACCCACACACCCACACCCCTCTGTGGGGGGGGATTTACCCGTGAGAGCATGGAGTCCAGCAGTGCCTGCCCTACGGTCTGGTCGTGATCCGCAGACTTGAACGTCACTGACATCTGATCACATGCACACAAGGGATCGCAGACACACACCGTGCAGTGCACGGGTGCAGCGGAGCACGTGGATAGCGGGCAGGGGGGCAAAGGGAGCGGGGGGACAGGGGGACGGGTATGGGGATTGGGAGAAATTGGAGGATTTGGTGAAAAAATACCAGCAGGCTTGTTGTGTAGACGGTGCAGGGAGCACTGACTGAGCGAGCAAGAGAACCGACGGGGCATGTGGGGACACCTGATTCATGCTGTACCAGCACGAACCAGCTGGCGGGGGGACAGAAACGTGTGTGCTTAGTAGAAGGTGCAATGATGAATCACCGGGAAGAAGCATCAAATGCAAGGCAAACTCAGCTCTTGCAGCTCAGCTCAACATGCTGCCATTTCTCCCATGTGCAGGTCTCGATCTATTCTTGGAGGTGCCTCATAAACAGCATGTGCCCTGCCCCTCACTTCACTCCTACGAGTGCCTCGCACGCTCTCACGTGGCTTGGCTTCCCACCCACCTTCACCCGGTGGCCCCGGTGCAGGTGCTTCAGCACTGCATCAGCCTTCATGGCTACGTCCCTTGCCTCCTGGTGCACGCACATGGACGAGGGGAAGGAGGACAGAGGGAAGGACAAGGAAGGGTACTTTTGAGTCGGCTCAAATGCGACCTCGTTTTTTCCTGGTGCACGCACGAACATGGGCAGTGGAGGAGAGGGCTGTGCAGAAGAGAGAAAGGGAGGGTGGGCAGTGATATGTGTGTGTGGGCGGGAGGGGTTTTTTTGTATGTGTGGGCGTGCGTGCGCGTGCGTGCGTGCGTGTGTGTAGGAGGGAGAGTCGCTGGTCGTGTCCCCTGCCTTGTCTCACCGTTCGGCAGCTCACTCGCACTTCTTTCACCTCGTCTCGCCTCCGCTTCTCCACCTGCCACCCAATGACCCACCCAGCAAGGACAGGCAGAGTCACATAGACAGGTAAACCATACAAGCACTCAAACCAGCACACAAGCGCAAAGGGGGTTGACAAGAAGAGGAGCGCCACAGGGAAACACACATCCAGCAGTCCTCAACCCTTCTTTCTACCAACCTCATCACCTTGCCACAAGCACACCCCGTTCTCCTGCTCCAACACCCTCTCTCCCGCCTCCCACCCACCCATCCTCCTCCCACTCCTCCCCACCCCCCTTTCCCTCATCGCTCCCCCATCCCTGCCAGTCGACCCCCGGCACCTTTTTGCGGCGCATCTCCTTATCCTTCCTACGCTGCTCGAAGCGGAAGCGACTAAAGTCCATGAGCTTGCACACGGGCGGGTCAGCTCGCGGATTCACCTGCCATCCATCCATCCCCACGGGTGACGGGGCGAACACGCAGGGACCGAGAGAGGAAGGGGAGGAGGGGCGGGATCGGGGAAAGAGGAAGGGGAGAGAGGGGGAGGAGAGGAAAGAGAGAGGGGAAAGCCGGATGAGAAAATAGGAAGATTCAGAATCTAGCTGAGCATGCACCACCAATGTATGACGCACATTAGTCTTCATGCACCACCAATGTATGACGCAAATTAGTCCTCATGCACCACCAATGTATGACGCACATTAGTCCTCATGCACCACCAATGTATTCCTGAAAAATAGCAGATCAGATCAGATCGTACCTCCACCAGATCGAGCCCTGCCATACGAGCCCGGGTGAGGGCCTGTGGTCGAGGAAGCACCTCGTGAGCTGAGTAGTATGGGGTGCAACCGGGGGGGAGGGGGGAGGAGGGGGGGGGGGGGGGGGGGGGGAGGGGGGGGGGAGGTGTTCGTGGAAGGTCGGTTCTTGAGTCGACTCAAAAAGAAGGGCCTGTGGTCGAGGAAGCACCTCGCGACCTGAGTAGTATGGGGTGTGAGCGGGGGGAGGGGAGGGGGGGGAGGAGGTGTTTGTGGAAATTGGGGTGGGGAGAGGGAAGGGGGCGTGGTGTTGGAAGGAAGGGGATGGAGTAGGGGTGTGCAGGGAATGAATGATCGACAGCAGATGCATAGAGACAAGGACGGGCCGGGGAGGGACGGGCAGGGATGGATGGATGGATGGATGGATGGATGGATGGATGGATGGATGGATGGATGGATGGATGGATGGATGGATGGATGGATGGATGGATGGATGGATGGATGGATGGATGGATGGATGGATGGATGGATGGATGGATGGATGGATGGATGGAGGAAGGGAGAAAGCCTTTGGGTGGGAAGGCACAAGAGAAGACATAAATAGGCTATAGTTTGGTTAATGTGGGTTTTCAGATGGTGAATACTTTGTGCGGCATGTCACTGCTGGTGACTGGCTGACGGGAATCGGTCACCAGCCGCACCGTCCTTGCTGGCCAACTCGTTCCAAACAGTTTTCCCAAACAGTTTTTGAGGCGCCTAAAAATACGTCTGAGGGGAATCGGCCACCAGCCACACTGTCCTTGCTGGACAACTCATTCCAAACAACTCAAAACAAACAAACCATCCCTCCCTTCTTCCCTCCCTTCTTCCCTCCATCTCGCCCGCTTCCAGTCCCCACCCAGTAACGCACGCACCTTCGTCAGTCACCAGTCGCACCGTCCATGCAGTAATTGCCTCATTCACCCTCATTTCCTGACTCGGCCCCTGCCCTTGCCCTTGCGCTTGTCCCTGCCCCTGTCCCTGCACTTGCCGCTGCGCTTGCCCTTGCCCTTGCCTTTGTCCCTGTCCCTGTCCCCAGCTCTGCCCCTGCCCTTGTACCTGCCCCTGCCCCGACGCTTGCCCTTGCCCCCGGAAATGCCCCTGAGCCCCCCCGGGTGACTGTCTCTGTTGTCTATCCGTAACGCCCATATTGTGCTGCCGAAAAGGCGGCGGCGGCTGCTGCTGCTGCTGCTGCTGTTGCTGCTGTTGCTGCTGCGGTTGCTGTTGCTGTTGCTGCCGCTGGTGCTGCGGCTGCTGATTCTGGTCCTTCCCATAACCCCCGCCCTGACCCCAAAAGCCTGGGCGCCGTTGCTCCATAGGCCTCTGTTCTTGCCCCCCCACACCCATCCCTCGCCTATACCCTTCCCTTGCCCCTGCCTGTTGCCTCCCTCCGCCTCCCCATCCCTTCCCCCTTTCTTCCCCCCCTCTCTCTCCTCCCCATCCTCCCCCTCTCCCGCCTCCTCCCCCTCCTCCCGCCCCTCCCTCTCGTCCCCCTCCCCCTCCGCTACTCCCTTCCGACCGTGTGCCGTTAGCGACACTATTGGAGGGAACTTCCGTAGCAGCAGGAGGAGCAGGAGCAGCGGCAAGCACCCTGAGAGCAGTGGTATGGAGACAGGCCGCTGTCCCGGGAAAAAAGACCGGGCCACGTGGGGTTGAGAGCGGGTGGGAGGGAAAACGGTGATAAGAATAGGGCAAGGCGCGTGCAGGAGCACACATGCGTGTAAAGACGGCAGATGTGGCTGCTGCAGTGCTGTTGGCGCAGCTGTTGCGGCCGCTGCTCCCGTCGCCACTAGTGCTGTTGCTGTTGTTGCAGCTGTTGCTGCCGAGATCACTGCTGCTGCTGCTCCCGCCGCCGCCGCTGCTGCTGTTGTTGTTGGTGTTGCAAGCAGAGATCGTGGCAGTGCGAATTAGTCCCCGATCAAAGCGAGTAGTCCATGCCAGTGCAGAGGAGGAATCGCTGCGAACACGGCTGTCGCCGCCGTCGCACGCTGTCGCCGGGCGGAACGCGGCGACGGCATGGCGACAGCTTCCGATCTCGCTAGGAACGGTAGCTGCGAGATCCGGAGCTGCATCGCTCGCGGGTGGTGCGAAGAACGACGAAGATGGTAACAGGGAGCAGACGGCAGGACTGTGTGGAAGGCACGGAGAAGGAGTCGAGGGGACATAAGGTTGAGTGAAACGGGAGAGCGACGATCGAGAGCCGTGGTGCCGTAAGATCCGCGTCCCTCGCAACATTTCAGATGCAAGGGCTCCACGCGGGTTCTACGGGTACTAACTACCCGATCGGTGACTATTGAGGCAGCAGATCGGCGAACAACGACGAACCGTAGACTCGGACAGTCTGCGATCAGCAGGAATGAAGGCTTGGAGAGGTTGCTCAAACACCGCTATCTTTGGTAGAGGGGCTTGCGGGACGGGTCTAAAAATTGTTCAGGCCAAGAGCCCTTGTTTACAAAAACGCGACTGCAGAGACCTCGTTTACTGTTAGGGCGCGTGCCTTTTGGTGTAGAGGTTCAAAAATAAGGTGCCTTTTGCTGGTAACCCGATTCGTCAATTTTGTTTATGGCTGTTTGCGATGATTGTGTTTCCAAGCTCAAAGATTGATGAAATTGAAGGACAATGAACTGGGGTCGACTTTTCACGTGTCCGTTTAGCCAAACGTGAGTTCTTTTTCTCATGCACAGTGAATGTGCGACGTTTGCGAAGGTAATAAACGACACCATACCTCGTTACTGATTCCGGATTCGTTTAGGAGCTACGTCGTCAAATCGGGTAACCTAAGAAATTGGGGCGCGACTCGTGTTTTACTGTATAGAGTTCAACTTCTAAAGTCGAACTTTGTTGTGCCATGTGATTTTCGAGAGAGAAAAATCGCGAGTCGGGACCCAAAAGTTGAGATACTCGAGTACAGGTCGACCTAGGTTCAAACGTAAAAAATCGACTAAAAAACATTAGCTTTACTAGGGCGTGTAAAATGGGAACGACCAAACCCTAATGGTCTCACATTTGGGTGGATCTGGTTCATTACTATAAAAGAAAACTGATACGCAAAACACAGCAGGGGAGCAAAACAACGGAGGAAAAGTGAGTGGGGTCAGAAAGAGAGTGATTACAGAAAGAAGAGGGAAGGGGGGGGTGATAAAAGAGTGAAAGAGCAACTGCAAGCAGACGCCGGAAGACCACAATGGCACAACAGGTAGGGAACCCCATCACGACACCCCATTTGAAATTCCCCGCATCTGACTCCTCATCTACACCCTCATGTCCACCAAGTAGGGCGCCTCTGAGCGTCCCACCCAACGTCCTCCTCCATATCTTCTCGCTCCACCCAAACAACATCCGGGCCTCTCATCATCGACGCCACGCGTAACAAGTTCGCACGCGTCTGAATGCGCTGCAAAGCCACCCCTATGGCTGCCCTGAGTGACACGAGCAAATACACATAAAGACCCTTCCTCGTAACCCTCGCCGCTCATTTCGTCTTCGCCATCTCGATCTACGTATCACCGTGTTTCTTCAGCCACCGTCCAAAGCTCCCTCCCATACATCCCCAGGTCTCTGCAATGAGAGGTGTGAACTGCACTCCCCTATGCCGTTGCAAGAGCGATTTGTAATCCGCCGCCTTCCGCTTTTCTCTCTCTTTGGCGGCAAACCTCACCTTCCGGCCAATCTGTCCATGGTGCTGCGCATACAAAGAGATAGGCTCTGCAACGCTAACCTCCAGCGCATGCTCCCCCCCCTCCCTCAGTCTCCGAACCGCCACATCCACTTTCTTCCCTAGCAGCAACGTATCGTCCTCCATAGTCACAACCCCACCCGAACCTTTAGCTATCTTGGCCACCACAAACTTTAACTGCATCATGGACCCGAGAAGGTGCATATTGATGCTTGCAGCGGAGGACATGATAGGGATCAGATGGATCAACGAACTCAACCCCACAGGAACACTTGCCGGCAACATTCAGCTGCTGGATAGGGAGGCCTAGGCGCATGGCGGCACAAATGCTCTACTCGGTGCGGTGAAGGTAGCCTCGGCATGCGATGGAACGGCCCCACCCCCGGGCCTTGAAGGGATGTCAAATGGGCCAAGGAGGCATCGTCGTGGGCCATGCCTCGAGGAGACAGCAGGCTCTCAACCGCCAGGCGACAGTGTTGCATAGGGAAAAGCAGCAGTGGGGGGTCGGCGGTACACAAGGCAAAGGGCGGCATCTCCTACCGAACCGGCTATTGAAGTAGTTCCACCGCTCTCGCAAACCAGGGATTCAGCAAGGTCTTAGCCTCGTGCGTGCGAAAAAACTCCTTAAAAATCCGCTCCTCCCCTGCCACCCCAATCCGAGCAACATCGCTCACTGCCTGGCACCAATTGCAGGCATACGACAAAGGACTAAGGTCAGCTGCGGATCGTATGCCAAAGCCTCCCATTCTAGCAGAATGGTGCAGCTGCAGGCGGGCCATCTGCGACTTTTCCGGATCGTGATCCCATGTGCTGGGAGGAAACAACTGCTCAAAGCAATCCTCAAGGCTCATGTCCCTGTCTCGGAAAGCCTCCACTACCCCTGGCCGTGGGGGCATCGTTCGCGTGAGGTAAATCGGGCGCGCGGACACCGCGATCGCTAGCAGATGAGATGCAATCTGTGGGTGGTCAAGCAGGGGAAGCCATGGGACTTGTGCCTGTAGCTGCGTTAGACGGTCTCGCAGGCGAGCCACCTCCCAGTCCTCCTCTCCAATGGGGACACCTGCTACGGTGAGTCCCGTCCAGGTTTGCTGCATGTCGGGTGGAAGTGCCTCATTATTCTGCTCTCTCGCCCGGCCCACCCCTCGCTCCAAAACTTGCACTTATGCGGCTGCACCTCCAGACCAAGCCCGCCCAGTCGTTCCCGCAAGACCCTATAGGCTGCCAACACCTGCCCCCTAGGCCCCAAAATATACGTATCATCAGCGTAGCTGAGGAAAAGGAGGTCGGAGAATTCCTGCTTGGTCAGTTCCATGACCAGCTGCTGTGTGAACGCAAATAGAAACTGCCCGAATGGGTCGCTTGCCTCGAGCTCCGCTCGGAAGCCAAAGCCTCGACAAAAGGGCCCGCGCAAAAATAGAGGTCGCTAAAGGTGCCATAGAAAACCCGCAAGAATGAAATCAATCCCGCAAAAGGCGATTGACGAAGGCCTTCAAACATCTCCCGGCGATGGAAAGAGTTGAAAGCGTTTGCCACGTCAATTTCAGGCACGCACCACGTCGGGTGAGTATAGATGGCGGAACGAAAGGCATGTGCCAGTACTTCGACTTTCGACTTGGATCTGATGATTGATTGCAATTTTTTTAGGGTAGCGCGAAAAGATGGGCATTGCATTGTAGTCAACCCGAATTGACTGAAACTCATTGGTTATGTGAAAAAATAACGTGGACCACTACCAAGATCGATCCACACTAGAGGAATCAATGTTTGCATTCTTGCATTCTCCCGCAAATGTTTTTGCAACCCTATTGTACCTGCTAAACATCTTGCAACCTCTGTATCCACTCCCGGTTCGACTACTGTAACATTTATATAAACTTTTACCTTTAATTATTAGGGTGGTTCTCAGTAGGTGGCCCCATGTGCTAACGATATTGTGCGGTGGGGTTCGCTCACATGTTACGCATCTTCGCAATCGCAATAAACACTCAAATGCGCGACCATTGGGTTTGGTCGATCCCATATTATACGCCCTAAGGCGTATTTCAGTATGTGTCAAGAGCACTGTTTGTGTCATTCGAGATATGCCCTCACTTGGGTGAAGCCGACTTTGTTGTCTGATGTGCAATAAGTGCAATTGACTACGTTTCGTGGTCAACACCGACTCGGAGGAGGAAGTCGATTAGAGTGGTTTGTCGACTTCGGCGGTACCACAGCGAAGTCGACCATAGCTAAGCCAATTACGGTGAAGTTGACGGGATGCTGGCCGATGAAGTGAAGTCGGCAGACGGCGTTGAGCCTTAACGGTCGTCGACATGGCGCCGACTTACAAGTGTTATTCTCAAGTCGTTCGTGTCGGCGTTGCCTAAGGGGACGATTTCTGGTCGACCAAGCATCACCGGTCGACGAAATTCTGCTTGTGCGATAATTTCGCCCAAGGCGGTGTTGGCGAAAGTCGGCCTGTGTGATTAGCACTATGTGCTGTACAACCTGGCACATACGCAATGTGCATCACGTGCACGACATTCACCCAACCGTCTGTTGTGCAAACCTACACATACTTGGTAGGTGACATGCATGTGCACATTTGTTCACGCACAACTGCAATGCTGGCAGACCGCTCTGGTGCAGAGTTGGCACGCCGCCTTCCTGCTACGTTGGCAAGCTGCATTCGTGCTGCGCTAGATTGTCGCCTTGCTGGTTTGCTAGGTGTAATGCATTGCGTCATTGTAGTATTGACTTTGTTATTTCGACTTTGTCATGCCATTGTACTCTTATTGTTCTAACTTTTCCTAATGAAACAATTGTTGTACGAGCAGAGCACAAGCCTTAGGTAACGCGATGGTCACCCGTACAACTTGTAACGTACCACTAGTCTACTCCCGTTATAAAGTGACTCCCTGCTGTCAAATGTTGTATCTGCTACAGTTTGTTTAGGCTGTAGTGGGGTAGTTACTATGGGGTACAGTAAGTTTAGGGTTTCCTACTTGTACCCAACTCTTTCCTAGTGCAATCACTCTTGTTCATTCTGACATGGTATCACGAGCCTAGGTTGCCACCTAGGACCGCTTACTACTACGGGCCCACTATTCCGCTAGAAGCGCCCTCGTGCGCCCTACCTTACGTGCGCCCTTGTGCGCCTTTCTCTGCTCGTGCGCCCTCGTGCGCCCTTTTTCTTTCTGCTAGTGCGCCCTCGCGCGCCCCACCCTTCGTTCTGCCTGCGCTCCGTCCTGCAGCCCTCGCGCTGCCTCTTGCTGCCCTAGGCCAGTGCGCCGCCCCTGCAAGCTAGTAGGGCCCTCGAGCCGCCCCTGCAGCTGCTGACGCGGCGTCGCCCCTGCCCGCCGCGTCGCCCTGCTCACCACGTCGCCCCTGCCCGAGGCGTCGCCCCTGCCCGCGGCGTCGCCCCTGCCCTACTCCGCGCCGGGCCCCTGGAGCAGCCGCCCCTGGAGCAGCCGCCCCTGCAGCAGCCGCCCCTGGAGCAGCCGCCTCTAGAGCAGCCGCCACTGCAGCAGCCGCCCCTGGCCCCTGGAGCGGCCGCCCCTGCAGCAGCCGCCCCTGACCATTGGAGCGGCCGCCCCTGCAGCAGCCGCCCCTGGCCACTGGAGCAGCCGCCACTGCAGGAGCCGCCCCTGGCCCCTGGAGCAGCCGCCCCTGGAGCAGCCGCCCCTGCAGCAGCCGCCCCTGGCCCCTGGAGCAGCCGCCCCTGCAGCAGCCGCCCTGGCCCCTGGAGCAGCCGCACCTGCAGCCGCCCCTGGCCCCTGGAGCGGCCGCCCCTGGAGCAGCCGCCCCTGGCCACTGGAGCAGCCGCCACTGCAGGAGCTGCCCCTGGCCCCTGGAGCAGCCGCCCCTGCAGCAGCGACCGTCGCGGCCCTGTCCCTGCCCTGCACCAGCCGCCGTCACGGCCCGGTCCTGCCCTGCACCAACTGCCGCGGAGCTTCGTGCCGCGGTCGCGGCCTCGCCCTGCCACTGTAGCGGCCCCGCAGTCGCCTCCGTCGTGCGCCTGCCCTTCCCACCACTGGTGAGCACTGCCCTGCCCCTGCTGCTACTGCTACTGCTGCTCCTGCTGCTCCTGCTTCTACTACTGCTCCTGGCGTGGCCAGATGCAGCTCCAGGGCCGTCCGCGTGTGTCCCTCACGCCCCAGCAGCTTCGTGAGTGGTATGCCAGTTGGGGTTGTCGGGGTGGCAGTAGTGGGAGTCGTCCTGGAGTGGGTAGTTCGGGAGCTTCTTGTAGTGGCCCTGTGCAGCAGCAGCGTCGTCCGCGCGAGACTCTTTCGCCCCAGCAGCTTCGTGAGTGGTACGCTCAGAGTAGAGGGTCGCTGAGTAGTGCTCGCTGCCCGTACGTTATTAGCACGGGTGTCCGGACTGGTCAGCTTTGCGGGACGCGTGGTCACACAGAGTCCCGCTGCTACGCCCGTCTGAGCGACGCTTGGCGTACAGAGTTTGGCGACGACGCTGAGCTCCCCGACTGGGTGGAGCTGCTTAGGCAGAGGGTAGATATCTTTGCTCTTGACTATGATGCTATTCTCACTGCAATGTATGCATTGTCTACTAGTGCCGATGGAGCCTGTCACCTGTGTGTGCCGCCTGACCCCGGTATCCAGTCTGCTGCTCCAGGTGCCGGTGAGGCTGCCGCTCTAGGTGCTAGTGCGTCTGCTGCCCCTGGTCCTGGTGAGGTTGCTGCTCTAGGTGCAGGTGTGTCTGCTGCTTCAGGTGCTTGTGAGTCTGCGCCTACAGGTACTGCGTCTACTGAGGCACTGCACACCTTCACACTGGACTCAGGTGCTTCCCGCTGTTTCTTTCGCGACCGCACTGCCCTCGAGCAGCTCCCTAGGCCGGTTGCTGTCTCCCTGGCTGACCCCTCCGGGGGTCCGGTCCTTGCGACCTCCACCACTACCCTCCCTTGTCCTGCTGTCCCGTCCGGCACACTGTCGGACCTTTACCTCCCCTCGTTCTCTACGAACTTGGTGGCGGGTTCTGCGCTCCAGGACGCGGGTGTTCACCAGTTCACCCCTGCCTACGAGCATGTGACACACTGCACGTGTGCCCAGACGGGTCGTCACCTGGCTACCTTCACTCGGCAGCCGGGGTCGGACTTGTACACACTGACCACTGAGTCCCCTCAGGTAGCGGCGTCTGCGTCTGCGTCAGGTCAGTTGTCCGCCGCCTGCTCGTGTCGCACCCTGTCGCACCGGACGGTCCTCTGGCACCACCGCCTTGGGCACCCTTCGATGCAGCGCCTTCGTGGCATGCACTCTCGTTTCCTTGTCTTTGCTGAGCGCCGCATTGGCTTGGTCATGGAGGTCGCTCGTACCTCCTTGATCCATGCGGCTGCCCCCCATTTTCTGTGGCCGTTTGCGTTCCGGTACGCCGCGCATCAGCTCAACCTCTGGCCCCGTGTCTCCGTTCCGGAGACCTCGCCGACACTGCGTTGGACGGGAGCGGTTGGCGATGCGTCTGTGTTCCGTGTCTGGGGATCTCGTGCCTTTGTCCGCGATACATCCGCGGACAAGCCCTCCTCCCGTGTCGTTCCTTGTGTCTTCCTGGGCTTTGTCCCTGACGCGCCTGGCTGGCAGTTTTACCACCCCACCTCGCGTCGTGTCTTCCCCTCTCAGGACGTCACGTTTGACGAGTCGGTCCCCTTTTACCGTCTCTTCCCCTACCGCACTGCCCCGCTCCCCCCTCCGCCGCTCTTCCTCACGCCAGGTGCTGCTTCGGTAGACCCCCTGCCTCCCCAGGGTCCTGCTCCCTCAGGTGTTTCCCAGGTAGACCCGGTCGTGCCTGTCGAGGTAGCTGTCGGCTCTGGTCCTGCGCGAGGTACTGAGCGTGCTAAGCCTGGGCGTGCTGAGCCTGGTGGTGCTGGGTCTGGGGGTACTGCGACTGGGGGTGCTGAGCCTGGGGGTGCAGAGACTGGGGGTGCTGAGCCTGGGGGTGCGGAGACTGCGGGTGCTGAGTCTGGAGGTCCAGAGCCTGGGGGTGCTGCGCCTGGGGGCGTTCTTTCGCCCCAGCAGCTGCGTGAGTGGTACTCTCGGTACTGTCGCCGCCGCCGTGGTGCTGTGGGAGCTGGAGGTGCTACTGGAGCTGGAGCTGAGGGCGCTGAGCCTACTGGAGTTGGTGTTGCTGCTGACCCTGGGGTTGGCGCTGGAGGTGCTGGAGCCACTGGTCCTGGAGGTGCTCGTACTGGCGGTACTGGAGCTGCTGGGACTGGGGGTGCTACTGGAGCTGCTGGAGCTGGTCCTGCTGGAGGTGCTGCTGGTGCTGCTGGAGGTACTGGAGCTGTTGGGGCTGCTGGTGGTGCTGCTGGTGCTGGGGCTGGTGCTGCTGGAGGTACTGGTGCTGCTGGAGGTGCTGCTAGTGCTGGTCTTGCTGGAGGTGCTGCTGGTGCTGCTGGTGCTGCTGGAGGTACTGGAGCTGCTGGTGGTGCTGAGCGAGTTGGAGCTGCTGCTGGAGGTTTTGGTGCTGTCTCTGCTGCTTCTGGGGGCACTTCACGGCCACAGCCGTACTTCGTTCCCCTCCTTCAGCAGGTTCTTGGTCAGCCGCCTCCTCCTTGTCCTGCTCCCTCCTTAGAGTGTCCTCCGCCTGTCCAGTCACTGTCACAGCTACCTCCTGCCTCGCCACTCCCTGGTCCTTTTCCCTACACCAGTCCGACAGGCGGTCTTACGAAGCGTCGTGAGCCTGAGTCTCGTCCTGTGTCGCCTGAGTCTCGGTCTGAGTCACCTGTTCGTGCTGCTCGCACTGGTCGTCGTGTCCCGCGTCAGCGTCCTCCTGCTGTCCCAGGCACTCACCAGATGGCGCTTCGTCCTTCCACTGCTCCACAGCGTGTCCCGCCGCCCTCTCCTCCTGCGTCCTCTCTTCCTGCCCTTGCTGACCCGGAGTCTAACTCTCTTCGTGCTGCTAGTCCTACTATCACGCGTCTCCTGGCCACTGCTGTCACTGACCCTTCCTTTGAGTCAGCTGCTGCGTCTGCCTTAGTTTCTGAGCTTGTCGACTTTGCTGCTCACTGTCGTCTAGACTACGCTGCGAGTCTTGTTGCTGAGTCTGAGTCTGTCTGTCCTCCGTCCGTCGGGGGTGAGTGTGCTCTTGGCACGGACGTCCTTGAGGACAGGCAGGAGGAGTTTGAATGCTTTGCCACCGCTGTACCTCATCTCGTGTCCATGCTGATTGCACCTAAAGGAGACCCGGATGCACCAGACATCCCGACCCCGCGCTCTTACGCTGAGGCGATTGCGGGTGAGTACTCCTCTCAGTGGCAGTCAGCCATGGATGCAGAGATGGCATCCTGGAGGTCCACTGGCACTTACGTCGACGAGGTTCCCCCTCCTGGGGCGAACATCGTCAGTGGCATGTGGATTTTCAGGGTGAAGCGGCCGCCAGGTTCTCCGCATCTCTTCAAGGCTCATTACGTTGCTCGAGGCTTCAGTCAGCGAGAGGGAGTAGACTTCTTCCAGACCTTCTCCCCCACCCCGAAGATGACCACTCTTCGGGTGCTACTGCACTTTGCCGCTCAGCGTGACTACGAGCTTCACTCTCTTGACTTCAGCACAGCTTTCTTGCAAGGCAGCCTGCACGAGGAGATCTGGCTGCGCCGCCCTCCTGGCTTCACTGGGTCGTTCCCTCCTGGTACCCAGTGGAGCCTCCGGCGGCCGGTCTACGGTCTCCGCCAGGCGCCACGTGAGTGGCACGACAAACTGAGGACTACACTTGCGGCTCTTGGGTTCGCGCCTTCTACTGCTGACCCGTCGCTGTTTCTGCGCACCGACACTTTGCTGCCGCCGTTCTACATCCTCGTGTACGTCGACGACTTGGTCTTTGCCACTGCTGACACTGAGGCTCTCGCCCTGGTGAAGTCGGAGCTGCAGAAGAGACACACGTGCACAGACCTGGGTGAACTGCGCAGCTACCTTGGCTTGCAGATCACCCGGGACAGAGCACGCCGCACCATCACACTGACTCAGTCACACATGGTGCAGCAGGTCCTTCAGCGCTTCGGCTTCACCTGGTCCTCGGCACAGGCCACTCCTCTGGCTACAGGTCACTCGCTCTCAGCTCCACCTTCGGACGAGTCCGTAGAGCCGAGTGGTCCTTACCCATTGCTAGTTGGCTGTCTCATGTACCTGATGACTTGCACTCGTCCTGACCTCGCGTACCCTCTTGGCCTTCTGGCTCGCTACGTGGCTCCTGGACGGCACCGAAAGGTGCACATGGATGCTGCTAAGAGGGTACTGCGCTACTTGTGCAGTACATCAGGCATGGGACTCGTGCTTGGAGGGAGGAGCTCAGTTGTCCTCACTGGGCACTCAGATGCTTCTTGGGTTGACGACCAGGCTACTCAGCGGTCGTCACAGGGTTACACCTTCAGCCTTGGCTCTGGTTCAGTTTCTTGGCGTTCTACACGTTCGTCTTCAGTTCTCAGCTCCAGTTGTGAGGCTGAGATCTACGCCACAGCCATGGCTGCACAGGAGTTACGCTGGCTCACCTACCTGCTGACTGACTTGGGAGAGCGGCCTCGTTCTCCTCCAGTGCTGTAGGTCGACAACAAGGCTACCATTGCCTTGTGTGAGGAGCACAGACTGGAGCACAGAACGAAGCACATCGCTCTGCGTTACTTCCTGGCTCGAGAGTTGCAGCAGCGTGGTTAGCTTCGTCTGCGTTACGTGGCCACTCGGGCCAACACTGCTGATATATTCACCAAGGCACTTCAGTCTGGTGATCATCAGCGTATCTGCACTATGCTAGGGCTTGTGCCCACTTTTCCTCACTTGCTGTAGGCTTTGCTTGTACTGTGATATATATATAAATATATATATATGCATGCTTGCTTTGCTAGGTAGAGATCACTGTGCTGTTTGTGTTGCATATATGCCTCTGCATGTGGACTGGCCCTGTCGCCCTTTGCTTGTGCTCAGAGTGTGTGGTGACGTTGTGATCCACCCTGAGCTTGCTTTGCCTTTCTTGACTGGTCTTGTGACCCCTTGCTCTCCCCCACTTTGCCTATGGGGGTGTGTCAAATGTTATATCTACTACAGTTTGTTTAGGCTGTAGTGGGGTAGTTACTATGGGGTACAGTAAGTTTAGGGTTTCCTACTTGTACCCAACTCTTTCCTAGTGCAATCACTCTTGTTCATTCTGACACCTGCATGCGTTTTGCTATAATTTTTATAGAACAACAAAACACGATAAATGATAGTGTTGAACCTATTGGTTCACAAGGACAATTACTTCCATTACAAAAATATTTTTTGAGATAGAAACAGTCTGGAGGGGCTAAAGCAACTGGTTGACTACCAGATAGTACAAGCGTAAGTCGGAAAGCTAAAGCTGGCTAGGCTTAGGAGCCATGGCTAGAGTAGCTTAGTAGCTTAGGTTTAGGGTTGAAGAGGAATGTCGAGAGAGTTCAAAAGGAGAAAAGGTGTTCAATAAAGAGAGAAGGTACAAGGATATAGGCAAAGCAAGCATGGTGCACCACTAAACAATGTAACACTACACTAACTACTGCTACAAGCAGTTTATATAAGAAATATATTTCAACAGCGTATGGGTCCACGTAATTGTATAAAAATATGAATGGAATGTACACACGAATGATAGATGAGCGTGTGGAAGGTTCACGTCGTAGTTGAATGACGTTTGGGACCAATGATAAGGGTGGGATGGGATGGTACGTAGGATCAATAAAATGAGTATGCAGAGCATGTTTGAGAGATTGTGGTTCCATAGAAGCAATGGCTCTGCAAATAACCATATTTTTTCTAACGTATTGCAACTATATGGATATCTGGAGCTGTTGTTATTGGGGATCCATATATTTCCCCCCCATTTTTGGGTTGTGTAGCAACCCCTTTACATTTGGTAGCACTTTTTTAGGTCGACTCGAATGAACAGTGCACCTTTTTGTCATTTTCACGTCTGAAGCACTCGCTTTAACGTTTTGAGAACGTATGCTTCAAATGTGTGGAGATGACAAGCACTGCTACACAAGAGTCTCCAATAAAAAGGGAAACCAAATGAGACCAATTGTTCCATTATCGTCGATAAATACGGCGAATGGAAACAATTGGTAGCCTCGCAATATTTTACGGTATACATCACACAATTGACGAGACAATAAGTTCAACGTGGATGCAAATTACAGTATTTGCATCTACCGCATAGAACATGTGCAAAACGACACTCAACAACACTATAAATGTCATAAAGTGAATGGCAAAATGCATCAGTGCTACAAAGGCGATGGATCCGGTATGCTAAGGCGAGCAACGCTGCCCCAACAACGATCTCCACCTCAATTGCAGAGCTGACACACTTTAACATGACACTTCACAACAAACACGGACGAGCACATGCGATATTGTACTGGTACAACGACGACAACGCATAACAATAATGAGTGTCTTGGGGAGAATGCTGAAATGCATCGCTGATGCAACAAAGGTTGGTCTGGCACGCTAAGGCTATTGCCCCACCGGCGATCACAACCTGAGTTGCATACACGAGACACTTCAGCACACGCCTTGAGACATACACAAAACGAAACGAACAACACGATTGCACATACTTATCGCACACAGGCTCACACACTCACATACACACTGACACGCACGCAAACAAGCACAGATACATACGGATAGTCAACACCCAACCATCATGAAATTTAGCTATTAATAAATAATCACTAGCCAATCACCCCTTACCCTCCCTACACCCCTCCCTCCCTCCCTCCCTCCCTCCCTCCCTCCCTCCCTCCCTCCCTCCCTCCCTCCCTCCCTCCCTCCCCACCTCCCTCCCTCCCTCCCTCCCTCCCTCATCTCCCTCCCTCCCTCATCTCCCTCCCACCCCCTCCCTCATCTCCCTTCTCTGCCAAACAAAATCAACGAATGCAGCTCACGCGCCCTGCACAAAGCAAAAACAGAGAATGCAAAGAACGCGCCCTGCACAAGAGAAAAGCAAACACAGAGAATGTTCACACACAATACAAAAAAATCAATAAAACGCATAATGCTTCCCCACGAGGAGGCCAAGCAGGAAACTTGACAAGCAATGGAATTTTGACAACTCAGAGGTAAAATGGTGTGGCACCACAGTACTACGCCAACATGATGCAATACATTACAGCCACCCTCACGTTCAACTTCACAAGCATGCTCCGCTCACTCTTGTACTCAATCTTGCACCCACTCACACACAGACACACAAAGACTCTCAACTTTCTTAGACACTCTCTCAGAAACAAACACACAAACCTACACGCTCTCTCACGCGCTTTCTCACACGCACTCTCTCGCACACTCCCACGCGCACTTTCACGCGGACTCTCACGCGCTCTCTCACGCGCTCCCTCACGCGCACTCTCACGCGCACTCGCACGCGCACTCTCACGCCCTATCTCACTCGCTCCCTCACGCGTCTCTCGCGCGCTCACTCATGCGCACTCTCATGCGCTCACTCACGCGCACTCTCACGCGCTCACTCACGCGCACTCTCACGCGCCCTCTCAAGCGCTCTCTCACGCGCTCCCTCACCACGCGGCCTTTCATGCGCTTCCTCCCCTGCCCTCTCACGCGGCCTCTCACGCGCTCCCTCACCTGCCCTCTCACGCGGCCTCTCACGCGCTCCCTCACCTGCCCTCTCACGCAGCCTCTCATGCGCACTCTCACGCGCACACGCACTGTCACACACTCTCTCACGCGCACTCTCACGCGCTCTCTCACACGCACTCTCTCGCACACTCACGCGCTCTTTCACGCGGACTCTCACGCGCTCTCTCACGCGCTCCCTCACGCGCTCTCTCACGCGCACTCTCACGCGCACTCTCACGCCCTATCTCACTCGCTCCCTCACGCGTCTCTCGCGCGCTCACTCGCGCACACTCTCACGTGCTCACTCACGCGCACTCTCACGTGCCCTCTCACGCACCCTCTCACGCGCTCTCTCACGCGCTCTCTCACGCGCTCACACAGACACACAAAGACTCTCAACTTTCTTAGACACTCTCTCAGAAACAAACACACAAACCTACCCGCTCTCTCACGCGCTTTCTCACACGCACTCTCTCGCACACTCCCACGCGCACTTTCACGCGGACTCTCACGCGCTCTCTCACGCGCTCCCTCACGCGCTCTCTCACGCGCACTCTCACGCGCACTCTCACGCCCTATCTCACGCGCTCACTCACGCGCACTCTCACGCGCTCACTCACGCGCACTCTCACGCGCTCTCTCAAGCGCTCTCTCACGCGCTCCCTCACCACGCGGCCTCTCATGCGCTTCCTCCCCTGCCCTCTCACACGGCCTCTCACGCGCTCCCTCACCTGCCCTCTCACGCAGCCTCTCATGCGCACTCTCACGCGCACACGCACTGTCACACACTCTCTCACGCGCACTCTCACGCGCTCTCTCACACGCACTCTCTCGCACACTCTCACGCGCACTTTCACGCGGACTCTCACGCACTCTCTCACGCGCTCCCTCACGCGCTCTCTCACGCGCACTCTCACGCGCACTCTCACGCCCTATCTCACTCGCTCCCTCACGCGTCTCTCGCGCGCTCACTCGCGCGCACTCTCACGCGCTCACTCACGCGCACTCTCACGCGCTCTCTCAAGCGCTCTCTCACGCGCTCCCTCACCACGCGGCCTCTCATGCGCTTCCTCCCCTGCCCTCTCACGCGCTCTCTCACGCGCTCCCCCACCTGCCCTACATTTGGCACGGCGCCATCGCGCCAACGCCATCGCGCAAGGCGCCAGCGTGCACGGCGCCAGCGCGCACGGCGCCAGCGCGCACGGCGCCATCGCGCACGGCGCCAGCGCGCAAGGCGCCAGCGCGCAAGGCGCCAGCGTGCACGGCGCCAGCGCGCAAGGCGCCAGCGCGCACGGCGCCAGCGCGCACGGCGCCAGCGCGCATAGGCGCCAGCGCGCAAGGCGCCAGCGCGCACGGCGCCAGCGCGCACGGCGCCAGCGCGCAAGGCGCCAGCGCGCACGGCGCCAGCGCGCATAGGCGCCAGCGCGCAAGAAGCCAGCGCGTTAGGAGCCAGCGCGCACGGCGCCAGCTCGCACGGCGCCAGCGCGCACGGCGCCAGCGCGTACGGCGCCAGCGCGCAAGGCGCCAGCGCGCAAGGCGCCAGCGCATTAGGCGCCAGCGCGTTAGGCGCCAGCGCGCAAGGCGCCAGCGTGCAAGGCGCCAGCACGCACGGCGCCAGCGCGCACGGCGCCAGCGCATTAGGCGCCAGCGCGTTAGGTGCCAGCGCGTTAGGCGCCAGCGCGCACGGCGCCAGCCCGCACGGCGCCAGCGCGCACGGCGCCATCGCGCACGGCGCCAGCGGGCAAGGCGCCAGCGCGCAAGGCGCCAGCGTGCACGGCGCCAGCGCGCACTGCGCCAGCGCGAACGGCGCCAGCGCGCATAGGCGCCAGCGCGCAAGGCGCCAGCGCCCAAACAGCCAGTGCGCTAGGCGCCAGCGCGTTAGGCGCCAACGCTATACGCGCCAGCGTGCTAGTTCCCGCGCGAACTCTATCCTCGCTCGCCCTCTCTCCCTCTCTCTCCAGAGAACTTACGAAAAAATGTACGAAAGTAAATTATTTTTTCAAAGAGGAGGAGAAATGGACCGGGAAAGGACAACGTACCTGAGAATCACGGTGCCTCAGAGGTAGATTCGCGCTCGCCCACCAGCTCGCGCTCCTGCAGCTGCTGTCAGTGGCGACGGCGGGATGAGCGGGGGAGGCGACGGTGGGATGGGAGGGGGGGGGGGGGACGGCAGGCTAAGGGATACGACAGCAGGCTACGAGGGAGGCGATGGCGGGACAGGAGGGAGAAGGTGGGGTGGCAGAAGGAAGCAACGGCGGTGAGAGGGAGAGGCGATGGCGAGAAAACAAAACAGGAGAGGTGGATGGCTAGATGGGTGGTGGTTGCGACGGCAGGATGAGAGGCAAGGAGGGAGGAGAAGGTTGGGGTTTGAGGAAGTTGCAACAAGGTGCCACAAATTGAAGCTGCTTGGAGCCGAACAAAATCTGGAAGTTGGGGCAACTGCCAAAAAAGTCAAGCCATCAGTAAAAGTGGCATGAAAAATTTCTATATCGAGTCTAAAACAAACACTAGGGGTCAAATTGCAAACCAGTCAAAATTTGGGCACCGGGTAAATAAAAACAATCAGACATCTAGATTTGGAAGCTAGTGTCACGTGAAATACTGTAGACGCATAATGACATTACATATCCATCCAAGCATTTGAGTCATCTTCAAAACAGCTTATTGTAAGAACCTGATACAGCAATACATGATAAGTTACTTACAAACATTAGTGCTGGAATAATATTACATTGTTTCTGAATCGTTACATATTTCTAAATCAAAACAAAAACAAGAATTTGAATATAACTTGATCCGACAATACTAACAAACAGTAATTTTGTTTTGATAAGTAGGAAGTAATTGGGTGTATTGCTTGAAATAAATACTACGTATCTCGTCAAAATATTAAAACTAAAGGCGTAAGTAACTACGCAACCCTTCCGACGTTAACGTCGAATCTTGTTTGGTTGAACAGCAGGTGCGACGTGGGGAAAGGGGAGGGGAGGGGAGGGGACTTGTCGGTTGAAGTCGAGCCGCAATGTATTGGAACAGATGGACACTGACAGGGGAAACATGGAGGTCGAATGAAATTGCACCATTCGAAGCGAAAGTTTCATTGACAAGCCCGCCGCGAGTGCATCGCAGAAAAACCTCCACCGATTTTGACGCGCTGCCGTCTCACAAGTTACAGCTAGGCCTCCTTGGCTGTTGTGACGCTCATTTCCTTTTGATAAACTGTACGCAAGTTGAACCAGCCATTGACAAGTTTCATACGCAATATGTTTACTTAATTTATATTGCCGATTTGTCAACCTGCCACAAGTTAGTGGAGCATATTCTAGAGATGGCGCAGGTATTGGACCCACATTGGTGTCGACGAGCCTTCGCACCAACTATTTCGAGGCTGCAATTCAGGGAGGGGCCTTCTGGTTCTGCGGAGAACGAATGGACAGAATTGCTTGCGAGGCTTCTTGTTACGAGTGCAATTGAGTAAACGAACGAGAATTGCACTATCGAAGCAAGAGTACAATGAGCGAAGGCATGAGCGAAGAATATATAGCGAAACTACAGTGGTAACGGTAATGGACTGTGGTTGTCGCGCGACGGGCCTGGGACTGAGGTTGGGAAAAGTGTCGAAGCGGAGGCCCGGAGCGCGGGTTACCCGCCGAGCCGTGAGGTCGGGGTGCGACGTGCGAAAGTGGCGGGCGGATTGTCGATGCGAGGATGGCGAGTGGTAACGGTGCTGACTGTGGTGCTACAGTGATGTACGCGTTGAGCAGGGATGCGAAGTAAGGAAAAAGAGATTTTCCTTACACTACCCCCCCCCTAAGAAGGTCCTCCTTACGAAAGTGCGTGTACATCCCTGAAGTTTCGGCTGCGCAGATACTCGGTGAGGACGGGGTGGTTTTCGATTCTGTCCAGGGGAACCCAATTATCTTCGGTGGGTGTACGGTCTTTCCAGCGAATCAGGAATTCGACCCTTCGGGCTCCTCGAGGGTCACGAACTCGGTGGCTTAGGATTTTTTCGGGGGTGATGATTTGTTCAGTTGGCGGTCGTGTCATGCTGGCTGGGCGATTGCGTGGCAGTTGGCTCGTGGACGGGACGTAAGGGCGAAGCAGGCTGACATGGAATGAGGGGCTGACGTACCAGTCAGCAGGGAGGAGGAGGTGGGCGGTGACAGGTGTGAGCATGTGGCTTATGCGAAATGGCCCGCAGTATCGGGGGCGGAGTTTCGGGGTGATGGGCAGTCGGAGATTCTGGGTGTCGAGCAAAACTAAGTCGTCGGGCTGGTAAGTGACAGGTCTGCGGTGGCGGTCGGCGTTACGTTTAGCGATGATGTTAGCTTTTTTAATTGCGTCTGCTGCCCTGGTCCGTGCTGCTTGCAAAATTTCGGCGAACTGTTGTGCGCGTGGAACCGGGTTGTCGGGATTCGGGGTCATGGGTACTGTTGGGTCTTGTCCGTAGTTTAGGTAAAATGGTGACTGTTGGGTCGTGGCGGATGGGGCGTTGTTGTATGCGAATTCGATGAGCGGCAGTTGCTGTTCCCACGTGTTTGGGTCGTCGCACGTGGCCCGGATGAGCTGTTCCATGGTCTGGTTTGTCCGTTCTGTCTGTCCGTCTGTTTCGGGGTGGTATGATGAACTGAACTGTAGTCGCGTGCCGAACTGCTGCCACAGGTTCCGCCAGAAGTTGCTGGTGAACTTCGTGTCTCTATCGCTGATGATTGATGCTGGTATCCCGTGCAGTCGAACGATGGTGGAGATGAAGAGGCGGGCTGTTTCTTCGGCTGTGATTGATTTTTTGCAGGCTGCGAAGTGTGCCATTTTCGTCAGTCGATCGACGACGACCAGGATCGCGTCATTCCCACTCGCCCCGGCCGGTAACCCCGTGACGAAGTCCATCGTCACCTGCTGCCAAGCACGCTCTGGTGGTGGGATCGGCTGCAACTGTCCCGCCGGCCGCTTCCGTGATGACTTCATGATCTGGCAAGTGGGGCACGATGCCACGTGTCGCTGCACGTCGGTCAACATTTCGGGCCAATAATAATACCGCTGCAGCTGCTGCCGTGTTTTCTCTACCCCGAAATGTCCCGAGGTAACCCCGTCGTGTGCATCCTGTAATAGAAGTTCCCGTAGCAGTGTGTACCCTGGTACCCAGATGCGGTCGGTCCCGGCTTTTACGTAATAGACTCCCTTGGCTGTTGCAAACTGCTGCGAATTTCCTCCTGTGAAGAATGGGTCTGTTAGATATCCGTGGGTAAATAGTCCTGTCAGTAGCGGGCTGGTCTGGGTGAGTAGTATCGCGTGGATTTGGGCAGTGGGGCGGGTCAGTGCGTCGGCGATGTTCGAGGCTCCTTTTTTATAGGTGACCGTGTAGTGGAAATTTGACTCGAGAAAATCGAGCCAACGAATCTGTCGTGGGTTGAGGTGGGGCTGTGCGCGGAGGTACTGTAGTGATCGGTGGTCTGTCCGTACTGTCACGTCTGCGCCGGTCAAGTAGCAGCGCCACACTTTGAACGCATGCACGATCGCGAGCATTTCGCGGTCGTGTATCGGGTAATTTCGCTCGGGCGGATGCAGTTTTCGTGACTCGTATGCGATGGGCTGTAGGCCGTTGCCGAAGTCCTGTAGTAGTACGGCTCCAATGGCGATGTCGCTTGCGTCAGTAACAACCTCGAAAGGGCGGTGTGGGTCGGCGATGCGCAGGACGGGTGGTGAACAGAGAACATTTTTCAGGGCAGAGAAGGCAGCATGCTCTTTCTCCCCCCACGTAAAGATGACCCCCTTGCGCAGTAAATCAGTCAGCGGGGCGGTCAACTGTGCCATGTCGGGGACGAACCGACGCACATAATTAACGAACCCTAAAAAGCTCTGCAGCTCCGTGATGTTGGTCTGGGGACGCCACGCTTTTACCGTATCCAGCTTCTTTGGGTCGATTTCAACTCCAGCCTCCGAAATAACGTGCCCCAAAAATTCTAACCTATCCTGGAAGAACTCGCACTTGGAACCCTTGGTCAGTAGGCGATGCTCGTTTAAAACCTTAAAAACCGCTTCCAGATCCGCTAAGTGCTGCTGCTTGTCCCGACTGTAAACTAGGATGTCATCGAGGTAAACTATGACGCATTTATCTAAGAGCGGCCTAAATGCCTCGTTCATGGTCATCTGAAAAGTCGCCGGTGCGTTGGTCAGCCCGAAGAGCATTACCATGTACTCGAACGACCCGTACCTAGTCCTAAATGCTGTCTTGGCGCAGTCCGATGGTTCGACCCGAATCTGATGGTAACCCCCCGTAAGTCTATTTTCGAAAACACCCGTGCTGTTCGCAATTGGTCGATCAGTTCGTCGGCGCGAGGAATGGGGTATCGCGACTTGACTGTTACCCTGTTCAGTGCTCTGTAGTCGATACACATGCGGAAACCCCCGTCTTTCTTCGGCGTGAACAGTATCGGTGCGGCGAATGGTGACGAGCTTGGTCGGATTAATTTTTTCTCTAACAAGTAATCTAACTGCTTCCTTAGCTCATCGAGCTCGGGCTGTGTCAGTCTGAACTGGCGCTGTACGGTTGGTTGTGCCCCTGGTTCTAATTCGATTCGGTGGTCGTGTGCTCGCTGAGGTGGCAACCCTGTCAGATTTATATGACAGAGCTACTGTAGGCTATAGTGGGGTAGCACATATGGGGTACAGTTTTCTAGGGTTTGCATTTGTACCCAACTTTCCCTTAGTCATTTCATTCCTTGTTTCTTCTCATGGTATCGAGCAGGTTCCCTAGTGGGAACGATTCCTAGGGCCCACCACCACGAAATTTTTTTTCCTGCCCGGAGCGCGCTTCGCTCGGGCCCGAGTCGCGCCCTGTGTGCTCTCCCTACCGTCGCGCCCTTGCTAGGCCCCTCACGGCCCCGTCGCGTCGCCCTTAGCGGCCCCCTCACGGCTCGTCGCGCCGCCCCTTACGGCCCTTCGTGCCGCCCTTACGGCCCGTCGCGCCTCCCTTACGGCCCCTCGTGCCGCCCCTTACGGCCCCTCGCGCCGTCCCTTACGACCCTCCGCGGCCCCGCCACCTACCTGTGCGGCCCCGCCACCTACCTGTGCGGCCCCGCCACCTACCTGCGGCCCCGCCACCTACTAGCGGCCCCGCCACCTACCTGCGGCCCCGCCACCTACCAGCGGCCCCGCGACCCTCCGCGGCCCCGCCACCTACCTATGCGGCCCCGCCACCTACCTGTGCGGCCCCGCCACCTACCTGCGGCCCCGCCGCCTCCTCTCAGCGGCCTCGCCGCCTCCTCCCAGCGGCCCCGGACGCCGCCCTCTCAGCGGCCCCGCCGCGCCGCCAAGCAGCCGAGCCGCCGAGCCGCCGAGCCGCCCAGCAGCCGAGCCGCCCAGAAGCCGAGCCGCCGAGCCTCCCAGCAGCCGAGCCGCCGAGCCGCCCAGCAGCCGCGCCGCCGAGCCGCCCTGCAGCCGAGCCGCCGAGCCGCCCAGCAGCCGAGCCGCCGAGCCGCCCTGCAGCCGAGCCACCCGAGCCGCCCTGTCCGGTAAGAGCAGCGCCTCTTTCACAGCACTGCCCTCACCCTACTGTTTGCGCTGCTAGTCTACTGCTGTCATGGCTACCCCTAGTGTCCTCGCTTTTGACGCTGAGGGTCGGGCCATTGACTTTGACGTCTGGATAGATGACCTGCAGCTTTTCTTACAGTGCGACAGAGCAGACGGCCTCTCCCTCTTTGACCTCACTTCTGGTGCCTCCCCTGCCCCCGCTGCTGATGTTGACGCCACTGTTCGCTCACAGTGGGCCACGCGCGATGCTGCTGCACGTCTTGCTGTGCGTCGCCACCTGCCTACCTCTGAGCGTGCGCACTTTAGCCAGTACAAGAGTGCTCACACCTTGTACGACGCTGTAGTTGCGCGCTACTCCTCCCCTGCCACTGCTGCACTGAGCCGCCTCATGCTACCGTACCTCTTCCCTGACCTTGCTGCCTTTCCCACAGTCGCTGACCTCATTACGCACCTCCGCACTAGTGACACTCGCTACCGTGCTGCGCTTCCTGCTGAGTTCTGCGCCAAGAACCCCCCCCCCCATGTACATCACCCTCTACTACATAGTCACCCGGCTCCCTGACTCCCTTCGCGTAGTCAGGGACCACTTCCTCTCAGTTTGCCCCACCACCCTCACCGTTGACCTCCTCGAGAAGTCCCTCCTAGCAGCAGAGAAGAGCATAGTCGCTGTAGGAGCCTCTCGTGGTGACCCTCGCACCCCCATCTTTGAGGGGTGTTCCCCCTCCCCCCTTTTGCCCTCTGTTGCCTCTGCTGCTGCGGCCGACCTCGTTGGGCTTGAGTCGGTCGGTGCGGCGTCTACCCCTAGCGGGAGACGCCGCCCTGGCAAGGGCAAGGGGGGCAGGGGCACTGGAGGAGCTAGCGGGGGCGGTGGAGGCGGCGGTGGAGGCAGTGGAGGGGGTGGGGGTGGCGGTGGGGGTGGTGGTGGGGGTGGAGGTGTCGGTGGCGGCGGTGGAGGCGGAGGCGGCGGCGGCGGTGGCGGTGGGAGCGGAGGTAGCGGCGGTGGAGGAGGCGGCGGCGGAGGAGGTGGAGCTGGTCGGGGTGGCGCTGCGCAGAGGGTCGGCTCCGGTGGTAGTCAGCGCCAGCAGCAGCAGCAGCAGCAGCGCACTCGTGACATCCCCCCCCCTCAGCAGCTCCGTGAGTGGTACGCTGCACGCCAGCGGGGTGGGGGTACTGGTCCGTGCACCTACGTCCTCCGCACCGGCGACCGCGCGGGTGACCAGTGCGGGGGTGCGCACTCCACCCAGCGCTGCTTTGGCCGCCTGACGGACGCTTGGCGTCACCAGTTCCCTGAGGCCACTGAGATCCCCCGCTGGGGTGAGCTGTCTAGGGCGGGTGTCGCTGTCTTTGACCTTGACTTTGATGCTATTCTTGCTGCTATGTATACTGTGACTATTAGTGATGAGGGTGACTGTTACCGGTGTTTTCCGCCCGACCCGGGCATTGAGACTGCTGCTCTAGGTACTGGTGAGGCTGCTGCTCTAGGTGCTAGCGAGGCTGCTGCTCTAGGTGCGTCTGCTCCCTCAGGTGCTGGTGAGTCTGCTCACTCAGGTTCTGCGTCGGCTTCGGCCTCCCACACCTTCACCCTTGACTCGGGGGCTTCTCGCTCCTTCTTTCGAGACCGCACCACACTCACGCCGCTTGGCCGGCCAGTTGCGGTCTCTCTGGCAGACCCCTCTGGGGGTCCTGTCCTTGCTCACTTCTCCACTGTCTTCCCGTGTCCGGCGGCCCCCTCTGGCACCCTGTCTGGTCTTTACCTCCCCTCGTTCTCTACGAACTTGGTGAGTGGTGCTGAACTACAGGATGCAGGGGTTCACCAGTTCACTCCTGCGAGTCAGCGGGTGACCCACTGCACGGACGCTCGGACTGGCCGACACCTGGCCACGTTTACCCGTCGGCCGGGGTCGAGCCTGTACACCCTGACCACTGCGTCTCCTCCAGTCACTGCGTCTGGTCAGGTAGCTGCGTCGGGTCAGGTGTTTGCTGCAGCGTCCAGGTCTGGTCCTGAGTCTGCCCCCTGTTCGTGTCGCCTCCTGTCTCACGAGACTCTCCTCTGGCACCACCGCCTTGGTCACCCCTCCCTGCTTCGTCTCCGAGGCATGGCCTCCCGTGTCCTTGTCTCTGGTCTTCCCCGGTCCCTCCCTCCCCTTCCTCCGGGGCCTGGCCCTACCTGCGTCCCCTGTGTCGAGGGGCGGCAGCGGGCTGCCCCTCACTCCTCCCAGTTTCCTCCGACAGAGGCCCCGCTGCAGACGCTTCACATGGACGTGTGGGGCCCGGCCCGCGTCCGTGGACAGGGTCACGAGCGCTACTTCCTGCTGGTGGTTGACGACTACTCGCGTTACACCACAGTCTTCCCCTTGCGCAGCAAGGGTGATGTCACTGAGGTGTTGATCGACTGGATCCGCGCAGCTCGTCTCCAGCTCAGGCAGAGCTTCGGCTCAGACTTTCCTGTTCTGCGTCTGCACTCTGACAGAGGTGGAGAGTTCTCCTCTGGCCTTCTGCGAGCCTACTGTCGTGCGCGAGGCATCCGCCAGACCTTCACGCTTCCGGACTCTCCACAGCAAAATGGGATTGCTGAGCGCCGCATTGGCATGGTCATGGACGTCGCCCGTACGTCCATGATGCATGCGGCTGCCCCCCATTTTCTGTGGCCGTTTGCGGTTCGGTACGCGGCGCATCAGATCAACCTTCACCCTAGGGTCTCCAGGCCGGAGACCTCCCCAGCTTTGCTGTGGACGGGGAAGGTTGGCGATGCGTCTGCGTTCCGTGTCTGGGGATCTCGGGCGTTTGTCCGCGACTTGTCTGCGGACAAGCTGTCCCCTCGTGCTGCTCCTTGCGTCTTCCTTGGCTTCCCCCCTGACGCGCCAGGGTGGCAGTTCTACCACCCCACCTCTCGCCGTGTTCTGTCCTCCCAGGACGTCACGTTCAACGAGTCGGTCCCCTACTACCGCCTCTTCCCCTACCGCACTCCGTCCCTCCCCCCACCACCGCTCTTCCTTGTGCCAGGTCCCCCCCCGGTAGACCCCCTCCCCCCTCAGGGTCCTGCCCGTTCAGGTGTGTCCCAGGTAGACGCAGTCGAGCCTGTCGAGGTTACTGGTGACTCTGGTGCTGCTGAGGGTGCTGAGCCTGGGGGTGCTGACGCTGGGGGTGCTGAGCGTGTGGGTGCTACGCCTGGGGGTGCTGAGCCTGAGGGTGCTACTACTGGGGGTGCTGAGCCTGGGGGTACTGAGCCTGGAGGTGCTACTACTGGGGGTGCAGAGCCTGGGGGTGCTGAGCCTGGGGGTGCTACGCCTGGAGGTGCTGAGCCTGGGGGTGGGGAGCCTGAGGGAGCTGGGCCTGCTTGTGTGGCGTCTGGCGGTGCTGAGCCTGGAGGTTCTCCGGGTGCTTCGTCTCGGCGGGAGCCACTCTCTCCACAGGAGCTGCGCGAGTGGTTTGCCCGGCGCTGGAGGCGTGCTGCTGGTGCTGGAGGTTCTTCGGCTACTGAGGGTGCTGGTGCCGCGGGTCCCGGAGGTGCTCGTACTGGGAGTACTGGAGCTGCTGGGCCTACGGGTACGACTGGAGCTGGAGCTGCTGAGGGTGTTGACGCTGAGGCTACTGCTGTCGGTCCTGGAGGCGGTCCTGCTGGGGGTGCTACTGGTGCTGCTGGAGGTACTGGAGCTGGAGGTGCTGCTGGCGCTGGTGCTGCCGCTGGGGGTACTGGTGCTGTCCCTGCTGTGTCTGGAGTCGCCGCGCGGCCTCGGCCGTACTTCGTTCCGCTCCTTCAGCAGGTTCTTGGTCTCCCGTCTTCTACTGGTCCTCCTCCTCCCTTAGAGTGTCCACAGCCTGTCCTGTCACAGTTACAGTTACAGCCGGCCTCCCCACTGCCCGCTCCTTCTCCCTACACTGGTCCTACTGGAGGTCTTGCTGAGCGTCGTGAGCCTGCGTCGCGTCCTGCGTCGCCTGTCCGTACTGCTCGCGCTAGTGGTCGTGGTTCGCGTCAGCGTCCTCCTCCTGTCCCTGGCACGCACCGGATGTCTCTGCGTCCGTCCACTGCTCCTCTGCGTGCCCCTTTGCCTTCTCCTCCTGAGTCCTCTCTTCCTGCTCTTCCCGACCCGGAGTCGGACTCTCTTCGTGCTGCTAGTCCCACTGTCACGCGTCTCCTTGCTACTGTCGTCACTGACCCTTCCTTTGCGTCCACTGCTGCGTCTGCCCTAGTTGCTGAGCTCGTCGACTTTGCTGCTCGCTGTCGTCTAGACTACGCTGCTTGTCTTGTCGCTGAGTCTGAGTCTGTCTGTCCTCCGTCCGTCGGGGGTGAGTGAGCCCTTGGCACGGACGTCCTTGAGGACAGGCAGGAGGAGTTCCAGTGTTTGGCTGCTGCTTCACCTCATCTCGTGTCCGTACTGCTTACCCCTGAGGGAGACCCGGATGCACTTGACATCCCGACTCCGCGCTCTTACGCGGAGGCGATAGAGGGTCCCTACTCCTCTCAGTGGCAGGCAGCTATGGACACAGAGATGGCTTCCTCGAAGTCCACAGGCACCTACGTTGACGAGGTTCCCCCGCCTGGGGCGAACATCGTCAGTGGCATGTGGATTTTCAGGGTGAAGCGGCCGCCGGGTTCTCTGCCTGTCTTCAAGGCGCGTTACGTGGCTCGTGGCTTCAGTCAGCGGCAGGGAGTTGACTACTTTCAGACCTTCTCTCCCACCCCGAAGATGACCACTCTTCGGGTACTGCTGCACATAGCTGCTCACCGCGACTACGAGCTGCACTCTCTTGACTTCAGCACTGCTTTCTTGCAGGGCAGCCTGCACGAGGAGATCTGGCTGCGTCGCCCACGTGGCTTCACTGGGTCTTTTCCTCCTGGCACCCAGTGGAGCCTCCGACGGCCAGTCTACGGTCTCCGCCAGGCACCGCGTGAGTGGCACGACACACTGAGGACTACACTTGCGGCTCTTGGGTTTGCTCCCTCTACTGCCGACCCGTCGCTGTTTCTGCGCACCGACACTTCTTTGCCGCCGTTCTACATCCTCGTGTACGTCGACGACTTGGTCTTTGCCACAGCTGACACTGCTGGACTCGCCCACGTGAAGTCCGAGCTGCAGAAGAGACACACGTGCACAGACCTGGGTGAACTGCGCAGCTACCTTGGCTTGCAGATCACCCGGGACAGAGCACGCCGCACCATTACCCTGACTCAGTCACACATGGTGCAGCAGGTCCTTCAGCGCTTCGGCTTCACGTACTCCTCGCCTCAGGCCACTCCTCTGCCTACTCGCCACTCGCTCTCAGCTCTGCCTTCGGATGAGTCCGTAGAGTCGAGTGGCCCGTACCCAGAGCTTGTTGGCTGCCTCATGTACCTGATGACCTGCACACGACCTGACCTTGCATACCCTCTTAGCATTCTCGCACGCTATGTTGCTCCTGGGAGACACAGGCCGGAGCACATGGCTGCAGCAAAGAGGGTGTTGCGCTACCTGTGCAGCACGTCGGGCATGGGGCTTGTGCTTGGAGGGCAGAGTCCAGTGGTCCTCACTGGGCACGCAGACGCTTCTTGGGCTGACGACCAGGCTACGCAGCGGTCGTCACAGGGTTACACCTTCAGCCTTGGTTCCGGCTCTGTTTCGTGGCGGGCTACCCGCTCGTCTTCTGTTCTCGGCTCCAGTTGTGAGGCTGAGATCTACGCCGGGGCCATGGCTGCACAGGAGCTTCGCTGGCTCACCTACCTGCTGACTGACCTCGGAGAGCCGCCTCGTTCTCCTCCAGTGCTGTACGTAGACAACAAGGCCATGCTGGCCTTGTGTCGAGAGCAGAGACTGGAGCACAGAACGAAGCACATTGCTCTCCGCTACTTCCTTGCTCGTGAGCTACAGCAGCGTGGTCAGCTGCGGCTTGCGTACGTGGCCTCTCAGGCCAACACTGCTGATATCTTCACCAAGGCACTTGCGCCTTCTGATCATCAGCGTTTCTGTACTCAGCTGGGCCTTATGCCTACCTTGCCTCACTTGCTCACCCCTTGACCTTGTTTGTACTGTTGCATATATATATACACCTGCTCTTTCTTGTCTAGCCTTATATATATATGTGATCCTGCATGTGAACTGGCCTTGTGGCCTTGACCCTGTGCTCGGAATGTGTGGTGACTTTGTGATCCACCCTGAGCTTGCTTTGCTTTGCTTAACTGGTCTTGTGACCCCTTGTTCTCCCCCACTTTGCCTATGGGGGTGTGTCAGATTTATATGACAGAGCTACTGTAGGCTATAGTGGGGTAGCACATATGGGGTACAGTTTTCTAGGGTTTGCATTTGTACCCAACTTTCCCTTAGTCATTTCATTCCTTGTTTCTTCTCAAACCCTTCCGGTAAGTCGTCGGGGAAAATCCCGGGGTACCGTTTCAACAGTTCCTGTAATTTGGGCGGTACAGCTTCCAGCAGTTTCTTGAAATCGCTCGGCTGCTCTGCTTCCTCCACTACTGCGATATCTACTGCGTACACGTCAGCTCCAGCAGCGAGAACCCGTTTGATTGTGATGGCGTTGACGTGCACCGTTGAAGACTCGGGCGACTGCCAGCGAGGTAGTTGGACCCAGTTACCACTACTTCGCACGGTGCAGCTACCCGTCGTCCAGTCAATTCGCGGGTTATACTGTCGCAGCCAATCGCGCCCCAGTAAAATGTCGTGCCCATCCAATGTTGTTGCGAGCATTTCCAGTGTAAACCCAAAATTCCCCCCGCAGCGGACTTTGACTTTCTCTACCTTTTCCCGTATGGCCAGCGGCGTGCCGTCAACTAAGCGTGCGTCTATCTCCGGTAAGCAACGGCTAAGTGTCAGTTGCAGTTTCCGTGCGGTTGCGGTATTAAGTAAATTGTGGCTTGCTCCTCCGTCAATAAAAATCTTCACTGCTGCTCCCTGTATTTTCCCGTGGATCAGTACCGGGCAATCCATCGCTGTACCCTCCTTATTCATCCGAGCCCGATCGATGGCGTGAATCGGTACTGTGACTCGGTGAGGGTCGGTGTGGTTGGGCGAGCAGGCAGTCTCGTCAGTAGTTGGCCCAACCTCTACTGACTGCTGGCGTTTCCCTGCCTCTGAGACTCCCTCCCCTGCTCTGCTCCGCGGCGCCTTAGCTCCTCTGGGCATTCGCTCTTGCGATGGCCCGGCCTGTTGCAAGCAAAGCAGCGCCCCTTAAATGGCGCAGCAGCTGCATTTGTCGCAACGGCGTTCACAGTGGCGTGCTCGATCGGTCCCCGAGGACGATGTCCGTGGTAGAACCCCGGTCTCGGTCGGCGTAGGATGTCGATTTTCTCGGCGAGCGCGAGAATCTCGTTGAAATTCGAGAGTCCGCGTAGCATGATCTCGTGCGAGATGTCCGGCTTCAGCCCTCTGACGTAACGGTCCACCCGCTCCGCTTCGTGCATATAGCCGACTTGCTCGCAAAGTGCGAGAAAACCGCTCGTGTAATCTTGAACCGATCCGAGCTGCCGCCAAGTACGCAATTTCTGACGCGCCGAAATAGAAGCCGCAATCGGCTCGAAGCGCGCCCGAAGCCCTGCGCACCACGCATCCCACGTGCTGTATTGGGCGGTTTCGCAGAACGAACTCCAGGTAACAGCTGGACCCGTGGGCCCTTCCTCTTGCGACGGTGGCTCGTAGGCGCGTGGCGACGTCACGATGACTCGCCACCAGTCCATGGCGGGGCCCCTTAGCAGCGAAACGGTATACCGAATCTTCGCTGCGTCCGACTCGACGTAATTCGCGTCGAAAAAAACGTTCATCGTGAAGACCCACGATTGAACCGTCGGACCTCCACGTTGGCTTGGGTCGAAACAGGGCGGGCGTTGCGGCTTGAGTGGCATTGGCGCCGTGAAGGCTTGTTCGCCACTTGCCGCTGCGAATTCCACGTGCCGACGGTCTCCGCGAGGCTCCCGTGGGCTTGGCGCGCTTCTGCTTCCTCCCATGCCAGGCATTGGTTGGGCGGCGCTATCACTGGCTACGCCCGAGCGCTGTCCCATGCTGTCGTGTGGTGTTGGTGTGCCGGACGAGATGATGATCGGCTCGTCTGATTGCGCAGGTGCATTTGTTGGTGCGTGTGGTGCTGCTGGAGTGTTCACCGAGGATTGCTGACGCGCGGAGTCACGCTCCGCTGTGAGCGTCGCAATTTCGAGCGCCGAATCTTCGAGTTGGCGCACCAGACGGTCGAGCTGCTCCTGCGTCAATGTGGCGAGCGTGAATTCGGCCATGGCGAGGGTGTCGGGCGAGCTCAGCGAGAGCCTCAGTCATGGCCGTGCGTGCTTACGAGAGAGCACTACGAGCGGCGGTGCTGTATCGCTGAGAGACGTCTACCCCCCCCAAAAATTGAGATAGTGGGGAAGCGAAGGTGTGGGTGCGGTCCGAGAAGAGATCGTAGGCTCTGAATACCAAGTGTTACGAGTGCAATTGAGTAAACGAACGAGAATTGCACTATCGAAGCAAGAGTACAATGAGCGAAGGCATGAGCGAAGAATATATAGCGAAACTACAGTGGTAACGGTAATGGACTGTGGTTGTCGCGCGACGGGCCTGGGACTGAGGTTGGGAAAAGTGTCGAAGCGGAGGCCCGGAGCGCGGGTTACCCGCCGAGCCGTGAGGTCGGGGTGCGACGTGCGAAAGTGGCGGGCGGATTGTCGATGCGAGGATGGCGAGTGGTAACGGTGCTGACTGTGGTGCTACAGTGATGTACGCGTTGAGCAGGGATGCGAAGTAAGGAAAAAGAGATTTTCCGTACACTTCTCAACAATTTACAGTCGTAGTTCACGTACGTGTTACATCTGCAGCTAAGGGTGTATTGTATCATGGTGTCCACGCGTGCAGCAACTTGCACCAAGTGAAGCCGTTCCCAGTTGGCTTGTGTGAGGCGGATGTTTTTCCGCCAAAATCCTCCTCCGATTGATCCGAGTGCGACAACAAACATACATGGCTAGTAACCAGATGCTCCTCCACCGTCCACCTTAGTATTGCCGGCTCACAATCGGCCTTCCGGTTAACGGTTTTCCATCGTTTCCGGGGCCCCCCCCACCGAAGGTGTTTTGTCTTGGCAGAGAGAGCGGGGTCCGTTCACATTCTAGAACACTCGTGCAGCTACTATTTGAGCGAGGATGAATAAGTTTATTCATTCACGATTCGCTGTCAATCTGGAAACGTTACAGCTTCACCGTAGCGCATTGGTCCCTTAACTACTACGAAAGAGGGCCAGGGCCACGCTTGAAGGGATCCGACTGCGGGTCCCCTGCTCCAGTCTGCAAGCCCCGTTAGTCCGCCTGTACTAACCTCGTCAGGACGGACTCTTTCGTCCGGGCCTGATTTCCAAGTCGCACCACCATATTCAACATCTTTCTGGTTTCCAGGGCACAGGATTTGAAGGGCAGTACTAGTAAGTTGTACGACCGACGCTTCTCAATCCGTGACGGGTTTACTCAGCGACTCGTCAGTAATTCACCGCTTTGGCCGCTTAGGGAAGTCTGCGTGCTGGGGGTGCTCATCCACGTCTGGAAGGATTTTGTAACTGGCAGTTACCAGCTGCTGCGATACACGGCGTGCCGCACGGGTCTCTTCAAAAGCTCCACCAGAGTCTGCGCAGCCGCCGGGATTCCCCCCACTGCCTGCCGCGCGGTCTGTTCGGACTTGCGATCGCTGTGCTGCTGCTGCTGCTGCTACTGCTACCAGCCATTGTGAGCGCCAGCGGTCGCGATGCACCGCCTCCGACGTCGCCTCAGGCCCGCGCCAGAATCATCATGTCTCAAGGAAGAGTGGCGTGCGTTCGAAAGCCCACGTGCAAGTGCAACTAGTACTAGTACCACTACCACTAGCACCAGTTCTGCTAGTAGTACTACTACTAGCAATCTTACCCCGCGGCGGCGGCGTGTGACGGCAGCGTCGGCGGTGCGTCTTCTGCTCCTCACGTCATGTCTCGCGGCCGTCTCTTTCGCTCGCACTGCCAGTGCCGGACTTCAGAATTATGCTGTCACTCTCCACCCCTCCCAAGGTACCACTACTACTGCTTCTCTCGTCTCTCGTCTCTCGTCTCTCCAACCCTAGCGTCATGAGGCTTCGTGGTGGTGGCATCTTTCCCATCGTTCTTTCACATCATTCAAGGCCTGTAGTTTAAGGGTTCCACTGAATCGCGTTCCTGCCTGCCAGGCAGCCGCACCCACCCACCGGCTGTGCTGGCGTCACATGGTTACTCACTCACTCACTCTCGCCCACTCACTCACTCTCACTCACTCACTCACTCACTGCTCATGATGCTCCCGCCTCTCTGTTCCTCTCCCCCCGCCCGCGTAGCTCAGTTTTTGTCCTCCGTTTCCTTCCGCCCACTCTGGTTCTTCACTTGACTTGAGACGACTAAAAGAATCTCCTCTCTTTTCTTCTGTCTGCTGTTTCTCAGTCTTCTCAGTCCCCACCCCACCCCACCCCATCCCACCCCACCCCACCCTACCCTACCTCACCCCACCCCGTTACAGTCCCAGCGCTGCAGGACTGCAAGGCCTCGTGGGGCGTGGCGATGCAATGGGATTTAGGAAACGACTGCATGACGGCGTACTTCGACCCAATCGAAGACCCCTGGCCCAAGCCCAGAGGCATTCTCTGTGATGACGACGGCATGGTCATCACAGTGTGAGTGCATGTGCATGTGCACCTTACTGGCCTATCACTTCTTCTCCTGAGGGACCTTCGACTCTTTTCGAGTCAACTCAGAAATAGTCTCTGTCTCCGTCTCAAAAGCCGGTTCTGTGCTATGACTCTATAAGAACGTCATGTTCGGTTGTACTGTGAGTGATGGGGCTTGCTAGGTACGTGCCAGTGCGGAAGTGCCAGGCAGGCAGGGTAGGGTACCGCAACATCCCCTTCCCTTCCCCCCTTCTTTCTCCACCCTTATCCCTCTCCCCCCTGTTTTTGTCTTGTTCTTATGTTCCTGCTTTTGTAATCGCATCTTGTCATCCTGGGTGGGTCGCTGATGCTACAGTGGCATTGGCATAGACTCGCCCCTCATGCTCTTCCTTGCTCTGCCTATCATTTATCTTCCCTGTCACGCCATCTCTGACAGGAGCATGTCAAACGAGCATTGAGTCACCTCGTGCTCTTCTCTCCGCTGCCTTGTGTCATCCCCACAGGAGCATGCCAAACGAGCAACTCCAAGGGTCCCTACCTGCGTCGCTCGGCTCCCTCGCTCAGCTTGTCTACCTGTACGTGCCGTTTGAGCTACATTGTTACTCGTACCTGTTCGGGTCACTTCTGTTGAGGGGGGTCCACTGGAGGAGGGGGGGATTGAGGTGCCACAACAGTCCTCTGGTTCCCTCCTTCAGTCGGCCTGTGCGGTTCGAGTTACACTGTCTGCTCTGCACAGACCTGTTCCGTTCTGTTGAGATGAGACGAGAGCACCCACAGGGGAATTGCCACAGGGGGCTCGCATGAATGGAAAAAACAATTGCGCTGCCCTGGAGAAACTGTGCGGGAGCACACCAAATTCTTCTGAAGCACACCCGTTTACAGGCCCTGCTGGTGGTGGCTGGTTGGGATTTCAGTTAATGGTTGGCTTGACACACTCTTTGCTTGGGCTCTCAGTCAACATACTGTAACACTTGGCCCTGAGTTATGCACGGGGCTTTGTTCTCTACCAGCAGCTAGTAACACATGTACGGTACCAACCAACCAACCAACCAACCAACCAGCCAGCCACTGACATGAGCTCGCCACCACCGCTGCATGCTGAACACTGTTGTGTAACGATCTGTCACCACCACCTTGAATGTGCCCCCTCTGTCCCCTTCTGCCCCTCTGCTCCCCTCTGCCCCTCTCTTCTCCCCTCTGCCCCTCTCTGCTCCTCCTTGCCCCTCTCTGCTCCCCTCTGCCCCCTTTATCCCCCTCTACCCCCCACTGTCCCCTCCTCCCCTCCACCCCAACCCCACCCCACCCTCCCACTTTCCACTGCATCACGTGCAGGCAGTTGCATGGCAACTCGTTCACAGGATCCGTCCCAGCGACCATCGGACAGCTCACGAATCTCCTCGTCCTGTCCGTACCCAATCCACCCACCAGCACCGACCCGACCAGCCTCTCTGTTTGTCCGTCCGTTGCTCACCTTTCTCCGTTCCGATCACCAGCAGCAGCAGCAGCAGCAGCAGCAGCAGCAGCAGCACACCACTATCGTGCTACCAGAAACCAGTACCCTGTGCCGTGATGTGACGTGCTTGACATTGGATAACCAGAGAAGGCCTTGACTGCCTCTCTCCCTCCAACCCCATTCAACGGCTAACCAGGTCTCTTCAAGGCAACAAGCTCACAGCCATTCCTGACTCTCTAGGCGACCTGACTCAGCTCAGAGAGCTGTGAGCACTTTGTTCACTGCTACACCTACCAGTGTTTTCACTCACCTGCTGCTACAGCTGACTTTTCTCTCTTTCTACTGCTGCTACTGCTGTGTAGATACCCCTAAGCGTCCGTCCCTGCACTACCCTCAACTGACCTTGTTTTGTTGGAATTTGAACCCTGACTCGTTTCCCCCACTGCCCCCTCCCGTCCCGTGTTTCGCCCCAATCCCTATCCTTACGCCTGGCAGCAATTTGGCGAGAAACGAAATAGCCGGCACTGTACCAGCATCACTTAGCAAGCTGCAGGCTCTAAACCAACTGTACGTACGGGTTTTACATTGAATCATCTCTGGCCGACCTCTCCTCTCCTCTCTCCTCTCGCCTCTCTCACGACTTGAGGCGGGTCAAAGCTAGACTGTACGTAGGCGTAACTATTCATTATTCAAGGCGTCTTTGGCTGGCCTCGCGTTTTAGCCACCTCAAAAGTGCCCCAAAGTGAGACTGTATGTAGGTGAAAGCACATCACTCGAGGTGTCTATGGCTACCCTACCCTACCCACCCCTTGCCTTTCTTTTCTCCTCCCTCTTCATGCCTCTTCCCTCTGCCGCTCCTCAAAACGCACCACTACGTGCACACTTGTGCATCCACGCACACACACGCACACCCACGCACACGCACACACGCATTAGCTCACACACCCACGCGCACCCACACGCATTCAAAGCGATGTGCAGGGAAAGAAACTCTCCATGCCCATGGTGGCCCATGCCATCCCATGTTGTGCAATCTGCTATGCCTCATCCACACCACATCAGGTCCATGGGCTCAAACCAGCTCTTTGGGTCCCTCCCAGCGGGCCTCTCGTCATTGGCCCTGCTCACGTTGCTGTGAGTCTCTCTCCCTCTGTAGAGCAGTGTAGGCACCATAGGTTGTTTTGTTGGTGAGCTCATTGGTTAGCATTTCGTGATCTAGGTGCTCATTTCGTAGTACAGACTCTGCAGCAGCAGAAGGCATGGCCTTTGAGACTGCTCTGCTGCTCTGTGTGCACAGTGTGGCGGTTCTCCTTTTCCGTTTGCTGCTGCCCTGCCCCTGCTGCGTCGTCTTTCTGCCCTGCACTGAGTGCACTGCACTTCGCTCACCACCCCACTGCTCTCACTGCGCTGTGGAAACTGCTGCTTCGCTCACTGCCTCACATATCATTCCGTTCTCTTCCCCCCCCCCTCCCCCCCCCCCTCCCCCCCCCCCCTCCCCCCCCCCTCCCCCCCCACCTCCCCCCCCCCCTCCCCCCCCCCCCCCCCCCCCCCCCCGCTCCACTGCCTCTCCTCTCCCTTCCTGGCAGGGACGTCTCGAGCAACTATCTCACAGGGCCCATGGTGGATCGCTCGAGCATGCCCGGCGGCACGCGGCACGACTACAGCAACAACTACATGACAGGAGCGCTGCAGCAAGCCCAGTGCAACTCAGGCGATCTTCAACTCCGCATCAACTGCTTCTCCACTGCTGCAGCGGTCTCGTGTGCGCCGCAGCGGCCCGTAGCAGTGTGCGAGGCGTTTTGCGGGCTGGTTGTGAGTAGCCCCACCACGCCGGTTTGTTCCGGCCTGGGAGTCTGCTATTTGGAAGGGCCGAGCCAGGTTCCCACGTGCCTGTGTCTGAATGGAGCCGTGCAGGATGGACGGATCTACTGCGCCCCTCCAGGTACGTGAGCATTAGGAGAAATACGAGTAGAATCAAGAGCAGTAATCAGTAGCAGGAGAAGATTTAGCAGGGGTGGCTGCAGGAACACTAGCAGCAGTCGCAGCAAATGCATACAACAACCACATCTTGCTTCCACTAACACTTTGCATGCCAATGTTCTTCTATAATGCTTTTTCTTTTAATTTCCTCCCTCTCCTCTCCCCTCCTGCCCTTCCCTCCCGCCTCTCTCTCCTCTCCTCTCCTCTCCTCTCCTCTACTTCCTCTCTTCCACCTTCTCTCTCCCCCCACCTCTCTTCCCTCTGATCGTAATTCTGCTGATCGTAATTCTGATGCCAATCGTTGCTGCGCGCAGGGTCCGTTGGGAGAAAAGAGCTGGTGGAGCCAACCTTTCTCACCAAGGGCGTAGTAGCAGCGACAGCAGGCGTGTTCACTGCGGACACTCTCACCCTCTTCTCGTACCGAACGGTTTCCACCGGCTGTGGCACCGACCTGCCATTCCGAGTCGAGTTCACATTCTTCATGCTCCCTACCTCACCAACGTATAAGGGAGCCAACGGGCTGGCATTTGTGATTTCGGCGACGAATGCGGCCGGGACTGGCGGGGAGGGGGGAGGGGTGGGGTACGCTGGCATGGACGCTCGGAGCATTGCTGTGGAGTTTGACACGTTCACAGATGCAGCGCATGGGGACATGCAGGGAGATCATGTGGGGATTAACACCAGAGGCAGCGCCACTTCCATCAAGGCCGTCCGATCGCCCTTCCGTCTCAACAACCAGAAGGCCTACACGGCATGGATTGACTACAAGCCGGGAAGCCCCGGAGGCCCAGGAACGCTGAGTGTGTATCTCGCTGGGGATGATGTGAAGCCAGATGTGCCTCTAATGGAGAGCCCTCTGTCGCTGTGTGACGTGCTGCAGCCGACGCCGGCTAACAGGTTCTTCTACTTTGGGTTTGTGGCGTCCTCTGTGGCTCCCTTCCAGCAGCAGCACGCCATCCTGGTCTCCTTCGTTGAAACAGGTGAGCCTAGCTGCTGTGGCTTGTGGAGACTGTCTCCTTTCTCCTTTTTCTCCCTCACGTTGGGGATCCCATTGCGGCTGGATGGCTTGGCTTGGTGTGACCCGCCACCCATTCGGTTGGTTTCCAGCTGTTGCATCGATGTCGTGTCTGTTTCTATCCCATTAATGGATGAGTTTGCCATTTGTTGGGATGGGATCACTCGCTCATTCGTCGTGTCTGTCTCTTTCATGCTCTCGTGGATTCACTCTCTGTGTCGCTCTGTTTCCATGCTGTTTGTTGTGCAACGCTCTCCGTCTCCTCCGCAGGGTTGACTTTCCCCACATCCCGGCCAGTGACCATCACTCCAGGTACACCAGTGCATGCAATGCAACTTTGTGTTGCAGAGATTTCTTTCTGTCTTTGTAAATGCAAACTCCAATGTTTATTTAAGCAGCCTCAAAGAAAACCCTAGCTCACTCCCAGTTCTCCTCTCCCCATTCTCCCCACCCTTCCTGCCTCCCACCCCCCACCCCGCCTCTTCTCCCTCCGCTTGGCCCACCTCGCAATCCGTTTCCCTTGTTTTCCCCTTGTCCTGCCTTCCCTCCCTTCCCCTCACAATGCTCCACTGTTCTCCCCTCTTCCATCCTTCCCCCCCTCCCCTCCCCCTTCCTCCTTCCCCCACCTCCCACACCCTCCCCCTCTCTCCCCCCCTTCCCCCCTTCCTTGGAGGCAGCCTATGGATTGGCGGTTTCGGCAGCAACGTTCCGCCCAGCAAAGGCGAGTCCGTTCACGCGGTACGTGAGTGCGGCCTACTCGCTCACGCAGTCGGGGCAGCAGGACGCCTGGCTCCTCCGCGACCCCTCCTCCTGGGATGTGCCGTGGCTCGCCTGGCCCGTCAAGGACCAGGACGCCTGCAGTGAGTGGCATGGGGGTTGTGGGGGGTGGGGGGGAATGTGGGAGGGAATGAGGGGAAGAGGGGAGGGAGGGAGGGAGGGAGGGGGGGGAAGAGGGGTGCAGGGAGGGTGGGAGGGAGAGAGGGAGGGAGGAAGGAAGGGGAGCAGGGTAATGGGTCAGTGCTTTTTCACGTTGTTTCAGTCTAGATTCTCTCTCTAAGTTCTAACACGTCCCCAACCACCTTCTTCTCTTTCGCTATGTACCCTGCACTCTTTTTCTCCCCACCATCCCTCTTTTGAGCCGACTCAAAAGCAATCTTCTCTTTCGCTATGCACCCTGTACTCTGTTTCTCCCCACCATCCCTCTCCTCTCCCTTTTCCCGCCCAGATGCATGCTGGGCGTTCGCAGTGGTGGCGAGCATAGAAGCAGCATACGGCATTGCAGAAGCAAAAGCCGCGCCACAACTCTCAGTGGAGTCGCTCTTTGCAGCCATGGGGCTCACCTCTCAAGAAGGGAAGTGCAGCGCTGGAGGCTCTCCGACTGATGCCTTTGAGAAGCTGCTCTCTCTGCCCAAAGGGGGAGTCGCTCTTGCTGTCAACGCCACTGGCACAGCTGGTGCATTGCGTTCACGTGCAACTAAAAAGCCTGCTGTAAGTGCCGTGCCAGTGTGCTTCTGTTCTGTGTCAGTGCGTTCTGCGAATTCTTGAAAGTGACTTGGGTACGGACGGAAACATGGACAAAGGAATGGCTGTGAGAGGCTGGCAAGGCATGTGTATAAGGTGTGCGAATGATCGTGCAAGGCTGAACGTGGGCAAAGGCTGGGCGACGTATGTTGCATTCTCACTCTTAACCTGACGATTGTCTGACGTTCTTCCTGTCCATTTATTCCACATATAAATCTGACTACATGCCTTCACACCCTTAGCTTTCCTTGTTCCATCCGTGACCATCCATCCAAGCCAAGTACTATCCCAGCCATGGCTTGGAGCCTATGCAGTTCTGTGTGAATCCGTGCCCTTATAAAGACATAACATAACTGGATATCTGTGTGTGTGTGTGTGTGTGTGTGTGTGTGTGTGTGTGTTTTTTTTTTTTTTTTTTTTTTTTTTTTTTGTATATATATCTCTCTACATTCTTCATGGTTTTTGATCGAACATGCATGCAGGTCAAGTACTACCCCATCCAAGGGTTCGAGCGCACGCGGTTCAAGGGGTATGTGGGGCTCATGCTGGCAGTGCAGCGGCAGCCAGTGGTGGTTCACATCGAAGCCTCTGCTGCCACATTCGCCAAATATGACGGGGTGAGTGCCAGTCATGTGTGCGTGTCATGGCGATGACACGCACCTAAGAAAAAATATATGCTGGCATGACCACAACACCCTCCCTCAGTCAGATTTCCTCGTTTTGCGGTTTGTGCTTTCGGTGCTCTTAGCTAGACATGCGATAATTTTGTCTCTCATTGTTTTGCTGTTTGTGCTTTCCGCACTCTCTGCTAAACATACAGAGGTTTCCTCCCTTATTGGCCTGCTGGTTGTGTTCCCTGTGCTCTGTCCCATGCCATGCCAGACATACAAGTACCAGGACCCAGCTTGCTATACAGGCGAGCTGAACCACGTGGTGCTTGTTGTTGGCTACTCCGTTGCCGTGGGGGACAGCGTGCAGCGCCGCATCCCCCCTCCGTTCTGGATCGTCCGCAACTCATGGGGTGTGGGGTGGGGCTATAATGGCCACATGCGCATGGATATTCAGGGAGGGGACGGTGTGTGTGGCATCAACGTGCTGCCTGGCATCTACCCCATTGTCAAGAGTGAGACATCCAACCCATTTGCCATAGGTTGAGGCATCCATCTACCCCATTGTCACAAGCAAGGCCCATTAAAATCACTTGTGAAATCACCACTTCATTGTGCCATGTTGGAAATCTGAAACTGTCTCAGAATCAGTCAACTTTGAAACCACTGCTTGCTTGATGCCCAGCCCAATCCTCTACCAACTTCTACCAACCAATACAATCTCCACGTTGCATGCAACCCCTCTGTTTCCCCTGTAGTTCCCGGGGATTCATGTGGCAAGAAAAGTTTCAAGGTCGATCGAGACGGGGAACCAGCTTTCAACCCATGCGGTCGCTTCACGTGCAAGGCCCTCGCTAAGAACAAGGGCAACTCCTGCAAGTGCATCATCCCCAAGTCACCCATACAGCCCTTTGTGGAGGTCGCCAATGGGTTTGGCGCCAAGACATGTGTCTATGGTGAGACATGCGTGCGTGTATGGTGAGACATGCGTGCGTATATGGTGAGACATGCGTGCGTGTATGATGGGACATGTCTTTGCAGTAGGATGCAGCATACATTGTATTGCGGCACATAATCATGACTCTCCACCACAGCACAATGCGAAAAGTCCATGTTTACAGAACGCTCCTAGCTCGTGTAGCCCGAAAAGAAAACCACTCATCCCTCCAATCCTCTCTTTTCCCTTCACGATTGGGGCAGTACATGTAACCCATGCCGTGCCGTGTCGTGCTTGATGCACCCATACTCACTCAACCTGTACCTCCACCGCTTACACTTGTTGCCAGTGGACGTGTGCGGGTCTTCCCCCACTTTAGAGAAATCTACTTTTGAGGCGCCTCAAAAGTAGACTTCTTGCCAGCGGACGTGGTTTGGTCTTCTCGCATTTCAGGAAACTCAGTGTCTCCCTCTGCCGCCCCTCTCACACTTTTCTCTTGTCCTCCTTTCACCACCCATTACCCGGCATAGCAGTGGACGTGTGTGGGTCGTACTTGATTTTTGCCTTCATCCTCCCCATCATCCCCCTCTTACCCGGCATGGCAGTGGACGTGTGCGGGTCATACTTCAAGAACCCCTGTGCCGTGGGCACATGCATCAACGATGGCAAGGGCTCCTACTCCTGCATCTGCCCTCCCAACCACGTCCCCAGCCGAACCATTGATGACTTCCCCACCTGCGACCCAGGTACGGTTAAACGCTGCTCCCTCCCCACCAGCCTGTCACCCCCCAGATGCTTCTATTCCAGTCCCCTTGCACACAAAGGTATTGTATCTGAGTGCACTTTGTTTTTCGGGGGGGGGAGTGGGGGGGGGGACGTTAGGACCATGCTTACGGTCATGACGTTTGAGGCTTCTGAGAAGCCAACAGGACCCCTGTTGCACATGCATGTGCCTAGCAACAGGCGTGCGCGTGTTGCATGGAGGAGAAACAACAAGTGTGGTGGTGTCTGTGTTTCTTCCCGCTCCCTCCCTTCTCTCCAGCCGGCAGCTTAGCCACCAGCTTGGCAGTGAGTGGCAGCAACTGGGGCTGCGCCGACGTTCATCCCCTCATGGGCCTCACGCTCGCCCAGTTCACGCAGCAAAACGGGGTGAGTTGTTGTGGGGCGCGTGCATGCATGCATGCATGGGAGAAGGAGGAGGGTGGAGGGAATGGGGGGAGATTGTGGGTCGAGTGAAGGGGTCGGGCAGTGGTGGGCATGCGGAACGGATGTGTGTGTGTGGAAAGGGGGAAGGCTGTGTGAAGGGCAGTAGAACAAAATAGCGGGTTTTGTGTTTGTGTGTTTACTGGAACGGGGGGAGAGGGGGGGGAGGAGGAGGGAGAGAAGGGAGAGGGAGAGGGGGGGGAGAGGCGGGGTTCTCCCACCTAACCCAATCTCCCGCTTTTGCTGACTTGATGTGTGTGCGCCATGCAGGCAATCAACTGCAACAAGCCGCTGCCACTGAATGACTTTTGAGACGTCTCAAAAGTAGTAAACTAGTCTCTCGCTGCGTTTGACTTGATGTGTGTTTGTGTGTGTGTGTGTGTGTGTGTGTGTGTGTGTGTGTGTGTGTGTGTGTGTGTGTGTGTGTGTGTGTGTGTGTGTGTGTGTGTGTGTGGGCGCGCGCGCGCCATGCAGGCTATCAACTGCAACAAGCCGCTGCCTTTGAATGCCGTGCTCCAGCTAGGCGGCTCTCCTGTCGTCCCCTGCACTGCCTTCTTCTACGCCCTCACTGTGAGCACTCGGGCTTGGTCGATCATTTCTAAACATAGCTGCAATTGAGTAGATCATGGGAGCCTGCGCACTACCACTAAACGGCAGCCTGGGCACACGGACAGGACTACCACTAAATGGCAGCTTCAAGGATGACAGGACACTTTTCTGTGCTGTCAAGGCTATTGGGTGAGTGGGGTAAATTTGAGATCACGGGGGGGGGGGGGGGTTGCAGGTGCTGGGCTTAAAGCCGGCAGCCCAAATTGTTCATGCTTTTAAAAGTTGACCAGAGGGAGTTTTTCTGGTGTAGGCTTTGGCGAGAGTTCGCAATTTCGTCTAGGTTCGTTTTTTTCGCGAGACCCAGCCAACCCTCGGTTTTCCCCCTGGTGAGTGAATCTGTCTTCGAAAGTCCCAAATTGCAGGTGCGTGACTTTCAAAAGCTTGGACACTCAACTTCGTCAAGTTTTAAAAACTTGACCCTCGCGGTCCGCAATTTGGGACGCGGGCTTTAAGGGGCTGCAGGCAAGCTTTGTCATTCGAGTAAGTTGTGCATGGCAGCATCGCAATAATTATTTGAACGATATGGTTTGCATGGCAGACTGTAATGAGCTACGTGTGTCACAGCATCACAATGACCGCTCTTCCTTTCCTGCCTGAACGAACTAAGCATGGCAATCATGGGCATCACATTAGCATCACATCAGCGCAGCATCGCATGCACCTTGCATGTTGAAACCCCAAGAGGCAATCATCCATCTCTAAACCCCTCTCCCTTTGTTCACCCCTCCAGGGCGACACGTGTGAGTCCATCGCCTGGAGCATCAAGCGATCCGAGTCGGACCTTCTCGAGCTCAACCCCGGGCTGAGCTGCCAGCAGGGTATCAAGGCGGGGCGGTCCGTGTGCGTTGAACGCAACCCCGAGTTCGCATTCAAGGTCCCGGAGTGCCTCAAGTTCACCACGCTCACAGCACAGGACTCGTGCGAGCGGCTGCTGGAGAGGACGGGAGGAACCACATCGGTGGGGGCGTCTGCTTGGGACGAGCTCTACCGGAACAACCCCGGGCTCGTCTGCTCGGGCACTGTCCCTACCACTGCCTCTGCTGTTGGCAGCAGTGCTGGCGTGCAGGTGAGCGGTGGGAGGGTGGGAAGGTGGGTGGGTCGTATGGAGTGGTGAAATGGAGTGTATGGGAGACGAAAAGTTTGTTCACAGTTTGTGGGTGGTTGGCATGGCAGGTTTGAATAGCGCGTGTTGTACACTTTTTGTTATATCCAATTCCCGTTGTCACCAGATATAATGGTAAAGAACAATATATTCTGTTGCTTGCTAGAATGGGTGTAGGTGGGTGTAGGGTGGGATTATGCAACTCGAGTGTAGGGGATTGCTTGGGCCAGGGGAATGACGCGAAGTTGGTGGCATGGGGAATTGGGGACATTGGGAAGAATGCCAAGGCGCCTCGAGGGACAGGAAATCTGCATTGGCCAATAAGGGCTCAAGGTGACCCGAACCCAACTCAAGGTGATGGCAATTGCCAAGACTCAGAGTGGGAATAAAGTAGCCTAGCCTAGCCAACTGAATCAGGAAGTGGCTGAGGCAGAAGCACGCAAGGTCTGCAGGCAGGCAGGGAAGTACATGAAGAAGAAGGGTAAGAGATCCAGGGAGGAAGCAGCCAAAGGATGAGGTGAGGAAGAGGAGATCTCCGACACCGTATACATATGTCAAGCGTTATACATCAAAGTGTCATCGATGGGTACGGTATATGCGAGTCTGGTGGTTCTTTTACTAGGGCAGCAGTGGGAAACCGGTAATCGGCTGCTTGGTACCCGACTCACATGAGCTGCAGTGTCTTTCATGGTATGTGAGAGACACAGCAGGTCATGGTACCTGCAGCAGTCTGCCTGTGATGCTTTGGAAGCATGATGACATCAAACTTGGGTCAAAACCATTGTAAGACACCTCTGCGATTCCTAAAAGGGTACTAGCAACTAGGTTTATAAAGGCTTCCGGTGAAACGGCACCTCATGCTCCCTTCCCTAACATCCGTCTCATGCTGTTGACTGATTCACCTTCACACGGTTTGTTTTGCCCGTAAGTTCTTGCCTCAAAGTTTGAGGCGTGAGCTTCAAGCTGTCACATTAGCACCTAGTTTCTCTGACTTCATCGCCTTGGCCAACATTGTTCAACCTGAGAAAGGTTGAACGCTGAGCAGTTCGGGATGGTGAACAGACTTTAGGCAGGGTTTTGGGCACGAAAATAGATTTGCAAAAGCCCAAGCACTCACAACACTTTCGGGGGTTTTGCTGAGTCAGCAAACCTCTGAAGCTGCCCTGTGTTAGGTGGCCCGAGTCCTGTATACCAAAGAGAATGGTCTTTAAGCATCCGTAGTTCAAATCTCAGGAATAGTAAGGTTGACCTGTGCGATCCTCAAAACGAGCCACATGCTTTTTACCATTCTTGTCATCCTTTCTCCACTCTTTCCGCAACTCTTTCCCTCTCCTCTCCTTCTACCACTACGTCTTGCTGCTGCGACCCCAGGTGTGCCTCAAGGCAGAGTACTGGTCGTTTACACTTGGAAGGTGCACCAAGGGCCGGGCCAAGACGGTGTCGCCGTCACTATCGTGTTCCGGTGCTTACAGCTTCTATGGCGGCACTATGACAGCTGCAGCTGCCAAGTTCACTGAGTATAACGACAATGCATGTGCCAAGAACGTTGGAGCCAAATATATATGTGTGCCACGCTAGTGCATCTCTGGTGTCCTATTCGTGCACCATGCACCTACGAACCTACCGTCATCATGCAATGTTATTTCGGGGGTGTGCACGGTGCGGGAAGAGGACTCCATCAGAGTCTCCTTATCATAGCCATTTTGAAGCTGTCTAATGCACAGGCCTCCTTTTCAAAGGGATTTATAAGCTGAACTGGGAGTAGATCGTACCCAAGAAACAGGTGGATGAAGATGTGTACAGACTGCCATGCAAGTCGTGACAATGTTTCGATTACCGGCTGGGACAGAGGTGGCTCAGTTAGTGAGGCAAAGGCAGGCTAGACACAACATTTGCTAGAAAGGCATAGTGCCAACGTAGCGGAAACGTGTTTGTAGAAAAGAACAAGATAGAAATCTTGCACAAGAACTAGGTTGATCATTGAAAGATGGAATGATGACACAATGATGACTCAATCATAACTCAATGATGTTGAAGAAGTGACATAGCAGGGTATATATGCATCCAGCTACCCCTCCCAGAATGGCCCATTCACACCAATAATGGTGTACCAATAATTGTACCCTCTACCCTCCAATAATGCTAGGCTCCAATAATTGTGGCCCCTACAATAATTGTCACAATTATTGTAGGACCTGGAAGCTTATAAAGAGGACTACACTAAAACCAAACAGCACACTAGTATACAGTATTCGTTAGACTGTATTTGGATTTCCAACACTCCCCCTTGCTGTAGGTTTTAGTGAATCCATTTTCCTTGGAGGATGGGTTGGTCGAGGTGGTGTAACACCACAAGGTAGGGGTACGCCCAAACCAAGTTAGGGTTTGGTGTTCGCCAAGCTGCTTGTCACTGGAGCACCTTTCCCCTCCCAACCTTTGGTGCTTCCAAACTCCAACCAAACCACATGCCTTCACGTTTTCCATTCCCTCTTTCCAATCTTGACATTCTAGATCAAGATCTAGAGAGTAGTGGCTGCTGCTGAGGAAATCGTAGCAGCTCCATGGCGAAATCTCCTCAAAACTGTTACGGGGTACTTTCCTGTTCAAGGGTAGTTTACCCTAAACAGACCCCCAACCTTATCTCAACCCTATCTTCATCCAACTCATCCAAGATTTCCTAGATTTCCTTGTGCCACGTGGCACTCTAGTTCTCTTGCCTTCCAATTCCTAGTCCCACAATCTACTTTCCAACCTTGTTTCTTGCATGCTACTTAAACCTTGCTTGTACTTGGCATTATCAACCAATTCTCATTCATCAATTACTCAGTTACTTCTTCGCCTATTTCGCCAACACATCTTTCGCCAAAGTCTTCCGCCGCGCTTTATCCTCAATTTAGTCAACCCCGCTATTCTTTAGCGGATTTAGGCCAAGGGGCCTAACAAAAACCATGGCGGAATGCGCGTATCGTTATGGCGGAATGCCCTTAGCGCACGCCGAATTTCCGAAACCGTAGGCTTTATCGTACGCCTGCTGTGCGACGATGCGAAACCGCTTTGGATGCGCGCCTGCGACGATTGCGGATGACGCGAATTGGTAGCGAATAACGCGTGGCGTGCGGCTGGCGCGGAACTACATTAGCAGGCGCACACTTCGCGCGATAGAAGCGACGGCTTGTCGTTCATCAACAGTTGTTGATCTGCTGCGCGCCTGCTGCATCATTTTCCTGTTCGTGCCTGCTGCATCTTCGTATGCCTTTCTCCCCACGCCTTGGCAATGATGCCAATTTTGCTCAAACTTCACCCATGTTGCCCTGTGTTGCTCCCTATACACTCCAGCCGACACACGGTAGCAGCCGGATGTGCCGAACTCCATCAGCTGGAGGGTTGCGCATGTCGACTCCAAGTATGCGCACTCCAAGTATGTCTTGCACTCCAAGTATACACTCCATACCCCCCCCCCCCCCCCCCCACCCATGTGCTTGTAGTGATCCGCGTACACAGCTACAAGCACATGACTGGGTGTGGAGTTAGGTGATGCCATGTTGTGCAGCACCGTTCGAGGTGGCCGCACAGGTGAGTACAACTCCAGAATCATTGACTTGGCGATCATCAGCAGATGGTACGCCCGTTCCTGTACATCCCACATTATTTTCAGCATCATTGTCTTCAACCTCCTCTGGTACAATCACTCCTGCTGCAGGGAAGTCATCTGCTGCAGCATCTCCGCTTCCTTGGGTGGCATCAACTTCATCAGCTCCATGTAAGTCCTGTTTTACAGGGTCTGCTCCATCGACTCCCGAATCCACCGCGGACCGTTTTCCTTCTCCCCCTGAAGTCCACACCGCAACGTGGGGTGAGACTTCATCCGTGGTATCATCATGTACCGGGTTGCGCACGATGCATGCTTTGTGTGCCATGCGGTATTGACGAGATGCGTGTGCAGAACGCGCGCTCAAGTGCACTCCCGGTGTGCGGGGATCCGTGCTCCCAGGTGCGACCATGTGCACACCAGGTGTGCGGAAAAGGGTAACCCCTTCACGATCAACCTGATTCGATGACGCGTCATCACGGGAAGGTCCAGGATCATGGGCGGATGTAAGTGCATGCGCATACTGCACCACGAGCACTCCATCCACGTTCTTGGCAAGTCCAATCCGCACGTACTCCTCTCCATCAGTCATGGTGATCTCGGTGTCTCCATTGGTAATGGTATTGATGCGCGCTCCCTTTTTCAGCAGCTGACAATAGGAGAGCAGGTTGTTCTTCAAGCCAGGTACGTAGAGGACGTCAGTTTAGCGAACTGTTGTCCCATCAGGTGCCGTTGCTCCGATCGTTCTCGTCATCGTGCTGCTCAGCTCGCTCCCATTAGCAAGCTCCACATAAACAGGTTCGTCCAGCTCCCTTAACTCTTCAAAGCAGCGCTTGTCCGAGGTCATGTGCTGGCTGCATCCACTATCCAGCATCCAAGATGACGCTTTAGCTGGTGGTAAGGTAGCTTGTGACGATCCCATCGTTGCAATGCACGTAACAGTACGTTGCTTATCTTCCCCGGCTGCCCCTTGCTGTTTTGACGCATTATTGTCACACTTGGGGCTGCGACTCCTTCGTGGGGAGAACAAACGACTGTCGCTGGTGTGCAGTTTTGACCTTCTGGTATGCGGTTCCCACCCTGGTGGTGACCAGCCAGGGGGTGCCTTGGTACACTTGAAGAAGGGGTGGCCGACCTCCTTGCAGTACCAACACACAAGAGGTGAGCGACCCGAACTTCCTTCCTTGCCTTGCATTTTCTCCCCAATGGACCCCTCCTTCCCGCTATTGCCCTTAGCAGTTGGAGAAGGTGAGCGGTCTCCACGTGCTTGTCCAACCATGCGAGGTGGACGCCGGTCACGGTTATCATTTGTGATGAGGTCGTGATACCTCTGCTCTTAAATCATCATCCGCTGCAAGGTGAAACTGTCTGTCACGTTGTGTAGCATTGCCGAGTGCCTCATTTCCTCCCAATGCGCCGGTAGTCCGGTTAGCAGATTAAAGGTGAATGTGTTCTCATCCACCATCTTCCCCGCGAGTGCTAACTTGTCCCGGATTGCCGTTGCGCGGTTCACATACTCCTCCACCCTCTCTTGACTCCCCATTTTCAGGTTGTCCAACTGCTTCAAGAGAGAGACCTTCGCCACCGAATCTTTGGCCTGGTAAGTATCCATTAAGTACTCCCAAGCTTCATATGCCGGGCTGTAGGATTCCTGAAACATGTCCAGCTGTAGCTGAATCGTGGCGCTCACGCTGTGCAGTAGGACCCGAAAAGCGAGCGCCGCACGCTGTGAGTAATCCGCCTGTAGCATTTCCAGCCGCTCCATAGCGTCGTTAACGTCACCATCTCCCATGGTAACCGGATACTGCAGGGTCACAAAGAACTCCCACAGATTCGTGACGCGGGCGTTCATACGAAACCGTAGCACCCACTCCCGGAAGTTCGAGCCATCAAACAAAGTAGTGGTGAACGTTTTGTCCACCGTTGCTCCCACCATTTTGCGTGACAGCCGTTCCTTGTCTTCTTCCGTGTATTCACGTGGAGCGGGGTCGAAGAGAGTAGGCACGGTTGACGGTCGAGGTAGCTGAACCGTGCGCTGCATGTCTCCATTCTGTCCACCAAGTTGACGTTCCAGCACTTCCACTTGATCGCGTCGCATGACACCGCTTGACTGCATTCCGTATCCCATCCGTCCCATGCTGTCCACATAGTGTGCGCCTATCGGTGAACGTGGTGCACGCGGAGGTACGTCATAGCCGCCATGAAGGTGAGACCTGGCCATGGGAGGAACTCCAATGGGATGGGAGTTAGTCGCAAGTCGTCGTAGTGGGGGAGCACCAATAGTGTAGGAGGCAAAACCCACACATTCCACGCCCACTTGACCATTTCCGTCACCCAACTGCCCAATCTGTCCACTTCTCATCCCACCATGCACTGCACTCCCATACTCATCATTCCTCCCCCGTGCTTCCCTTTGCATGGATGATTGAGGTGTGGGATTGACGCTCTCCTCTCCTTGGACGGATGCATCCCTCCCTTGGGATGACTCTCCTCCTTGAGGTATGCACATTTCCCCTTCACCATCAATTCCTGCATGAACATTTGCCCGAGTTTGGTTAGTACGTGGAGTGCTTGAATGAGAGTGTCCACGGGTGGACGGATTGCTGGACTCATGAGAGAATGTTGTCATTGGCTGGATTGTCATTCCAAACTTGTCTCTTAACGAAGCTTGGAGTGTTGGTGGTGCCCTTGCAATCATGCTTTCCAAGTGCTCATGCTGAGCCATGATGGCTTCTTCAAAAGCCGCATATCCAGGATCCACTTCGCCATCGAAGTGCGCCATGACCTTGACAAAACCGTCCACCAAGTGTGCGGTAAACGCGCGGTTGTAACCAACAGCGAACACCAGGTGTACGAAAGCGTAGACCGAGTGTGCGGTACTCTGACTGTATGCAGGTACCTATCCGAAGTGAATGTCAGTAAATTCCTGAACCAAATTTGGCAGCATGCCCCCTAGAGTAGCTCTGATACCATGCTAGAAAGGCATAGTGCCAGCGTAGCGGAAACGTGTTTGTAGAAAAGAACAAGATAGAAATCTTGCACAAGAACTAGGTTGATCATTGAAAGATGGAATGATGACACAATGATGACTCAATGATAACTCAATGATGTTGAAGAAGTGACACAGCAGGGTATATATGCATCCAGCTACCCCTCCCAGAATGGCCCATTCACACCAATAATGGTGTACCAATAATTGTACCCTCTACTCTCCAATAATGCTAGGCTCCAATAATTGTGGCCCCTACAATAATTGTCACAATTATTGTAGGACCTGGAAGCTTATAAAGAGGACTACACTAAAACCAAACAGCACACTGGTATACAGTATTCGTTCGACTGTATTAGGATTTCCAACAACATTGACAACCACCGGTAAGTACTTCTAAGGAAGGCACGAATTAACAATGACATTTGCAAATTAGCGATTTATCTCACAGAGGACAGTATAACTATTTTTTGTGCTCACATTATGTACAAGCACACAATCGCACGTTCGTGATCGTACGATTTAACGGACCTTTTGTATGAGTGTTTTGTTTCACGTGGTGGTGTGCTGGAGCCGTCTCATAGAGGTCGAGTCGCACGAAACGGAGCACTTGTGGATGGAAAGAGGGTGCAGGCGGTGTCCGAACGAAAGGGCATGAAGATATGAAGCACTGTTTTGGCTGCAGTCGGTTTCGGTTCATCCAGCATTTCTTGTGCAGCAACTGTGTGACCGCGAGCAGCTTGCCAAAACGTTTTTCTCAGGATTATTCTCGTTTTCGTCATCACTGCCCTACCATCACCGTTTGACACCAAAACCAGATTTGAACGGGCCGTGTTGTGATCTGAGCTGAGCCAACGAGCCAAGGTCTGAACAGGCCTTGTTGTGAGGCAGCAATTTCAAGGCTTGCACTCCCCCCCGCGAAAACAACAGACCGCTGCCAAGCCGAGTCTCATCTCATTTCCTGGCTTATCAGTTTCCATCCAGCCCTAGCGGATGTGCATGAAATGGTGTCCATGTATCATTTGGCAACTTGCACTATGATTCAAAATGACGTTTTGAGCGAGCTCCGTTTTGTTGCTGTGTGTGAGGATGTCGTTCCACCAAATTCCTTCCATGAGTTTTCCAAGTGCACAACCTCTCACCAGTGCATCTCCACCATCCTTAGTGGTCATTGTCACAACTGGCTTCTGGTTTATGGTTTCATCGTTTTTTGCTTGCACTACTTCCCGAGCTCGGAGAAGGTCAATCTAATATACAGCGTGTCATGGGATGAGATGTTGTTTGTGTGGCCAAGGGGGTGTCTTTTATCCCCGCCTGGCACAAGGGATTCGAGGGTTCACAAGGCTTCGAACAGCCGTACAGGGTTCGAGGATGCACAAGGCCCCGTTTATAACTCGCTGTCTGCAGTGAGCATTTGACCTACGATTAGATCACGCGGTCCTTCCTCCTTTAAAGGCATTCCAGCCTACGCCTCTCTTCCGTCCTGTACCGAGCCTCGTCAGGACAGGACGTCGTGAAGTCTTTATCTCGGTCCCATTTGCTCTTGTACTCAAAACCGTCGTGCACGAGCCTTCAACGATTCGAGTCTGCGGCGCAGTGCCGTTGCGAGCGGCGGCGGCAGCGGTTGTGATGCCGCAGCGTCGGCGACACCATTGGTTGGCGCACTGCGCATGTCGCCGCAATGCGTTGAACGCGGGGGAGAATTCGCTGGATAGTAACCGATCTACTACTACTACTAGTAGTAGCAGCGATCGCCGTGGCCGCCGTGTGAGGAAAACGGTGCAACTTCTGCTCCTGACTGCCGTCGCATCATGTCTCGCGGCCCTCTCTTTCGTTCGCACCGCCAGAGCCGCACTTTCCGGCAATTCTGTCCCTCTCGACGCCTCCCAAGGTACCACTACCACTGGAACTCCGCCGTGATTACCCGAATAATTCATCTAGCATCTACTAGACGGGCTACTGACATGCTTGTTAGGGTTGGTTCGCCCAACCACGGAACCTACGGCGAAAGCTTCTACGACGGCGGAATGACGGCGAAATGGAAGCACGTGGATGATTCTAGGTGAAACGGTGGAAATCGGCCTACGGTGGAGAATGGAAGCTACGGCGTGAGAAGCAAGAGAGAAATTGGGAAGAAACTAGAGAAATGGAGGAAGAAGAGTGAAGAAGTATCGAGATTGGAGTTGACAAGGGGAAATTGTGGTTCGAGACTGAGGCGAGTTCGAGAAGGTGCTGGATTCGGACTCGAGGAGTGTTCGGCGAATTCGGTTAAGTTCCGTGTGCGACTCGGGGTGAAACGAGGCGCACGCGGTTACTTGGGAAACAAGTGAAGTTACGAATCGCATTTTGTGACTTGCTTGACTATAAAACTGCTTGTACTCATTCTGGAAAACATAACTTGGAGATTCTGAAAATTGCTGAAGTGTGTATTGACAACTTCAAGCAGAGCTGCGCATATCGTTGGATTTGGGAGATCGTGGAGAACACGATAAGCAATAGCAAGTAGACTATTGCCGACTAAGGTGTTTACGATCCTAAGAATGCTCCGCGAGGCCGCCTCGCGACGACCCCTTTCCCCATCGCCTTTCCCTTCTGCCAGTTGGGCCTGTACCAGAACTTAGCCAATTTCCTTGAATTCTACATTTTCATGCTGCGAATTCTACATTCCTCAACGTGACGTCATTGATGCCTTTCCGTCGTCTCGTCTCTTGCACACGGCACCGCCGCGCTGCATGCTGCCGCATGATGCTCTACCTGTTCGGTACTACAGCCCCGGCTCTGCAGGACTGCCAGACGGAGTGGAACGTGGTGATGCCGACGTGGAGTGCGGGGGAGAATTGCGCCGTGGCGACCTTCGACCCAAACGAAGCCCCCTGGGTGAAGCCCAGAGGCATTCTGTGTGATGGGGACGGCAAGGTTATCGCATTGTGAGTGCGCGCCTTGCTGGATAGGTGCTTGTTCGGCTGTGCCAGCCTCATCCTCTTGAGAGTCTTTCCTGATTTATGTTTTTGCATGATGTCATGCTGGGTAAGGCACGTATGGCATTGAATGGCCTTGTTCTCTTCCTTCCGCTGCCTTTTGTTGTCCCTCCCTGTCACGTCACATCTTACACAGGAGCATGCCAAACGAGCAACTTCAGGGATCCCTACCTGCATCTCTGAGCTCCCTCGCTCAGCTAGCTTACCTGTACGTGCCGTTTGAATCACACCCACCTGTTCCTCTCTGTTTAAAACGGGGCACTGAAGTTGCCGTCATCAGTGGGTCCTTCCTGGGATTGCCCCGCCTCCTCATAGGAGGGAGGGATTGCCTTCAAACGGGGTACTGGAGTTTGTTGTAAGAGGAAACCCCCGCCTGCTGTGGAGCACACTCGTTTTACACTCTCTGCTTGTTTCACGAGACTTTGTGTGCGAACAATCCCACGTGCCTGTCATTCCCTTCCTAAACGTTGTCAGCCAGACAACATTGAATGTCCCCCTTCCATAAACACGACCTTTCATGCGTCCCCCCTGACCACCTCTGTGCCTCACCGTCCCCTTCCCTGTTCCCCTCTGGGTGCTTCAGACTCAGACTCGCGCTCACGCACACACCCACAGACACCCACACACGCACACTCACACGCACACACGCACGCGCACCCACATTTATTTCACGCGCACCCACACATGCACACACCCTAGCACACACCCAGGCGCAGCGAAAAAAAGCATGCGATATTGTTCCATATCATCTCCTCTCCATGACCGCATGCCAGCCATGATCCGTCCATGCCATGCAATGCCCCCAGTATCCCCCCCAATTTCCCCCATTCTCCCTACCTAGTACCCTTGCGAGGCAGCACGAAGCTGTCTGTACGGTGCCAGTCCCCATGGTCCGCTTCATCTTGTGCCCCTGTTCTATATCTATTCACCTCAGATCCCTGGGTTCGAACCAGCTTCGTGGCTCCCTCCCAGCCGTCTTGTCGTCATTGACTGGGCTCACTGTGCTGTGAGTTCCCCCCCTGCAGACAGACATCATCATCATGCCTCGTTAGTCGCATCCCTGGAACGAGCTGCTAACTCACTCCGTGCAGTATACGCTGCAGCAGAAGAAGCAGCAGACATGGACACATGGCCTTGGCAACTGTGGGTGTGCGTCATCTCAGCCGTACCCGTGCTGCGCGCACAGCCTCACTAATTCATCATGCTCTGTTGCTGAACACTGACCAACTATTTTATTCATCACCTCGTTAGCAGTTGTTGCATCGGTTCCCTTCTCCCAATCCTTCTCTACCTTACATCCCTTACCCCAATCGACCTGTCTCCTGCTCTCTTCCTTCCTTTTCCCTTCCCCACTCCTCCCCCCTCTCCCTTCCTCTCAGGAACGTCTCGGGCAACTATCTCACAGGACCCATTCTGGACCGCACCAGCATGCCGGCCTCCGCACGCTACGAGTACACTAACAACTACTTCACAGGCGATCTGCAGCAATCTGACTGCGCGTCAGCCAATCTCAAGCTCGGCGCAAACTGCTTCTCCACAGCAGCAGTAACATCCGCAGCACCGACGGTAACATGTGCCACGCAGCGATTGCCAGCGGTGTGTGCGGCGTTCTGTGGGATGAACGGCACCACCACGCCTGTTTGCAACGGCATGGGGCTGTGCTATCTGGACGGGCCGAGCCTCGCTCCCACGTGTCTCTGTCTGAATGGAGCCGTGCAGGATGGAGGAAGCTCCTGCGCCCCTCCGGGTACGTGCAGTAGGAGAAGTAGGGGCAAGTAGTAAGTAGTAGCAGCACAGATAGAAGCAGTAGAAGTAGGGACACTAACAGGAAAGAACAAGCAGCATGTCGACTAGCAGATGGTGTTCATCCTTGCATCTCCCTCCTTTGCTCTTTTCGTTTCATCGCTTCCTCTCCCTTTTCCCTCGTACCCTCCACTCCAACTCCGCTCCTCTCCTTCTTTCCGATCCCTCTCCACAAACCCGAGCCGAACCTCGAACCAACCCTAAGCTCAACCCGAGTCCCAACTCTGCTTCTGACCACGATTTATTGGCTATTTTCTGACGGTCGTCGCTGCGTGCAGGGTCTGTAAAGAGGAGGGAGCTGGTGGAGCCGACTATTCTCATCAAGGGCACAGACGAAGCGACGGCAGGAGTGTTCACAGCGAACCCTCTCCCCCTCTTCACCTACCGAACAGTTCCCAACGACTGTGGCACTGACCTGCCATTCCGAGTCGAGTTCACATTCTTCATGTTCCCCACTGCTATCGCATCCTTTAAGGGTGCGAACGGGCTCGCGTTTGTGATTTCGGCGACGAATGCGGCCGGGACTGGAGGGGCAGGGGGAGGGGTGGGGTACGCTGGCATGGACGCTCGGAGCCTAGCCGTAGAGTTTGACACGTTCACAGATGCAGCGCACAAGGACCTGCAAGGAGACCACGTGGGTCTGGACGTTAAAGGCAACGCCACTTCCATCAAAGCTGTTCTCTCGCCCTTCCGACTGAACAACCAAATTGGTTACACATCATGGATTGACTACAAGCCTGGAAGCAGCTCGGGGGGGATGGGAACCCTCAAGGTGTATCTGGCTGCGGGAGGGGACAAGCCGGACGTGCCTCTACTGGAGAGAAATATCTCTCTGTGTGCAATTCTGCAGCCAACGTCAACTGATGCGTCGTTCTACTTTGGGTTTGTGGCGTCCTCTGTGGCTCCCTTCCAGCAGCAGCACGCCATCCTCGTGTCCTTCGTTGAAACAGGCGAGTCCAGGTTTTCTAGGAGCTCTCCCCTCTCTCCTTCACGTTGCGGATTCGAATAGATGTCCGTTTCTTTGGTTTCTAGCTGTTGGTTTCATATCTAGTACTTGTTTGAATCGCGTCTGTTGACTTGTCTGCCCATTTTGTTGGCATCACTCGTCATGCTGGCTGGCTGGGCTGACAAATTCTTGAGTCAAGCCATTCGCTGATATTCTGATTCATTCTGTTCGCTTGTCATGCAATTCTCTGGTGTCATCCACAGGGTTGACAGTGCCCACACCATCCAGGCCAGTGTCCATTACTCCAGGTATACCTGTACAGGGAGCCTTTTCTTTCTAAAAGTCTTCATACGTGCAAGCATTTGCATAGCCACAAATCCCCATCTGTCCACTCGCCCCCTTTTCCCCTCCCTCCCCCACCCCCCACACACACTTCTCCTCCGTTTGCCCTCCTGTTCCCCTCCTTCCTCTCATCATTCCCCCCAGAATGCTCCACTTGACTCACTGTCTTCACCCTCTTGCCACCCCTTCTTCCTCCCTCCTTCGCCCTCTTTCCCTCCTTGCTTCCTCCCATCCTTCGCCCCTTTGTCCCCCATCCCTCCTCCCTTCCTTGCCCTCTTGTCCCCCCTCCTTCCTTCCTCCCTTCCCTCCCCCTCTTGCCCTCCCTTCCCTCGCCCTCGTGCCCCCCTTTCCCTCCCCCTCTTGCCCCCCTTTCCCTCGCCCACTTGCCCTCCCTTCCCTCGCCCTCTTGCCCCCCTTTCCCGCCTTGGCTGCAGCCTTTGGCCTCACCGTGTCCCCGTCCACCTTCCGCCCCGTGGGTGCGAGTCCGTTCACGCGGTACGTGAGTGCGTCCTACACTCTCTCGGGCCAGCAGGACGCCTGGCTCCTCCGCGATCCCACCTCCTGGGATGTGGCGTGGCTCAAATGGTCTGTCAAGGACCAGGACGCCTGCAGTGAGTAGTGGCCTGGAGGGTGGTGGAGGAGGGAGGGGGGGAAAGAGGGAGGGAGGGGTGGAGGAATGGAGGGAGGATGGTAGGGAGGGTGGGGTTGGGGAGGCAGAGAGAGGGGGAGGGAGGGAGGGTGGGAAGGAGGGGCTGGGGGAGGAAGGGAGGGGGGGAGAGGGACAAAGGGAGGGGTTGTGAGGGGAGGGATGGAGGGTTGAAAGAGAGTGGGAGGGGAAAGGGAGGAGGGAGGGGAGGAGGGACGGAGGGAGGGACGGAGGGACGGAGGGAGGGACGGAGGGAGGGTAACGGCGTTGGTGGGAGGGAGGAGAGCATAATCCAGTGAGTAGAGTAGGCAAGGGGGATATATACTCTCTCTTGTCATTATTCTAAAACCGAGAACTGCTCTGCACCCCCCCGTTCTCTATCCTGCACATTGTTTCGCCTCACCTTGTGTCCGACTTGCTGCTCAGATGCGTGCTGGGCGTTCGCAGTGGTGGCGAGCATAGAAGCAGCATACGGCATCGCAACAAAGAAACCCGCGCCACAACTCTCAGTGGACTCGCTCTTTGCAGCCATGGGGCTCACCACAGAAGAAGGGAAGTGCGCCGACGGGGGTTCCCCAACAGAAGCCTTCGAGAAGCTCTTGACTTTACCCAAAGGAGGACTCACTCTCACTACCAATGTAAGAGCTGGTGTGCTGCTTTAAATACTTTCGCCTTTCCAATACGGCAGCATTAGCAAAGGGGTAATTGTCAAATAGACACGCGTGTGAGGTGTCTGCTTCTAAATTGGGTTAGAAGGGCATGTTTGTTTTGTGGATAGCAGACCCATACATAACTCCCCATGACTCACGTTTAGTTAGATCGACCAAAAGGGGTAATTTTTTAAGTCGACTCATTTGGCGAGGCAAAACGCCATGTTTTGGGCCCCTCGTCCCCCTCTCAACACCCCCCTCCCCCCCCCCCCCCTCCACCCCTTCCCTTTTTTTTTTAAACCCTGAAAGTTTTTTTTTTGGCTGCACAACATAGCGTTCTCTTAGCGACTTAGAAAGAACGAGTTGGAGCGTCCAGTCCAACATCTGGATGCGAGCATCTAGAACGCTAGACGCATCCTTTCCAACATACGAGGGTCAGTGTCAATTTGTCAACCCCCCGAGGTCGAGTGTTTAAATTGCCAGTGTGTGAAAATGTTAATTAAAATCAGCAATGTTATGTCACTCTTCCTAAGAATTGATCGATATTTTCCCGTTCTGTCCACAACATAACTTCAGCTACATGCCTTTGCTTTGCATGATGGATTCTGAACTTCCCATCCAGGCCACATACTATCCCATCCAAGGCTTCGAGCGCACGCGGTTCAAGGGGTATGTGGGGCTCATGCTGGCAGTGCAGGGGCAGCCAGTGGTGGTTCATATTCAGGCATCTGCTCCCACGTTCGCCGCTTATGACGGGGTGAGTGGAACTCATGTGACAAGGTAGTCATGAAGAATGAAGATGATACGAAAGCATTACTGAAAAATAAGGTCTCGTGCTACGAGGTGTAGAAGGTTGAATGTGATAACCTAACCTAGCCTAGATCGAAGTGAAACCATCATGTTTTAACATAGGAGCGATGGGCACACAACACAAGGGTGCTGAATACAGGAAAGTGTTTTCTTTATATCAATCTGCCGATTTATTGGGTGTGCATTTTTTTTTTCCAAATGTCAACAGTAAGTCAGGAAAGATTTTCTATGTTTGTGCAAAATCAACATCTTCGATCAATACAAGCATACCGCGCTGTTCGCAGACAGAGTTTGACCGATTTTGGTATCAATCACAGCAAGCCACACTTGCTCGCGCAACAAGTTCGCACTTGCTTGCGTCACCACTTTTTGGTGGTTCGCATTGGTTGCTGCTCGCAGTTGCTCCCACCACCTGGAGAGTGACGCGGCTGTTACTTGCTCGCGAGCCAAATTCGCCAGTTGGTTTCGCCACTACCATATGTCCACGGTCCGAGGGTTTTCGGCACGTGGCGAAGAGCAAGCACGTATAACAGAATGAGTTCGCAAGCACTCGCGCAGCCATACCTTTTCATTCACGATTGGTCAATATATTTTGCGGACCGAGTTACTGATTGCCACTGAGTTTTCTCCTCGCCCAATTGGAGCGAATCTAACTGCAACTTTAAAAAAGTGGCGTGTAGAAACATGATCGGATCTGCACCGTCGAAATCGTATGCGCACATTTATTGAAGCATTTCAACGGCGCATTGCAAGCACGCCAGACAACAAAACATATGGAGGAAAATGTCAGAATGGTTGCATTGCATTTATCAAGATTGAAACCTAAAAGAACATGTTAGTTTTGCTGAGAAAAAAACCAGGGATGTTATAAATGTATGTCTTGCAAAAGCAAATACCAGATGCCTTTTTGCACCTCGTTGTCCTTCCACCTTGGTTGTTTTTTCTGGCATGACCAATGCTCTTGCGGCCACCTTTCCTCGCTAATTTGGTATTTGTGCTTCCCGTGCTCAATGCCAGACGTACAAGTACCAGGACCCAGCGTGCTACACGGGCGAGCTGAACCACGTGGTGCTTGTTGTTGGCTACTCCGTGGCCGTGGGGGACAGCGTGCAGAAGCGTATTCCCCCTCCGTTTTGGATCATCCGCAACTCGTGGGGAACGGAATGGGGCTATAATGGGCACATGCGCATGGACATTCAGGGATTAGATGGCGTGTGTGGCATCAACGTGCTGCCTGGCATCTACCCCATTATCAAAAGTGAGGCATCGTACCCGTTTTCAAGAACGAGGCATCCAACCCATTGTCTAGAGTGAGGCATCTCCCAGATTGTCAAGATTGAAACAACTACCTCATTGTCAAGAGTGAGATGTCTGCCTATCTACGACCCCCTTGTTTCCCCTCCAGTTCCCGGGGATCCATGTGGCAAGAAGAGTTTCAAGGCGGATCAAGACGTCAGTCCCACCTTCAGCCCGTGCGGTCGCTTCACGTGCAAGCCCTTCCCTAAAACTGACACCAACTCCTGCAGCAAGTGCACCCTCCCCAAGTCTGCCATACAGCCCTTTGTGGAGGTCCCTAATGGGTTTGGCTCCAACATATGCGTCTATGGTAAGTGAGACATGCGTTTGCATTGCATTGCACTATGGTGTGGCATTGTTTAGAGTGGTGCATTTCACCACAATGTACTGCAAAAGGCCCATGTTTTTCGTTTCTTATTATACCATATTCAGCCACGGTTTTCAGATCATATTCTCTCTCTCTTTCCCATCTGCCTTTCTTTCCTCTCTTGCAGTGGACGTGTGTGGGTCGCAATTGAAGAACCCCTGTGCCGCGGGCACTTGCATCAACAATGGCAACGGCTCCTACTCCTGCATCTGCCCTCCCAACCACGTTTCCACCCAAACCGTCGACGGCTTTCCAACCTGCGACCCAGGTGCTGCTTCTTTTACTTCCTTGCCTCAGCAGGATCTGCTCTTGTCATAAGAAGCACGCCCACACACACCCCCAGGACTAATGCGGGTATTTAGTAGCGTTTCTTCTAAGGGTATCTCGGTTGAAACTTGGTTGAAACTTGGTTGAAATTTGAACTGTGTCATCCTCCCACCCCACTCCCTGCCCCCTCTCCAGACATTAATACAGCAAACAGCTTCCCTCTTTTTCTCCCTTTCGCTTCCTCCCCACTCTTCAGCTGACAGCATTGCCACCAGCTTGGCAGTGAGCGGCAGCAACTGGGGCTGCTCCGACGTTCACCCCCTCATGGGCCTCACCATTGCTGAGTTCATGCAGCAGAACCCGGTAAGAAGTGGGGTGGGGCACACGCTTACAAAATCTTTTGAGTCGACTCAAAAGCACCCTCATATGCCACACCATTTCTGAGTTCATGCAGCAGAACCCGGTAAGCAGTGGGTGGGCTGCACGCGTGGGAAAGCGATGCAGGTGGTTTTGATGGGAGGGGCTTGCTGGTTGTTTCAGGGGAGTGGCAGTGGAGGGCATGCATAGATGTTATCCGTACTTTTAGGGCTTCCACATAATGAAGTTGAAGGCTTCATGCTCGTGATGTGGGGCTGCTACTTGCAGGCTCTTGACTGCTCGAAGCTGCTGCTACTGAATGCGGTGCTTCAGCTTGGCGGCTCTCCTGTCGTCCCCTGCACTGCCTTCTTCTACGCCCTCTCTGTGAGCTCCCGGGCTTGCGCTGAACTATTTATAGGGATTGTGAATGCAGATAGGTCAGCTGGTTGCTGCGTGAACACCAGTGAGGGGGCGTGAGCAGACATTGATATCTTGGGTGTTGCAGTTGAGGGAGGTACTAAGATGCCACAGTTGATGTTTATCGCAAATTTGACGCTTCCCCTACTACACTACTGGCTCACAGAACCAGGCACGATAATCTACAGATTCATCACATCCCTTTCACATCAGCACAACCATTACATGCACTTGGCACTTGCAAACCTCAAGGGCCAATGAGTCATCCCTCATCTCTTTTCTCCCCTTGTTGAACCCCCCAGGGCGACACGTGTGATTCCATCGCCACCTTGCTCAATCGATCCCAGTCCGACCTCCTCGCTCTCAACCCCGGGCTGAGCTGCGAGCAGGGCATCAAGGCGGGGCGCTCCGTGTGCGTTGAGCGCAGCGCCACATTCGCCTTCACCGTCCCCGAGTGCCTCAAGTTCACCACGCTCACAGTGAAGGACACGTGTGCGCAGCTGCTGGCAAGGACAGGAGAATCGGGAGTAGTGGGGGCGTCTGCTTGGGACGAGCTCTACCGCAACAACCCCGGCCTCGTCTGCTCCAACACCGTCTCGACAAGTACCTCTGCTCTTGGCAGCAGCGGTGACGTCCAGGTGAGCTGTGCGAAGCCGTATTACAGATGGTTTTGGACTTTGGCATTTGAGAGCATGGCAGCATCAAATTGTTGCAATCTGTTTAGTTTTGGTCGCTGTGTCTGGTAAGGTCCAGATTTGCACTGCACACCACCTTTGTGATCGTCGTAAAGGTGTAAGCAACCAAAGTGATCCGGTCTTTGACGCAATTTTGTGCACCTGCATGCCTGCTATAAATGACAAGTACCATGCGTCTTATCCTTGCACCTTCTCTTCAAAAATTTGCATTAGTCAAACTTTACACTGCCAGTCTTATCATCTCTCCGATCTTTTTGCCACTCTTTTCCCTTTCCTCTCCTCTCATTATTAACACCTTGCTGCTCCCCCAGGTGTGTCTCAAGGCGGACTACTGGTCGTTTACACTCGGTCGGTGCAACAAAGGCCGCTCCAAGTCAGTGTCGCCATCGCTGACTTGTTCAGGCACTTACACATTCTATGGCGGCACCGCGAGCGAAGCAGCTGCCATGTTTTCTGACTACAACGGCAACGCCTGTGCGAGGAATGTTGGATCCAAGTACATCTGCGTGCCACGCTAGTACCGTATCATGATTTTCCTGCCGGGGCCCTGCTAATTTATAAGCAAGTGGGGTCCAATCGGTGCAAGGTGCAGGGTCCTAGTCAGGATCAAAATGTAGAGCTTGAAATTTGTGAAGTAGACTTTTGATCGACGATTGGTTTCCAACTTCCAACTAGGGTTGGAGCTAGGATGAAACCTCTCTGAAGATCACAAGGGGCTCAAAACGTGGTCTGATGTGATTGTCATGCGAAACATGTGTGGGTTTGTGGAAGTAGCATGCGCAAATTTTACAGTTTACATATAAATATGTGTATATATACGTATGAGAAAATAATAGGGAATACAGTGCCCGCAACAAGTGGGCCTGCTCTATCGCAAGTACCGTACCTGGTTGGCTGCCTCCCCTCGGGTGCGGTCTAATAATTTTACGGGAAATTTAGGGGTGCGTCTATAAGCTCATGTGCCACATGTCACCAGCCGGCTGGAATAAGGCAATCAACACCGCAGACATAACACCCAGTCACATTGCTCTACATACGTGGAAGAGGACGACTCGGCACGGCACGGCACCCAACCCAGACACGCCCTTCAGTTGCAGGATGGTTTTCCTCAGTTGCATCCTAGATTGGGTAACGTGGGTGACAGTATTTGACTCGGCGTCCGGCGTCTATACATCTCAATGCCATTTGCGGACTAATCTAGCCCAACCTTCCTACCTTCTGAAACCTATGGTCCCCGGTTTTGAACGGGGAATTTCACTAAGCCATTTTACACCCGCCGAGTATAAGCGGCGGTCTCTGTGGTTAAGTCTTCTGAGAGTTTACGACGGATCACAGCGCCGCCAGTGCCGTTGCGAACGCCACCAACGGTTGTAATGCACCGACTCGGACGCCACTGGCTGACGCCAGCAAGTCTCAAGGAGAACTCGTTGCGAACCCGGAGTGCAAGTAGTACCACGCGCACTAGTACTGGTAGCAGCAGCAGCAGCAGCAGCAGCAGCAGCAGCAGTCGTACTAGCCATGATGGGAATCTTACTATGGCGCTTCCGCTTCTGCTCCTAGCGTCATGCCTCGAGGCCATATCTGTCCCCCGCGCTGCTGCAGAAGTGACGGTCACCCTCCACCCCTCCCAAGGTACCACCACTACGTTACGCTTGATCTGTCCGTTTCTGTACCATTTTCTGTGCCATGCTAAAATGATATTCCAAGTAGGAGCAGTGTCGGTGTATGGTATGATTGTCCACGATGTAAATCATGTCTCGTGATGCATTGAGCCTGGCCTGAATTGAATGTGCCTCAGTCCTTGCTCATGGATCTCCTCTCCTGCTTACCCGAGAAGCCGGTCGAACGGCCGCCGTAACTAGTCGGACCACCTGATCGCTTCGCAGTTTTCAAGCCAGAGTCTTTGTAGTCACTACAAGACGGGCCGTCTTGCGCTGATTCTCCTAGAGCTCCATCGCCCCCACTGAGTTGCTGCCTCCTCCTCCTTCTCATCTCATTCAACCTGGTCATCGGCGATCCCGGTTCCGCTCTTTCCCCAGTTCTTCCATTCCCCTGACATCATCCACGTAGTTCACCTCATAACTCATGCCCCTATCTGCCTGCGCGTTGTTGAATTTTGTGCTGAATTTGCACCCCGTTACAGTCACACCCCTGCTGGACTGCCAGAAGGAGTGGGGCGTGACGATGGAGGGGTGGGCAGAAGGAGGCGCGTGCTTGGAGGAGCAAGCGTTCATAGCTCAGGCTCTGAACGGGTTTTTTGAGCCCAACTGGCCCAAGCCCAGAGGCATTCTGTGCGATGTGGACGGTATGGTGACCATACTGTGAGTCACGCAGTGCTTTTGCTTCCAGGAAACCAATTCAGGTAGTTGATGGAAGTGTTGTCTCTATTCAAGGAGGCGAAATTGCTTTCAATGAACTAGCTTGTAACGCCGTTGGGCTAGTGTATAGGAAATACACTGCGCCTACAGAACATCCGTGTTTCGATTGACCCGGTGGGGAGCGAGGCGTTATAGTGTAATCACACCCTAAAGTTCAAATCCTGGCTGGTCCACATTTTCCGCTAGTAGCGAGAAGAACTCGAATGTGGTTACCAGACTTGAACCCAGCGAACGATCCGCTGCTGGCCTCGTCCACCAGGCAAACTTGCTGTTTAGCCCAGCAATTCCCTCCCTGCGACGATTTTTGAGGCGCCTCAAAAATCGTCTCTGGCCTTGTCCACCAGGCAACATCGCTGTTTAGCCCAGCAAAATTGAGGTCCCCCCGGGAGCCAACTCTCTGAAGTTTTGAACCAGCAAGGACGTGACGAGTGTAACGCCTGTGGGCTAGTGTTAAGGGCATTCGCTGTGCTTAAATAACACCCTCGTTTTGACCCAGTGGGTAGCGAGGTGTTATATAGCTAGCTGCATTCCGATCAATAAAAATCAAGGTATCATGGATTTTGGTGCTATTGAGAAAATTACTAACATCAAACATTGATAGTTGCACTAGTGACGCATGGCGACGATAGTGAGAGTGACGCATGATGATGCTAGTCATCACTCACCATACTAAAGGGCATGCCCTGGGCACCGTGAGCACCCCTGAGGTATGGTGACCGTGACATGCGATTTCGTACATGTGATGTGATGGCACAAGGGCATGCCACATGCATGCCGCATGCATGCATGCGTGCATGCATGATGGGTGATCCTTCTTCATGGCATCATGATGACATCATGGCATAGGTAGGTAGTAGATCGGTAGAAGGCCTGCGATAGCCATCATAACGCCACATAACCCATCACCTCGTGCTTGTCCCTCTTCCCCTGCTCTTCCACGTTCCATCCTTTCTTACCCCCTGCCAGGCACATGGGGGGAGAGATGTGGGAGGGGGGAGAGAAACTTCGGGGATCCATACCCGCGTCGATCGGTAACCTCGTCCACCTGTCCTACCTGTGCGGTTTGCCTCCCTCCCACACTATACTCTCCTCCCCTCCTGTTGCCTGAGACTGCCACGCTGAGTGAGCTACTAGCTTCGCTGCGCTGAAGATGGATGGATCATAAGCCGTTAATGTTACATTGCAGTTGCGTTGTTCACCATGGCATGGCAGGCTGGCAGCATCACACGGGAAATGTCACCATGTGCCATTCATCATGACCGCCTTGTATCCATCCCTCCATACTCTACCGACCCCGCGCTGTGCTGTGCTGTGCTGTGCTGTGCTGTGCTGTGGCATGCGCAGGGAACTGAATGACAACTCACTAAGAGGATCCATTCCGGACACCATTGGGCAGCTCACCAATCTCTACTCTCTGTCAGTGCAGTGCCCACAGGCAGTTTCATGGTCCAATTATGCTCTTTTGTCATGGCTCCAGGCTCATTGCGTGTGTGTTTTCTAGCACCAGTGTCAATGCTCAACCTGATTCTTCGTTGCCACCAACCTCATTGCTGCTGTCTCGGTCATTCAGTCAATCAGTCATTCAGTCAGTCAGTCAGTCAGTCAGTCAGTCAGTCAGTCAGTCAGTCAGTCAGTCAGTCAGTCAGTCAGTAGTAGTTATACCGCACTACTAATAGCACCAATGCTAGCCCACGCTCGCACGACATTGACTGTGCTGGGACGCGTCACAGCAAGGCCTCCCTTCTTATTCTGCGGCTGCTGTTTCACTCCGTCAGGGCACTCGGCCACAATGCACTCACTGCTCTTCCCAGTAACCTTGGCGATCTCACTCGTCTGAACCAACTGTGAGTAGTTCACCCAATAGAGCACATACGCGCACAAGCGTACACACCTTGTTGTGTCCATAAGTAGTACCGCAGTGCCTGTTATCCCGTTAAAGCCGAATACGCGCACTGGTGGGCGTGGTGGTTGCTGGGTCTGTCTGTCTGTGTGTCCGTCTGTCTGCCTATTGTACTCATGTTCTTTCGTGGCATACCGAACCGATGATGATAGTTTTGGCTTCTCGACATGTGTAACTGACATTGCGCACTGTTCAAGTGCACTGGTGTTACAACACATCCTTTTGTAACGTCTGACCACGTGGCTTGCGCGACTAGGCACCCCTCACCTCATCCCTTGGTCTGAACTGAACTCAACTCATGTGTAAGCGCATGCAACACACTCTGCTGTTTGTCACCCCATGACTGGATATACCTGTTCCCTGGGACGACTGGTTTTCCAGACTCCATATCTTTCCTTGTTGCCTTCCATGGCATGGCATGGCATGGCAGGATTCTGAATCACAACTTTCTAGCTGGCAGCATTCCCGACTCGGTCAGCAACATGGGACAGCTAACTCATCTGTACGCACCGCACCAGCATTCATGTCATTCAGCTCGAGTGTTGCGTTGCCCTCTTCTCTCCCTCCCTTCCATCTCTTCCCTTTCCATTCCACGGCACACCTCCCAACACCCACGCACCCACCCACCCACCCACCCACCCTAATGGTCCCAATCACATCCATGCACGCATGTATATTCATACATGTATGCATGCATGCATGCATGCACTACCCGTTACCCGTACATTCTCATCTCACTGCATGATGATGCACGATCCATTCTCATTCTCTCCAACCTATTCCATGAAACGTTTATTGAGGCGCCTCCACAAACAATCCATGCATGCACGAACGCAAGGCACACGCACAAACATACTTCCACTCACTCTCTCCCTCCCTGTGCACCTGCCCACCTCTGCATAATCCACTCCTTCGTTCCACCCTTTTTCCTTTCCATACTCTCTTCCAACGTTTGCCCAGTTCGTTTCCTTCTGCCATAACCCCCAAACCCCCAACCCTCCGATGTCAGTGACTTAGCCTATAACATGCTCACTGGCCCCGTGGCACAGATGTTCAAACTCCCCACTCTCCAAGGAATGTGAGTACCTCTGTTGCTTCTCTGCTGTGCCGTCTTACCGGCCTTGCCATGCCACTGGCCGAAAGAGGAGGAGGAAAATCTCTCATCTCGTGAGTACATCTAGTGCATGCTTCCTCGTCTCGTTGTGCGTGCCACTGGCTGGCCCATCCAGCCTTAACCCTCTCTGCCCTCAGTAGCACAGCATCTCCCACTGGCATCTCCATCGCAGGCAACAGCAGTAACCTCTCATAGGTAAGGAGAACCTTTCAAACGCCCACTGGCGACTTCTCCATCCACCCAATGCGATAACGACAACTCCACGTGCTGCTTGTGTTCTGGCCGGCCGCCGCTGGTGCTACTACATGTGCTCTACTCTACCCCCGCTCCCTTTCACTCCCCCTTGCGCTTCAGCTTTCCTGTCCCTGATGCAAGTGCGCGCCCATCTCCGACTAACTAATCATTATCCCCCTGTAATGAAATACACGCCTCAAAGTCCCAAAGCGCACTCATTTATAACCATGGAAAAGCGGATCTATAATCCACTGGCTGCCCTCTCTTCTCTTCATGCACGCATGCACACACATTCAGGAGCTGCTGCTGGAGTCCCTGTTCTATCTCTCCCTGCCTCCACGCTCTGCCCAAATCCTTGCCTTGCCTCCCCTTTTGTATCCCCCTTGCGTGGGCTGTGCAGGGTCGTCTCTCACAACAATCTGACCGGGCCCGTGCCTACATCAACGGCTGGTATGGGCGCTCTCACGTATTTGTGCGTGCTCTGCGCTTTCGTGGAATTTCACTTGCTTCTCTTCACTTGCTTCTCCTGTGCGGGTAGGTAGGAACAAGACTTGACTTACAAGGTGCTTTTTGGAGTGGGAGCCTTGCTAGTTGGGCCACCCACATGATAGGCACTAGAGAAGAGGGTCCTTAGTAAATGTGCATCTTGTTCAACAGTTTCTCTTCTAATCTGTTGCTTCCTCCCTCCTTCCCTCCCTCCCTCCCTCCCTCCCTCCCTCCCTCCCTCGTGCCGTTCTTGCAGACAACTGGGATCGAACCGTCTAACCGGCACAGTTCCATTCATTGTATCTCCCAACAACCTTACAGCGCTGTATGTGTGGGTAGCACACACACACACACACACTCACACAGTGCTGGCCGCAATGCTGGGCTCCATCCAGCCAGGCCCATCGCCCCGTATCAGCCTTGCATCCTTTCTCCACTGCCTCGCTGCCGCATATCTTGCTGCTGGACAGGCTGTCAGGAGATTAGATGCCTTGCCATTGTGCCAGCATGCCACCATGTCAGCATGCCACCATGCCACCACGCTAGCATGGCACCATGCCAGCATGCCGCCATGCCATCATGCCAGCAGCATCACTTGCCTTTCCAATCCACTCCACACGCATGGTGTGATCCATCGCTGTGTTGTGTTCCTCCTCACATAACCACCTCATTCCACCTTGTCCAATTTCTCGTTTTCATGACACATGCATACCTGGCCCATGCCCATCCCATGCCATCCCGCCCATTTTCTCCAATCCCTCTGCATGTGGTGTGTGCTATACAGGGACCTATCGAACAATGAAATAACCGGCCAGATGCCTGCTTCTTTTTCAGGCGCCCCACGTCTTGGGTGGATGTGAGCCGTGCCGATCTCCCTTTCATTTGTGTGTGTGTGTAGTGTGTGTGTGTGTGTGTGTGTGTGTGTGTGTGTGTGTGTGTGTGTGTGTGTGTGATGTGTGTGTATGTGTGTGTGTGTGCGCGCGCGCGCGCTGTTTTTTTAAGTTTCATTTGTGTGTGTGTAGTATGTGTGCGTGTGTGCGTGTGTGTGTGTGTGTGTGTGTGTGTGTGTGTGTGTGTGATGTGTGTGTATGTGTGTGTGTGTGTGCGCGCGCGCGCGCGCTGTTTTTTTAAGTTTCATTTGTGTGTGTGTGTGTGTAGTGTGTGTGTGTGTGTGTATGTGTGTGTGTGTGTGTGTGTGTGTGTGTGTGTGTGTGTGATGTGTGTGTATGTGTGTGTGTGTGCGCACGCGCGCGCTGTTTTTTTAAGTTTCGCACAAACAAGTACATGTATGCATATATTTGTGTTTTCTTATTATTATGGATGGATGTCACTACGGAGTAGGAAGATGATGGCTCGTGCATGTTAGCTTCATTATTCATAGCAGCAGTCTTATGTTCCAAAAGGATCCTCTGAACTCAATGTGCCCTGTTTGGATTGCTCAGAAGCCTCTCCAACAACAAGATAAGTGGGACCATCCCTGCCACTCTGAGCGAGCTGGAATTTCTTGGAACACTGTAAGCTAGTAGCACGTGCTTGCAAATGTATCTCTTGTGAGTAAGACACACGGTTATGTACTTACAGTAATAGTTGTAGCTACTAGCTAGCTAGCTAGTGCTAGTTTTTCGCAGGCATAGTCTGTCTGTACTGTACTGCGAGGAATTGTTTATGTATTGTCAATGTGTGTGTGTTAAGGCAATCTCTAGGTGGTGTGGTGGTGCAACAGGCATGATTGAGGATCCGTCTGTTGAAGGCACAGAAAGAAATAAAAGTTTAGTGAAAAGCGACATTCTCTATATTGTCAAATTTTTATTTCCTAACAACCAAGCCGGTTCCTAAATCTCTCTACAAAAGAGAGTACAGCTTCACTCTTGCTCACTCTTACACTCTGCCCATGTTTCAGTGCACTCCGCCTGCCATCTTGCCACTCCTCTGCCAATGTTCCGTACCTCCTGTTCTGTGTTCCATCTGTTTATCCGCTCCTGTGCCCCATCTCCTTGTCCCTCCTGTGCTCCACTCACTTCAGGGAGCTGGCAGGGAACCGGCTCTATGGCTCCATCCCAGAAGCTCTCTCGACAATTTCACTTGCTTTCCTGTGAGTGAGCACCCTTTTCAGGGCATCTCATATTACATTGTGAGAGTCTCGATCGATATATCTCACAGCACATTGTGAAAGCAGTGGTCAGGAGTTGATTTTGCCGTACCGTATCGCTTTGCTTCTCCAAGGCCTGACACATACACAACACTACACTGCAGCAGAATGTTCAGTTCAGCGTCAGTTGTGTTCGGGCTACGAGCACACACCACATGCTCTCATTTCTGTGAGGAGAGGACACTGCTCCTGAAGGGCTGCAGTTGCTTGCCCTTGAGCCAATGCCTCCACTCCACTCCACTCCCCTGATCACTCTCGAACCGTCCTTCGTATCAATGCGGGGGTTGTTACATCACATGCAACGGGCAGCAAGAAAACGTTGTCCGCTAAACAGAAATCCACGTCAAACATCTCCCGACAACCACTCAAACCCACTCCAAGCTCTAGAGAAAAGCCTAATGATGTGTAGCCCACTCCAAGCTCTAGAGAAAAGCCTAATGATGTGTAGCTGCCAAGGGATTATTGGAGCCTAATGGTGTGCCGCGTCGATCCCAGGCCCTCCCAGTCCTTGCCTTGACATGGAGTGCGGTTCCTCGGTTATTTCTTGGAAGCATCTCTGCCCAATGGAGCTTCTGCGGTTGCTTGGTTGCTTCTTGGAAGCTTCCCAAGGGAGTACATCACGTCCTCGTCTTCCTCCCCTCTCTCCCTCTCTCACTACTCACTCTCTCTCCCTCTCCCTTCCCTCCCCCACCCACCACCCCTTCCCACCCCAACCTCCCTTTTCTTGCAGAAATGTCTCGCGCAGCTACCTCAAAGGGCTCTCTCTCGTTCTCCCTTGAATGGTCTCCTCTCTCCTTCGCTCCCCTCTCTCCCTCTCTCCCTCTCTTCCCCCCCGTGCAGAGACGTATCACGCAACTACCTCACAGGGCGTGTTTTGTATCCTGCCATGCCAGGGTACTCAAAAAACCACTACAGCAGCAACTTCTTCTCGCAAGACCTGCAAGAGTCCGACTGTGTGATACAGGAGTTCCTGCTCGACGCTAATTGCTTCTCCATTCCAGCGGCAGCGGTGGATGGAGGGATCTACTGCATCGCTGAGGGTACGTGCCTGCAGTGGAAAGGAGAATATGCCTTAATTCTGACAGTACTGCTCTATGTCCGGCATTCTGACAGTACTGCTCTATGTCCGGCATTCTGACAGTACTGCTCTATGTCCGGCATTCTGACAGTACTGCTCTATGTCCGGCATTCTGACAGTACTGCTCTATGTCCGGCATTCTGACAGTGCTGCTCTATGTCCGGCATTCTGACAGTGCTGCCCTATGTCCGGCATTCTGACAGTACTGCTCTATGTCCGGCATTCTGACAGTGCTGCTCTATGTCCGGCATTCTGACAGTGCTGCCCTATGTCCGGCATTCTGACAGTACTGCTCTATGTCCGGCATTCTGACAGTACTGCTCTATGTCCGGCATTCTGACAGTACTGCTCTATGTCCGGCATTCTGACAGTACTGCTCTATGTCCGGCATTCTGACAGTACTGCTCTATGTCCGGCATTCTGACAGTACTGCTCTATGTCCGGCATTCTGACAGTGCTGCTCTATGTCCGGCATTCTGACAGTGCTGCCCTATGTCCGGCATTCTGACAGTACTGCTCTATGTCCGGCATTCTGACAGTGCTGCTCTATGTCCGGCATTCTGACAGTGCTGCCCTATGTCCGGCATTCTGACAGTACTGCTCTATGTCCGGCATTCTGACAGTACTGCTCTATGTCCGGCATTCTGACAGTACTGCTCTATGTCCGGCATTCTGTCAGTATGAAATTGTGACAAACTTCTTCTCCAACGCGTTAATTCTTCCCCTCCTTGTTTTGCCGAACGAACCCCCCTTTTGCTGCAGGCTCACTTCAGAACGGGGAGGTGGTGGAGGCGCCGACCGTTCTCACCAAGGGTGCAGAAGCAGCGACAGCAGGGGCATTCACTGCCGACCCGCTCGTGCTCTTCTCGTATGATTCTGTCAAGGAGGGCTGTGGCACACAGCTGCAGTTCCAAGCCAACTTCACCTTCTTCATGTTGCCTTCCACCGCTGCTGCTGCTGCTGCTGCTGCTGCTGCTGCTGGCCAGGGAGGCAACGGGCTCGCGTTTGTGATTTCGGCGACGAATGCGGCGGGGACTGGCGGGGAGGGGGGAGGGGTGGGGTACGCTGGCATGGACGCTCGGAGCGTGGCGGTGGAGTTTGACACGTTCACAGATGCAGCGCATGGGGACATGCCCGCCCACCACGTGGGGCTCAACACCGGCGGCAGCGCCACTTCCGTCAAGGCCGTTCAATCACCCTTCCGTCTCAACAACCGAAAGGCTTATACAGCGTGGATTGATTACTTTCCCGGAGCCCCCGGAGCCCTCAAGGTGTACCTGTCTGGGGACGATGTGAAGCCAGATGTGCCTCTACTGGAGAGCCCTCTGTCGCTGTGTGACGTGCTGCAGCCAATGGCTGCTCAAAGAGCGTTCTACTTTGGGTTTGTGGCGTCCTCTGTGGCCCCCTTCCAGCAGCAGCACGCCATCCTGGTGTCTCTCATCCGAACAGGTGAGCCAAGGCTCTCAAAGGGATTTGTATTCTCAAGCTTAGGCACGGCAGCAGCACCGTGCTCCAGTTCCCGAGGCTCCCGGATCAGGACGTCTTCTAAGGCTCTAAGGCTCATTGATAATTTGATATACCAGTCTGCTGGCTCCATTGTGGCTCATTGTCTTCCACACTTGGGTTGTAGCTTGGACTGATCCCCACCCCACGTTTTTTCTCTTCTACTGTCTTCTGCGGTGTCTGTCCTGTCCACAGGGTTTTCAATTCCCGCAAAAGCCAGTGCAGTATCCATCGTTCCAGGTACTGTACCTGAACTGTACTTTACTGTACCCCTATGCAGAAAATCTGTCGCACTGTCTTCTACTGTGGTCTTCAAAATCTTTTGACATTTCCCCTCTCGCTCCCACCTATCATCCCAATCCCCCCACTCGCCACCTACTCTCGCCCTCCCCTCTCACTAATCATTCCATCGCCCACTTTCTATCTCACTATCTCGCCATCCCACGCCCGCGTCCTCATTTCCACTGGCTTACACCTTGTCAGCCTTCGGCTTAGCCCTGTCTGCAACGACGTTCCGGCCTTTGCGGGCGAGTCCGTTCACGCGGTACGTGAGTGGATCCTACTCGCTCACGCAGTCGGGGCAGCAGGACGCCTGGCTCCTCCGAGACCCCTCCTCCTGGGATGTGCCCTGGCTATCCTGGCCCGTCAAGGACCAGGACGCCTGCAGTGAGTGCCGTGGGGGCCTGGGGGGAGGAGGGAGGGAGGGACGCCTGCAGTGAGTGCTGTGGGAGGTGAGGGAGTTGTGGGGGGGGGGGGGGGGGGATGCCATGGAGGGGGAGGGGAGGATGGTTTCGTTCCTTAAAGAAAAGATTTTCATGTTCCCTTGCAAGTGAGAATGCAGGCAGGAATTAAACAAAGTGAGCTGCTCTCCAAGTCGTTCTCGTTTTCTCGTCAAACCAGAAGCCTTTGTTTTTCCCTTCCCTTCCAATCAGTCCATTTGCTCGTCCCTCCATTTATTCCCTTTCCCTCCCCCATCTCCACTTCCCCCTTCCGAATCCCCCACTTCCCCCGCCTCTCTCCCCACTTCCTTCCCTGTGTTCAACCCCTTAAATTTGGTGACAATCCACCATTCATGTACTCTATACTATTTTGAAGTATGCAATCCGGTTGTCATTCCACTCGAATATCAATAAATTTCCAACCTATCCTTCAAGATCTGATTGGATTACCTCCCATCTCATCCTTCCCTTTCCTTTCTTCAATCGTGTCCCATTTGCTGCTCAGATGCGTGCTGGGCATTCGCAGTGGTGGCGAGCGTAGAGGCTGCCTATGGCATCGCACAGAAGTTACCCGCGCCACAGCTGTCAGTGGAGTCGCTCTTTGCAGCCATGGGGCTCACCACTCAAGAAGGGAAGTGCAGCGCTGGAGGCTCCCCAACAGACGCCTTTGAGAAGCTGCTCGCTCTGCCCAAAGGGGGACTAACTCTAGTCGCCACATTGCCTGCAAGCACAAGCAAAACGGCTGTTGTAAGTGCTGCAAGTTCATGTCACGGTGTGTGTGTGTGTGTGTGTGTATGCGTGCGTGCGTGTGTGTGTGTGTGTGTGTGTGTGCGTGCGTGCGTGCGTGCGTGCGTGCGTGCGTGCGTGCGTGCGTGTGTGTGTGTGTGTGTGTTTCCTTTCTACGACCATTAACGTTACGTGCGTGACCAAGTAAGCACTCGCTGTAGGTCTTCTTGTCTTTCGGGAATTCGGCACACGAGTACCTGTCTTGAACAAGAGAACACTGGAGATGCATTTCTTTGTGCGGTTCTTTCTTCCTGACATTCTGGTTTTAACTTCAAAGCTCCTTTCGCCCCACAACGCCCTGCACTTCTGATGACCCTCAAACAAACACTTATGCAGGTGAAGTACTATCCCGTTCAGGGCTTTGAGCGCACGCGGTTCAAGGGGTACGTGGGGCTCATGCTGGCAGTGGAACGGCAGCCGGTGCTGGTTCACATCGAAGCCTCTGCTCCCACGTTCGCCACATACGACGGGGTATGCGGACGATCACTTTCGCAATTCTATAAATTACTGTGCATGCTGATTTGCATGGCAACTGCTTGGTGCTTGAAACACATGCATAGTGTGTTTTTCGTCCATAGTTCTTCGAGATTCGCTATCCTGATTACCCTTTCCATCCTGGCTATTCTGTGTCTCACCCTATAGCCCTTCTGCCAATGTCTTCCCTTTGCATGCCAGATGATCAAGTACCAGGATCCTGGCTGCTACACTGGCAGGCTGAACCACGTTGTCCTCGTTATTGGCTACTCTGTTTGAAAAGGGAAAACTGCGTATTCCTCCTCCATTTTGGATCATCCGCAACTCGTGGGGCGAGGGTTGGGGCGACAGGGGTCACATGCGCATGGACATTCAGGGAGGGGATGGCGTGTGTGGCATCAATGTGCTGCCTGGCATCTACCCAATCATCAAGAGTGAGGCAACTACCCCGTTGTTAAGAGTGATGCATTTGCCATATTGTCGAGTGAAGCGTCTATATTTTTTTTTTCCAATTTGAGGCATCCACCCTATTGTCATAGTGAAGAGGTGTCCTGTCCTATTGTCGAGAGTGAGGCATTCACCCCATTGTCAAAAACAAGGCATCTGATGCCTGAAGAAAGGTTGAAATTGATCGATTCATACACAGAAGGTACTTGGCCTTTAAATCAAACAAGATCAGGTTGAAAAGGCAAAAGAGAAAGGATAGGATGAGATGAGATTCCAGCTAGATCTCCATTGGTGAGGTGGCAAATCGGTTGGGTTACGGGGGAGTTACTGAAGTTGGGATAACAAATCATTACATAACCTGCTAGTGACTCGATCGATTTAGAGCATAGTCTGCAACTGTTCACAACCTAAACCTTACACTCCTCGTAGGCTCCAACATATAAACCGTTGAGAGACTGAAGAACCATAGAGAAAAGCATTCGATTGGGCATGAGCATAGTACCAAACTAGGGTTTCGTTTGAGTCGAACCAAATGGATTCGCATGGAATAGCAAGTCTATGCCTGATCCATCAATAACCTACTTGATATAAGATATGAAATACTGATTTTGACAGCATAATTTTAACATGTATCCCAGAGGGTTTTTCAAGTTTTTTTTTAAACGATCATGTGTTTCCTTGCGCACGAAGGTTTTTTGTTTCCGTCTATCCACTTGCTTATGATGACCTTCCATTCATGCTGTTCTGTGCCTTTCCACACTTGCGTTTCACATTCTCGTAGCATTGTCGACAGCTTGTTTTGAGGCGCCTCAAATCTAGACAGCTTCCCCACCGCTACATCTAAAAAAAATCGACACCCCTTGGCTCAAAGAGAGCCCCTGTGTCTTCCTCCCTAGCCCTTCCTCTTCATCCAAACTTCCGCCTCACCCTTTCAGCTCCATCTAAATCGGAATCAGCTCAGTAACCTTCCACGTTCAAAACTTTCCTAGTTCGTTGCCCCCCACCCCCAACCCCACCCCTTTCGTCTCCCCCTCCCACCTCGACTCCCCCCACACCCTCTCGCCTTCCCCATCCTCGCGGTATCTCAACGGGAGCAGTCCCCGGCGACCCGTGTGTGCTCAAGGGCTTTGCATTGGACCGGGAGGACTGGCCGGCCATGAACCCGTGCGGGCGCTTTGCGTGCCGCCCCAACGCGCGCGCCAACACGTACTCGTGCACCTGCAGCCTGCCCCGCCCCGGCCCCCAGCCCTTTGTGGAGGTCGCCAATGCCGACGCCTCAAAAACCTGTGCCTACGGTGGGTTGGGGCATGGGCATGGGCATGGGCATGGGCATGGGCATGGGCATGGGCATGGGCGTGGGCATGGGCATGGGGATGAGCATGGGCATGGTAACAGCTTATGTGGGGTATGTGTGCAACACACTCCAACAACACCCCTCTACACGACCCACCCGTTTCCCCCACTTTTTCTGAAAACCACTAACTTCCTTCCCCACATGCCTTTCTTCTCGTGCCTTTTTTGTGCCTTTTTCGTGCCTCACTCATGCCTTCTCGTGCCTATCTCGCACCTTTCTTGTGCCGTTCTCATGCCTTTCTCATGCCTTTCTCGTGTCTATCTCATGCCTCCCTTTCCTCTCGCCCCTCCTCTTGTCTTTCCTTTTGCTTCTCCTCATGACGTGCCTCTGTGTCTGCCCTTCACTCCCCACATGCCTTCCTTGCTCCCCCGCCCTCCCCTGCTCATATGCAATCCCCTCAGTGGACGTGTGTGGGTCCCACACGAGCAACCCCTGTGCCGTGGGCACATGCATCAACGATGGCAAGGGCTCCTACTCCTGCATCTGCCCTCCCAACTACGCCGCCACCACCACCATCGACAACTTTCCCACCTGCGGCCCAGGTGCCTCTCCCTTCCTCCATGTTTTCTTAGGCGCCTGAAAGCCATCAACACCATTGACAGCTTCCCCTCCTGCGGCCCAGGTACTTGAGCTTTTGAGTCGTCTCAGAAGTGGCCAGGCTTCCAAACTCTTCCCCTGCACCGACATTCCATTACTGCCATATGCATGAACTGAAAATGGGTAAAATGGTTGACAAGAGTACACGGCCTTCAATACAACATACTAGGAGGCGTTGGGTGGATAAGATGCAATGAGGAAGAAATCTTAGGAGGATCCATCCAAATCATGGTGATTTTTGGATGGATGGGGTTGGATAGGTTGGGGATGAGAAGTCTACACCCAACATGCATGACCCAGGTTGACATGAATAATAGCATACCTGTTTCTTCATTTTTTTCGAATGCTCTTTATCTAGATGAAAGCAGAATGAGTTTAGGACTGCTAGCTGAAATAATAATGGGCTTAGCAGTGCCAGCAGTGCCTAGCTCCTTCACTCTCGCTTCCTCTCTCTCTCCCCTCCCCCCTCTCCTCCCTTGTTCCATCTCTCTCTCTCTGTCCTTCTCTTTCTCCCTCGCAGCCGATGTGACAGCAACGACGGTGGCAGTGGGTGGGGAAAACTGGCAGTGTGCGGATGTGCATCCAGTCATGGGGCTCACCCTTGCTGACTTCTCCGCACTCAACAAGGTGAGCCAGAGGTTCGGATGAGATAGATAGCCGCGCGGGCGGGCAACGGCGTGTGGTTGGTTATTGCTGTAAGCTTTCCTCGACCATGAGAAAATCATCCCTAACGCTGTTAGCCTTCCCCACCCTTCCCCACCCTTCTCACCATTGCACGCGCCATTCATCCTCCTTCCGTGTGTGTCCCCATCTGCTGTGTCTGCTGTGTTGCATGCCTCGCACTATGGCAGGGTGTTGTCTGCACCAAGGTCCTGAAGAAAGGCACGACACTCAATGTCAAGGCCCCTTCACCCATCGTTTCCTGCACTGCCTTCTTCTTCACTCTCGATGTGAGACCTCCTTCCTGGCATTTATTCTTCTGTTTCTTTTCCACATTTTCTCCCCCCCTGTTTTCTCTTCCCTGCACAAGCCAAGCTGATGCATGACAGCTGAGAGGATGGGTTCTGAGGACGTTTTTAAGGCTCTTTTCTCCACGCTAGAGAGCAAGCTGAGTGCATAGCCCGGACGAGCAACAAGCGCCTGGTTACCCTCACCGACAGCATGCATCTATCTGCCTTTGCCATAGCACGCACGCAAATCTTGACCAACCTTCCACATCTCCGTGTTTCCATTTCCACAGGGAGATACTTGCGACTCCATAGCGGGGCGCGTCTATCTGCCAACGGACGGCACCTTTGCAGCCCTCAACCCCGGGGTTGACTGCTCCAAGAGCCTCTCTCCCGGCCGCTCTCTGTGCCTGGAGCGCAATCCAGAGCTTGTGAGCACGGCGCCTGTGTGCTTGCAGTACGCGATGCTGACAGCGCAGGACACGTGCGAGCGGCTGCTGAAAGGGACGGTCGCCACTGTGGATAGTGTTGCATGGGCTGTTCTCTACCGCAACAACCCCGGCCTCGTCTGCTCCAACACCATCCCTGGCTCTGCCTCGGCTGCTGGGAGCAACACTGGCGTGCAGGTGAGGGAGGGGGGAGAAAATCGGTTGATAAGTGTGTTTGTCATGTTAGTTTTACTCCGTGATCATATTGTCCTTTTTGCCTTATGCTTTCTACTGATGTGTCTGAACTATACCCAGGTGTGCCTGCGAGCGGAGTATTGGAACTTCCAGCTGGGATCTTGTGTGAAGGGAAAGCCGGAGTCCATCAGCCCCAAAGCAACGTGCTCATCTGTGCTGCAAAAGTACTACGATAATAACGCGTTGCTGTACAAGCAGTACAACGGCAACCAAGCATGTGCTGGAACTGTGGGAGGCAGCTCTACCCGGCGCACAAAAGTGTGTGTGCCTCGTTAGTTAATCCTCCTGGCCAGTACATGTGTTTCAGTAGGAAAGGAGAGACTCTGAAGACGCGACCCAAGGATCTATTCTACCCCGCGTCACAAGAGCCTCGCATCACAATAGACAATCTTCAGTGAGGTGGAAATATTTATTCGCATGTTGTAATCAGCTACAGTGATATGACGTTTTTTGTGACGCGAGGGTTTTGTGACGCGAGGTTTTTGTGACGCGAGGTTTATGTGACACGAGGATACGGTAGGAATGTACACAGTACCCTGGTTCCTGAGGATAATTTCTCGTGTTTTGGGCTGACAGACAGAACTGTCAGAGTTCAGGTTGGTTTTCTGAAAGCCTCAATACCGACAACTTCTGAACTTACTCTGTGAGGAAGTGCTGTGGGGGAAAGCAGGGAGTTTTCTCTAATATACCGTAGCGAGCAGCGAAAGCTAGGGTGCTATGCTAAGAGCCAAACGAAAGCACCCTACTTTGATAAACACACTGAGGTGTGCGATAATTGGAGGTGCAGGTGCGTACATACAGGGAAAGTATAAGCGCCTGAACATGACAGCGATGGTGACACCGTCTTGGCCCGGCCCTTGGTGCACCTTCCGAGTGTAAATGGCCAGTACTCCGCCTTGAGGCACACCTGGGGTAGCGAAACGTGATGGGGAGAAAGGGGAAAAGGAGTCACAGAGAGTGGAGAGGGGATGATTGCCAACGTGAAGTTTGACACACGCAAGAGGATTTATTGAAAACGGGGAGATAGAAAGGTGCAAGGTGCTAGGTGAGTTCCAGCGAGATCGAATCCAAGAAAACTGCATGCGAGATCAGATGTAAAAGAGCTTCATAACCGTAGAACGATCATTATGGCAGTAGCCTCAAGAATCAAGCGAGGCGAGGGTGCCATTTCAAGTGTTGGGTCCATTACACACACCATGGTAAGAACCGCAGGGGTGCCTCGGGAGTCTACTTCTGACCAAAGATGACCACACTGTAACCAATTGCTGAAAATGGCATCATCACGGTCTAAAGCCTTTGAATGCAATACCATAGGAACTAAAGTCTCGCAAAGATTCGAGACACGGGAGGTTACGAGAGTAGGATACCAAACAGACAGCCTTCTAAAAATTGCACCTCTTACAATCGGACATCGGAGCACAAGATAGAAGTCTTCCAGTCATAGAGATGTCCCAACACAACACTTCTATCCCAACACCACAAAACCTCGAAGTGATAAAAGTGTTGTTTTGAGATGTCTCAAAACAACACTTTTATTATGTCGTTACTCCTTTCCACAATTCTCACCTCATACCAACCGGGCATGTGATTTTCCAACGAAACATACTACTTCTGAGAACACAGGGTAAGAAACTACATCATTAAAAAACTACAAGATGAGCTATGAAAACCGTTTCCAAGCCTCTCATTCTCCTTCACTCTGCATTTCACCTCCCCGCCTCGCCCCCCACCTTGACTCGTCTCCACCTGCTCCTAACCTCCCCTCCCACCGCTCACCTGCACGCCAGCCTTGCTGCCAACAGCAGAGGCAGAGGCAGGAACAGTGCTGGAGCAGACGAGCCCGGGGTTGTTGCGGTAAAGCTCATCCCAAGCAGTAGGCGCCACCTCCTCATATGCTCCTAACCTCTGCAGAAGGAGCTCGCATGAGTCCTGTGCTGTGAGCGTGGTGTACTTGAGGCACTGTGGGACGGTGAAGGCGAATGTGGCGCTGCGCTCAACGCACACGGAGCGGCCCGCCTTGATCTCTTGCTCGCAGCTCAGCCCGGGGTTGAGTGTGAGGAGGTCGGGTTGGGTACGGTTGAGGTAGGAGGCGATGGAATCACACGTGTCGCCCTGGAGAATCAAACAAGGGGAGAGGAGCTGGGAGATGGCTCATTTTCCCAGTCGAATGCAAAAAGGGTACAAAGAATGTGACGCAGATGGTCGCCTTGCCTTGCCTGGTTCGGTGAGGCGATCTTGTGAGAGCACCAGCTGAGGCATGTATCTAGTTTAAGGCAACCCTAAACAGACTGCCATTTAGCTGAACCTAAGGGCATGTTTTTTCAATGAGTGGGTTCACCCACAGTCGCCCATTACCTGCAGGCCTTCCCATGATCCCTGCGTGATCCCAATTCCTCCTAGCAAGCAAACAAAAAGCCTGACTTGATCCACATAGGTCCCAAAATACCAATGTGCCCCCTCAACGGTGTTCACGCAGCAACCATCTATTTCTTCCAGATTGCAAACGATGATTCAGTGCAAACCCGAGAAGAGCTCACAGCGAGAGTGTAGAAGAAGGCAGTGCAGGGGACGGCAGGAAAGCCGGCCAGCTGGATCACCGCTTTCAATTTCAGAGGCTTCGAGCAGTCAAGAGCCTGCAAGAGGCAAACACACGATACGAGCCTGAGGCTTTGAATCCAAGCATGATCCCCAGCCATGAAATGACACACAAGGTAACCACACCTGCGCATTCCAGCAAATTGGTGCGCACATATTTTCCTACTCTTTTTTCCCCAAGCTTATCCTTATATGGAAAAAGAATGCCCCGTGTGCAAAATTGTTACCATAACCTTTTTTTGAGGCTTTCGAAGAGGAAAACAAAACACATTGAAAAGCTTCCACTTCCTATCCAACCATCCTCCTCACTTCCAATGGATGTATTCACTCCTTGCCTTGTTTTGCTGCGTGAACTGGGCGAGAGTGAGCCCCATGAGGGGGTGAACGTCGGAGCAGCCCCAGTTGCTGCCACTCACTGCCAAGCTGGTGGCTAAGCTGCCGGCTGGAGAGAGGGGAGGGAGTGACGGAGAGGGAGAGAGAACGCAATGCATGTGTGCAGGAGAGAGGGGGCGGTAAGGACGAGGCAGGAAGGGATTACTGCCAAAAGGACTGAGTGTATGGGGCAGAGCAGAGAGTGACAGACAGGAGAGACCCTTTTGCAAGCTGGGGGAGTGTGGAAGGGGCAACGCCTAGGTCGACCGTACCTGGGTCGCAGGTGGGAAAGTCATCAACGGTTCGGCTGGGGATGTAGTTGGGAGGGCATATGCAGGTGTAGGAGCCCTTGTCATCGTTTATGCATGTGCCCACAAAACACGGGTTCTTCAATTGCGACCCGCACACGTCCGCTGCAAAAAGAATATGAGAAAGAGAGGAGTGGAAACGGAATCAAAATACTTGAATCCAAATCAACCTGATTAGACGCTTTTAGACTAGTTTTTTGTTAGCACTTTCCTTTTCCATTTGTGATGCTGCGTTGACGTTGACGCTGCCCCATCTTCTTTCAGGCAGCCCAAAATTGAAATATTTTTCATTGATTTTTTTAAACTGTGCCGCAAAATTGCAACAAAGCTCTCGACCTTCAAAACCAACTCATTAAAAAACACCCCAACTCCTAAAACTAAACCAAGCCCTTAACCACTCTTCACTGCACAAAGCACTCTAAACCCAACCCTCACCTCATCATTTCAACTCCCACGCTCAATATTCATGCCAATTTAAGGTTCCATTCTTAGTCAACCGCATCTTAGCCCTCTGTCTCTCTTAGGCGCCTCTATCATGCCTCCCTCTTCCCCCTACCTCACTCCCCCTCACCCCACAAGTTCATTCTTGCCTGCCTGAGATTTTTTTGCCTGCCCCCCCAAGCGTCACGGGTATTTCCCAGGAAGCGTCAATCGCCCAGACACTGGCACCAGTGATGCTTGACACGTCAATTCCTTCCTAGTTAAGGTATACGAGGCACGTTAATTATTGCCTTGATTGTATAACCATACGCCCTAGTCTCACCATAAACGCATGTCTTGGCGCCCACTCCATTTGCAACCTCCACAAAAGGCTGTAGAATAGCCGTTGAGATGATGCACTTGCAGGAGTTGCCCTTGTTCTTAGCGAGGGCAGTGCACTTGAAGCGACCACACGGGTTGAAGGTGGGCTCAAATTCCCGATCTGCCTTATAACTGCTTGTGCCGCAAGGATCCCCGGGAACTGGAGCGGAAACAAAACAGGGGTAGCAGTTATATGGGTAGATGATTTATGCCTGACACTGGGGTAAACGCAGCACTCTTGATAATGGTATGGATGCCTGATTTGTTACAATGGTTTGGATACCTCACTCTTCTTGACAATGGCTCTTGGCATTGACTCTTGACAATGGCTCTTGGCATTGACTCTTGACAATGGCTCTTGGCATTGACTCTTGACAATGGCTCTTGACATTGACTCTTGACAATGGCTCTTGACAATGGCTCTTGACAATGGGGTAGATGCATCACTCCTGACAGCTGGTTCAGCCTCACTCTACACAACGGTTAGGGTAGATGTCTCACTCTTCACGATTGGATAGATGCCAGGTAACACGTTGATGCCACACACGCCATCCCCTTGCCGAATATCCATGCGCATGTGGCCATTATAGCCCCACTCTCTGCCCCACGAGTTGCGGATGATCCAGAACGGAGGGGGGATGCGCCGCTGCACGCTGTCCCCCACGGCAACGGAGTAGCCAACAACAAGCACCACGTGGTTCAGCTCGCCTGTATAGCAAGCTGGGTCCTGGTACTTGTATGTCTGGCATGGCATGGCACAGAGCACAGGAAACACAAACAGCAAGACAACCAGTAAATTGTGAGAGAGAGTTGTAGTTTGTACCAGTAAAAACAACGAAGACGGAAGGACAACAAGGTGTGCCATGTCATTCACTGCAAAAAAATGATAATCCCTGCACTCCCCTTGCTCCTGCCCTTGCTCTTGCTCAGAAAGGTGTGTCATCTACAGGCCTATGATAAATCCAGTCCATCGTACTGCAAAGCTGTCATTGCACTTTAGCATCAGACCGGGCTTGTTATCAACCAGACTCGCTCACACAAGACTACTGCGTCTATGGCATGCCATGTAGCAGGAGCTTGCATAGCACATATCCGTGCTGCTACAGATGTTAATTCTCTACCGCACTACCACATTGCTCAGGTGCATGCTCATGTCATTCCCCTACAGAATCTAGTCTAGTCTGCTCATGACCGAGTCGTCGATTTATCTAGACCGATAAAGAAAACGGTACATGCATACCGTTGACAAGCAGTCAATCGTATGTCATGCAGCTTGGCTAATCTGCTTTGGTTCACCCAACATACCAACATTCTGGTCATGACTCACTCCTACCAAGCACATACGACCTTGCTATTGCTTTGCTTGTTTTGCACACAAAGCAAGCGCTTCAGTTCAGTCTGTCTTGGTGCGATTTTTTTCCAAGACACTCATTTGCGTTAAAAAATCTTCCGACTAGAAATATCAACTAAATTTGGCCGTGAATATACGAAGTACATTCATCTGCATCATCGGCATTCTTCTCCTTAATACCTTGTCACATGAGAGACACTCACCCCATCATAGGCGGCGAACGTGGGAGCAGATGCCTGAATGTGAACCACCACTGGCTGCCGCTGCACTGCCAGCATGAGCCCCACATACCCCTTGAACCGCGTGCGCTCAAACCCTTGAACAGGATAGTACTTCACCTGCACAGTGTTTTGTTTGTGAATCATAGAATAGAAGAACAAGAACAGAATAGACCAAACAGAGACAAACAAAAGAAAAAAATTCCACAGGACCATTCCATCCGCATTCACGTCTCTAAGTCCTGAAGGAGAAGAAAAAGAAGACAATAATATATGGGACACATGATGGTTGCCAGTGCTTCTCCTGGTGATCTGTCCAATCACACCATAACATAACAGGTGGAGCCCTTTTGAGCTCCTTTTAATTACTTTCTTTTTTTCCTAGGCACCTTAGAAATCGCCTCACTGCATGCAACACTTACAGCAGCTTGTTTGCTTGGCACGACACTAGCAATGTTGCTGGTAGCTAGAGTGAGTCCCTTCTTTGGCAGAGCAAGCAGCTTCTCAAAGGCCTCTGTTGGAGATCCCCCTGTGGTGCATTTCTTGGCTTGAGAGGTGAGCCCCATGGCTGCAAAGAGCGACTCCACTGACAGCTGCGGCGCTGCTTGGTTCGTTGCGATGCCGTATGCTGCTTCTATGCTCGCCACCACTGCATACGCCCAGCACGCATCTGAACAGTGCGTGAAACACAAGGTGAGGAGGAAGAGAGTGCGGGACAAAGTGAAAGGGAGGATGCTGTTTTAGATCTTTGAAGAAGATGTGAGAGACTGTAGACACAAACAACAAGCAGCCAAGTCCGATCTAACAACAAGAAGCGAATTCCTTCCTCATCCTATGTTAATTTTCCATTCATGGCAATCCAGCCCCTCCCTCCGAACCTGCCCCCTCTCCTCATTCTCACCACTCCCCCCATTCCGCTTCCCCTTTCCCCCCTCTCTCCCTCCCTCCCTCCATATCTCTCCTCTGCCCACCCTACCACCCAACCCCACCCTGCCTCCCTCCTCCCACCACACCCACGGCATTCACTACAGGCGTCCCTCCCTCCCCCGCCTCCCCCCACACCCATGCCACTCACTGCAGGCGTCCTGGTCCTTGACGGGCCAGGAGAGCCACGGCACATCCCAGGAGGAGGGATCGCGGAGGAGCCAGGCGTCCTGCTGCCCCGAGAGAGCATACGCCGCACTCACATAGCGCGTGAACGGACTCGCACTCGCCGGCCGGAACGTTGATTGGGACACAGAGAGCCCATAGGCTGCCTCAACGGAGCAGGGAGAGGAAGGGGGACAAGGGTGGGGGGGGGGGGGGGGGGGGAGAGGAGGAGAGGAAGGGTGGGGGGGGGAGAGGGGGACAAGGGTGGGGGAGGGGAGGGGGACAAGGTTGGGAAGGGGGGGGGGGGACAAGGGTGGGCGGGTGGGTTGGGGGGTTGGGGGGGAGGAGAGGAAGAAAGTGCAGGGAACTTTGTGGTGGGAAGGAGTGGAGGAAGGAGGAAGGACAAGTGATAACCAATGGTGGAGAGAAAATGTGTGTCAGTGGAAAGAGATGGGGAGGTGAGGAGAAGGAAGGGGGGGGAGGAGAAAGGGGGATGAAGGGGGGGGGGACCTTTATGGGTTTGAAAAATACCTTACGCTGTACTACACACTAGTTCTAGCCAAAAAGGGCTCCCTCCAAAGGTGTACCTGGAGAGACGATGGACGCTGGCTTGGATGGTGTGGGAACGGTCAACCCTGTTGGCACAGACGGGTGCGTACGTAACAAACAACCGAGTCAATTAGAGAAAAACAAATGGAAGCCAAAATTAACAGATGGAATTTTACGCAAGAACCAGATTCAAGTGAAAGCAATGGTCGGTTGAGCAGTATTCACTAATTATACTAGAGGGGAGTCTAATTATACTAGTGGCGAGTTGTTTTTCTCCTAGAATCGCATATTACTTGCACTTCCCAGCATTGCTTTTGTTTTCCTCGGTGTATTAATATAATCAAATAATACTTGCCTCACCCCAAAGTAAGTGGATTACTCAACGCATGCTTGCGATTCTCACAACTTTGTACGGAGTTTAGAAATTGAGATCCAAAAGTAGAGCAAACGGGTGGGTCGGGTTGCAAGTGCAATGCATTTGACCGGGGGACTCGGATCAGGTCGACCCGAGACCCGACTGTTTTTTTTTTTTTTTTTTTTTTTTTTTTTTACGTTTTTTTTACGACTACGGTTGGGTTATGTCAACTCAAAACGAATGCAGGTTGTTTAGGATTGAAGGGTGAAACCTGAATCAACAAAGGAGTCAATGCGGGAATTCAGGGTTTGGGGAACCCCCAGCCGCAAAAGGTCCACCGAGAGAGCGTGAAACTCAGCAGTCGCCTTGATTGCCTGAACGCTTGGGCCGCGACCACACCCACTCACAAAGCATACAGGCAGATTCATTCAAGTCCGGCCCGACTCACCTGTTTCAACGAAGGACACGAGGATGGCGTGCTGCTGCTGGAAGGGAGCCACAGAGGACGCCACAAACCCAAAGTAGAAAGACCTCTTAGTTTGTGTTGGCTGCAGCACGTCACACAGCGACAGAGGGCTCTCCAGTAGAGGCGAGTCAGGCTTGTCCCCACTCGCAGCCAGATACACACTCAGGGTCCCCGGGCCACCTGGGGTTCCCGGCTTGTAGTCAATCCATGCGGTGTATGTGTTCTGGTTGTTGAGCGTGAAAGGCGAACGGACAGCTGCAATGGAAGTGGCGCTGCCTCCAATGTTGAGCCCCACGTGGTGGCCGGGCATGTCCCCATGCGCTGCATCTGTGAACGTGTCAAACTCTACGGCTATGCTCCGACCGTCCATGCCAGCGTACCCCACCCCTCCCCCCTCCCCGCCAGTCCCGGCCGCATTCGTCGCCGAAATCACAAACGCGAGCCCCTGGCCCGCCTTGGACGCGCCACCAGCGGAGGGGAACATGAAGAATGTGAACTCGACGCGGATTGGCAGGTCGGCGCCACATCCGTCTGGAACTGTTCGGTACGTGGCGACGGCGAGAGGGTCCGCAGTGAACACTCCTGCCGTTGCTTCTGCTGTGCCCTTGGTGAGAATGGTCGGCTCCACCAGCTCTTTTCTTCCCACCGACCCTGCATGCAGCAAGGGCCGCCAGCAGATTGTGGACAGAAGCGAAGGGAGAGGAGTTGGGGGGTGAGCACATTCGAAAAGGAGAGGAAGGGAAGTATTGGAAAGAACCAACAAGGGAGAGGGGTGCAGTAAATTCGCTGCTCCTATTCCATATATCCGGAGGGGTGCTGCTTCTATTCCACATACCCGGAGGGGCGCAGTAGATTCTTCCATCCTGCACGGCTCCATCCTCACAGCGGCACGTGGGGATACGATTCGGCCCGTCCAGATAGCAGACTCCCAGGCCGTTACAAACAGGCGTGGTGGTGCCCTCCAGCCCACAGAACGCGTCACACACTGCTGCCGGGCGCTGCTCCGCACACGTGATCCACGGCTTGTCCGCCGCTAATGCTGCAGTGGAGAAGCAGTTTGCCCCGCGAGACTGTCTGAAATCGCCGCATTCACGTTCGGTCAACTCCCCCACGAGATAGTTGTCCGCAATGTCCCTATGAGGAAGAACGAGGGGCAAGTCGTGAGGGGCGGAGAGGGAGGGGAGAGACTTTTGAGTTGACCCACAAGGCATTCGCGCTCGGACAACTCTCTTACAAGATAGTTGTCTGCAATGTCCCTATGAGGAAGGGAGAGGGGGTGGTGAGGGGCGGAAGGGAAAGAAGAAGGAGAGAGCAGGAGAGACGGAGAGAGAAGAAGCGATGCAGCAATCGCAAACATGATAATACATGTAATGTAAACAAAAAAATATGGACGTTGGTGTTTGGCAACAAAAGCACATGTAATATAATTGAGGCAGTCAACGCAGCACAGGCACGGCCGAGATGAAGCAGGGGCAGCAGAAAAGAAAAATGCCACACAGTGCACGCGTGTTCTCAAAAGCCACGTCTTCTGCTGCAACTGTGCAGTGCAGAGCAGAACTGCAGGGGAGACTCACAGGAGGAAGAGGCTGGACAGCATTGATACAGAGTTTGGGACACGACCAGTGAACTGGTTCGAAGCCAGGGACCTGGGGTGCACAGGGCACATTGCACTCACACACGATGGGATAGTGGGCATGGGCATGGGCATGTGGACTGTATGGCACGGCGCATGCGAGGACGAGGATGGAATACGTGGGATGCTAGGTGCATGGCACGGGTGGCATGCGGTCGTGGAGAGGGAAAGGAGGAAAGTATCACATGAGTCTGTGTGCATCTTTCTTGAATTAGCGTAAATGCGTGTGGGTCTGGGTGCGTGCGTGTGCATGTGTATGGGTGCGTGTGGGTAGGCGGGTGCATGTGGGTGAGTGCATGTGCGTACATGCATGGGGGTGGGTGTACGCGAGTGCACGCGCGTGTGTTCGTGACCGTGGGTGTGGGTGCCATGTTCCGTTACGAAGCGGGAAAGGGAACCGGCGTAAGGGAGAAACAGGGAAGAGGGCAGCCAGAGATGCATGGAACGACTACTGGACTGAATACAACACTAACCATGAGATGAGAATCAAATCAGAGATGCTTCAGGGTTCAGCGCCATACGTACAGGAAGTGTACGTGGCCCAGATTGCCAAGTATCGACGGCACGCTGCCAGCTAGTAAGTTCTCCTCCAGATGACTGCCAGGGCGCAGGGATTAGGAGTGTGACAATGCAATACAAGTCAAGGAGGGGAAAGGGAGGGGGTAGCAAGTACAGGCTGTAAATCAACGAGAACAAGATAGTAAAGGACAGCGCATGCATGCAGGTACACCCTCTCAGAGGAGTATACATTAAGAGCTGTAGCAGGTGAGTGAAATGAAAGCACTGCTGCTGCAGACGTTGAACCAGGGCACTTACAGCTCTTCCAGTTGAAAGAAGTTGCCAATAGAATCGGGGACGGCGGTAAACGCATTGCCGTTGAGATAACTGATTGGCACGGGGTGGAAACGGAATGACACAGTTTAGTTGGGTTCCGATATGCGAATCATCTCATGAATTGGATGCTGCTGGATGGATGGCACTGCTGCTGCTGCTGCTGTGGCTGCTGCTGCTGCTGACGGAACAGAGGAACGAGCAACGGAGGGATCGAGACTGGTGGTGGTGGTGGGTGGGTGGTACTAGGGCAGTGGTACTGACAGGTAACGGAGTTTTGCAAGCTGGCCGATGGCGTCTGGGATGGACCCCGAAAGCAAGTTGTCATTCAGCTCCCTGCAGGTGATGCCGAGGGGGAGAGGGGAACAGAGGGAACAGAGAGGAACGAGGGGAACAGAGGAGGGCAGAGGGAACAGAGGGGGACAGATGGGGGCAGGGGGTGGCAGAGGGGGCCAGAGGGGGGAAGAGAGGGGCAGAGGGGGGCAGATGGGGGCAGCGGGGGACAGAGGGGGGCAGATGGGCACAGAGGGGGACAGTGGGGAACAGATGTTGACAGAGGGGGACAGAAGGCGACAGAGGGGGGAAAAGAGGGGCAGAGGGGGGCAGAGGGGGGCAGAGGGGGGCAGCGGGGGGCAGAGGGGGGCAGCGGGGGACAGAAGGGGACACAAGCCGAATGACACATGGCTGCCAGGTACGTGGGGTTGCCGGAATAAAAATCACCACACACTGAACGGGTGTGCTGCATAGCGGGTGGGCTAACTGCTTGCCGACGAGCGTGCCGATGGACGACGGTATGGACCCCTTGAGTTGCTCGAATGCCATGTGCCTGTTAGGGGTGATGATGATGATGATGATGACAACAGAGTGCAATGAAGCAGCAGCGGACGGAAGAGCATGAGGGGATGCCACACAACGCACATAGCTCCCCTTCACTCTCCCTTCGTCCCATCATCATGGTGTTTTGTCTCAACGAAAACGGGAACAACACAGGAGGTCGAGCCTGCCAGAGCCGCACAGCCGCACAGGCAGGCACTTATCCAGCAAGACGCACTCACAGAGCGGTGACCATGCCGTTGAAATCACACAAAATGCCTCTGGGCTTCTCCCATTGGGCTTCAGTTCCCACATAATTCGCCACGGCGCAGTCCTGTCCCGCACTCCACGTCGGCATCACCACGTTCCACTCCGTCTGGCAGTCCTGAAGAGCCGGGACTGTACCGGGGAGGGAGAGAATGTAGTGCAGTTGGCAAGAGAAAGGCCGTCAGTCAGTGAAGACAGCGCCGCGCGTCGTTGTGTCACGGATTTGTTGAGCTGGACATTTGAGAGTGGAAGGAAGAAACCGGACGGACAGTGAAATACGCGGCGGCGGTAGCAGTAGAGAAACTGAGTGACTCGGCGGCACCATCATCGCGAGCAGAGCTCGTGAGGGGGGTCGTGGGGTACGCGAGTAATGAGGTGATGTAGCAGCTATGGAAAAGGGACCGCACCACAGGCCTCTCCGAGAGTCACTGATGCCAGCCCTCGAATAGATGGCGGATGTAAGTGATGATAGTCACGGAGAGTGCCAGTGGTACCTTGGGAGGCGTCGAGAGGGACAGATGTGCCGGTCAGTCCGGCAGTGGCGGTGCGAGCGAAAGAGAGGGCCGCGAGACATGATGCCGCCGCGGTCAGGAGCAGAAGTGGCACCGGCGGCGTCATCTTCACACGCCGATAGCTAGTACTAGTAGAACTGCTAAGTGACTCCGTGATGGTTGTTGTAGTAGTGGTACGTGCACGTCAGGTCTCTGAATGTCGAGCCTCCTTGAGAGATGATGCGCCGCATTGCGCCAGCTGGTGTCGCCGATGGTGCATCACGCCGCGGCTCGTAACGGTTGACTCGAAGCGTTTGAGGAGCAGGTGCACTATAGTTGCGTAGCAGCAAGGGCCAAAAGAAGACTCGGCGTTTGTCCTGATGAGAGTCAGTGTCGGAGGGATCTAGTAGTAGGTGCACGCTGGAAGGAGCGGCCAAGATTAATTTTAGGGTACGCAGTCATCACCGAAAAAGCGAGCTATCAATTAACTTAATTGATACTTGTGCACATCCTCGGAAGCCATAGTAATCATAAACGCGGACCCTCTAAAAAATCAGGAGGCCTCTGCCACACAAAGACACGATGATCTCACCAAAACACCTCCACGACGAGCCCGAATTAACCTTTTTCTAAGGCTCGGGAAGCAGAGGAAAAGAAATATGGACCACTAACCCCAAGCCAGTTGTGACGAGCAGCAATAGCACCTAATGCGGATGGTGGAGGCTCTATGCACTGGCGAGGTTGTGTCCCACTCGGAAAACTCATGGTAGGAATACGGAGATCCAACATCCTCATTCTCACAACAACACCACAGACCTAACTCAAAACGTCCTTGAGTTATTGTGCAAGTTGCCACATGCGCGGACACCACTTCATGCCTATCCACATGGAGAAGCTTTCGAACTTCGCGATCAACTGATCGCCCCAACTCGATCAGACCCAATGTCACCCCGATCAAAACCAATTTTCCTCGATCACGGGTGACCATGGGGAAGATGCCTCACTCTTGACAATGGGGTAGATGCCAGGCAGCACGTTGATGCCACACACGCCATCACCTCCCTGAATGTCCATGCGCATGTGGCCCCTATCTCCCCACTCCACTCCCCATGAGTTGCGGATGATCCAGTACGGAGGGGGAATGCGCAGTTTCTCCTTTTCACCAACTGTAACGGAGTAGCCAGTAACGAGGACAACGTGGTTCAGCCTGCCAGTGTAGCAGCCAGCATCTTGGTATTTTATCGTCTGGTAAACAAAAAGCCGGCACGGGCGGCGGGAGAGTGGCAGAAGGGCAAGGAGGTGAGAGAGACATTGTCCAAGCCAAGATAGCGAATCTTGAAATGCCAAGGAAAGAAACACAAGCAATGCATCATGTAAAGACCAAGAGTTGTGAATGAAGTGCTCAGCAAGTAGCAATGAAAAGAGCGAACCACCAGCCATCCTACTATGCACACACACATGACTGACTCTTGAGGTGCCTTAAAAGTCGCTCCAGGTTTGAAGAATTGGACGCGCCAGACTACCCACATATGACTGGCACTCACCCCGTCATAATCGACAAATGTGGGCGTAGAGGCTTCAATGTGAACCACCACTGGCTGCCGCTGCACTGCCAGCATGAGCCCCACATACCCCTTGAACCGCGTGCGCTCAAAGCCTTGGATGGGGTAGTACTTGACCTGCACGGGTGTTCGTTTAGGTAATATAAAGTACGTAGAATAGGAGGGGAAAAAAAGGAAAAAAAGAAGAAGAAGGAAGAAGAAGAAGAAGAAGAAGAAAGAAGAAGAAGAAGAAGAAGAAGGAGGAGGAGGAGGAGGAGGAGGAGGAGGAGGAGGAGGAGGAGGAGGAGGAGGAGGAGGAGGAGGAGGAGGAGGAGGAGGAGGAGGAGGAGGAGGAGGAGGAGGAGGAGGAGGAGGAGGAGGAGGAGGAGGAGGAGGAGGAGGAGGAGGAGGAGGAGGAAGAAGAAGAAGAAGAAGAAGAAGAAGAAGAAGAAGAAGAAGAAGAAGAAGAAGAAGAAGAAGAAGAAGAAGAAGAAGAAGAAGAAGAAGAAGAAGAAGAAGAAGAAGAAGAAGAAGAAGAAGAAGAAGAAGAAGAAGAAAAACACTGGAACGAATGGATCTCCGCAACTGAATTGCCTTCGTAAGGACGCACATTCACATGTTGAAGTGCTGAAGGCGAAGTAAGGAGAAGACAAGGATTGAAAGGATATTCTTACAACAGCTCGTTTGCGTGTGCTTGCAGGCACTCCACTGGCAGTGGCGTTGACAGCTAGAGCGACTCCCCCTTTGGGCAGAGCGAGCAGCTTCTCAAAGGCATCTGTTGGGGAGCCTCCAGCGCTGCACTTCCCTTCTGCAGTGGTGAGCCCCATGGCTGCAAAGAGCGAGTCCACTGACAGCTGCGGCGCTGCTTTGTTCGTTGCGATGCCGTATGCTGCTTCTATGCTCGCCACCACCGCATACGCCCAGCACGCATCTGGGAAGCAAATCGGACAGGGATGGAGAGGAGAGTGAAACGGTTTCAGGCCTACAATGAAAGATGAACGAGGGAGAACGCAGGGGAATGGAGCACAGTGCACTGCTTTTGCAACCAGAAGCTTCGGTTCATTCCCCCTCCACTCCTCCCTCCCACCACCCACCCACCCTCTTCCCCACGGCACTCACTGCAGGCGTCCTGGTCCTTGACGGGCCAGTTAAGCCAAGGCACATCCCAGGAGGAGGGGTCGCGGAGGAGCCAGGCGTCCTGCTGCCCCGACTGTGTGAGCGTGTACGACGCACTCACGTACCGTGTGAATGGACTCGCCCGAGCCGGCCGGAACGTTGCTGCCGATACCGTTAGTCCATAGGCTGGCGGGCGCGCATGCATAAAGCAGATGAGCATGTGCGAAGGATGCATATGGGGGAAAAGGTGGACGCAGGCAAGGAAGGATGAGATAGGCAGTGGAGAATCGAACGGTAGTGGGTAGGAAGAGAGGGCAGGTTAAGGAGTGAGTTTGTTTTGTGGTTGTTTTTTTTTGCCATTCTGGGTGGGACGAAGAAAGCTAAGAGGCTGAGAGAAACAGGGAGAAAGGGCAATAGATTCCGCTGAGTAAGGGAGTACAAGACAGCGCAACATACCTGGAACGATGGATACTCTACTGGGCTTTGCGGAAACCGAAAACCCTGCGGTGCGGACAAAAGACAGCAGACGGAGTGGAAGAAAAGGACAAAGAGTGGAAGACGAGAGACTGGGTGGAACAGGGATTTGTTTAAGAGCCAGGGTTTCCTGGCATGGCGTCTAAGAAGCACCCAATTTGTGCAGGTGAGTAAGTGCAGCAGGTGGAAATCACAGCAAGGAAGCAGCACAATCTGGGGCACAACATGGCATGGCTTGGCATGGCATGGCATGGCATGGCATGGCATGGCGTGGCATGGCCCACCGACAAGCCTCGGGCGTCTGCTTGATTTGGAAGCCTAAAACATCGCAAATTGCGTTGCTGCGCCCAGAAAAGAACATTCCCTGAAAAGCTTTCCTCACCTGTTCGAATGAGAGACACCAGGATGGCGTGCTGTTGAAGGTAAGGGGCCACGGTAGACGCCACAAAACCAAAGTAGAAGGACGGTTCAGCAGCAGTTGGCTGCAGCACGTCACACAGCGACAGAGGGCTCTCCAGTAGAGGCACGCCAGGTTTGATATCATCCCGAGCGAGATACACCCTCAGAGTTCCTGGGCTTCCCGGTTTGTAGTCAATCCATGCTGTGTACGCATTGCGGCCGTTGAGTGGGAAGGGAGCACGGATGGCCTTGATGGAAGTGGCGGTGCCGCGGGTGTTGAGCCCCACGTGGTGGCCGGGCATGTCCCCATGCGCTGCATCTGTGAACGTGTCAAACTCTACGGCTAGGCTCCGAGTGTCCATGCCAGCGTACCCCACCCCTCCCCCCTCCCCGCCAGATCCTGCTGCGTTCGTCGCGGAAATCACAAACGCCAGCCCGTTGCCTCCCTGGTGATCGGGGTTGCTCGCAGTCGCAGCAGCAGTGGGGAACATGAAGAAGGTGAAGTTGGCTTGGAACTGCAGCTGGGTGCCACAACCCTCCTTGACAGAATCGTACGAGAAGAGCACGAGAGGGTCGGCTGTGAATACACTGCCTGTCTCTGCTGCTGTGCCCTTGGTGAGAACAGTCGGCTCCACCACGTCACCGTTTCGGAGCGAGCCTGCAGCAGCAAGGGGGATGCGGCAACACAAGGAGAGGAAGAAGAGTAGCGCGTTGGAGAAGCAGATTGTCACGACATGGCAAGCAGTTCTGTCAGAAAGAATGCGGCCATGCATAGTACTCCTCTTCACTACACGCACGTACCCGCAGCGATGCAGTAGATCCCTCCATCCTCCACGAACCCATCGTGACAGAGGCACGTGGGAACAAGATTCGGACCGTCCGGGTGGCACACTCCCAGGCCCCCGCAAGCAGGCGTGGTGCTGTTGGCAATCCCACAGAACGCCTCACACACTGCTGCCGGCCGCTGCTCAGCACCTTTGCACGAGCCCGCTGCTGCTGCTGCTGCCGCTGCAATGGAAAAGCAGTTGGCGCCGAGACGCATGGAGTCCAGCGAGCAGTCGGATTCTTGCAGGCCTCCCGAGAGGTAGTTGCTGCTGTAGTCATAGTAGGCATACTCTGGCATGCTGGCAGGATTCAGAATGGGCCCCGTGAGGTAATTGCGTGCCACGTCTCTGCGAGAACAGCGGGTGGGAGAGACGTGGCCTGTGGGAGAGGTAAGTGGGTGGAGGGAGAGTGGATGTCCGCACAAGTAGGCTACGCATGAGGACAGGACAAGGGTTGACCCGACCCAACCCGATCCGACCCAGTTTTACCCAGGCTGGGTCAACTACAGTCGTCTGCCAACCTGGGGATTCGCCTTAACCAACCTGGCTCAAACGGGCCAGGTCGGCACAATCCGGGGTCGGGTTTTTTCGACCCGCTGGCAAATCCCGACCCGAAAGTCAGGTTGGTTCGGGTCGGGTCATGTCGAGCTGGTCGTGTCGTGCCCACCAGAAGAGCGACCAGATCCAGTTAGAAAATCTCTGGGCCGAGTCAGTTGGAGGACCCGTTGTAAGTAAGAGCATGGCCGTCGCAGCAGTTAGAGCACAGCAAGTGGTGTGATCGTAACCAGAACACAACTGAAAGATGAAACATGCACTGCATGAGTCAGGACGTGGAGAAGAGTGAAGTGCCAAGTCATCTTGCTAGGAATCTGAGAAGTTACAGACAGCGTGCTGTGACCTGTCGCTGACAACTCTCAAAGACTGCTATGAGATGTCCTGAAAAGGTGCTCACAGCGTGTAAAGGGATGGAATGGCTGTGAGATCTTCTGGTATGGAGCCATAGAGCTGGTTTCCTGACAGGAATCTGAAGTGAATGGGGCAATGGGACGAGACAAGCAGATGGGGCACGGGACGGGAAAAACAGTTGGCACGGGACGGGAAAAACAGTTGGGGCACGGGACGGCAAAAACAGTTGGGGCACGGGACATATGAAAGGAAAAGAGCGTGCATGATGGCACTGACCTTGGAGATGAATGTGAAAGAGGGAGAGAGAGATAGCAACTGTACTCTCGTTTGTAGAAAAAAAAAAAGACTTAGGAATTGTCTTGTTGGAATCACAGAGAGTTGAAATGATGCCCCATCCAAGCATAACTCTTGCACCACCCGAGGTAAAACTGGTGAACCAATCAGCGCAGTACAAGCTATGTGTGCTGTGCTTGCAGTTGCAAGCGCGTGCTCACTAACAGTTCAGTGAGATCTTCAAGCTCGCTCAAAGTGGCAGGGATGGTCCCCGTGATCTTGTTGTTTGCGAGGTTTCTGTGGCAACCGGGCACATTGGGAGGAGGGCACATTGGGAGGAAGGCATATTGGGAGGAGAAACCTTTTAAGCAGGAGACTGTTAGTGCAGGTGTACGTGTGTGTAGTGTGTTCCAACATGCAAGAACATTATTGTCATATAAAAAGCATACAAATAAGGAAAAGAAAAAAGAGCACGCACACACGCGCGCGCTGCTCACATGGACTTAAGACTTGGGGCGCCGGAAAACGTGGCAGGCATACGGCCCGTGATTTCGTTGTTAGATAGGTCCCTGTAGGGCAGGCACGCGCGCGGCACAGAAATCAAAGCACAAAAGGTCGGAGAAAATGGGCATGGGCAAAATATGTTTGCGTCAAAATGGAATCGAAGGGACAGAAATTGGACAACCTGAGATCAGGTGGTTATGGGAGGATACACAACACAACAAAGGGGGACATATCAAATCGTATGGGCCGGAAAGGTTAATGCTGGCATGCTGGCATCTCCTGCCTGCCAGCCAGAGAGCAGCGGAAGGGATGCAGCGGAAGATGGGAGGCGAGGTTTAAGAGGAAGGGTTCAGTGGGACGGGCCTTTCACTGATGGAAATGCAGAGGCGTGAGATCGTTAGCGCAATGCGAGGGTGATACGAGATGACACAAGCCCGGAGCCCAGCATTGCATTGCGACCAGCATTGTGCACCACACGTACAGTGCTTGGAGGAAATTGGGGAACTCAATCAATGGAACTGTGCCAGTTAGACGATTTGATGCCAGTTGCCTGAGAGAACAGAGGGAGGGAGGGAGGGAGGGAGGGAGGGAGGGAGGGAGGGAGGGAGGGAGGGAGGGAGGGAGGGAGGGAGGGAGGGAGGGCGGGCGGGCGGGAGGGAGGGAGGGAGGGAGGGAGGGAGGGAGGGAGGGAGGGAGGGAGGGAGGGAGGGAGGGAGGGAGGGAGGGAGGGAGGGAGGGAGGGAGGGAGGGAGAGAGGGAGGGAGGGAGGGAGGGAGGGAGGGAGGGAGGGAGGGAGGGAGGGAGGGAGGGAGGGAGGGAGGGAGGGAGGGAGGGAGCGAGGGAGGGAGGGAGGGAGGGAGGGAGGGAGGGAGGGAGGGAGGGAGGGAGGGAGGGAGGGAGGGAGGGAGGGAGGGAGGGAGGGAGGGAGGGAGCGAGGGAGGGAGGGAGGGAGGGAGGGAGGGAGGGAGGGAGGGAGGGAGGGAGGGAGGGAGGGAAGGAAAGAGGGAGGGAGGGAGGGAGCAACAGTTTACAAGAGAAAGCATAGAACATGATGCACAGATATGAGAGACACTCTTTTCTAGTGCCTACCATTGGTCCAATAAGCAAGGTACTCACTCCAGAAAACACATCGTTTCATTCAAGTCTTGTTTTTATGCACACAAAAGAGGAGAAACGAGAGAAGCAAGAGACGTTTAGGAAAGCGAGAAACACTCACAACCACGTGAGCACGCCCATCCCGGCCGTTGATGTAGGCAATGGGCCTGTCAGGTTGTTGCGAGAGAGGTCCCTGCATAGCGCGCACATGCAATGCAAGGGGGAGGCGAGGGGCATGCGAGAGGAGGGGGGGGGAAGGCAGAGGAGGCAAGGCAGGGATTTGGGCAGAGCGTGCAGGCAGGGAGCAACAGAGAGGGGGAGGCGAGGGGGACTAAGCAGGGGATGCAAGGCAGAGGAGGCTAGATGGAGATTTCGGCAGAGTGTGGGGACAGGGAGAAACAGAACAGGGGCTTTAGCAGCTCTTGAATGTGCGTATGGAGACAGAGAGAAACAGAACAGGGGCTTCAGCAGCTCTTGAATGTGCGTATGCATGCATGAAGAGGGCGCAGCCAGTGGGGCCGCTTCTGCAGGATGACAAGTAAGTGCGCAGAGGAGTTTTAAGACGTGCTGAAATAGGTTACAATACAACTGATAGAGGATGGGAGGGAAAGCGCCTGCACGTTCGCACCAAGGACAGGGACGCAGAGGCGTGAGGGAGAGTGAAAAGAGAGGGCGTAAAGCAAATGTGGTAGCATCAGCGTCAGCCAGAACACAAGCAGCCCATGGAGTTGCAGCAGTGGTGGGGTGAAAGTTTCTACTTTCTACCCACAAAAGGTTACTGTTGCAAAAGTTTACTGGTGCATGCGGTGGTGTGTTGCCAATGAGAGATGCTACGGAGGGCAGAGAGGGTTTGAGCTGGATCGTTCGGCCGGTCAGTCAGCGGCACACGGGGAAGGATGTGGCTTACAAGTAGAGAGACTTTCAAACGGCCACACCACACCACATAAGTGCAAGACAAAGGGAGACTGGCAGTGCGCATCGAAGCATGGGTAAGCGTGGCACAAAAACACAAACGCATGAATGCATGCATGCTGGAAAGAGGAATAAGGTAGCATCAAGGCATTGCCATAACCAGGGTGACCATGTAGTCACATGAACGTGTTTAGCTTCTCTAGCTCCGGCATTACTCCCATATGGTCGTCGTCTTCCCCAGTCCCTTGAACCAGAGAACCAGCATTAACTTCTTGTCCATGTAATCTCGCTCGCGGCCTCCCTTCCTGCTGCTCTGCTCCGGCCAGAGCCAAGGCCAGTAAGACGGCATAAGGCCAGTAAGACGGCATAAGGCCAGTGATGTCTCATGTGCTGCAAGTGGGATGGGAACTTCTGACACTCTTGAAGTGAGGTGCCTCAGCCAGAACTCACATGTTTTGAAGAGTGGGTATGGTGAACACCTGTGAAACGGGGCCAGAGAGCCTGTTGTATGCCATGTCCCTGACATCGGAGGGTTGCGGATGTGGCGTGGGGGTTATGGCACAAGGAAAGGAACTGGGGGGTATGAAACGGCGAAGGGTAGTAGAACGAAAAAGTGTGTTATGTTATGCAGGGGTGGACGTGCATTGGGAGGGAGAGAGTGAGAGAAAGTACGTTTGGTGTGTGTGCAAGTGCATGCATGCGTGCGTGCATTCCTGCATGGGTGCGTCGTCTTTGACGGCTCTTTGAAAATCGATTAATGGCGTAGAGTTGGAGGTGGAGAGAGTGAGAACGGATCATGCATTATGATGTATCCGTGCATGCATACATGGGTACGTGGGTGTCTTCGGGTGCGAGCGTACAGAAATGACAGCTGTCCCATGTTGCTGACCGAGTCGGGAATGCTGCCAGCTAGCGAGTTGTCCCGCAGATTCCTGACAAGCCATGCCATGCCATGCCATGAGCGGTATCAAGGAATGGCCTGAAACCTGGAAGGCCAGAGCCTCGTGAAACAGGTAAGTCCATACTCCACACATGGAGTAACAGCAGAATGCTGCACGCGCTCGCATGCGAGCGAGAGTACTGAGGGATGAGGAGGGAGGAGTGCCATGTCATGAAAGCGCGCTGTCAGACATTACAAAAAAAAAGAATGTGTGGTAAAACAAGTGCACTTGAACTGAACAGTACAGGACTCAACTCCGCATGCCGCATGTGGGTGGGTAGCCGATATAATCATTAGTATGCCAAGCACAAAACATGAGTGAGGTAGGCAAGGCAGACAGAACTAGCAACCATCCATGGACCATGCGCATGCTCGATTTACAGGGGATAGCAAGCACTAAAGTAGGTGTGTGCATGCGGCATTGCTATGCACAATTTGGCGGCATACTCACATTAGACCTAAACTAACGAGACCGCTGCCAAGGTTATTGGGAAGACCAGTAAGTGCATTGCTGTCGAGTGACCTGACAGAGAGAAAGGGCAGCTAGCTGCATAATGAGTAGGGATTCCTTGCTTGGACACGTCACACGTCACGTCCCATCCCAGCCTAGTCAGCCAAGAACATGCGAGCGTAGTGAGGTGGGCTAATGTTGGTGTGTACTAATTAGTGGCACCACTGATTCGCTGAATGACTGACACAGCAATGACGTTGGTGGTAAGTAACAATCGGAATGAGCACTGCAAGAGTGGTGCAACAGACACACAATGAGCACCAGACCTCGGAAAAAAACAACAGAATCGGATCAGACCATGCGAGACTGCGGGCACTGACAGAACATAGAGTGTGGTGAGTTGCTCAAGAGCCTCGGGAATGGTTCCTGTTAGCCAATTTGCATTCAGTTCTCTGCGCATGCCACCGCACGGGAAGGTAGGTACGGAGGGATGGATACAACACAACAAGGTGGTTATATGGATTAGACGGGACAGGTGATGGACGGCACGTGGTGGTGAGGTGAGGTTTCCCGTCTGATGTGACACTCGCTGCCATGCCATGGTGAATGGAATATTCCTCTTAATTGAGACTGACCTAGAATTGCAATACCGACATTAACGGCTTATGATCGAGCACTGCGAATCTAGCTCATCTCACGCAGTGTAGTGGTCTCTCATGCAATAGGAGTACAGGAGAGTATTGTTGGAGCCAAACCGCACAGGTAGGAGAGTTGGATGAGGGAACCAATGGATGCTGGTATGGAGCCCCGAAGGCCCTCTCCCGCCATGTGCCTGGCAGGCAGAGGGTGGTGGACCATGGAAGATGGGGGGGACAGACGGACACACACGAGGTGATGGATTGCATGGCATTGAGCTATCGCCTACCGTACGTACGTGCTACTAGTACTACCAAAAGAATGACATGATGCGATGAAGACGGACTCATTCTGCGTGCATGCCCTCGACTAGAGCCATCACACACACGAGCAAGCTAGCATGTGGGGTGGGGATACCTCAGGCTCACGGGTCCCAAATCATTCCTCATTATAGCATGGTGAGAAGCAAGCATCGCCACGCGGTGGGTCACTCACTCACTCACAGTCCAGTCCCTATGCGGTTGGTTCACTTACATCGTGGTCGGTGCAGTGGTTACCATGCGTCACATTGCATCACATCACATACATACAGTACCTACCGGCTGTACCGTCCCCATGAAGGCCACTCACAGTACGGTCATGCACGACTCACCACCACCATACCATGCATGCGGGTCACTCACTCACATGATGGTTACCATGCCGTCCCCATCGCACAGAATGCCTCTGGGCTTTCGCCAGTCGGGCATTGGGTTCCCATCCTCAAACTCGTCTTTATACGCCTGCTCCTCCGTGCACTCGCCTCCTTCCGCCCACCCCTCCATTGTCACGCCCCACTCCTTCTGGCAGTCAACCAGAGCTGTGACTGTGACGGGGTGCGAATGCGGCGGAATTTAAGAGCGCGCGCAAGAAGATGTGCGCATGAGAGCCATGAGGTCAATGATGTGGGTGTCAGGGGAATTGAATTTGAAGACCTAGGGACGGAGCGTGGCTAGAAAAGACGAACAAGATTGAGTAGGGGAGAGGAGCCAAGCCAGCAACTCAGTTGGAACGCCGAAATCTGGCAGCAGCAGTAGCAGCCCCAATTGTGACCTAATCATGCCCTCAAGGCAGTTTATGACCATATTGCTTCTTTTTGGAATAGATGTGCTACCATACCACACTGCTCTTAAGAATCCTCCCATCAAGCACAGAAATGCTACAGACTCGCAACACAGCAACTTGTATCGTCGTATGGTACCTTGGGAGGGGTGGAGGGTAACTGCAGCAGTGCGGGGGAAAGGCACCGTCACGTGGCATGACATCATCAGGAGCAGAAGCCGAGGCAGAAACATCATCTTCACGTGGCTAGCACTACTATTACTACTGCTGGAACTGCTATACGTAGTAATACCAATTGCACGTCGTCTTTCTAACGAATCATGCTCCTCTTTGAGATATGCTGACGTGAGCCAGTGGCGTCGGAAGCGGCGCATCGCGCTGCTGGCGCTCCAAGAGCAACGGCAATGGCGCTGGTTCGGCGCTCGTAATGCTTTCAGTCACGGAAACCGCCGGCGGCGGTTATTATACTCGACGCTTCGTAATACGGTGTCGTAATATTCCAAATACGTAGATGGTGCGTGTCAGCGTCCCCAATATCTCTTCAGTACATCAATCTGTGAAGTATGCCGTCATTAGAGGGCTCTGATGCGGAATTTTGAGGCGCGTGTTCTATGTCCGTCACATCCGCTAGATGATGACACCCTCCAACAACTGCAGCTCTAGTGCTTCCGCTGCTGACAAATGACGCGTGCGCAGAATACCGTGTGATGAAACCAAGACACTGGGGAGTGTGACGGTGGTGACGGTCCATGAGTGGGATGTCAACAGACATCAGTGGTACCTAGTACGTACACTGAGAATTTCAGCACACTGTGCTCTGCTACTGAACGTTCAAGCCCCAGTGAGCATTCCTGCTGGAGAGAAGCAACCCCAGCCCCTTGCGCAGGAGGAGCAGCAAGGGGGAATGTCGGCAGCGAGTTCAAGGCTTCACGAAAAGTTCAGAAAGTTACGCAACCAATAGAATTCAGCGAATGTCTCATTGCTAAAGGTAAAGGAGGGGGGAAATCCCCCTTTGGGTGTGTGTCCTTCGGCACAATTTGTAAAGTTCATGTTTATAATTGAAATTTTAACAAATGGGCAAAGGTCGACCTGCAGTCTACGTTCTCGACTTCTGCTGGTCGGACCGCGCGATCACACTTCAATTCAGGCACATGGAACAACGATGGTCGACTAGCGAAGTTCGACCGTATAGAGTTGGGCCCGAGTCGCACCCAAACTTTGTAGGTTACCCGTAGGTTACCAGATCAGCCAATTGAATATGGATTTCGCGATCGGCCAGATTTTTTACCTCGCGAAGTTGTTTTCCGTGCCGCAATATTATCCACGTGGCAGTTGGCGAAGCCACGACATTGACAACTGTTCGGTAGTGCGTGCGATGATTTTCGTGGTCGCAGGTTTCGCAGATTCATCCGAAATATGCAAAGGTGAACACGTTTCCAAAAACGTGCTCGCGAACAGTAAATCGTAAGTTCGACCGGAGTTTAGTGTCATTGTTCGATTCCTTGATTTGGCCTATTGTTGACGAGGGTCGCGACTGTGAAAGTTTAAAAGAAAGAAGAGGGTTGCACTAGCAAGAATGAGGATACAAATAGCAAACCCTAGAAGGGTTGTACTCGCTATAGAGCACCCCACTACAGGCTAGAGCATAATATTCTGACACACCCCCATAGCCAAAGTGGGGTGTAATCAGCAGAGCAAGCAAAGCAGTACAAGCTCAGGGTGGATCACAATGTCACCACACATTCTGAGCACAAGTTCAAGAAGCAATAGTTTAAAGTTCACAATTATGAGCAAAGCTAGTGGTAGTCACAACGGGCAAGTGAGGAGGAGGAAAGAGACTATGAGAGGAGAGGAGGTAGTGGGCGGCAGCTGAAGCTGCTGGCACACGGCGCAACTGGAGCAACTGGCACACGGGCAACTGGAGAAACTGGCACACTGGCAACTGGAGCAACTGGCACACGGGCTACTGGAGTAACTGGCTCCGCGGCTAAAAGTAGCGGCAGACGAGCAACGGACTCACGGGCGACTGGAGCAACGGGCTCACGGGCGACTGGCGCAACGGGCTCACGAGCGACTGGCGCAACGGTCTCACGGGCGACTGGAGCTGCTGGCTTCACGGCGGCCACCCCCTTCAACCTCCCCAAACTATCCCACTCCCCCTGACACACACCCGCTGCTACACCGCTAGCTCCACTCCCCCTTCACCCCCCCTTAGTACCACTCCAACGGCTCCAACAAGTCCACCCCCCCTCAGCGGTAGCTGCAGCACAGGGAGACGGAGGAGGAGGAGGAGCAGGGAACGGCACACAGTGGCTTCACCCCCATACCCCTCACCCCCAAACCCTAATTCAGGAGAACGGGCTGTAGGAGGGGTGGGGCGCCAGTAGAAGCACGGGGGACAGCGGGGAGGGCAGGGGCAGCGAGGAAAGGGCCGCCCACGGGCCTGGCACAGCCGCCCGAACCGCGCGCAGGCGGCCCGAGCCGCGCGCGGGCCTGGCGCAGCCCGTATGGGCCGCGCGCTGGCCTGGCGCAGCCCGTACGGGCCGCGTCCGGGCCTGGCGCAGCCCTTACGGGCCGCGCGCAGCCTGTACGGGCCGCGCGCAGGCCACGACGGGCGACGGGGGGCGCGGGTCCCCGTCGCCCGTCGCAGCGCCTCCCGAGGGCGACGCGCCGAGTGACGGGGCAGAAGCCCGCCGCGCGCCTCGGGGCGCACAGCGGGCAGAGAACCGCCGCGCGCCACGGGGCGCACGGCGGGCAGAAAACCGCCGCGCGCCACGGGGCGCACGGCGGGAAGAAAAAACTGCCGCACGCCACGGGGCGTGCGGCACAGAGGGTAGCAGTGGAAGTTGCAGCGGAAGCAACGAGGTGGTGAGCCCACCCACAGGATCGATCCAAGGGGATCGACCTGCTCTGATAGCATGTGAAAGTTTAAAAGAAAGAAGAGGGTTGCACTAGCAAGAATGAGGATACAAATAGCAAACCCTAGAAGGGTTGTACTCGCTATAGAGCACCCCACTACAGGCTAGAGCATAATATTCTGACAGCGACCTATCTAAACAAGATTAGCGAAGCGGGTAACCAGATAACGAATCTTTTTTCGCACTCTGGCCAGCAAGGACACACGCCCTAATCCGCCTACCCACTTGATTACACACCTCGCTGAGTACACCTAACCACTGCTATTTTTTTTCGGTCTATTTTCAACCCCACTTGCACAAGTGGGGTATGCACCCTTTCTAAATCTTTGACCGAGGGTTGTGTGGGGCATCATTAAATTTTAGCGAGAGTCTGTTCCAGATCCCCGAAGAGAGTGCTGTAGAAGTGGCGCTATGGATTCAGATTCGCATAATGAGTTTAAACTTCGAGCATTAGGCGTCATTCATAGCCCCAGTCATCTAAGTGTCGAACTGAAATAGTCGAAAACGTGCAGGGTAACTTTGAAACGCGAGATTAGTGGGTTGGGTTTCCCCTTGAAAATAGCGGTGGTTAGGTGTATAGAGGTAAGGCATATCCACTCCCAGATGAGCAGTGCGAAACCCCCTTCTGGGGGGCTGGCGGAACTCGCCGGCACCGAGGTTTAATCCCGCAACCTCATCATTCGGAAGTCGAATCTAACTTGACAGGGCCACTTCTGGATCATTAAATTCGGAGTTACCTTCAGTAAGAAGTGTTGATTGGTTGACTTTACGTACGTTCTTTTATATTTTTTATCAAAGATACAATGGAAAGCACGAAGTACATCAACAGTCGTAACGTTTGAGAAAGGGGGCACGACGTTGGATTTTCCTGAAATGACACTGACAGCGGCTGTGCTCCGGCAAGTTTGGCTGGCACGATGTGATGCGGCATGACGTGCGACCCCTTCCGAACGGAAGAAAGTGGGACGTGGCGCAGTGCTGGATTTCATGACGCATGCGAAGGCGGTGCTGGCATCCCGAGGAAAGATAGCACCAGCAGGACAGGTGGACAGTGTTTGTCAAATGAGTACCCGGTTTTGGCCTGCCCAGAGCCTTCCAATCTTCCCAAGCCGATGCAGTGTACCGGCAAATGCAACACGTCCTTAAAGATCCAAGGATACCTTTAGAACCAGCCATTAAAAAAAAAATAGGGATAGTTTGTTCAGAAGCCCATCAATTCTAGACAGGACCAGCCCGTAGTCTCTAAGAAAAATAGAGAAAACCCCCTGGATTTGACAGACCTTTGCGGAGCCGTCTGTTGAAGTCGAGTCGCGCGCAACGTCTTGGAAAGGTTGCAAGCGTTGTCGAACACTGTTGGCTGTGGGACGGTTCATCAACCAAAGCATATCTCGATCGATGCCGTCGTCGAGCGATGAAACCACGCAAGAATGACCTTGCCAACGACATCATTCACCATCTTGTGTATGCTGCCACCACACAACCACATTATTTGATTGTGGTAACTCTTTTCCCTTTTTGAATAGCCTCCGAGCACAGGTAAATTCCAAAGACCCGCTAGTTCTTTTGGTTTGCCTGCAGTTCTTGAAATCACCTGCTTCCCTGGATTTTTTTTTGTGAACAGTGTTAAACTTCACCTGTCTCGAGTTTCCCGAGCAGCAACGACAAGATTGTGTGGCTGCAATTTAGGGCGCTTCCTTTCCACCTAATCCACCTTAGGACGTGGGCCCAATCGAGTTTGATCGCGACTGATCTGATCGGATCGGAACTGGTCGGGTTGCTTGTGATCGCCTGTTCCCGAGCCGCCCGATCAGAGATGTTTTTCTTGGAAGCTTTTCAGCGCCTGCTTAGCAAGCGCATAACATTTACTTTATTATCGACCCGTATAAGTCATTCAAGAGGTCCCGTTATTATGGACCCGTATAAGTCAATCACGAGGTCACTCATATGGGTCAAGAGGCAAGCAGAGGCATGGGAGGGCAAGGGGGGCAAGAGAGGGAGCTGCACTTTCAGTGACTTGCCACTCTAAGAGGAATCGCTTCTGTTTGTAGTTGTGGGGTGGCTTCGGAGTGGTTGGTGTCCCCACACTTTAGCCTTTCTCAGTGTGCAACCTCTTAGCCCCCGTCCCTAACCCTCTCACCTTCCCTCCAATTATCCTCCTCCCCTTCCCCTCGCTCTTCTCTTCTTGAACCTCCACCGAGGCAGTCCCGGGCGACCCCTGTCTTCTCCAGGGCTTTAAATTTGACCGGGAGGACTGGCCGGCCATGAACCCGTGCGGGCGCTTTGACTGCCGCGCCAACACGCGCCGCACCGCTTACACATGCAACTGCAACCTGCCCCGCCCTGGGCCCCAGCCGTTTGTGGAGGTCGCCAACGCGGACGCCTCGCGCACCTGCGCCTACAGTGGGTTGGTTGGGGTCTCTTGTTGAGCTTGGGAGCTGGGCTCGCGCACTTTGCACACGTGCAACTGCAACTTGGAGCGCCCCGGCCCCCAGCCCTTTGTGGATGCTGCCAATGCGGATGCCTCACGCACCTGCGCCTCTGGTGGGGTGTGGGGGTGGGAGAGTGGTGATCTCCTGTGTGTGTTAGGTGGTGGTTGGCTGTACTGTGCTGTGTGGTGTGGTGGGGTGCTGTGCTGTGCTGTGCTGTGCTGTGATGTGCTGTGATGTGATGTGATGTGCCGTGATGTGCTGTGATGTGATGTGCTGTGATGTGCTGTGATGTGATGTGATGTGATGTGATGTGATGTGATGTGATGTGATGTGATGTGATGTGATGTGATGTGATGTGCTGTGCTGTGCTGTGCTGTGCTGTGCTGTGCTGTGCTGTGCTGTGCTGTGCTGTGCTGTGCTGTGCTGTGCTGTGCTGTGCTGTGCTGTGCTGTGCTATGCTGTGACCACTGAGGTGCAGACAAGAGGCATGGAGAGTGGGTATGGATGTGCGCGGATGTGGGCGTGGCTATGAGCTTGAGCATAAGCATGAGCACAGGCAGAGGCATGGGCTGGCTGCGACACAGGGATGGCCTTTCTCCTGCCTATCCCGTTGCATTTCCCCTTCCCTTTCCCCGTGCCTTTTTTCTTTCTTTTCCCCATTGCCTTTCCACTTGCTTCCCCTTACCTTTCCTTTTGCGTTTCCCATTGCCCTTCCCCTACTTTCCTTCTGCGCTTCCGCCTGCCTTACCCCTTGCCTTTTCTCTTGCCTTTCCACTTGCTTTTCTTCTTGCCTATTCTTTGCCTTTCCCTACGCGTTTTCATTTGCCTTTCCCAATTCTTTTTCATCTAACTCTCCCCTCACCTTTCCCCTCACCTCCCCCCTCACCGTTCCCCTCACCTTTCCCCTCGCCTTTCCCCTTGCCTTTCCACCTCGCCTTTCCTCATGCTGCTCATGTGTCTGACCTCACTCTTGGAGAAAACTTCTGGGAATACAATCAGCCCTGCCTGCCCCCACACTCTCTCCTGTTGCATGCTCCTGTGCAACACCCCCAGTGGACGTGTGCGGATCCTATACCAGCAACCCCTGTGCCGTGGGCACATGCATCAACGATGGCAAGGGCTCCTACTCCTGCATCTGCCCTCCCAACTACGCTGCCAGCTCCACCATTGACAACTTCCCCACCTGCGGCCCAGGTACTTACTTATGCCTTTGAGTCGACCCAGAAGTGGCCCGGCTACTGAATCTCCCCCTCCCCGTGTGTCACCTGCATCTGCCCTCCCAACTACGCCGCCAGCTCCACCATTGACAACTTCCCCACCTGCGGCCCAGGCACCTCTCTCCATCCCCATGTCTTCCCTTCCTGCATATTTCATCCTCATCTTCCCTGGTACTTACCTAAGCTCTGCCACACCACTTATTCCATTCTATCCCTCCCTTGCACTCCACCACTATCATCTCCCTCCTGCCTTTCTCTTCCCATCTCGAACTCCCTCTCACCTTCTCCCCTCCCCTCCCTGCCTTCCACTTGCCTCTCTTTCTCCCTCGCAGCCGACGTGACAGCAACAACAGTGGCAGTGGGAGCAGACAACTGGCAGTGTGCGGACGTGCATCCTATCATGGGGCTCACCCTTTCCATCTTCACCACTCTCAACAAGGTGAGTCTCGAGGTGCATTAAAGCTCATCTCACTCCATGCAGTGTGAGTCTCACTCCATGCGTGTGAGTCTCACTCCATGCAGTGTGAGTCTCACTCCATGCAGTGTGAGTCTCACTCCATGCAGTGTGAGTCTCACTCCATGCAGTGTGAGTCTCACTCCATGCAGTGTGAGTCTCACTCCATGCAGTGTGAGTCTCACTCCATGCAGTGTGAGTCTCACTCCATGCAGTGTGAGTCTCACTCCATGCAGTGTGAGTCTCACTCCATGCAGTGTGAGTCTCACTCCATGCAGTGTGAGTCTCACTCCATGCAGTGTGAGTCTCACTCCATGCAGTGTGAGTCTCACTCCATGCAGTGTGAGTCTCAGTCCATGCAGTGTGAGTGTGCGGGCAAATCCCGGTTTCTCCACGTGCATCCAGTCATGGGGCTCACCCTTTCCATCTTCACCACACTCAACAAGGTCAGAGAGGTTCTACTGGAGGCTCAAGTGGAGGTTCAACTGGAATGGCGCCTACTGGGTCTGTTTTATCATTAAGGGTCAGTTGTTTATGAGTTGGGAGCAGTCAAATGTGCCGGCGGGGGCATGAAATGCTGGTTGTGAGCATTTGCCATGTCCATGAGGAGATTTGAGGTGACTTTTGAGTCAACTAAAAAGTCACCTTGCTGGTTGTGAGCATTTTCCATGTCCATGAGGAGATTTGAGACAGCCTGAAAAGCGTTTTCCACACCCTGCCACCCATGTTAGGTGTCTTTTCACCATTCCCACCCTTCAAGCTTCTTAATGTCCCCTCCTTTTGCTATTGCTTGGCCTGCTTTGTTTCTGAACACTGCAGGGCATTGACTGCAGCAAGCCGCTGAAGAGAGGCACAACACTGAATATCAAGCCCCCTTCACCCATTGTTGCCTGCACCACCTTTTTCTTCACTGTGAACGTGAGTCTCTTTGGTGGTCTCTTTGGTTTTCGTTGCACGAACCTGTCGCAAAGTTAAAGCCGTCGGCCCAAGCTGTTCATGTTCATTTATGGGGAGGGGGTTCATTTGTCTAGGTTGTGGCGAGAGTTTCGATTTCGTCAAATTCGTGTTTTTCGCCAAACCCAGCCACGTCAATAGTTCCAAATTACAGGTGAAGTTCTTTCAAGTTTGTACATTCCTCGATATCAACTTTTTTAACCCGCACGCTCCACAATTTGGGCCGCGGGCTTTAAGGGTTTTAAGGGTGTCCTTGAACGTGCCTGGGCTATGCATGACAAAGAGGGAGATTGTTTGTCTGATTTATTTTCCGCACTGGGAGAGCAAGCTGAGTGCATTGGCCCGGATGAACACCAAGCAACAGCATGCACCGGTGTGCCTCTGTTCTGAACACAGTATGAGAATTCTCCAATAAACAGTTTTGAGAATCTTTCAAATAAGCTGCGTTTGAAAAATTGCACGTACAGCGAGAAACGCAATGCATCTATCTGCCTCTATCGTTGCACACCCAAGCTGACGATCCCACCCACCCACCTCCTCCACACACACACCATCCCCACAGGGAGATACATGTGACTCCATAATCAATCACGTGCAAATGGCAACCGACGGCACCCTTGCAACCCTCAACCCCGGGGTTGACTGCTCCAAGAGCCTCTCTCCCGGCCGCTCTCTGTGCCTGGAGCGCAATCCAGAGCTTGTGAGCACGGCGCCTGTGTGCTTGCAATACGCGATGCTGACAGCGCAGGAAACGTGCGAGCGGCTTCTGAAAGGGTCTGTTGCCATAGTGAATGCGGCTGCGTGGGCCGCTCTCTACCGCAACAACCCCGGCCTCGTCTGCTCCAACACCATCCCTGGCTCTGCTTCGGCTGCTGGGAGCAACACTGGTGTGCAGGTGAGAGGGCAGGCGGAGGGCGGGTGAGCGCAACGCTCCTGTTTGTTATGTTTTTTTGTCATGCGTTGCTCCTCACGTGCTCTTTCAATTGGTGTGTTTTTTTATCACGGTTCACAACCCAGGTGTGCCTTCGAGCGGAGTATTGGAATTTTCAGATTGGTGCGTGTGTGAAGGGAAAGCAAGAATCAATCAGCCCAAAAGCAACGTGCTCATCTGTCCTGCTAAAATACTACGATAATAATGCATTGCTGTACAAACAGTACAATGGCAACCAAGCATGTGCTGGAACTGTGGGAGGCAGCTCCACCCGGCGCACAAAAGTGTGCGTGCCTCGTTAGTCCTGGCGGTACGCCTTGGCCCTTGGCTTCCATACTAGGCCATTAATCTGTAAACACTTTCCCGTAAAAGAGGCATGGGTTGCAGTACTATTTTACTGTATGTGCCAATGTGATGCAACTTTTAAAAACCCCATTGTATGTTTTGTTGGATACGATACGGTTTCCTGCCCCGGTTTTTAGACGGTTTTTCGATTTTCATTTCTAGCTTGATAAGCAGCAACAACAGCGACGGTTTTTCATTTCTGGCCTATCGCACTTACCGAAATCCCCAATACTGTACCTCCTGTCTTGTCAGTTCAAAAGGCCCAAGTTCAGCCGTGCAGGGAAAATCCAACATCCAGGCGCCGAGTCCACCCCACCCAACTCCCAGGCCGAGCAACCTCTTGCCAGCCTGGCACCCTTGTTTCCCTCCTGCCCCGAAGTTGTCGTGGCGGTCCTGCCGTCGTGAGGAGAACTGCCATCATGAGGGGGACTGGAGCCTGGGATGTTGCGGAGGGGGCCGGAGAAGGCTGGTGGTGGCGGTGAGGTGAGGTGAGGTGAGGAGGGGGAGGAGACTGCAAAATTTCACGTCAAATTCTAGGCGGTGTTTTCCTCCAGGGCCCACCCACCCAGCCATGCCTAGTTTCCCGAATCCCAAACCACACCAGCCAGCGCCTGGCCTGTTTCGTTTCGAACGCACCCAAACCCACCAGATCCCAACCAAAACTGCTGTAACTCGCTCAACTCCGTGGCAGGACCGGAAATTCCGCTGACATGAAAACTATCACGATCTGCCCCACCCATCCATGAGCAGCAAGGACCAGTTATGTTGGAATTCCATCAGCCATTTGGGGGGTTGATTCCACTAGTATCTCATAGAAGATGGGACGATAGAACATACTGGATGCAGTTCGACAATCCCTAGGACGCTTGCGCCCTCCGTTCACTCAGGTAGATTCCACCAGCTTTCGCTGTTTCACTCTCGCAAACCACGACTTCTGATCCGTTAGGTCAAGCATCTCTTCGTCACCATGGTTGCCAGACGGACAAAGAATTCGCGGTTTGCGTTTCTCTAGCGGTGTCTCGGCGAGCGATCAAGTGAGTGCGCTACTGCTTACTGTTGAGTTGAATCTACTGCGTGTTACAGAGGAGTATTAAAGCGGCACGCACATCTCGTCGTTTGTCGCTTTACTTCGCCGTCCCCGCTTATCAACCACCACCTATCGTTTCCCCACTTTTCCGACTCCTCCGAATCTTCGCTCATCCGCAACACTTGCATATTCCACCCTGTTGCTTCGGGATTCAAGGCCAAACGACACGTCTCTGCGTCCCTCTCATCTGTAAATAGCTGTTCTCCGCGTGAAGGAGCCCTGCCCGATTGGTTATGGCGGACGTTTCGTCTGCGTCACCACCGCTATCGACCGCGTTGGCCGGATCCCAAACTTCAACCACCGCCACTACCACCAGTGCTGTGACCAGCGTTACCGTTAGTCCCGACGCCGACGTCGCAGGGTCGTCTGCTAGTTGCAACGGCGATGCTGCGTCGCAGCCGCCCAGCGTCGCACGGGAAGGCGTCGCATCTGCGAAGGGTTCCTGCGACGACGGCGAGTCGGCACCTGCACCGTCGGATCTAGTAGACGGCACCCCTGCACACGCGCCGGCCGGCGCGCACGGGGGAGCGGAGGGGCATGCACAACGGGGGCAGGCGGAAACGGAAGGAAGCGGGGGCAAAGGAGCGGTAAGCGCAGTCGCTGTGGCGAGCGCAGAAACGTCTGATAATACATCGGCGGATGGCGGAACAGAAACAGTGCCGGCGGCGGTGGCGGTAAAGGGGACTGCGGAGGGCGTAGCGGCGGGAGGGGGGGTGAGAGAAGGTGGGGGAATGGAGGAAAGAGAGGATAAAACAGAGCAGGAGCAGGAGCAGGAGCAGGAGGTGAAGGATGAGGATGATGAGGAGGAGGAGGCAAAGGAGGAGCAGAAGGAGGAGGATGTAGTGGCGAAATTCAGTTCCGCTGCTGCGTTCGTAGAGGCGGGGTTGCAGGACGCTGCGGACGACTCGTGCAGCATATGCCTTGACGACTTCACGTCCGACGAACCGTCCACCGTGAGTGCTGCTCGCGCACAGTTATTGCGCGCCGTTAGCGCGCACCGTTAGGGATGGATTCTCGGTAGGGTAAACGTGTACGGTGTAGTTACCGTGGTGTGAATGAATGTAACCAGCTCGGAGTTTTTCACGCGCTTCTGAGTCCTGACTACCCAAGGAAAGCGCCGGACGTGAGTGCGTTTGGGACGATTCACACGGATTGGAGGGACCGAACGATCCTGCGAACTGGTTGAAACGAATGAGGGAATTCCGTTGGCGCGAGGGTCGATTGAGAGGTTGGGAGGCCGAACCTGTTGCAGTGCGGATTCGTACGGATTGGTATGGATTGGTACGGTCTGGTGCAACAGCAGCACGACGGCTTGAGGTTGAGAGAGTGTGTTCCGCTAACTTGGTCTAGTTGGCACCCCGAGGTACCTATATGTGAGGTACTGTGTGTGAGGTACTGTGTGTGAGGTACTGTGTGTGAGGTACTGTGTGTGAGGTACTGTGTGTGAGGTACTGTGTGTGAGGTACTATGTGTGAGGTACTCTCTACCCCTTCACCCTAAGACGAGAGGAATCGAACATACGTTGGCAGAATTCACAAGGCAGGTGGGGTAGTGTTTGCTGACATTGGCGATTTGACTGCGTCCGGCGCCCTGGTCGTCATGCTTGTATGTGGGGGAAGGTTTTGAAGCAGTGGCTTGATGGAGTAGGGGGATCTGTGGGGGCGAGGGGGAGAGCGCGTGGAGTGGGGGGAGTGGGGGGATTAGTGAAATGGATTCGAAGATATTTCGGCTGAACAAGTGAGTGCGATTGTGATTGGAATGATCTTGAATTCATCCCCCCTACTCCGTTATCCCCCTTTCCCTCGCGCCCCCTTCGCCCCACCTCCCTTCGTGTCTCTTCCCCTTCCTCTGTTGCTCTCCCCTCACTTCCTCTCCCTCTTCCCCCCTCCTCTCCCGCTCCTTTCTCTATTTCCCTCCCTCCCTTCCTCCCTCCCTCCCTCCCTCCCTCTCTCGCTCGTCTTCTCGCTCCTCTCTATTGTTGCTCCCTGCATGTGCAGCCGACAACGTGCAACCACCACTACCACCTGCAGTGCATCCTCGAATGGTATGGCGTGCCTCCACTTCAATTCAGTAGGAGGAGGGACGGAAGGCACACGGGGGGCGTCCCAGAGGACACTTGCACTGGGAAGATGAGGAGAGGCAGTAGGATGTGGGGGGAAGGGGGAAGGGGCGAAAGGGTGAAAGGAGCCCTTTTAGGGTGTGGGAAAAGGAGGAGAAGGTGGGGGCAGGAGCGGGAGGGTGTTGGGGTTTTAAAGGGGAAGTGAGTGCGGGGTAGGTGCAGCAAGCCGGGTTTTAGGTATGAAAGGCGAGTTTTGTGCGAGCAAGGCCTTGTTGAGGCTCCTCAGAAGTTGTCTCACACTGTGTGTGTATGTGCGTGCGTGTGTGCTTGTGTGTGTGCGTGCGTGCGTGCGTGTGTGTGTGCGTGCGTGCATGTGTTTATGTCTGTGTCCACGTGTCCATTCTATCCAGGGCACAGCGCAGCAAGGACTGTCCCATGTGTTGGCGCACTCTAGTGCTCAAGGACCCTGACAGGTGCGGTGCGCGTGCACGTATACATGTGTGTGTGTGTGTGTGTGTGTGTTTGACTAAGCGAGTTGCAGTCGCATGCACGTGTGTCCATGCATGTAAGTGAGCAGAGCATGTTGCGCTCTCATATAAGGGCGCTCATTGCATGCCTCCCCGCACCCTGACACTGCCTTCATCTGCTTTCGACTTGAGGGGATGGGAGCATTCCTGAAGCGAGCTGCACAAAGCACACTCTCCCCATAAGCACTCTCCTCATTAGCTCCTTTCACCTTCGTTCTGCTCCTGTCAGCCTGATGTTAACCCAGTGGATTCTTTTTTGCTTTCTGTCCACGTCTGATTTCTGTCCACGTTTCCAGGCCTTTTCTGGGCCTTCCACCCACGCTTCTGCTCCCTTTCCCCTTTCTTCTGCCTCCTTTCTGGATCACACACACAAGCTCCACTCCCTCTTTCCACCCTCCTCCGCTCACAGTCAGGAGCTGCTAGAAGCGTGTGCAGCAGAGAGAGCGATGAGAGCACAGCAGGCAGCAGCGGCGGCGGCAGCGTCGTCGCGCATGCACATGGGCAGGGCTGCTCTCGAGGAGTTTGCAGCGCTGCAGCAACGGGTCGGTGCTTCCTTCTGCTTTTGCTGCTGCTGCTGCTGCCGCCACTCCTGCTGCTGCTTTTTGCCTGCCGTTCCTGCTCCTGTTCCTTTTATGTTCCTCATCCTCCTTGTTTCTTTGCTCCACTTGCCCTTTACAACAAGAAACGTCACAATGCCCTCCTTTACCCCTCCCATCCACCACTCCTTCCCTCCCTTCTCCCTCCCCTCCTCCTTCCATTCCTTTGTACGCCCTGATTCCCTCGCTACCCTTGGCATGTCCTCCCATTTGATTTGCATGCCTCAGCTTACACAGCTGACTTTGGAGGCGCCTCAAGTGGTTCTCTCAACCCACCATGCCATCCCCTCCCATCTGATCTCTGCACCCCTCAGCTGGCAGAGCTCTCAGAAGATTCAGAGCTGGAGAGGCGAATCCTACAGCACCTGGCGGCCGGAACAGCAGCAGCAGCGGGGTTTGAGACGTCCCAAAACTGGTTCCCACCCTACCATGCCATGTCCTCCCATCTCATCCCATCTCCTTCCCTCAGCTGGCAGAGCTCTCAGAGGATTCAGAGCTGGAGAGGCGAATCCTACAGCACCTGGCGGCCGCAGCAGCAGCAGCGGGGTTCTCCTCTCGATCCGCGCACCAGTACCTGCACCAGCACAACCACCGCCACCACCACGGGTCAGAGCGCCAGCAGCAGCAGCGCCTGCGCCAGCACCTCCGCCAGCAGCAGCAGCTGCAGCAGCAAGGGGAGGACGAGGAGGCTGGAGGCAGCCCTGGCGAAATGGCTCTTCGCCCAACCAGGTCGGCTGGCTCGGGCGACCGGATTAGGTTCGGCGGCAGCAGCGGCGGTGCTGGTGGGATTTATTTTGGGGAGAGCCGGCAGGAGGAGGGCGGAGGTAGCCTGACACCTCCGAACGCGTTTCTGTCGGCTTTTACACGCTCGTCCAATGCGCTTTCTCTTCAGGACATGGATGGTAGAGCAGCGGATCAGGGTGCAGGAGACAGGGGGGAACGAGGCGGAGGGGGAGGAGGAGGAGTGGTGGTGACTGGGTTCGGTAGGGGAGGGCCTGGAGCAGTGGGAGGTGTCAATTCCTCTACCACTTCCTCCTCCTCCTCAAATCGCTTCTCTGCCACGCTCTCCTCTGCTCTCCCTCGCTCGCAATCCGCCCATCCAGGCACTGCCCCCCGCACGGTCTCCCCTCCCAGCCTCGCCGCAAGCCTAGCGCGCAGAGCAGCGGGGCAGGGGTCTGGGAGAGAAGGCAGAGAGGGCAGAGAGGGCGGAGGGCAGAGTGCGAGGGAGGGCTCGGGATGGCCGTCGTCCTTCTCCCTCTCGGGACAGGGCGCAGGGGCTGGCGGGGGGGGCAGTGCACGGGGAGGCGGGGGAGGGGGAGGGGGACGGGACGGTGGTTTTTCGTCTGGGGGGTCGTCGGCGGCGGCAGCAGCGTCGTCCTCTTCAGGGTCGGGGTCGTTCCTGTCGGGCCCTGCTTCCAGTGCCATGTCCGCTTTCGCTAGCCTTGCGGCGGCGCTAGGCGGTGGTGGTGGGGGAGGAGGGGGAGGAGGTGGAGGGGGAGGAGGGGGCGGTGGAGGGGATGGGTCTAGTGGTGGGGGAGGGGGAGGGGGAGGGGGAGGTGGTGGTGTGGGTTCATGGTTCTTTGGCTCGTTTTCTCAGTTGGGGAATCGGTCGCAAGGGGGAGGAGGGGGAGGGGGAGGAGGGAGTGGGGGAGGTGGGTTTGGAGGAGGAGGGACAGGCGGATTCGGAGGTGGCCGATCAACGAGTCAAGGCACGAGCACTCAAGGGTGGGGAGGATGCACTGTTGAACAAACTTAAACTGCACTGCACAGCTCTGTACTGAGTCACACAGACTTGCTTACTCTCCCTCTTTTTTTTCTTTAACATTTATTTTAGGCCTGTTTTACGCTGAGAGGCATTGGTGCTGCTTCTACCAAGGGTGGTTGCTGGCGCTTCCAATGTCGGAGTGTGGTTTTCAATGTCTGCGAATCACCCTTAGACGACACCTCTCATTGTGTTTGGCGTGTGCCTCATTCATCCGTATGTATGTGCATGTGCGTGCCTGCATGCACGCATGTGTATGCACTTTCAACGGATGCACGAATGTGCATGACGGTGCACCTCTCACATTCCTGGGGGCACATGTGACCATGACCATACATGTTCATATGCACACACATGCCATCCATCTCCATGAGTCAACCATTTAACCACTCATTCCGATCCTCTCATGTCTGATCCGCTGTGCCTTGCAGCACATCCCGTTCAACCCACTCGCCTCCATATACCTCCTCTCAACGGTCCAGCCGACCTTCTCCCCGCACACTGTACGCTGCACCTGCACCCCAATCTCCTGTCTATCTGTTGTATGTTTTTTGTCCTTGTAGTTTGACATACCGTTTCTGAGTCTTTCAGTCAGCCATTTAGGGCGCTATTCCCAAGCACTGAAGTGTTTTGATGGTTAATCGCAGTGTACCCTTTGTTTTGCACGATGGCGTGGTCTCGTGTGCGGTTACTCTCTCACATAAATCGCAGCCCAGAAGACCAACCATTATCTGCGCAACCCCAATCATTCTGCACACTCTCCCTCTCCCCCCTCCCCTCCCTCTCTCTATCTCTCTCCCTCTCTCTGCTATCCTCCCTCCTATGTTCCACCATCAATGCTGCTCCTTGCATGGCCAGCACTCATCCTCCCCGCCACCACCCCAGTCCATGACCATGTCGGAACCAATATACCCGACTCGCCCTCTTCCCCTCACTGTACTCCCCCCTCCAATGCTCCACCGTCAATGCTGTTGTTTCTTGCAGGGCCAGCACGCCCTCGTCCCCACCACCACCCCAGTCCATGACCATGTCAGAACCCGACTCGCCCTCTTGCCTGCCCTCCGCTGCTGCTGCTACAGCAACCTCTCCTGCTCCTCCTACTCCTGCAGCTGCCACCGCCTCCGTCAACTCCCCTGCCAGTCCTCCTCCTTTTCTCACCTCCCAGCATGTAACTTCGCCGCCAACTCGGCCCGGTGCCTCCTCCCCCTCTTCTGCTACTCCTCCCGGTCGAAATGGCTCTGCTTCCCCACAGGGCTCTTTTCTCCATCTCTCCCCCGCTGTTGCTGTTGCTGATGCTTCGTCGTCTGATGCTCCTGCTGCTGCAGGGATGGGCAACACCAGCACGTAGACACATGAGCGTGATGCGGTACGGGGATGCAAAATACTGTTTTCCTCGTGACTCACTCTCCCCTCCCTCGTCCGCTGTCTTATCCTCTGGCCCTCTTTTTCGCCCTCTTGCTTCACATGCACACAATTCCAGCATTGCTGCTTGCGATTGGAACCTCAATACACATTCTCTTTGAGCACTCCTGCATTGTCATCTACTTTGCTCTGTCTCACGTTCACACGCACTTCATACCTGTGCAGGCATGCAGGTGCCAATGTCTCTCTTGTTCTCGACGCCTGCCGTGTTTGTGGCAGGAAAACCCAGTGACCACAGTCGTGCCAGTGGTGGAATTGTTACCACAGGGCTCCTTGTGTCGTCAGTCAAGCACTATTATGTGCCCATTTATTGAGTGGCTGTCACAAAACATTTGAAACGACGGCTGGTAGTTTCTGGACCTGTGCACCAACTTTACATGTTTTGTGCACGTCTGGCTATGGCCACCACACCACACTTCTGTTATCTTTGTATAATCAGTCCTGGATTACGCCTTCTGTCTATTACGTCTGACTATGGCCACCACACCACTCGTTCGTTAGTTTTGTATAATCGGTCTTGGACCTCCTGATGGCACATCAAAACTGGAATTGGTCGATTGCATTTGGATACTACCGAAGATATTGCTATTGAGGGTGTACGCTTCAGTTGCAGCCTCTTATACTGTACAAGAAATGGATAGTCTTCGTCGGACAGAGCCTCGCAGAGTGGACATGACGAATTCCGTCAGACTAGACAGACCAGGTCAGGAGAGAAAGATGTTCAGTCAGTTGGCTGCATGCGGTGAACTAGGCTGCTGTTTGCTGTTTGGGTGCCCCACGTGTTCCGCGTGGCCCCGGCCAATGCCGTCGCTTCTTCCCTGGCAAATCTCAAATTCCAATCAACCCGCTTCCTGCCCGCCCCACGTGTTGTTCCTTCATGCTTCCTCCGCCTTCCGCTTGTCGTCCCTCCTTTCCGTGCCCCCCGCTCCTCCCTACCACTTCATTCGGTCCGTGCCCCGGCCATGGATACTATCCAGGCAGCTTCGGATGCAGCAATGTCATGCAATTTCTTGCCTGATGGAAGTTCTAAACTGACCGCTGGATACCTCTCGCGGAGCTCTATAAGCAGATACCTTTTCCGTGTTCAAACAGTGAACATTTATCGAGCTTATGAACATCCGTTTTCCCCAAGGTTCAGGACAACTTCCAGAAAGCTTGCATGGCAGGACTGTAATCTCAAGGACTGTAACCTCAATGTTTCTGCTAACAACATCGGTTCTACCATCTCTGTTGCTACTACCAAGGGTCGCGCTAATCTCAAAGCGTGGCTTTGCTGTGGTTTCTACAAGAGATATAAGAAGTCACACCTGCTCACAAGGTTTCACAAGTTCATCTTTCAGGCCTGGAAAGCACGACGCTCCTCTCTTGTTTCGCTTTGGAAGCACTCATCTTGCGCCATGCCTCCTAAGAAGCCGGCCAAGGCAGCTCCTAAGGAGGTTCTGGATCCACTGGTGCTACCCAAGCATGCGGAGTCATCTCCTCAGGCTAATGCACCGGTTGAGGATGCGCTTTTGACTCCTCATCAACCTTCTACGGAACGACCTCTGTCGCTGGATGCTGACCCGATCCAGCCATCCTTGCATGATCGGCTGTCAGCGCTCAAGGTTAACGGGCTCAAGGATGAGGCTGGGAAGTCGACAGCTGATAACGCTGCAGCGGTACACTCCCCGTTACCGGTCTCCTCTCCGTCGCAGCAGGATGTGGACCCTGATGCTGACCCTGCGACAGAAGAGGAAGAGGATGGTTATCTCAGCGACGATCCTGACGAGGAAGCAGATCCTGAGTCGTTGAGCATTGTGGCTGCTAAGCTTAAGTTCACGCTAACACTTCTGATTCCTTTCAGGCATGAAGCAGAAGTGCCTAGGACAGCAGACTCTGTTGCTGCTCACCTTGATGACTGGAAGGAGGTTCTCTCGGCGGAAGCATTAACTACCACGAAGTATCAGAAACTCACGCCGGCTTACCTGTCCAAGACGCGTTATGGTCGCTTGCAAGTGGTTTTCACTTCGGAGGACGATGCATACTTTGTCAAGCAGCGGAAGATCGAGCATGTCACGCTGAAGGGAGAAGTTCTGGAGCTGAGGTGGCAGTTCCCGGAAGATTCCACGTACATCCATCTGCGCGCGCTGCATCCGGAGGCGATTGAAGTTGTTCTGAAAAGTGTACCGGCTGAGGTGACTTCGGACATCATCGCGAGCCTGCTGGCGGAGGTGAAGCTGATTAAGAGGGGGAAGACTGCATACAAGGAGGCCTTAGGTTTTCACCGCGTCCAGGATCCAGTGACAGGCCTGGATACGGACAAGGTCAGGGGTCTTGTGGTTGAGCACAGCAATGATCGCTACCGATGGCGTCATTTCATCGAAGAGCCTGCTAAGCGGGGGAAGAAGCTGCTCCTGCATTTCCCTTCTGTCAGCTGCGATTTCTGCAACGGTCATCATCTGACCCGCTACCACGACGACTACGTCACTGACCGTCAGGGGAACATTTCAAAATGGAACCTAACGGTTAAACGGGTGCATGAGATCAATGGTATTTCTGCAGATAAGCGTTATGTGCATCAAGCGTTCCGTCCATCTTTACATTCCGCTTACCATACTGACTTACCTCTTCTTTCATCTGCGCGCAGCGGCTTCTCTGATAGTCACAGACCGTCTGAAAGCCATTCTGAAGGATCCGGCGATGGTGCTGATATCGACAGCGGGTTCCCGAGAAGACTGGATCTGCGTCCAGGATGCGTGCGACAAGGCGCACGGCTCCAGTTTCGAACTTGCTGCTGCTCATGCTGCGTCCATCCGTCACAAGACGAACCGCAACAAGGCAGGTGCTGCTACCCGCGCGAGCAAAGGCGCGCTTGCTGCTGCTGCGTTGAAGAAGGAGTTTTTCAAGTGACCTGCCACCAAAAACAACGTGGGGGAGTCAAGGAAGTGGTGGCTGCAGAACACATGTCAGGAATAAGGCGACTGGAGCTTGCTGTACCTGGAGTAGCTGTTGCCATATCAATGGTTGTTGCTGTGTCTTGCTGCTTGGTGATATCAACGCGTTCTTACGACCCGTGGATGCTGTGGGGTCCCAAGGCAGTGGTTAAATGAATACATCCACCGTAGTCAAGTTAAGCGCGCTCAATATCAACGGCTTGGGCAGCGCGGGGAAAAGGAACAAGTGTCAGAGATGGTTAAGGAAGGCAGCAGAAGTGGTAGTGCTGGCAGACACAAGAATCAGTGAGGATCATAATTTCTGGACGCAGTTGCGTCCTTCAGCCATGGCGGCAGTATCACCCACGCAGAAGGCAGGCGGTGTGGCGGTGCTATGTTTCTCACCGGAGGTTCTGCTGAGTGAGGTCGTGAAGCATAGCTCAGGGAGGCTGCTCGCGGTCACCCTGAGGTGGAAGGAGCTGGAGTGGCGTTTAGTGGCCGTGTATCTCCCGGCGCAAGCCGGTGTGCGCGGAGCTTTCATCAGGGACTGCTTCATCCCCTTCATGGATCGGCTCCCTGTGGCAGCACACACAGTAGTGATGGGGGATTTCAATTTGGTGGAGGACCCGGAGCTGGATAAAACGTCACGGCTCGGAACGGTTGCTGAAAATCAGAGACTGATCAACGGGTGCGCAAAGCTCGATCTGCAGGACGCGTTTCGGACGCTTCATCCAGTTAAAAAGGAATATACCTTCTACTCACGTTCGGCGAGAGTCAGCTCGAGGATTGACCGAGCGCTGGTGTCGTCCTCTCTGTTCAGCGCCGTCAGTGCTGCCTTCCACACGTACATCCCGAAGGGGATCACGGATCACTGGTTTGCAGTCTCGGTGAAGCTGGCGTCCTATGCGGATAGTGTGAAAGGCCCCGGTTTATGGAGACTGCCGGCGAAGCTCGCGGGGAGCAAAGGTGTGAGGAAAATCACGCAAGCGATCACACAGCAGCAGGATGGGAAGGTGGATGAGGTTTTTACGTCGACGCTGAAAAAGCTGCAGGTGGGGCTGAAGGAATATGCAAAAGGGGAAAGGAAGAGGGTGGCCCGTACGGTCGTACACTTGGAAGAGAAGGCAGCGGCGCTGAAACAAGCATACATGAGCGACGTGGGGGATGCGAGTCTGCAGGAACAGCTTGCGAAGTGCGAAGCGCAGCTGAAATCCTACTGGGATGGGAAGCAAGAATGGCTACAAACTCTGGCTGGTATTAAAGGGGAGCTGGAAGGAGAAATGGCCTCGAAGTTTCTCTCCGGAAAGGTGGCGTCCCGGAAGGCGAAAACGGAGATCCCGTCTTTATCCGTGGGGGGGAAAGCTGTCAAGGGGGCAAAAGAGATATTGGAGGCGGCGTCAGATTTCTTCCATGACCTTTTCGGGAAGGCCAGGGAGGTGTCCGGCGAGGTGTGGTTGACCGACAAGAGCAAGCGGCTGGACGGGAAGGACCAGGAAATGCTGCAGGCGAAATGGACGGAAACGGAAGTAAGGAAGGCGATAGCGGAGCTGCCAAAGGGGAAAACCCCGGGGAGCGACGGGCTACCAAGGGAGATTTTCACAAAGAACTGGGACCTACTGGGGCCAGGGCTGATGGATTTCCTACACGACTTCGAGAAATCGGCGCGTCTGCCAGAGAGCCTGACAACGGCAGTCACGATTCTGCTGCACAAGAAGGGAGATAAAGAGACTTTGGGGAACTACAGGCCCATCACCTTACTGAATACGGCGTACAAGGTCGTTGCGAAGGTTCTAGCGAACAGGATGAAAGGAGTGTTGCCGAAAGTAATCTCGGAAGACCAGCATGGTTTCGTACCTGGGCGGAAGTTATCGGATGCGGTGGCGGCAGTAGCAGATGTAATTGATGCGGCGGCAACCGGGAAGGAAGACTGGTACCTTCTGCTTGTTGATTTTCAGAAGGCGTACGATTCAGTGTCGAGGCGGTATCTGTTCAGCACCCTGAGGGAGATGGGTTTCCCTGAGATCTTCGTCAGATGGGCAGAGGGACTTCACGAGGAAGCCGGCACCAGGCTCCTGGTCAATGGTTGGCTTGGAGAGAGGCTGGGGGTCGAGGTCGGTGTGAGGCAGGGTTGCCCACTTGCGCCGTACCTTTTCATCTGCGCAGTGGAACCTTTGTGTCAGGAGATACAGAAGAGGAAGCTGGGTATCAGGAAGCGCGGAAAAGGAGAGCTCGCATACCTGGGTTACGCAGACGATACCACCTTGGCGCTGATTGGGCTCGTGCAGGTGTCGAAAGCGGAAGAAGTGCTGAGGGATTTCGGGGAGGTGTCGGGCCTGAAAGTCAACCAGGAAAAGACAGTGTTAATGCCGCTGGGGAAGAACAGGAGGAGAAAGTTTCAAGGGGCACCCCCTTTCAAAGTGGCGACGTCAAGTCAACCGGAACGACTGCTGGGTGTTTGGATTACCCCGAACGGAGAGGCGGGGCCGGCCTGGGACAAGGCTTTCGAGAGGGTTAGCGGCTCGCTCACAAGATGGGCCGCGCAGCACCTTACGACGACGGCAAGGGTCGCGGTGGTAAACTCGTACGTGATGCCGGTGCTGCTCTTCCAAGCACAAGTGTACCCGCCACCGATTGATTTCTGGACGAGGGTGCGAAGGTTGTGCCACAATTTCGTCTCCGGGGGGAGAGCGTCGCTGGACCGCCGTTTCGTCCTGTGGAGCTACGAGCTGACATGCAGAAGGAGAGAAGGGGGGCTGGGGGTGATTAACCCGAGAGATCGAATTGACAGCATGGCGCTTCAAGCAATAAGTAAAGCCATTGCGGAGAGGAGTGAAGTAAAACGGTGGATGATGGAGCAGGCAGCGGCAATGCCACTGGGCTGGGCTACGCTATGGGCACACAAAGACGTCATAAAGCATTGGAAGGGGGGAGGCGAGCGGTGGAAAGCAGCCTTGCAGATTCTCTGGAAGAGGAAGCTCCCGCTTTTTGGAGAGCCGGAGACCAGATGGGAGGCAGAGCAGGAGCATCTGTGGTTTAACAACCGTATACTCTTCCGTGGGAGAAGCCCTTTCGGTGCGCAGCGAGGCTCCAAGTGCCTGAAGGGCATGAAGCTGTGCGACCTGCTCATCAGGAATTTGGATGGCACAGTTGAGGTTAAAGACTTGCAAAGGCTCAGCAGGGAACTGGGGGGGAAAATTCCAGCTCGCTGGGCGCTTAAAGCTTTCCTGGCGGCGCCAAAGGAGTGGCGAGACATGCTGCTCAAGCCGCGGACGGCAGAAGAAATTTTATACGCTACAAATCTGGTGCGAACTGGCGGGGAAAAGGCGAAGCAGCAAAACTACTGGAGGGTACTAAGGACGGAGGGGGAACGACTAGTCATCAAGCGGGTGGAAGTGACGCTGGGACGGGTGGCGCCTGCACCATACGCCAGCCCTTTCGCTATTAGTGCGTCGTGGGTTACGCCGATTAAGGAGGTGGATGGGAAAGTCCTGGGGCAGCTTGGGCATCACCTTACCAGGCTGAGGGAGTCGTCGCTCTATAAAGGGGGGGAGCTGGTAGCGCTGAAAACCCTAAGGAGTGCAATTGGGGTGGATGCTGGAAAACCGAAGCAGCAGACCAGGTGGGAGGAGGAGCTGGGGAGGCAGGTAAATTGGCCGAGAGTTATTGCTACACGTGACTCGATGGTGGTCCCCGCAAGGGCAAGGGAGGTGCTCCTCAGAATTCACAGCGGGAACCTACAGGTGGGAGCCAGGCTTCCCTTCTTGGGTGAGCTGGCAAAATGCCCGCACTGTGGGGGAGAAGAGACAACCGACCACTGCCTGATGACGTGCCCGGAGGTGGGCAAGGTTATCAAAAAGCTGCATGCGGCGTTGGAGTTTTTTGGGGTCAGGGAAGAGGCGAAGTGTGTGGGAGACCTCCTTTTCCGGGGCTCCATCACGAAGTCGAGCTTTCCAGAACTGCCGCTGGTTGCAATCACGCTCCAGCAGCTGTGGGTGGCGAGATGTGATGCGGTTTTCAGACAGGAGAAGTTCCAGCACAAGAAGGTGGTCAGTAAAAATTTGGCGACTTTCATCCGACATGTCAGGGTCTACAGCAAGTGGAGAGACGGACAATCGCGCAAGACAAGAACGGCAAGTGGCAAAAATTGGGGACAGCTGGCTTCGGACGAAGCGATGGTCCTTAACAAAGTCTTCGTGGGAGAGAGAGAGCTAACATGGAAGGAGGGCTTCCGCGCGATCTGGGAGGATCCGCGAGCACGGTACAAACCGCCATAAAGGGGATGTTGGGAGACTAGCTGCTAGACTCGTTAGTAGCTAGGTCTTCCATGGAAACAGTTACGACTGTGGTTGTATGCTTATAAAGTGTACTTCCGACCAAAAAAAAAAAAAAAAAAAAAAAAAAAATCGGTTCGGGGAATCGGTGCGGAGGAGGTGTGTGAAAGCCTGCATCTCACAGATCAGCAGAGTCAGCAGCACCAGCACACCACCAGTCAGCTGCCCTGGGATATTTGTTGGCACATTTGAATTTCTACAGCATTTAGGAGTCGATTTTTCCTCTCTAGAGATGGTCACAATTCAAGACCCAGAAAGGAGATCTTCGATCCAGCCACTGCTGCACAGCAAGAGGCGGTAGAATGTAGTGTGCGATGCCGTATCGTCTCCTCGCGCACGGACGCGCTCCTATGACGCCAGAGCAGCTCTTTCGTACAATATTTTGACTATCTTGCCGGCCTTTCTTTTAATATACTTCCCCCCCCCCCCGCTTTAACATCCACCAATTTTCTTGCCGGCATATCACTCTCCTGTGCTTATTTTTTTCTAGCTGGCGGCGTGCTTGCATGGATCACGCGAAAGGCCCAGCCGGTTTAGCCAGTTCAGGAGCGGCCTCACGATCAGGAGGTGCTAGCAATAGTAGCAGTAGTAGGCTCGGTCAATTGAACGACCCTACAGTAGGTTCGGCGGCGAACAACCCTGTTACAATCACTTCCCCTAACGTCACACCGGCAACTGCTCCGTCGTCTAATGTAACCACTCCGCGCGCCACTCCCAGCTTCCCCCGCCCTGGGGGGGGAAGCGCTGCGCTTTCGCCTTACTCCGCAGGCGCGTCGCCGTATCGATCGGCTGCTTCCTTTTACGGGGCCACCGGAAACCCTTCCGCCAGTTCTGGTCCTTTAAAAGGCGCTGCGGGTGGCGCTGGCGCAGGTTCCGCCTCTGTGTCCGCGTCTCCTAGTGTGGCGGAACGACGGGCGGAGATCGTCGCGCATCATCTCCGCGTGGCCGCGTCTCTGGCTTCCGCCGTTTCCGCCATCGACGACTCCGCGGGCTCCGCCGTTTCCGCTGATCCTCCCCCGCTGGACTTACAGAGCGCAGCTGTTCGCGCGGAAGGGCAGCTTCCGCCAGGCGAGATCGGGGGAGACTTGAGAGTGACAGTAACGAATGAGACAGGAATGAATGGCGCATTCAAGAGCGAGACGGAAGCCGAAGCGGCGGAACGGACTGATTGGGATCGGTCGGCCGAAGGGGACGGTAGACCTGACGAGGCGGGGAACAGTGATCCGAAACGGACCGAGAATAAGCGGATCGATAGCCGTCGAGGAAATAGCGGCGGCGGCGGCGGCGGCGGTGTTGGTGGCGGAAGTGGTAGTGGTAGCGGTGGACAGAGGAGATCAGGCGGAAGTGGAGACGCGGATGCGGGGGAGACTTCGAGGCAAAACGAAGGCGGGCGCCCCCCGCGCAGCCCTGAGGACGGGAGCGGCAGTCGCGGAAGGAAGAAGGGCAGCGCCAAGCGGTATCCAGTGCGCCGGCAACTGTTTTCCGCGGGAGGGCGACGCGCGGGCGCCGCAACGGGGGGAAACGGGGGCGGGGATGGAGCCGGCGGAGCAGGCGAACGGGGCGGAAGAGGCGCGCGGGGATCTTCCGCGGGGCAGGGTGAGGAGTGGCGGGCTCCGCAGCCGTGGGGGCGCGCGGGGAGAGCAGTGCGGTCGGTGCTCCGCACATGGGGTTGGGACACGTTGTTCTGGCGGCACGAGGAGCAGGGGCAGCTGCTGGGGGGAGGGCGGGCGAGCGGAGAATCAGGGCGGGCGGAAGATGGCGCGCAGGAGGAGGAAGGCGGGGGAGGGGAGGGGGGAGGAGAGGGGTCGGGGTCGGGGGCGGGGGCGGGGGAGTGGGGGAGGCAGTATCCGCAGGGCGCGCAGGGGGATCCGCTGGAGAGTTTGGACTATGATGTGATAGACAACTCGGTGTATCGCGAGGAACAGGTGAGGGTGCCAAATCTATGCTGGTGGGGGTGTCACTGATTCCAGTCGGTACAGCAAGTGCCGCGAGCGAGAGAGGAGCACCGCGTGGCGAGAGAGGAGCAGTTGGGGGGCGAAATGTCAATTGTGACGTTGGAAATGAGGGGGGTGAGGAGGTGAGGACATGGGGAGGTGGGGAGTTGGAGAGGTGGGAAGGTGGGAGGTGAGGATGTGGGAAGTGGGGATGATGAATGCGTGTGCTGCGCGGGTCGTTGCATCCAGTCTGTTCCAGTCTCCTGTTCCACTTCACCCGTCCACGGGAGTAGTCGTCCCACACTCGCACTTACACGCCCTCCACGTCCCTGTTCCCTCTTCGCCCGTCGCCCCTCCTTCTCCCTGCTATTTTCGTCTCCGTTGTCTTCTGTGGCACGTTCCTTCTCTCCTCCTGCCCGCATGTTGGCAACGTCTCTCTCAGTGCTTGCCACTCCTCCCTTCTCTTCCTCCCTTCCCTGCTACACCTCTTCCTCCCCAAACCCCCTGCCCCGACCTCCTCACCCTGTCCCACCAAACACCCCCCCTTCCTCCCCCCCATCCTGTGCATGTGTGTGTTCGTGCGTGCGTGCGTGTGTGCGTGGGCATGGGTGGCAGGCAAGGAGGGGCAAGTTGCACCAGATGGGGTACCTCATAGTCAAGTGGGTCTTTGCTCTCTGCCTCGGCATAGGTACGTACGACCCAAACGATTGTACGACCGACCGACCGACCGTAAGGCCGAATGACTGACCTATGTTCTTCCGTCCCACTCACTCCCCATCCCTTCCCGTTCCCAATTTCGTTTTGCTCTGTCCCCTTAGCGTTCCTTCCCTCTCTCTTCGTCTGTCATGCTCCCCGATGCTCTCCCCTGCCGCTCTCTGCCGCGTATACCTGCGTGCGTGAACCTCTGTTCCCTGTCCGCCCTGTCCGCCGCTCTCTGCCTGGCTCCTCGTCCCCTCCTCAGTCATCTGTCACTCCCCCGCCCCTCACTCTCTGGTCCTAAGCGCATCCCATGCCATGCCGACCTCTCTGCCCTGCCCTCTCCACTCAACCCATCCCCACAGACAGCCACGGGTCTGGCAGCCTTCTCCATCAACGTGGCTCTGGAGATCCTGGCGGGCTGGTAGTTTGGGGGAATTCTTAATAATCAGACATGCCTTGCCTTGCCTAACCTTTCCCTTCCCTTCCGTGCCCTGCCCTGCCCTGCCCTGCCCTGCCCCGCCCTGCCGTGCCCCGCCCCGCCCCGCCCCGCCCTGCCCTGCCCTGCCCCGCCCCGCCCTGTCCTGGCCTGGTCGCTCTATTCATCCGTCCACACAGCCACGGGTCTGGCAGCCTTTTCCATCAACGTGGCAGTGGAGATTCTCGCGGGGTGGAAGTTCGGGGCCACGTGGTGGGTGATGCAGCGCTCGCACGCGCTGGCCTTCGTGGTGTACCTGGCCTTCAACGTGCTGCTCGTCTTCTCCTCCTCCTTCATCGTCACCCGCTTCGCCCCCGCCGCTGCCGGCTCGGGGATTCCAGAGATCAAGGGGTATCTGAACGGTAGGTAGGTGGGGTGGGTCGCGGGTGTGGGAGTGAGGTCGGGTTGTGGTTGGGGTTGGGTTGGGGTCCGTACTTACTTCCGAGACGTGTCAAAAGACGGGAACAAGGGGTGCTTGAACGGTAGGTGGGTTGCGGATGGAGGATGGGATCCCAACCTCGTTTCTGCATGATTCTACGGTAGGTTCTGAAAGGTTTGGCACACAGGAAGGCCAATAGGTTAGGCCATCATCGGGGTAGGATAGGCAGGCGAGCCGTGGGCAGGTGGATGGGCTGGGCAGGAAGGCTGGTGGACGCAGTGCTGCTGTGCTGCAGTGTCGCCATCCCGTCACATGGTCCAGTCCATCAACTCCCTCGTTTAGTCCCCGTCACAGCTCCCAAAACCCTCTGTCTGTCCGAGCGTTGCGCGCTGTGCGGGTGCCTCATGAACTGACACTTTGTTCTCCCCCCCCTCCCCGCCTGTCCCCCCTCCCCCCCCACCCCCCGGTGTACGGTGCAGGCATTGATATGCCGGGCATCCTGTTGGTGCGCACGCTGGTTGGTAAGGTCTGCTTCTCTGCCTCCTTTGCCCTCCCAACCCACCCTCCCACCCACCCACCCGTTCCCCCACCCACCCACTCGCTCTGTGTTTTCTTCTACATTCAGATGTCAGGTTTACTATCAGCACTTCGCACCTCTTTCTCACTCTCCCTTCCTCCCTCTTCTACCCGTCACTCCTCGCCTGTCCCCCGATCTCTCTCGCACCCCACGCCCCACCCCCGCCCCCCTCACTTTGCTGTAGCAAATTTCCTTTAAACTGTTTTGCATCTGTGCTACTTGTTGAATCTACATCAGATCGACACACATCAGCCTTGCCAGGCTTTTCTCGAAATCACTCTGAAGCTAGTTGGCAAAGTCATGGCAAGTTTGGGCGATGGGCGCTTGCTGCTCAGAAGAACCAAACCATTGCCTTAGGATAAACAACTTCGTAAGACTGTTACATGAGTATGGAACCTGAACCGAAAGCCACACCGCCAGATGGGTTTGTTGAAACCTGAATTGAAGCAAGCCACTCGACTGACGGTGGCGACCCAACTCGAAAGGGTTCTGTAGGCACAACACCCCACCCTTATTTTGATTATCATATATACACATATATGATAATCATAATAAGGTATGACTTCAATCCAGCAATGATGTTCTTGGCCTCCCTCTCATTCTCCTCCTTACCTTCCCCCTGTCCCCTTTGCTGCCCCCGCGGTATCATCCCTGCCACCCCTGCCACCCCTGCCATGCCTGTCGTCCCTTTGTTGCAGATGCTGGGCAGTGTGGGGTCGGTGGCTGGTGGGCTGGCGCTGGGCAAGGAAGGCCCTCTCGTGCACACTGGCGCGTGCCTTGCTGCTCTCATCGGTCAGGTCAGTGTGCGGGGGGGGGGAGGGAGGGAGGGAGAGGGGGACTGGGAGGGGAGGGGGGTGTGGGTGTGTGTCTCATGGGTGTTTTGGTGGGCTGGCGCTGGGGAAGGAAGGCCCTCTCGTGCACACTGGCGCGTGCCTTGCTGCTCTCATCGGCCAGGTCAGTGTGCGGGTGTGGGTGGGTGTGGTTGGGTGTGGGTGTGTGGGGGGGCGGAGGGAGAAGGGGTGTGTGGGTGTGTGTGGTTGTTTGTGAACTGGGGTTCAGGTGAATGGGGAGTGATGGGGGGTTGAGAAAGCGGGATGTATTTTCCATCCGTCCTCGCCTGGTCTTCCTGTGGCATAGCACTGCTGCTGTCTGTCTGTCTGTCTGGTACTTAGGCGGCTGATTTGTAGTTGAGGCACCTCAGAAGTAGCATGGCGTGAGCTAGGTAATTACGCTTCTGATCTAGTTTTGAGGTGAGGTATGCCGGCAGTGGCTGCTGATGCGGTTTGTTAGCTCAACTTGCTTTCCCCTTCCGAGTTGGTCTCGCTTTGCAGTCCTGTGCCCTCCCGTTAGTCTTTCCCCTCCGCTATCCCCCCCCTCCCCCCTCCCCGCCCCCCTCCGTTTCACACTTCTCACCAAACACGCCGTCACCTCACTTTCCACTTCTGCACCTCCCTCACCCCTCTCCATCCTGATTTTTTTTAGGCGACTTAAAAGTCACTTCTACACTTCCTCCCCCCACTCCATCCTAATTTTCTGACCAAGGTTGCTAATTGTGCCACGCCGCCACCACATTTCGTTCCGGAATCTCAAAATCACTTTCTCCTCTCCTCTCCTCTGCTCTCGTCTCCTCTCATCCCCCTATCCCTCTCCTCCTGTGCCCCTCTCCATGCCACGCGTTCTCCTCCCCTCGCCTTCCCCCTGCCCCCCCCCCCTCTGCCTTCACCCTACCCTCCTCCCTCCCTCCTCCCCCCCTCCTCCCCCCCTCCTCCCAACCTCTCAATCTGCACTCGCCTGCTCAGGGCGGCTCATCGCGCTACCGCATCCCCTTCAAGTGGTTCCGGGCATTCCGCAATGACAGGGACAGGCGAGACATGGTGGGTACGGTACGGGTATGGGGGAAGAGAGGGGGGGACGACAGTTGGAGAAAAGAAGGGAGCATTGGGGGAGAGGGGTAAAGATGCGCCTGGGCTGTGTGTGTGTGTGTGTGTGTGTGTGTGTGTGTGTGTGTGTGTGTGTGTGTGCACGCGCGCGTGTGTGTGTGTGCGTGAGTGCCTTTGGGTGTGCATGCGTGCCTGTGCGTGTGCCCGTCTACTCGTGTGCACGTGTATGCCATTTCTTCCGTCCACCCTACTCTCTCTCTCTCTCTCTCTCTGCCTCCGCACATGACATCAAACCTTCCCTCCCCGGTCCCCCAGGTCACGTGTGGAGCGGCAGCGGGGGCAGCAGCGGCGTTCAGAGCACCAGTAGGGGGAGTGCTGTTTGCACTGGAGGAGGTCACGTCCTGGTGAGTTTTGAGTTTTGAGTCGACTCAAAAGTCAGCACCAGTAGGGGGAGTGCTGCACTGGAGGAGCTCACGTCCTGGTGAGGAAGGGGTGAGGGACGGTGGGTGAGGAAATGTGAGCGAGGGGGTTGCTTGCATTATGTGGCAGGCAGCAGGCTGTTCATTCGGTTCTATTGTACGAGGGCGAGAGTCTGCAGTTCAGGGCAGGGCAGGGCAGGGCAGGGCAGTGCAGTGCAGTGCAATAGTGATGCCCACCTACCTTGTTCTTAAACGACTAGCAATCGCCACACCATGGAAGGTAGGTACCGTATCCTTGGTCTTCCTTCTCTCCCGTTCGTGTATCAATCGAACCGAGTCCTGTGAAGAGGAGTTCAACTCGTCACCCCTACCTTCCTTCCCTCCCTCATGTCACCTTGCTTCCCTTTCCATTCTCCACTTACCCTCTTCCACCACTTTTTCCTCCTTCGCTCCCTCCCTCCCTCCCTCCCTCCCTCCCTCCCTCCCTCCCTCCCTCCCCCCCTCCCCCCCTCCCTCCATCCCTCCATGTATGTGGTGCTGGGCTCGTCCACACCAGGTGGCGCCCGCAGCTCATGTGGAGGGTGTTCTTCACGTCAGCAGTGGTGGCGGTGGTGCTCAAGGCGTGCATGCGCTGGTGTGCCAGCGGGGAGTGCGGCAAATTCGCATCGGGCGGGTTCATCATTTGGGATGTGCACGGGTGCGTGCTGTGCTGTGCTGTGTTGTGCTGTGCTGTGCTGTGCTGTGCTGTGCTGTGCGGTGCTGTGCGGTGCGGTGCTGTGCTGTGCTGAGCTGTGCTGTGCTGTGCTGTGCTGTGCTGTGCTGTGCTGTGCTGTGCTGTGCTGTGCTGTGCTGTGCTGTGCTGTGCTGTGCTGTGCTGTGCTGTGCTGTGCTGTGCTGTGCTGTGCTGTGCTGTGCTGTGCTGTGCTGTGCTGTGCCGTGCCATGCATGTTGGACCATATCGTGCCACATGTTGCCACATCATGACTGTCATGTCGAATATTGTTTTCTTCTCGATTTAGCCTGTCATGATTCATCTGCTGAATGTATGCGTCTGTGTGTGTGGCTGTGTGGATGTGTGGCTGCATGTTTCGTGTGTTTATGGGGGGGTCTGAGTCTGTGCTCATGCATGTATGCAGGGGAGCGAGTGAGTTCTTCTCTTATCAGCTGCTACCCATGACCATGCTCGGTCTCATGGGTGGCCTTCTAGGTACGACCATTGACCGAGAAGGCCACACACCATTGGGTGGTCTCATGCCTGCCACACACCATTGGGTGGTCTCATGCCTGCCACACACCATTGGGTGGTCTCATGCCTGCCACACACCATTGGGTGGTCTCATGCCTGCCACACACCATTGGGTGGTCTCATGCCTGCCACACACCATTGGGTGGTCTCATGCCTGCCACACACCATTGGGTGGTCTCATGCCTGCCACACACCATTGGGTGGTCTCATGCCTGCCACACACCATTGGGTGGTCTCATGCCTGCCACACACCATTGGGTGGTCTCATGCCTGCCACACACCATTGGGTGGTCTCATGCCTGCCACACACCATTGGGTGGTCTCATGCCTGCCACACACCATTGGGTGGTCTCATGCCTGCCACACACCCCTGCGCATCGCTCCCTCTTCCCCTCCACCCGCCTTTCCTCCCTGCCCAGCCCATCTCCCCGCCAATCTTCCGCTCCTCTTCATGCTTTCCTTTCGATTCTCGTTTTCAACCCTCCCTCGGCTTCCCCCTCCTCTGCTAACCCCCCTTCTGCTTACTCCCCTCTTCTGCTACCCAGTGCCCACTCATCTGTTTCAGAATTCTCCCTCCTCCCCTCCCTGGCCAACCCATCCACTCCTCTGCTCATCATCCCTTCCCCTCACCGCACTCCTCTCCTCCCTACCATACCTCATGGGCCCTCATCCATCCCAGTCCACCGTTCAACCCCTGCTGCTCCTCACCCGCCCTCCTCATCCCGCCCTGCTCCTCCCGCCCTGCCCGTTGCCCGCTGCATGCGCCCACCCAGGGGCACTGTTCAACCAGCTCACACTCTACCTCTCGGCATGGCGCCGCAACTACCTCCACAAGCGAGGCGATCGAGTCAAGGTCTGGTTCCTTGCCCCCCTCCCTCCCCCTCCCTCCCCTTTCCCTCCTCGTTTTCCTCCCTCTTGCACCTTCATTCAGTTCCCTCTTCCTCGCCTCCCCTCCCCTCTCTGCCTCTCTCACTGTGTCTCCCAACCGTCGTCAACCACATGTCTGGTAGTAGCAGCAGCGACGTCAGCGCTGCCATTCACACGATCTGTTCCTCCTCCTCTCCCCTGCCCACCCAAACCCCCAACCTCCCCCGCCCCCCCATCTTCTCACCCCTCCGCTCCACTGCCCAACGAATCCCCCAACCTTTTCCGCGCCTCCTCCACCCTCCTTCTCCCCCCACCCCTTCAGATCATCGAGGCGTGCCTGGTGGCAGCAGCGACATCAGCGCTGTCCTTCACCATCCCCTTCCTGGCGCCGTGCCGAGCATGCCCTGACCCCATGCGTTACCCTGACATTGTGTGCCCGCGCCCCAAGTACCACTGGGGCAACTTCGTGCAGGTGAGGGGAGGGGAAGGGGTGGGGGGTGGGGTTGGGGAGTGCTGTGATGCTGAGGGATGGGAGAAGCATGGGGACAGGGGAGGAAGCTGGGGTATGTACAGGGGGGAGAGCTGGGGCACAGTGGGAGGGGTTGGGGGTGAGGAGAGGAGGAGGAGGAGGAGTAGCATCAAGTTGTCGCATTTCCTGCTGTCCGTCCGTGCTATTACTCTCACTTTGTCTGTCTGATGATTTTGCTTGCAATCCCCCGTCGTCGTTACCCCTCCCCTCTCTACCATGCCCACATTCTCACATTCGCGCTGTTCCCTGTGTGTGCATTTTTGAGAATTCTCAAAAATGCTCGACCCCCTGTGCGTGCACGACCCCCTGTGCACCGTCCTCTTTACCACGCTGCATGTGTGGGGGCACGTGTGGGGGCACGTGTGGGGGCACGTGTGTATGCACGTGCGTTTGTGTGTTCCTGCGTGAGTGGCTGTGTGTGGCCCTGTGTGTGTGCATGTGTCCCCCCCAGTTCAACTGCCCTCGCGACGACCAGTACAATGACCTCGCCACCATTTTCTTTAACACACAGGTGCGCTTGGGGTGCAGGTGGGGTGGGGGTGGGGGTGCGGGCGCAGGTGCGGGTGGGAGTGGGGATGCGCGGAAGTGGATGGGGGAGGGGGCGGAAGGGGGGGAGGGAGCAGGGAGGTGAGGGGGAGTGTGGGAGACGTGTTGGGTGGTGGGGTGTTGTTGATAGGCTGTGAGAGCATAGGGAGAGGAAGGGGTGGGTGAAGGGGAGGACTGTACTGTCTCGCCTCGTCTCGCCTCATCTCACCTCATTTCGCCTCATCTTGTCTCGTCGCGCCTTGTCTTGTCCTGAACCCGACGCCTCCTTGCCCCCGCACGGCACAGGACGATGCCATCCGCAATCTGTTCAGCAGCGGCACTATCCAGGAGTACAGCGCCACCACCCTCATCTCCTTTCTCACCTCATCGTGCCTTGTCTTTGCCCCGAACCCGGCGTGCCACAGGACGACGCCATCCGCAATCTGTTCAGCAGCGGCACTATCCAGGAGTACAGCGCCACCACCCTCATCTCCTTCCTCGTCAGTGCCTCCTCCCACGCCCCCTCTCTCCCTCGCCCCCTCTCTCCCTCGCCCCCTCTCTCCCTCGCCCCCTCTCTCCCTCGCCCCCTCTCTCCCTCGCCCCCTCTCTCCCTCGCCCCCGCTCTCCCTCGCCCCCTCTCTCCCTCGCCCCCGCTCTCCCTCGCCCCCTTCGCTCCCGCGCCTTTTGCTCCCTCCCTGACTCACCCACTCTTTTCCCCCGTCACTCGCTCCTTCGCGCCCTCGTCTCTTGCTCCCCCCCTCCCTTGCTCGCCCTCTTTCGCATCACGGCTGAAGTTTTGTTTTGTGTGTTGGGAAGCATGTTGAGGCGCCCCTTGCCCCGTCACTGCCTCGCTGCTGCATATAAAAGGGGCTTGTAGATGCTGCATGTTAATACGACATGCAGATGTATTTCGCAACTCTTAGCTGCTCTCTCCTCCCTCTCCGCCCTCCCATACCCCCTCCCTCCCCTCCAGCTCATCTGCTTCTGCCTGGCAGTGCTGACATATGGCATAGCGGTGCCGTCAGGGCAGTTCGTTCCTGGAGACGTCTCAACACTCAACCCTCCGCAACTACCTTGCTCACCCTGGTTCCCTCTCTCCTCCCCACGCTCCTCCCACTCACCCCTTCCCCTCCCTCCCCTCCAGCTCATCTTCTTCTGCCTGGCGGTGCTGACATACGGCATAGCGGTGCCGTCAGGGCAGTTCGTGCCAGGCATCATGATAGGTGCCACGTACGGGCGGCTGGTGGGCATGCTCATGGTGCACATGTACGGGCAGGACAACACGGACGAGGGCACGTGAGTGTGGAAATTGAGAAGGGGTTGGTGGGTGGCGTTGGTTGGTTGGTAGTGACATAACGGGCTGGTGGGCATGCTCATGGTGCACATGTACGAGCAGGACAACACCAACGAGGGCGCGTGAGTGTGGAATAGAGGGGTGGGCGCTGGGGGTGATGGAAGCAAGAGGAAAAGGGATGGATTCGGAAGGGGAGGGGGGCTTGGAGTTGGAGTGTGGTGTGGGGGGATGTGGCGCAGCAGAAGATCTAGTTTGTTTTGCTGTGACTGAGATGAGAGGAATGTGGGCTTGCTTGCGTTTCGCACCACAAAGCGCAGCAAGGCACAGCACAGCACGGCTCAGCACAGAGCTCACACACTCATCCCTCCCCTCCCTTTCCCCCTCTTGCAGGTACGCGCTGCTGGGAGCAGCATCGTTCCTGGGGGGGTCGATGCGCATGACGGTGTCGCTGTGTGTGATCATGGTGGAGATCACCAACAACCTCAACCTGCTCCCGCTCATCATGCTCGTCCTCCTCGTCTCCAAGGTGCCTTCCACCTACTGCTGCCTGCCTGCCATTGCCTGCCCCTGCCTGTCGCTGCGCGCCACTGCCTGCCTGCCTGCCTGCCTCACATACCACCTATGTAGCTAGGTAGTTAGGCAACTAGTAGCTACTTACCACTTCCTACCTCCTTGTGCATCCACACATACACACACATGCATGCATGCAAGCAATAGAAGCAACCTCTTGAGGGTTTTTGAACCTGTTATATCATCATTCACCTCCTTTCACCCCCCACTTCCATCCCTCCATCCCCCCCTCCCTTTCGCTCCACGCACCAAGCAGTGGGCGACGGGTTGAACGCGGGCTTCTACAACCTCCACACACTTTCTGAATCCTGGTGACAGAGTCCTAAAGTTCCTTCTCCCCCTTCTTCACTCCCCTGCTGTCCACACCAGGCCGTGGGAGACGGGTTGAACGCGGGTTTCTACGACCTGCACGCGCAGCTGCGTGGCATCCCCATCCTGGAGGCCCAGTCGCAGCGCTTCATGCGCATGCTGTCCGCGCGGGACGCGGCGTCCACCAAGGTGGTGTACTTTGCGCGCGTGGAGATGGTGGGGCGCATTGCCGAGGTGCTGCGCTCCACGTCGCACAACGGCTACCCCGTGCTGCAGGACCTGCCTGATGGGCACACGGCGCTTGCTGGGCTTATTCTGCGCAGGTGCGTGGGGGTGATGCTGCTCATGCTGCTCATGCTGCTCATGCTGCTCATGCTGGAGCTGCCACCGCTGCCGCTGCCTCCTGTCCTTTTCAACCCCCGTACTGCCCTCTTATTTTCCTCCTGCTCTTATTGCTCCCCCTCCCGGCCCCTCCCTTCCTCATTCTCGTATCTGGCTTGCCCCATCGCAGCCAGCTGTTGGTGCTTCTGCGCTCCAAGGCGGACTTTCAGCAGTCGCCCACCGAGAGAATTCACCCCCTGCAGACCAGGTAACCCCCTGCACCCCCACCCACTCTCTCCCCACCCACCTCCCTACGTTCTCTGACTAGTCACTCCGTTTGTAACCTCCTCTCTCCTCTTTGTTGCCGTCACACCCTCGCACACTCTCCTACCCCTCAACCCCAAACCCCGTCTTTGTTCAGCTCGCCATGCGCTCCCTTAGCAGCTGCTCCCCCCCTCCTCTCTGTCAAAACTCCTCTCGTCCCCCAATCACTCCTTCCCCCCTTCCTGCCTACCATCAGCTCCCTGCGCTCGCTGGGAAGCTACTCGTTCTCAGACTTTGCCAAGCCGGTGTCCACCAAGGGCATCACCATTGGGGACATAGAGCTGTCTCGGGAGGACCTCACGCTCTGGATCGACCTGGGGCCCTTCCTCAACCCCACGCCCTTCATCGTTGACGAGAACATGTCGCTCACTAAGGTCAGTATTAAGGTAGCTCAAATGTGCGCTGCTTTTGAGCCGCTTCAACAGACTGCGCACATACGGGTTCTATTTTTGAGGCCCTTCCTCAACCCCACGCCCTTCATCGTTGACGAGAACGTGTCGCTCACTAAGGTCAGTATTTACGTACCTGGTCTGGTACCTAATAGGTGCCTGTTCAGTAGGTAAGGTGCACTGCTCGGTAAGGTGTACATCTCACTAAGGTGCGTATCGCTCCCCATCGTATTGCTCACGATCTCAAACTCTCCGGAAAGGCTGGACGTGAGGTGAGGAGATGAAGCTTTTGCAAATGCCAGAGTCGACCACAAAGCACTGTTGCTACTGCTCGCCCACGCACATGCGAGGTTGGACTGCTCGCGGTCGTCGCGATGGGTCAGTGGGTGCGGGGTAAGAGGATATACACGGCGTGGTCCATGAGAATTGAGATGGGGCATGGGGAGAGGCCTTGGGGGAGAATCTGCTTGGCGTGGAGAGATGAGTGAGGTATTCATGGCGACTCCACCGATCCCATTTCCGACTCACGGAACGTGGTGGAGGTGGTGAAAAAGGGTCAAGACGTGCAAAGTATGCGTGTGCAGTCTAGCCCAAAGAGGTGGTGGAAGGGAAATTCGATTTTTGGATCGCGCCATGTCAATGACGGTAGGGCTTTACTCCGGCAGCCGCGCAGCAGCAGGGGGCAGAAGGGTTCCTCTGGATCATCAGTGGCCACTGTTGCCACCAGTGGCGGCTGATGACCCAGTAAAGCCCTCTTCTCCCCGTGCTGCCGGGCAGCTTTGGAGTGAAACCCTGTCGTGATTGACAAGGTCTGATCTTCAGGTGTCATTTCCACCTCCTCGCTGGGCTACACACACACGCATGTTCTGCACGTCTGGCAACTCCACCACCTCCACCACGTCCTGTGAGTCGGACTCAGAGAGCTGCTGGAAAATACTCTCTGAAACTCTTAGACTTTGCAACTCCACCACCTCCACCACGTTCTGTAGTCAGGGTTGCAGTCGGTTGGTGGAAATACTCTGAAACTCTTAAGCTTGCATTTCCTACTAAAACAAGTCTTGCTTTGCACATGTTATGTGCAAAGTCTATATCCCTTAGCACAAATATCTGGAGGGATAGAAGCAGCGGACTGTCTACTTTTCAGAGACCATCATCCATTGCAACCGCTTGACTGTTGCATGGCTGATGTTTCAAACATGCCACTGCCACCACGACACCCCCTCTTTTTCTCCTTGTGCCCTCTCTTCCCCACCTTCTCAATCCCACCATGCCAGGTGCACACGCTGTTTCGGCAGCTGGGACTGCGCCATCTGTGTGTGGTGCCGCCTCCCTCCAGAGCTGTTGGCATCATCACGCGCAAGGACCTTCTGCCTGAGGTCTGTCTTCCCTACCAAGTGCCCGTCCCCCTGTGCCCCTCCCTACCCCCGTGCCCCTATCCCCGTGCCCCTATTTCCGTGCCCCTATCCCTGTGCCCCTATCCCCGTGCCCCTTCACTGGTGCCCCTTCCTTCCCCCCCCCTTCCCCCACCCCCGCCAGCTCTCCCCTTTCTGCTATCTCAGCTGTGTAATCAGCCGTCCACATATCGGCCCCTCGCATTTTTCACCATTTGTCTGGTTTCTTGCTTGCTGTTCATTATAACTTGTGCAATGTGCACCTGTGATTGCCGTGTTGTGGCGGCCACCATACCATCCATACAATCCATGCAATCCCATTAAATCCACATGATGCGCGCATGCAAATGGCGCACAGATTCTGGAGGAGCGGCATGCAGAGTTTGAGGACCTCACATGGGAGGAAGGCGAGATCGAGGTGAGCAGTGAAGGAAAGGGAGGGAGGCGGGTGGGGGAGGGGGGTTTCTTGGTGGCTTGGGCATGTCATGTCATGCCATGCCATCCCATGCCATCCTGCCTCTAGACCATGTGTCTTTGGGTGACTACGCCTCTTTGCAACTACTGCCACCATTGCATAGCATGGACTCAATGGCATGTCATGGCTGATGCCACTGCACTGTACTGCTCATCCATGAACCTCGTCATTCCTTCAGTCCTTTTAAGGCGCCTCAAGAGTTGTCTCATTGCCCGCAGCAAAAGTACTGCACATCCATGAACCTCTCCCAGCTTTCAACCCTTCCCTGACTTTCAAGTACCCCGCAGCATGTGCCTCACTCTCTCTCTCCTCCTCTACGCGCCCCTCCTCCGTTCCCCATCTCTTCTCTTGCCTGTGCTATCTTCCCACCAGACGTTCACGCCTCGCCTCCTGCGCCGCGGCTCATCTGCTGCCCCCCAGTCGCCCGCGCAGCACCTTCAGCAGCAGCAGATGGAAGTGCAGCTGCGGGAGATGGGCGCTCGGTTTGATCACCAGCAAGAGCATGAGCAGCACCATCAGCAGCAAGGCAGTCAACAGTTGCCAAACGTGCGAGGGAAGAACGTGCGGGGAAGTGTGAGGAGAAGAGGGTCGGATCCACAGCAGATAATGGAGAGAGTGGACGAGAGAGGCAGTGACCAAGTTACTCGCAGTGATCTTGCTGCTCATGAAGATGAGCATCGGCAAAGCTACAACGACCATCACCGGCAACAACAACAACAGCAACAACAGCAGCAGCGGCAGCAAGATTCTCAGCAGAATCGGCAGGGTCAAGAGGAGCAGGAGGGGGAGATTGAGGAGATTTTGATAGACTGTCCTCCTATTGGGGGAACTACTGGGGAAGCAGCAGGTGGAGCAGCAGGATTAGCAGGAACAGCAGCGGCGTCACCAGTGTTGACAGGAGTGCATTCAGGGCATTCAAACGGGGAGCAGCAGCGAGGCGGGGCGAGTAGCTTGCACTCACCTGCAAGTGCAACGACAGATAGAAGGGACGATGCTCCCCTGGTTGACTTAGACTTATCATCAGACTTCAATTCTGCTGCTGCTAGTGGTCCTGCTGGTCCTGCTGCTTCTCCTGCAGCAGTAGCTGCTGCTGCAGCTATTGCCGGTGTTGGCAGCGGTGGTGCTGGCAACCCGGGCAGCAGTGGCGTAGCAAGTGCTGGGTGGTTGGCGCAGGGAGGAGCCAGCAATGTTCATGCTAGCAGCAGCCCTCATGCAAGTGCACCAGCAGGGCAAGGGCAATGGCAAGGACAAGCAGGTACCGGTAATAGTGCCACCAGTGGTGTGGACCGTTTGAGTGGCGATGAGGAGGCTTCATCATTGCTGCTCTAGTGGTGCTTCCTTTAGTGCCCGCGTTGGTTATAGATAATGATAGCTGCCTCGTGTCTCTGTCACCACCTATGTCATCATGGCTATTGCTTTGCACACCATAAAACTACGGTAGTTGAAGGGCGGTTGCAAGCATGGCCTCCCTCCTAGTTCCCAGGCCATGCTGCTGAGTTCAAATGGTGCTTTTCATAGTGCAGACTTTGTCCTCTAGCTGTATATCACACACATGTTTCTGTACTATACCAGTTGGATTGCGTAACTACCGTACTTTCCAGGTATGTCTCTGTACCGGCAAGAATGAAACCATTTGAACATCACACCATTCTATAGCTCACCACAGCTGACATGCCACAGCAGCCAATAAATCAGGCCTTCAGCCGTCAGGGGAGGGTGGATGCGGTTAAAAGGTGAGGCGGTCACAACTGGGGGTGATCCTTGAGTCGACTCACTAATCCCTTCTACAGTATCCTACCTCACTCTGATCCAACCTAGCCTAGCTATCAGGCTCCCAGCCGCCAAGGGATTGGGGCGGCGGGTAGGAGGTGAAGAGGCGGAAGTCGTTGCCGAGCTTGTTGCGGTGCTCTGGACGGAACACAGCCGGGCGCAGCTGCAGCAGACGTTTTGCTGCCTCCGCCTGCACTGCACCTGGGGTGCAGAAGGGGCGAGTGTGGTGTGCAAGGAGGGAGCAGGGGGGAGACGGGGAAATACCAGGTCGAGGTGGAAACGGGGTGAGGAGACTGGTTAGGCATCTTTTGAGACGTCTCAAAAGTTGACTAGGTAGGGATGGTGAGATGATTGAATGTGGCAGGGGGGAACGGAAGGGAAGGGGGGAAGGAGGTTGTGGAGTGGAGAGCAACGGGGGAATGATGGTGAAAAGGGATTTGTATCATGGGTTGCATGCTGAGACTCATCAAGGGGAATGCTGGGATCATGATGGTCGGGAGCGATACAGAGAGGCAAGGTTAGGGGAGCACAAGGAAAGGACGACCAAAAGGCTGTGTGCAGCAGAGTCTTGCTACAGCACGCGCGCTACAGCAGGCGCGCTACAGCAGGCGCGCTACAGCAGGCGCGCTACAGCAGGCGTGCTACAGCAGGCGTGCTACAGCAGGCGTGGCGGGAGGCAGCGCGGGGGAGAAAGGCAAAGGAGGAACGGAGGAACCAAGGGGCAGAGAGAAGGTGGAGATGGGGGAGGGCGAGGGGAGGAGGAGGAGGAGGAGGGGTTGTATATGTTAGAAGTGTGACGGAAAAAAATGGTACCTGTGAGGAGGAGGAGGCTGGGCGGAGTGGCAGTGGAGTCCCCCTCCTTGGCTAGCAGCTTCATGGTCTGTGCTGTCTTCTCCAAACACTCCTCACTCTGCTCGCAGGGGGATGGGGACAAGGAGAAGACGAGGGGAAGACAAGGGAAAGGCATGGAGACGACAAGGGGAAACAGGGGGGCGACAAAGAGAAGCAGAGGGAACCACGACGGTGAATGACCAAGTCCAGCGTTCCAAGGGGGGGAACCAGGGTTCGGAGCCATGACTTTGTCACATTGTTTAGCGTATGAAAAAACGATGAGAAAGCAAGGGCATGCAGGGAACATGGGGGAAGCAAGGGGGTGGGTGGTTGAGCGAGAGGGAGAAGGGAAGCACCTCCACTTGCGAGAGGGTGTATAGCCTCCCTCCAGGCACTGCAAGTGGAGGTGCTCGCGAAGCGTTCTTGGGTTGTGAGACGCCGCACGCACACACAGCAACGTGTGGCATTCAAGAAGATCAGATGATGTGTCTCACTTGAAATGGCAAGACGCATGAATGGGCGCATGGGGATGCGCACGCACGCACCAGACAGACAGGGGGGTCCAGTCCACAACAACGACGCATAAGCTGGTTCCTGAGTCTACTCAGAGAAACGCACCAGGTAGGGCGGGTCGGCGACAACGACGTCGAAGCGGTGGTGCAGAGCAGCGGGCACGTCTAGGGGCGTGCGGTAGTCGTAGCGGGAGAAGCGCGGCGCAAAGGCTGCGAAGCGCCGGTCGTACTCCAGCAGATGCACGTCCATGGCGGGGTAGCGCCGCTGGTGGAGGAGGGGTGTGGGGGGGAAAGGCGGGGGGTGGGGGACATTGAAGGGCATGGGATCTTCATGCACGTGCACTCCAGCAAAAGCACTGTGTCTTACTCCACAGATGTATGTATAAACACATTCCCAGATGTGTCTTACTCTACATAAGATGCACTGTGCAGTGATGCGGGGCAGGAGGAGGAGCAGCAGCAACTGTAGCGCAACTCACGACTAGTTCACGGAACAGGGTCGGGCAAGCCACACAGCAACATCTGGGCCCTCCGCTGCCCACGCTACTCTCCCCCTCCCCCTCCCCATTCCCCCTCCCCTCCTTTCGTTCGACGCCCTTCCCTCCCCCCGCGCTTTCCCCGTCCGCTTCTTCCCGCGGTTTTTCCTCCGCCTCCTCTCCTTTCCCCTCCTCATCAGCACGCGCGCAAGCCGCGTCTCCGCCCATCAGCCGCGCCACTTCCGCCGCCACAGTCGCGGAAGTGTGCGCGTCGTACCAGAACTGGCTTAAACCCCAATCCTCCGCAAACAGCGCGTCTTCAGCCGCTTCCTGTCCCCCCGTTGTCCCCGCGCCTTCCCCATCGCGCGCAGTTCCGCCAGCCTCATCCCCGCCCGCGCGCCCCCCTTCCGCGGAGCCGGTTTCCGCCGCTTGCGCGGAAAGCGCGTGCTGGTGCTGCGCGGCGGCGGCTTGCGCGGAAAGGAAATCCTGCAGCGCCGCAAGAGTGGACGCGCTAAGCTCTTCCGCTAGAAGCGACGCGTCCACGCATGACGAGGACGGGGGGGACGGAGACGCGTCCCGCCCATCCTGCCCGTCCCTCCCGTCTCTTTCTCCCGTCGCGTCGTCAACTGTTTCTGTACGCACGGAAAATGCGGCTTTCGACTCGTCGTCGCCGACTCGTGTTGCCGCGAGTTGCGGCGCATTTTCAGGCTCCGGCTGGGACATGGGGGCTGTTGAAAGGTGATGATCACTTGTGGGTTGGGCAGGAAGTGCGGGAGCGAACGGAAAGTAATCAAGACGCAGTGTGCTCGTTTTTTTTTGTTTATTTACGACGGTAGTTCGACGGAGGAGGGCAATGGGGAGGGGTGCAACCACGGGATAATTTAATTTCACCGCTTTGTTAACATCTCAATCCCATTTCAATCGTTAGTTCTCAATCCCGAGCTTTCAGCCTTGTGTTTCTCCCAAAAACACCCCGTCCTGGAAATGCAACCACTCCTGCCCGATACAATATCCTCGAATCTTGTGTTTTCCTCGAATCGTTGGTGGGGCTACGATGAGATATTCCCCTTGAATTCGAATCCTGCCCGTTTTAAACCCTTCAATAAACCTGCGATCACGGGTCGCACGAGAAAACAAAGCAGATTCCTCATATTTGCTGCATTCGGTGGGCTGTCCTTTCATCGGTCGCGCGTCTTTCCGGTTTTTAGGTTCCTCGGATCAACCCTCACAGATCGTCCGCCGTCGCTCGGCGATAGGATCCATCGTCGCGCGCCGTCGCATGCCCACGTCGCAAGCAAACCTCTCTCACGAGTGATTGCTCTGATCCGATCCAATCGCGACGATCGCTGGAGTGACGTGGCAGCAGCGCATCCGCGTGTCCCTCGTGTTCCGAGGGCCTTTTTAGAAGCGTCTACCGCTCACCTTCTCACGCAGTCGACTAACTGCAAGCTCTCCTACCACCACCACCACCGCCGCCGCCGCCGCCGCCGCCACCACCACCACCACCACCACAGCCGCCACCACGACGATTTGTCCCTCCTGATCGTTCTGATCGTTCCTTCCTGCCACTCCGCGTTTCATCCCACCTCCCGTTTGGTTCCACCTTGTGTGTTATTCTATCCCCTAGCGCCCATCCCACTACCCATCATGCATCGACTTCCACGCCTCAGATCGTCCCTCTTCCGCCGCCGTTCCGCAGCAGCACTCCTCCGCGGGGGCCGCCAACAGCCCGCGCTGCAAGGGCAATCGCTACTCGCGCCGCGGCATTCCCTCACACAAGGGCAAGCACAGCCCCCGCCACAGGCGCAACCGCAGCCGCAACCGCAACCACAAGCGCATCCGCAAGCGCTGGTGCATGCGTTGTCGTTGGCGCGCGCGCACGTGCAGGCGGATCATGGCTCCTTGGCGCACTCCCCCTGGCGCGCGCAGCCCGCCGCGCTCATGCATCACGCTGCGCATGGCGCCGCCGCTGCTGCTGATGCTGCTTCCGCCGATGCTGCTTCCGCCGATACTGCTTCCGCCGATGCCGCTTCTAACGTTGCAGCTTCTAGCGGTGCGGAATCCGTTGTTGCTCCCCCAAAGGATGCCGCTCCCACCCATGCTGCTCCCACTAGCGCTGCCCCTACCAGGAGTGCGCCTGCTAACCCTTCTCCATACAACAGGGCTCCTTCTAACGGGGCTCCTTTCAACGGCGCTGCTGCTCCTAGCAGCAGAGCGGTTCCATACGGAGCGTCGTCCCACAATGCGCCGTTTGGTGGTGGGGGCGCTCGTGGTGGCGGTGACAGGGGTGGCGGTGGCGCATACTTCCAAACCCGACTCTTCGTGGGCGGTACGCGCCCACTCACTCGTTGTTTTCCCCATTCGGCCTTTCTCCTCTCTCTCATCCTCTTCTCCTTCTCACGCTGTTTCGTTCACCCCCTCCCCTCCCCCGCCCTTCCCTCCCCATCCACCCGCACCCCCATTTCCTTCCCCCCAGCCAGCCCCTTTTTTGGTCCCTCCTCCGTTAAATTAAACCAGCGGGCACCTCAAAACCCATTAGATTCACTAAACCCGTTCGTCTTCGTTCCCCTCCTTGCCCTTTTTCTTCTCTCCCTTCCCCCGGGGTTTCGCCACCACGTGTCCACCAGGCCTGGGCTATGAAGTGGATGAGAACACGCTCAAAGATGCCTTCAGCTCCTTCGGCCCTGTCCGCCATGGTATGATCTGATCTGATATGATGCCATGCTACCCTGCCATTTGAGTCGACTCAAAACTCCGCGTGTAATGAGTCGTGTTTTGAGTCAACTCAAAACTCGACTCAAAACTCGACTCAAAACACGATTCAAAGACGCCTTCAGCTCCTTCGGCCCCGTCCGCCATGGTATGATATGATCTGATAGCATGCTACCCCGCCATTCTTGCTTCCTGCTGCTGCCGCCGCCGCTTTTAATATCCGTTTCAGACATTTTCATATTTTCTAGTCGCCTCGGACCTTTTTTTTTCCATTTTCAAGTCGACTCGGTTTTTTGTTTGTTTTGGGGTCAACTGGTCTGCTATGGCACAACACCACTCATGCTGCCTGCTGCCTGCTGCCGCCTCTTGCATCACCTGCTGTCCAATTCTCCTTTGCATGCGGCTTTGAAGTTGCGTCATAAGGAAGGTCTTCCTTGCTGCGTTTGAGTCAATTCATTAGCAGCACCATCATTTTTAGGTTGATTGTTGATTGCGTCTACAAGCTCCTTACTGATAACCAACAGGTCAAGCGTCCTTTCTTCCTCTGCTTGCTGCTCCTAGTCCCTCTACTGTTCCTTGGCGTGTGTTTTTTCTTGACATGTGCCATTCCTTCTTCCGGCCACTGCCCCCCATTCTCTCCTCTCCTCTCCTCTCCTCTCCTCTCCTCTCCTCTCCTCTCCTCTCCTCTCCTCTCTCCTACACCTACGTCGCGCTGCACTGACTGCGTGCGATGAGCCGATCTTTCAAAGCTCCTCAAAACCCCGTCTACTTCGCCTACACATCACTCCCCTGGCTGCAGTGTCGGTCCCACGGCACGTGGACAGCAATCAGACCAAGGGGTACGGCTTCGTGGAGTTTGTCCGATCTGACGACGCCGATGCTGCTCAGAAGCATCTTGACGGCCAGGTGCATTCCCCGTCCCCTCAACGTTCCTTTTCAATGCTTGTGCTGCAGGTCTTGTGTTGTAGCTCTCTTATTTTTGCTCTCCTTCTGTAGTTCTCTTGCTGTTTATATTTTTCCTGTTTTTCTCTCTTGCTGTATCTCTCATTTTGAGGTACCGCAAAGGCCGTTTGTAAGACGCCCGAATATTTCCGAGGTGCCTAGAATCCGGTTCTCGGAGCCTCTCCACCCCTTCCCTTCCACACTCACATGTCCAGAGCCGCCTGATCCCTCCATCGTGTGCCTCCATCCCACCTTTTCACCCCTCCCTGCTCCTCCCCACCTGTTTGCACCGCTCAGCGCCTGGGCATGATGTTGCTGCGTGTGACCCGTGCCTCTCCTCGCACACAAGGAGGAGGGTGGGGGGGAGGAGGGGGTGGAGGTGGAGGAGCAGGACGAGGGGGAGGAGGCAGAGGAGGAGCAGGTGTAGGAGGGGAGCGAGGACGAGGGTGGGTAGGACCAGGTATAGCACAGGGGGGAGCAGGAGGAGCAAGGGTGAGTAGAGCAGGGGCAGCGGGGGCACAGGTGGAAGGATTGGGAACAGCTGGAGCAGCAGCAGTAGTAGGGAGCGACGCAGGGGGCAAAGCAACAGTTGGTGTAGCAGAGGGTTTACCATCAGAATCAGCAGCACCAGCAGCAGCACCAGCAGCAGCACCAGCAGCAGCACCAGCAGCTGCAGCAGCAGCACCAGCACCCGCCAGCAGTTGATGGGATGGAGTGTAGGTACTGGTACTAGGAAATGTTTAGTCCCGCCTCCCCATCATCACTGCTGTAGCAATAGTAGGCACAGTGATGTGAACTACGGTATCTTAGTTGACTTGACAAACCTTGCTGACGTTCACTGAAGCATTTACTATTGCAAAACACTCAGCAAATTAGCACACTCGCTACGTAGCCAATCTGCTCGCTACAAGGCTCCATCCATCCATCGTCACTGCATTGCAAGCAAGCCAACATGGGCCTGCTTTGTGAGTGTACTGTGCCCATGTGCTATGGTAAATTGGGGGGGGGGGGGGGGGGGGAGGGGAATGGAATAAGAAGACCTGAGCACATGATGTTGTAGTGTGTTCAGTCTCGATATGGAGAGCTACACTAGCACTGATAGGTTATGGTTGGTTCACATCACAACCAATTTGTGGGACTGGCATGAATGGGTGTTGCTTCTGCTGTCTATGTCTTAAGTTAGGCTAGGAACAAGTGTCGAGAGAGTTGTTTTAGTGAGTAGGAACAGTGGGATACAAGTCGACCTAGAGAATGTTGTACCCTTTAGAGGGCAACTCACTGTAGCCTAGATAACTAACATCTATAACATATAAACATTTGACACACCCCCATAGGCTAAGTGAGGGGCATCAAAGCAAGCAGGATGAACACACGGTCACAAGACCAGTCAAGACAAGAAGCAAGGCAAGCTCAGGGTGGATCTCAAGGACACCACACAAATTCTGAGCACAAGCAAGCGGCCACAAGGCCAGTTCAAGAGTTCACTATGATATATATAGGAAAACACAACAAGCAGAGCAAGCAACAAGTCTACAGCAACCGAGGGCCTACCTCAACAAGCCCCAACTGCACACAGAACCTGTGGTGGTCACCAAGCGCCAAGGCCTTGGTGAAGACGTCTGCAGTGTTGGCCTCTGAGGCCACAAAGTCCAGGCGTGCCTGACCGCGTCGTTGCAGCTCTCGCAGGAGGAAGTACCTCACGTCAATATGCTTCACTCTGCTCTCCAGTCGAGGCTCTCGACAGAGGAGAATCATGGCCTTGTTGTCAGCGTACAAGGTCGGTGCAGAGCGAGGCCGCTCACCAAGGTCGGCGAGCAAGAAGGTCAACCAGCGAAGCTCCTGTGCCGCCATGGCACCAGCGTAGATCTCTGCCTCTGCACTGGAAGTAGCCATAGACGACGACCGTGTAGACCTCCACGACACAGCACCAGCTCCCAGACTGAAGCAGTAGCCCTGAGTCGAACGCTGAGTCTCCACGTCGTCAGCGTAGGAAGAGTCGCAGTGACCAGTCAACGCCACTGGCTGAGTCCCTCCAAGCACAAGCCCCATGCCTAATGTAGTCGCCAGGTACTTCGCCACCCTCACAGCAGCTGTCCAGTGGACAGGACGGTGTCTCCCAGTCGCAACAAAGCGAGAAAGTATGCTGAGGGGAAAGGCGAGGTCCGGTCGAGTACAAGTCATCAGGTACATGAGGCAGCCCACCAGCTCTGCGTAGGGACCACTGGACTCAAAGGGCTCGTCAGGAAAGGGGCCAGTGAGTCTGTGGTCAACAGCAAGAGGTGTGGGCTGTGTGGTGGAGAACTGGAAGTCGAACCGCCGAAGGACCTGCTGCACCATGTGTGACTGCGTCAGTGTAATGGTGCGAGCGGCTCTGTCCCGGGTGATCTGCAAGCCAAGGTAACGCTGCAGGTCACCCAGGTCAGTGCACTTGTGTCTCTTCTGCAGTTCGGACTTCACCTGAGCCAGGGCTGCCCTGTCTGCTTTAGCAAACACCAAGTCGTCGACGTAGACAAGGATAAAGAAAGGAGTAGAACCCGCTCGAACAAACAGCGACGGGTCGGCGGAGGACGGGCTGAACCCAAGGTCACGAAGCGTGGAGCGAAGAGTGTCGTGCCACTCACGGGGCGACTGGCGGAGACCGTAGACTGGTCGCCTCAGGCTCCACTGGGTCCCAGGTGGGAAGGTGTCAGTGAAGCCAGGAGGACGGCGCAGCCAGATCTCCTCGTGCAGTCGGCCCTGGAGGAACGCAGTGGAGAATTCAAGGGAGTGCAGCTCGTAGTCTCGCTGCGCTGCTATGTGGAGTAACACCCGAAGAGTAGTCATCTTCGGGGTCGGGGCGAAGGTCTGGAAGAAGTCAACTCCCTCACGCTGACTGAAGCCCCTAGCCACGTAGCGCGCCTTGAACACCGGTGGTGCTCCAGGCGGCCGCTTCACCTTGAAGAGCCACATGCCATCGACTACGTTCGCCCTGGGAGGGGGAACTGCGTCGACGTAGGTGCCTGTGGATCTCCAAGACGCCAACTCTGAGTCCATAGCCGCTTTCCACTGAGAGGCCCACGCCCCTGACACTGCCTCGTGGTAAGTGCGAGGAGTCGGTATGTCAAGGGCGTCGGGGTCTCCCTCAGGGGAGAGCAGCATGGCACACACAGAGGGAGAAGCGGCTGCCCAGTGCTCCAGCTCAGACTCTCTGTCCTCTAGGACGTCACAGCCAAGGGCAAACCCACCCCCGACGGACAGAGGACGGTAGGGAGGAGCTTGCGCCACCCGGGTGGCGTAGTCAAGGCGGCTGGCGGCAGCAAACTCAGCGACAGCGGCAGTAAGAGCCGAGGCAGACGACGGAGGGAAATGAGAGTCAGTGACAAGAGTGGCGAGGACACGTGCGGCAACAGGACGAACAGTGCGGTAGTAGTCAGTTATAGGAGTGGGGAGGGCTGGGAGAGAGGACGGAGGAGGAGACGAGAGAACGGACACAGGAGAAGGAGAACGACGACGGGACGAACAAAGGAGGGCAGTGTGGAGGTCAGTAACAGGGGACGAGTGCCGAGCACGCGGAGGACAACGAGTGATCAAGTCGTGACGGACAGAGTGAGGAGGAGACTGAGGAGGAGGAGAAGACCAGACCGCCGGACGGTCGTCAGGAGGAGGCAACGGAGGAACAAACACAGGAGGAGACTGGGAGCGGACAGGAGGAGAGGAGGAAAGGCCAAGGGCCCGCAGGCCACTCACAGGTGGGAACAACTGCCGCTCCAGAGGAAGCTGCGGTGGCGGCTGCGGCTGCTGCTGCTGCGGCTGCGGCTGCTGTGGCTGCGGCGGCGGCTGCGGCTGCTGCAGCTGCTGCTGCTGCCGCTGCTGCTCCAGAAGGTCCAGCACCCGCAGCTCCTGCCGCTCCCTCTCCAACCGCTCCTGCTCCTCACGCTCATGCCGACGGGCAGCCTGGAGACGCGTGTCGTGCCGGTGGGGAGGCGGAGTGGACTCCGGAGAACCAGGGTCTCCAGCGTCAGTCTCCTCAGACCTAGCACCCCCAGAACCAGCACCTCCAGTGCCAGGACCTCCGACTCCAGCACCCCCAGAACTGGCACCGCCAGGGCCAGCACCTCCAACTCCTGCACCCCCTGAGCTAGCGCCACCTGCGCCAGCACCACCAGCTCCAGCACCCCGCGACCGAGCACCGCTAGCGGCTGCACCTCCAGCTCCAACACCAACCGAGTCCACAGTAACCTGTCGCGGAAGTGCCGAAGGCTGCTGAGGGGACTGTGAGGAGGACTGCGGGGAGGGAGACGCTACCTGACGCGCGACCGAGGGTAGAGGGGTAGCGTGGGACACACCAGACGGGGCAGGACCAGGGGGGGGTGGGGGTACCGGAGGAGCGGGAGCAGGAGGAGGAGAGGGTGCGAGGAAAAGAGGGGGAGGGGGTACCGAGAGACCTCGACAGGGGTACCGGGTGTAGTAGGACACGGACTCGTCAAAGCGGACGTCACGGGAGTCCAGGAACTGGTGGAGGGGAGGGTGGTAAAAGGACCAGTCGGCAGAGTCCACTGGGAAACCAAGGAAGACGCAGGGGACGGCGCGTGCCAAGAGCTTGTCCGCGGAGGTGTCGCGAACAAGTGCAAGGCATCCCCAGACTCGAAAGACCGACCCGACACCAGGGGAACCAGTCCAAAGACTGGTCGGTGAAGCCTCGGGCCGCGAGACACGCGGCTGGAGGTTCAGCTGGTGTGCGGCGTAGCGAACCGCGTGGGGCCACAGAAAATGGGGCGCACGGGCATGGATCATGGACGTGCGGGCGATGTCCATGACCAAGCCTATGCGGCGCTCAGCAACCCCATTCTGCTGTGGGGACTCTGGCAGCGTCCAGGACTGGGTGATGCCCTGTTCGCCGCAAAATCCGCCGAGAATGCCGGAGCGAAACTCGCCCCCACGGTCGGAGTGGAGACAACTGACTCGACGACCACGAGTGCCCTCAGTGGCTAGAAGCCACCTGATCAGCGTAGCAGTCACCTCGGACTTCTTCGCAAGAGGGAACACCGTGGTGTACCTGGAGAAGTCGTCGACGACCACCAGAAAGTAACGCTCCCTCCCAGACCCCTGCGTCGGGGCAGGGCCCCAGACGTCCAAGTGGAGAGTCTCGAAGGGAGCGGTGGCCGGACGAAGGGAGGAGGAGTGGGGAGTGGCGCGTAAGCGACCGGCGACGCACGGAGAGCAAGGAGGGGCAAGTGAGAGAGGGAGTGGCGGGAAGGTGCGTGGGAGACCTGTGACTAGTCCCTGACTGAGCATGCCACGAAGGCGAGGGATCGACGGGTGGCCAAGACGGTGGTGCCACAGGACGGTGCGGTGGGCGAGAGAGCGACAGGAGCAAGACGCAGCGACTGGACTGGACACAGCGGCCGGACTGGACACGACTACCTGGCTAGACACAGCAACTGGACTGGGGACCTGGGCCGGAGGGGACGCAACGACCTGAGGGGAGGACGCGACCGGGGAGCGCTCGGTGTGGAGAACGTAGAGACCGGAGCGGGGCTCCCTGGTGAACGTGGCCAGAACAGCACCTGTGGTAGCGTCAGTACAGACTGCAGTCCGCCCACCCCCCACGAAGGTAACCGTGATCCCCCTGTCCTGGAGGTATCCAACACCCACCAAGTTCCGAGTGAACGAGGGGATGTCGAGGCCACGCAGGACACCAGAGGGGACCACAGGGCATGGGAGGGTGGTGGAGCTACGCGCATCGGCTGGTCCAGAGGTAGGATCAGCCAGAGCCACCGACACAGGTGTGAGGAGCGGCGTAAGTGTCATGTGGTCGCGGAAGAAACACTGAGACGCGCCCGAGTCCAGCGTGAACGAAAGAGAGGCCTCAGCCGGTGGGTCACCTGACCCAGTCGCTACACAAGCACCTAGAGCAGCAACACAAGCACCTAAGCTAGACAGGCACAAGGCTACACTAGCAGGAGGAAAGCAGGCTAACCTACGAACACGTGAGCACACAGATCCATCAGCACTAAAGTCAGCATCAACATACAAAGCATGCTGACGCGCATCGTCCATGGACAAATCAAAGACATCAATCTTACGGGCTAACAGACGAGACCAACGAGGCGTGACCGCCAGAGGGCCCCAACGAGCCCGGTAGAGGTCGTCGAGGCGGCGGAAGCACCGCGCGGCAGAGTGGTCGTCGCGACCACAGAGACAGGGGCTACCCGGCCCGGTGACGCACCAGTGGGTGCACGGGCCAGCGTCACGGCGAGGGGGGCGAGGGGCCCAGCTGGAAGTACTGCTGCTGCGGCTGGTGCTCCCAGGGCCTCCCGGACCCCACTGCGGCGGAGGACCCCAGTGCTGCTGCGGACCCCACTGCAGCGGGGGCCCCCACTGCTGGAACTGCTGCGGCGCCTGCTGGTGCTGCTGTCCCTGCTCCTGCTGCTGTCCCTGCTGTGGCAGGTGCTGCTGTGGCTGCTGCTGCTGGGGGGGAACGCCCCCACCGGTCGGGCCACCACCTGTGGGTGGGCCTGTCTGTCCAGCACCTCCTCCAAGGCCCCCTCCCCCTGGTGCACCACCGCCGCCACCGCCGCCGCCTCCGCCACCACCGCCGCTCCCACCTCCACCGCCACCTCCACCGCCGCCTCCACCGCCCCCACCTCCCCCCTTCCCGCCCTTCTTGCCACTCTTGCCCCGTTTCTGCCAGTCTGCGGCAGAAACGGCAGCGGTGTCCTCAGAGACCAACACAGCAGCAGAAGGGCGGGTAGCGGTGAAAGTGGGAAGCTGAGGGGCGGCACACCCCGCAAAGAGACGGGGGGCCACCGCATCAGTGGCGGAGGCAACGGTGAGGAGACTGCTCTCGATGGTCCCTAGAGCAGTCGCTAGGAGGTCGATAGTGAGCTCAGTGGGGTGCTTCTGAAGAAGCGCATCGCGGGCAGCGGCAAGGCGGTCAGGGAGGCGGGTGACTAACCAGTGAACAGTGAGCCACATGGGGGGGGGAGCAACTAGAAGCTGTGCGTCGGTACAGGCAGCGCGGAAACCGGCGTCAAGCGAGCGGAGGTGAGTCACTAGGTCGGAAACAGTCGCAAACGAGCCGAGGTCGGGAAACACGAACGGCATGAGGAGGCGACTGAGGGAGGCAGAGGAAGGGGTGGAATAGCGTGCAACAACAGCAGCCCAAACCCCCTGAGCTGTCTCCACCTGGTCAAAGTGGGCGGCCTCAGTCGGGGGGAGGAGCTCCGTCAGCGCAAGAGCGGCGGCAGCGTCGCGAGAGTCCCACACGTCCCTCGCCAAGACACGACGGTCGTAGTCCGCCTGCGCCGCAGGAGTCGGCTCTGGGTCGTTCGGGAGGGGGGCGGGGGACAGGGGCGCTTTGAGGGCACCCGACGCGTGGGCCCACAAGGTGGCGCCGTCCTGACGCTGACTGGTCAGGTAGCGCGTGGCCTGGCGCTGCCAGGTACTGAACTCGATCGGGCGTCCCTCCGCATCGAGCCGAAGGCGGCGAGACTCCATACTGGAGGCTAGGCTAGAGGCGGTTGGAGCATGGAAGAGGTGGAGCTAGGAACGAGGAGGGAAATGGAGGAGCGCCAGGTGTGGCTAGGCAAGGAGACCGGCGGAGCTAGTGGCGAGGAGCACGGAGTGACCTAGGCTAGGCGTGAAACGGCGAGGAACTCCAGGGATGGGCGCTAGAGGCGAGGAGCTAGTGACCACACGGGTCTAACCTAGGTGACCGGTGAGAGAAGCGGCTGCCAGCCGCTGAACTAGAGACCACTGGCAGTAAGAATGGTTGGGGCTCAGCGAACAGGGTGGTGGTGGGGAAAGGGACGAGTGCCAAGTGTCGGTGGGCGTCGGTAGGGCCCAAGCTAAGGCGAGGGCGAGGGCTAAGGCGTGGGCGCGAGCTCGGCCTGTGGGAGGCACGGAGGGCGGGGCTAAGCACGGAGGGCGCGTGGCGCGGGGTAAGGCGCGGGCTAAGCCACGGGCTCGGGCGAGGGCGAGGTGCGGTCTAAAGCGCCAGGCGTGGGCGAAGGAGAGGGTGCACGGCTTAGGCCCGGGATGGAGGGTGCGAGAGGGGGCGGAGGCGTGCTAGGCGGGCGGAGGCTCCGCAACGAGCTACAGCAGGGCGCACGAGGCCCGCGACGAGCTAAGGCAGGGCGCACGGGGCCCGCGACGAGCTTAGGCAGGGCGCACGGGGCCCGCGACGAGCTAAGGCAGGGCGCACGAGATGGAGGGCGCGTTTCGGAGGGCGCGGATGGCGCGTTTCAGAGGGCGCGGAGGGCGCGGAGGGCGCGTTTTGGAGGGCGCGGAGGGCGCGAAAACGAGGCCCGCGGGGGCCGTCCTACCCGCGACGAAACGGGGCCTAAGGGACGGGCGCCTCGGGACCGGCTAAGGGAGGGAGCGGAAGCGTGGGAGGGAGAAAAATTACCTACTCTAATACCATCTTAAGTTAGGCTAGGAACAAGTGTCGAGAGAGTTGTTTTAGTGAGTAGGAACAGTGGGATACAAGTCGACCTAGAGAATGTTGTACCCTTTAGAGGGCAACTCACTGTAGCCTAGATAACTAACATCTATAACATATAAACATTTGACACTATGCTGCCACTTGGGGAATATTCACTTGCAAGAGGTGAGAGGAGTCTGCCCAGCATTATAAGCAATAACAGATACTAAAATGAGCACTTTTTTGAATATACTACGGTATCAGAACATGGCACACCACGTGTCTTGCAGCTGTAAAGAAATCGAGAAATCACGCCATTGCCTTATGGGTGGCGCAGAAAAGAAGCTAGCAGGGCTCGTCGCGAGCAGGGGAGAAGAAAAAACATGCTTGCACAACACAACACTGAGATGGAGAAGGGGGGGGGGGGGGGACGAAAGGAGTACCACAGTAGTGCAGTGCAGCCATGTTTCTGTGCCGCTGCTGTGCTTGTGCTGCTGCCGATCGTACACTCGACTCTCAAACTCATGCATCCCATCATGGTCCCTGCGTATTCCCCCCGCATGTATAGGTATCATCATCTAGCCTCACTGGCAGCAGCAGGTGCTGACAATAGGGGAGCCGCATCCACAGCACAGCAGCATTGGCAGCAACACTGGCAGCAGTATCTGGCAGCATTCCCCCCCAAAAAAACACGCTGCATCACTCCCTGTGTTAAGGTGGGAGTGGTATCCAGCTCTTTTGCAAATATGGTGCGCTGGTGTGATGTGGTGGTGGTGTGACGTGGTGTGGTGTGACGTGGTGTGGTGTGATGTGGTGTGGTGTGATGTGGTGGTGTGACGTGGTGTGGTGTGACGTGGTGTGGTGTGACATGGTGTGGTGTGATGTGGTGGTGTGACATAACGCATGTGCGACAATCTGCTGTAAGTGAGACTCATCCGCAGCCCGAGACTGAAGCGATAGCAGCTGCTGCTCTTGCCACAGCGGGTGCTGCTGCTTCTATTGCTGCTCGCGATATTACTGGTAGCAGCTTAAGCCTTGAGGGTATGCGACATCCTTTGAGGCGCCTCAAAAGTCGATATCACTGGTAGTTGAGGGTATGCGACATCCTCAACTGTCGCTCAATAATGCTTCACGGGTCTGCTCTGCTGCTGGTGAAGACACTTCCAATCCCACCTCTCCCACCTCTGCTCCTCCCTTGCACTTTCCCCTTCACCTTCCTCCTCCATGCACTTTATCTCCCCGCCCTCTCCCTCTCACTGACATGCAGCTCCGGAAGCATCTGCTCCACTCCACCACCTCCATCGCCTCCTCCCACTGCTGCTTCGCTTCGGCAGTTCACGAGCACTCGCACCTTTCACCTTCACCTTCACTGTCCTGCACGCACGTTCTTCTCGCCCCGCCCTCCCTCCCCCTCACTGACATGCAGCTCTGGAAGCATCTGCTCCACCACCTCCATTGCCTCCTCGCACGTCCCGTCCATCGCCCCCTCGCTCTCGCTCCCACCCCGCTCAGGCCCGCTTATCGACTGCAAGCACTCACGAGCAGAACCGTTCTCCATGGATGCAAGTGCTGCACTGGAATCTCCCTGCTGCATGGGCCTTCCTTGCACCCCCCGCTGCTCCACCAGTACCACCTGCGGCCGCTGTTGCTGCTGTGCGTGGTGCTGCGGCTGCTGCAGTTCCTGCATGGGAGCAGCAGCAGGAAAGGTGTCACTTCTGGGCTGGCTGTTGGGCATGTGCTGCTCCATAACCTCCGCAGCAATAACAGCGTGCCCACCCCCACCAACAGCAGCAGCGGCAGCCGCAGCAACACCACCACCAGGACCACCATCGGCTTTACCACCACCGTCCTTCTCCTCGCCTCTTCGAACCCCCACCACCCCCCGCCCCCTCTCCTCTCCCTCCGCACCCACCTCCACCGCACCACCCATCCCCTCCCACTCCACCCCCACCCCCTCACCCCCAATCGCCGCCAGCACCCTCACAATCTCATCAAACTCCGGCCTATCCCCCGGATCCCGCGCCCAGCACCTCTCAATCAGCCTCCTCACCCCCGCATGGCACCCCGGCGGCAGCGGCGGCCGTAGCCCATTCAGCGCCACCGCCACCGCCGCCTGTAGCGGCGAGTAGTCCTCGTAGGGTAACCGCGCGGTGAGCAGCTCCCAGAGGACAATCCCGAAGCTGTAGACGTCGCTGCGTTGGGTCACGGTCCATTGGCCTGTAGTGCCGAAGGCTTCAGGGGCCATCCAGCGGTAGGTGCCCACCTCCTTGGTCATCTCGGCGCGCTCTCTGATGAGCCGTGCCACGCCAAAGTCGCCTACGACGGCGCGCCCCTGCTCGTCTAGGAGCACGTTTGCTGGCTTGAGGTCCCTGGTGGTTGGGCGCGGTTGGGAGGGGTTGGATGGGGTGGAGGGGGTTGGGGAGATGGAGACGGGAGAAAGAAAGAGGGCGGTATTTTAGGCGGCTTAAAAATCCCTGTGGTGCCGAAGGCTTCAGGGGCCATCCAGCGGTAGGTGCCCACCTCCTTGGTCATCTCGGCGCGCTCTCTGATGAGCCGTGCCACGCCAAAGTCGCCTACGACGGCGCGCCCCTGCTCGTCTAGGAGCACGTTTGCTGGCTTGAGGTCCCTGGTGGTTGGGCGCGGTTGGGAGGGGTTGGATGGGGTGGAGGGGGCTGGGGAGATGGAGACGGGAGAAAGAAAGAGGGCGGTATTTTAGGCGGCTTAAAAATCTCTGTGGTGCCGAAGGCTTCAGGGGCCATCCAGCGGTAGGTGCCCACCTCCTTGGTCATCTCGGCGCGCTCTCTGATGAGCCGTGCCACGCCAAAGTCGCCTACGACGGCGCGCCCCTGCTCGTCTAGGAGCACGTTTGCTGGCTTGAGGTCCCTGGTGGTTGGGCGCGGTTGGGAGGGGTTGGATGGGGTGGAGGGGGTTGGGGAGATGGAGACGGGAGAAAGAAAGAGGGCGGTATTTTAGGCGGCTTAAAAATCCCTGTGGTGCCGAAGGCTTCAGGGGCCATCCAGCGGTAGGTGCCCACCTCCTTGGTCATCTCGGCGCGCTCTCTGATGAGCCGTGCCACGCCAAAGTCGCCTACGACGGCGCGCCCCTGCTCGTCTAGGAGCACGTTTGCTGGCTTGAGGTCCCTGGTGGTTGGGCGCGGTTGGGAGGGGTTGGATGGGGTGGAGGGGGTTGGGGAGATGGAGACGGGAGAAAGAAAGAGGGCGGTATTTTAAGCGGCTTAAAAATCCCTGTGGTGCCGAAGGCTTCAGGGGCCATCCAGCGGTAGGTGCCCACCTCCTTGGTCATCTCGGCGCGCTCTCTGATGAGCCGTGCCACGCCGAAATCTCCTACGACGGCGCGCCCCTGCTCGTCTAGTAGCACGTTCGCCGGCTTGAGGTCCCTGGTGGTTGGGTGCGGTTGGGTGCGGTGGGGAGCGGTGGGAGGGTTAGACGGGGTGGAGAGGGTTGCGGAGATGGATATGGGAGGGCGGGAAAGGCAAAGACCTACCCACATGGGCAAACGACCATCTGGGCTAGGAACCTCAGTACCCATCTGAACACCCACGGTCCCACCAAACACCCATCCCAAACCCATCCAGCACCCGATGAACACCCATCTCACATCACACCTAAGAAACACCCATCCCATCCCACACCCATCCCACACCCATCCAACACCCACACAAGACCCGCGCTACACGCACGCACCGGTGAATGATGCCATGGCGGTGCAGAAACCGCATCCCCAGCGCCACTTCCATCGCTACCTTCACCAGCTGCTTTTGAGGCGCCTCAAAAATACACCCAACCAACACCCATGCAACGCCCATGCAGCTCATACCTGTGAATGATGCCATGGCGGTGCAGGAACCGCATGCCCAGCGCCACCTCCATCGCCACCTTCACCAGCTGCGGCAGCGGCAGCCCCACGCCATGCCTCCGCCTCAGCATATCATGCAGATTCCCTCCTTTCATCAACTTCGTCACTATACACATCCGCTGCCGCATATCCACACAAACCCCGTAAAACTTCAGCAAATACGGGCACTCGCCGCACGACACCAGCGTCACCACCTCTCTCCGAAACTCTGCTCTCGCCGTATGCGCCTCATGCCTCTCCGCCTTGAGAACCTTCACAGCGACCTCTCTGCCCTGGTAGCGCCCGCGCCGCACCTCGCCGGAGGCGCCCACGGCGAGCACGTGGCCTATGTCAAGGCGGATCGGGTCCAGCATGAACTTGCCTAGTTTCTCCTTCATTGCTCCTTGCTCTGATAGCAGCAGCTGCAGCAACCCGCCCCCTGCCTCGCCTCCTGCTGCTGCAGCTGCTCCCGCTGCTGTTGCTGCGGCTCCTCCTCCCCCTGCTGCTGCTGCTGCGGCTGCCCCTCCTGCTGCTGTGGGTGCTGCTGCTCCTTCTGCCATGGCACCTGTGCCAGTGTCGCCTGTGTGCTCTGCAATGACGATCCGTGGAGCAGCAGCAGCAGCGAACATGCCAGTGGACCCGAACCTGTGAGCAACACCCAGGCCACTCACCGGCTTCATTACCCCCACCATCACTCTCCCAGGCGTCCGCCCCTGCTCTCTCCTCCCTGCTCCCTCTCCCTCCCCCTCTCTCTCTCCCTCCCTCGCTCCATGCCCTTGCAGCTGTCCCTGTGCGACCACACCTGCTGCTCCTTCTGCCTGCACACATGTCTGTGTCGATCCCTCTCGTTCCAACGGCCCCGGTTCACTCGCATGTGCATGCGGTGTCAACGCCTCCGTACCTTCACCCTCACACTTACGCGTGCCCTTGATCCTACTCGCCCGCTTGCTGCTCTCCGTCCCACGCCCCCGGCTCCTCACATAGAACAGCACACCCCCCCGCCCACTACCGCTGCCGCTGCCACTGCTGTCGCCAAGCTCACCAGTAGCGGCAGCAGCAGCAGCAGCACCTGCTCCTGCTCCTGCTCCTCCTCCTCCTCCTCCGCCTCCTCCTCCTCCTCCGCCTCCTCGCATCCCATCTCCAGCGCTATCTAGAGCATCGCTGTCATCTACCCTCGCCTCTATGTCCATGCCTTGCCAACCTGCCGCCCCTGCCATCCCTGCTGCTTCTGCTGCCACTGCTGCTCCTGCTACTTCTGCTATATGCCCTCCCAATCCGGCACCCCCCATCGGCACAATAGCACAACTATCACCGCTCACCCGCTCTGCATTCCCCAGGGCCGCAACCGGAGCAGCAGCGCACGCATCACCAGGCGCAGCAGCAGACGCGGTCGGGGGGGAGGTGGCCGCATAAGAAGGCCCAGGACTAGCAGCAGGGGAGGAGAGAGTCAGAGGCGAGAGGGACACAGCCGCGGCCGCAACAGCACCGGCGGTAGCAGCAGCCGAAGCAGAGGAGGACGTGGAGGCATCACCATGCGGAGGAGGGGCCTTTCTGCTGGACAGTCCCAGCAGCAGCGAGTCTATCATTGCCCCTGCCTTTCTTCCTGAGTACCGAAACCCCCACTTCTCCTTCTCCTTCTCCTTCTCCTTCTCCTTCTCCCTTTCCATCTCCCTCTCCCTCTCCCTCTCCTCACTCTCACTCTCGTCCCTCTCCCACCGGAACCCCCTCTTCTCCCTCTCCCTTTCCCGCTCCTCTCTCTCCCTCTCATCCCGCTCCCGCTTCTGCCGCACTCCTCGCCCGCCTCGCCTGCCCTTGCCACCCCCATGGGTGCTATCCCCATTACCCCCCAGATCAGCCCGTTTCCACAGAGAAGACAGGGACCCAGGCACGCTACTGAGACCACTTGCTCCACTTGCACCGCTTGCACCGCTTACACCACTCGCACTGCTAACACCGCTAACAGCACTAACCCCACCAACGCCAACGCTACTCCCCCCGCCAACGCTCCCCCCACCTCCCCCTCCCCCCGCTCTCCTCCCCCACCTCCCGCGATTGCCCCTGCGCTCCGCCCCTTGCGCCTCCCCCATCCGCACATCCCCTGATTGTGAACTGGCGAAACGCTCCGCCCCTCCTGCCACTGCTCCTCCCCCTGCTGCCCCACTGAAAAAAGCTGCTGCTGCGGCTGTTACTGCACCTCCTTTTCCGGTTCCGCCAGAATTACCAGCAGAGGCGGCGGCAGCGGTGGCAGCAGCAGCTCCCACTTTGCTAAGTGTGTCTCTTATCCGCCTCTCATCCACGTGCTCGTGCCTTGGTAGCTGAAGCTGCATCCATCCCAGTGTGGCCGTGTCATAGGGAGGAGGGACGGTACCCACACCAACAGGGGGGGGAGCAGAGGGCGCGGAAGGGGAAAGCGCAGAGGGGAACGCGGGGGCAGAAGAAGGGGAGGGCGCAAACTGCGCCGGCGGAACAGCCTGCGCGCGGGCGGAAGGGGAGAGGTCGGAGTGAGCGCTGCTCCCCGAGCCTACTCGGGGAGAGGGTGGCATGGCAGGGTGGAAGAGGACAAGCGAAGCCGGCCGCATGCCGGCCCGGGAGAAGGCTGATAGCAGCAGATGCCTGCACAGGTGGATGTTACACGCCCAGGCTACCTCCACGCACACATGCTGCTGCTGCTGCTGCTGCTGCTGCTGCTGCTGCTGCTGCTGCTGCTGCTGTTGCTGTTGCTGCTGCTGCTGCTGCTGGTGCTTCTGCTGGTGGTGCTGCTGGTCGTGTTGCTGCTGAAGGGGATGCGCGTTGTGCTGGTTCAGACAATACTGCGACGGCGGCAGTGCGCCCGAACTCCCTAGGAGGCTCATAGCGCCAGTGCCCCCCACCAGCACATCCTCCGCGCTTCTCCAAGTACCCGCACCACCACCACTCCCTGCACCGCTCAACGCTCCCCCTGCTCCCGCTCCCCCTGCTCCCGCTCCCCCTGCGCCCGCTGCGCCCGCAGCTCCCCCTGCGCCGCCGCCGCCCGCGCCCGAGCACGTGGAGAAGGTAGCGCCAGACGCGGTGGTGGCGGCGGAGGTGAAGGACGAGTCGCTGCCCGCGTCGTCCAGCATCAGCGCGCGCATCGGCATGTGTATCGCCATGTGCGCACCTAACACGCTCGCCCCCGCTGCCCCCGCCGTTTCCCCTGCGCCGGCTGCGCCCGCTGCGCCCGCTGCGCCCTCTGCGCCCAGGGCTCCCGCTGCCGCTGGTTCCATCCCTGCGCTGTCTCCCGCGGAAGCCGTTTCTCTTTCCGCCGCAGACGCTGATACCGCCGCTGCTGACCCCCGCGCTGCTGCTGCTGCCGCTTCTGCTACGGCGGCGCCGCCATCCCCTCTTGCAGCTGAAACCGCCGCCGCTGCCGTCGCCGCCGGGAGTGCGGCTGCGCTGTGGGGCCCGGTAGTGTCTAGGAGCATGGGAGATGCGGACGCGGATGCGGACACGGACGCGGAAGCGGAAGCGGGTGCGGAAACGGAAGCCGGTGCGGAAGCGGAAGCGGCGGCAGAAGCGGGTGCGCCATGACGGAGAGGCAATGGCGGAGTTGCGGGAATCCCTTCCCCCCATGGCTCTCGGCGGTAATTATCTATTTCCGCCACCATAGCACACGCGGAGACGTCTTCCCCCGCGCATGCGGCTGCGCCGCCTGTAACGGGTCTAAGCGCGCAGTTGCGAGCAGCCTCCGCGGAACCTTCCGGGTAAGCGGAGGCGGCCGCGGAGACGGAAGCGGAGACACACGCACAGTGGCGGAGAGAAATGTCGACCGCGGGCGCGCCAAGCGGAAGAGCGGCGGCCTGGCGCAGCAAGCGGACGTGCGCTAGCGCCGCGTGCGGAGAGGGCAGACTGTCAGAATAACTGCCGGTTGGGAGCAGAGAAGGGGCGGAAGGGAGGGACAAGAAGCGGAATGAACAAAGGGAAAGGCTGAGATTGGAGGGAGGAAGGAATGTAACCAGTCCAGAAACTCGCTAAACAATTGACGGCACATGGACGGACGGACGGACGCACGGACGGACTCGTCGCTGTCAAGGGTTGCGGAGGCTGGTAAGGTTAAGGAGGGGAAGCGCACGTGGGCGGGAGGGCGTGGAAGTGCAGCGAGAGCGCGCGCGCCAGCGCTGAATCCACGGGCACGCCGTCGCGCAGCAACCGCCGCACCACCGCCCTGCACGCCGCCTCCCGCGGACACCGCTCGTCCATCCCCATCCCCATCTCCCCCTCCTCGCATCCTCCCAAACCTCCTCCTCCGGCTCCTCTAAATATTCTTCCTGGTGCTCCTTCCTCTTCCCCTCCACCTCCTCCTCCGCCGCCGCCGCCGCCGCCGCCGCCGCCGCCGCCGCCGCGTGTGCTGTGAAAATCCGCAGACATCTCAGCACACTCAGATCCCGCAAACCTTCCCGCCGCTGCCGCTGGGCTTCCGAGTCCCACTAGCCCGAGAACCACCGTCCCCAGTGTTGCCCTGTTACCGCCGTCCTTATGACCGCCCCTATTGCTGCATTCCCTACCGCCCCTGTTGCTGCCTTCCTCCTTGTTCCCCCTGATACTTCCCTCTTTGTTCCCCCTATTGCTCAACTCCTTGTTCCCCCTGAAACTCCCCTCCTTGTTCCCCCTGAAACTTCCCTCATTGTTCCCCCTACTGCTCCCCTCCTTGTTCCCCCTGAAACTCCCCTCCTTGTTCCCCCTATTGCTGCCCTCCTTGTTCCCCCTAAAACTCCCCTCCTTGTTCCCCTTATTGTTGCCCTCCGCTCGGAAAGCGGAGGACGTTCCGCCGCGCAGGGAGCGCAATACGCCAAGCGCGGACGGCAGGAGAGGCGCTTTGGCGCGGGAAACGGCGGAAGGGCTGACGGCGTTACGCGCGTTGCTATCCGCGGTGCCACCCATATTGCCGCTAGTAGGAACACAGTCGGTGCGATCTGAAAACCAAGCCGAATGGAACTGACGCGAATGCGCGCCGTGAACGAGTCCCGCTGCACCGCCGTCATTACCGCTTCCGCCAAAGCCGTCGCCGGTGGTAGTCGGCACGACCTTGGTACTACCGATCTTGGCGGTGGAAGCGGCATGAATCCCGATGCCTTCTGCGGGTGTGAACCACGGCGGTGCTCCCCAAAACTCGCTGCTTTCTGCTCCCCCCACGCGCGCCCCGCCGTCGTCTCCGCCTCCGCCACCACCTCCGCCTCCGCCCCAGCAATCGTCGGAAAGTCGCGAAACGTTGCACTGGGCAGCGCAGGCCGGACATTTCGGACCGCGATACGCGGCGTCAGATACGGCGACAGCGGCTAAGCAGCATTGCGCGCTCTGGGTTTTCTCGTTAAAGGCGGTCGTGGTGGCGGTGGCAGGGGACGAGGTGGCGCGGAATAGACTGACCATGGTAAACGGTAGCACACGATGGAAAGGGACGGGTCGTGGATAGGGAACGGCAAGGACGAGAGATGCATTAAGAAAAGGGGAAACTAGTAGGAACGAGGTAAGGGCTCCGGGCGCCGAGAGGGTGCACGCATCTCGATAGTGAGGGGACGTCTGTGAAACGCCGCGCGAGTCCTGCGAGAAAGGATTGAGAAACGGCACGCACGTCCTAGGAGGAAAATGGTTGCGTAGAGCATTTAGTGTACCGCCGCTGCTAGAACGAGAAGCCCTAGGTTGCTAGTAACCATAGTTTAGGTTTCTAGGTTTCCTTCCTTTCCATCACATGGCCTGACCAGGATGGGCTTGGACAAGTAAGGGAGTCCCACCAAATCGGAGAATGGTTGTAACTTGTGGTGGGATCACATGTGGACGACAGCAAGCATAGAAGCATGGATCGGATTCGTTCGTCGCCCGCTTTGCCTGGCGTGGTTGGATAAGGGCGAGGTAAGAAAATGTCAGGGAAGGTTCCCCCCACCGCGGCTGAAAAGTTTCCATCCAGGCTTTTCTCGCTCTCTCTTTTTCGTTGCACAGTACTTTGGGCTGGATAAAGTCTGGCCCCAGGTGGCGTGGAAAAGAGCGGGAGTGGGGAGGACCTGTGTTGTGAATGGCCGTTGTCGGGTCAGCTGTTTTCTGTGGACAACCACCCTTTCACCTCCATATTTCGCGACGTCGGGGCTGACCGTTCATAACCGCAACAGAGTATGGGTAGAATGGCACAGATTTGAACAAGTCTGCCTCTCACATTCAGTGAGCGTATTTGTTCCTGACCACTTCCATTTTCTACCTAAATCCACGATTCAAATGTTTTTATTATGTGTGCCGCTTGTGTGGTTCTTCTTGCATGGTACAATGTGCCCCTCCAAATCAAGGAGAGCTGGGTCAGCTGTACCACACTTTTATCCGTGCCGCTTTTACGGATCTCGGTAAATGTTTCTAAAGGAGCCCTGCCCAGCTGGCCTGCCCTGAAAAGTATGGTCGCCGCGGCCTGCCAATTTGACACGCTGGCACTAGAAAGACCACGTGGTAACCGTTGCTATGCTGGAGCTAATTCAGTGCCACGTGCAGCATACTTGGTTTTTTTATTGGCTGATACTTACCGAACGACTAGCAATTGTTGTGACGCACACGTGTTTATGTCCTCATAACAGGCCCCGGAATATGTTACAAATGAAATCCATACACCGCTAAAGGTAAAATGACTCTCATCTGTACAAGGAAGAATGCCCCCATTGAAGCACACACCACTATAATAAGGTTGTTTCAACAATCCGAAAGAGTACTAGGACACGTATTTGGGCACTCTCTATCCAGAGGGCAGCGATGAATCCACGTCTCTGGGGCGGATACTGGATATGGTTTTTGCTAATAAGGGCGGCGCTCGATGAAAAAGAATTGGTGGCGACACGGGCGCGCTGACAAGACCGGAATTCCGCGTGGAGGTGCATTGATCAGAGGACATTGGGGCACAGAGATTGGGGGGGGGGGGGGGGGGGGGGGTGGGAGGGGGGGGTGGTGGAAGAGGGGGGAAGGGAGTGGGGAAGGAGAACCTCAGGCTGTGCCACTCTTACGAACTGAAAAACGGAGCAGGTTCAGAGCGAGACTTACAGAAGGGTTCGTCATACAAAATCTGGCTTTAGCCTGATGGGATAAATGGGAGGCAACATCGGTACGATGAGAAAAATGGGATGCAACATCAAGAGAGAGAGAGAGAGAGAGAGAGAGAGAGAGAGAGAGAGAGAGAGAGAGAGAGAGAGAGAGAGAGAGAGAGAGAGAGAGAGAGAGAGAGAGAGAGAGAGAGAGGACGCGAATGTGATTGGATTACCTGCATGAATGGACGCACATATCACGTGAAACAATGAATATAGAGATAACGGACCGTTTCTTTGAATATGTTACATGATGAAGGTCGACAACTTCAGGTCTTGAAACCGGGAGGGGCTTGATTTCATCAAGCTCTTTGAAGGGTTGGGCAAGATGTTGCAAGGCGATGCCTTAGCATATGATTGAATGGAGCGAGCGCGACTGCTGCGATTGTGAGAGAGGGAGCTGATGCTGCCCAAAGAAGTGATAGATCACTTTCATGAGGGCATGAAGGAACAATTTGAAGGACATTCCATGCAAAGAGTCACTCTACAGCGGTTGTAGTTGGACTATGTGGGAGGCTACGCGGTTGTGCGAGTGATCGATGCGTTGCTTATGTTCTCTCTGCTTGCGTGTTTATGGGGGGGGAAATGGCGAGTTTCTTTAGCAAAAAGACAATGAACGAACACACAACGGCCTAGCAAAGTCGAAATAGCAAGAACGACGTGCAACCACGAAGTCGACTTCCACTGTAGCACAAAGGCGGCTTACAGTCGGCGACGTGCCAACGCAGCTGGAAGGTGGCTTGCCAAAACTGCAAGATGGCGACCTGCTAGGGTTGCACCAGGGCGGCTTGCCAGCAGTGCATCAGGGCAGATTGCTAGCGTTGCAACCGCAGGTGACCATGTATGCTCATGTGCACACCTGCTAGGTAGGTGCACGTCGTGCACCGTCATGGACATTGCGCAGGTGTCGGGTCGTCGAGCACTTGGTCCTCGACCCGAAGGACGGCTCGCTAGTCGACTTCGTCAAAACCACATGGGGCAAAGCGCGCGCACCCTTGCAGAACTTCCTCGACCAGGTTATTTGGTCGACCAGATTAGGCCGCTACGTCGGCGTTGTCTTGAGAGTAGGTCAGTGCTATGTCAACGGTCACCTCCGTCGACCGTCGAGACCCGATGCGGGTCGCCGACCTCTTCGGCGTCACCCAGGTTGGCGTAGTCATGGCCGACTTCACTTAGTTTGCTTCACCACTGAATCCGGCTAATTAGACCAGCCGACTTGCTCCCTCAATTCGGCGCCATCCAAGCAACTCGGCCGGCCGCACACATTGTAGTGGTCGGCTTTGTAGTGGTCGGCTTCGCCGAAGTTGTTCAACTGTCAAAGTCCGCTCCACCGAGGTCGACCAACCAAGCCAACTTGCTCCTCCAAGTCGGTGTCAAACACGAAGTCTAGCCGACAACAAAGTCGGCTTCACCCAAGCGAGGGCAAGGCCATTTCTCGTAAATCCTCCCCTGCCGAGCTCAGGTTTGCGCGGCGCCCACACACGCGCAAGTCCACCCCGAACCTACGTCATAATATACAAGGGGATATTGGATAATATGGCATCACTATTAAAGCAGTACAAGGAAATCTTCCCCGGCGATTTGCCAGAGGGACTCCCACCTCAACGACCACAAGACCACAACATACAATTGGAATGGGGGGCGCAGCTGACGGTACAGCGACAGTTCAGACTGACCCAACATGATCTGGACAAACTCCGGAAGCATCACGGTCATCTACTCGGCAAACAGTTCATTAGCCCGAGTTCGCCGCCATTCGCCGCGCCAATCCTATTCAGACGAAAATCAGACGGGCAGTTTTGCATGCGCATGAAGAGGGTTACGAATATTTCACGTTATCCCATCCCGACTAACGGCATGATCGACCGACTTCGCACACACCGCATCTTCTTGGAAATTGACCTCAGAGGGGGTTATCATCAATCCGAGTCAACCTACTCGACTGTCCAAAAACCGCCTTTCGCGCCCGTTACCAATGACTTGAGTACATTGTCATGCCCTTCGAATTGACCAACGCCCCTGCTACCTTCCAAAGACAATGAACGAGGAATTTTGACCGATTTTGGATAAGTGTGGGAGTGTCGTTTAGACAATATACTGATTTACCGCCCCGATGCAACACATCACTTACAGGACATCGAAGTCGTTTTCAAGGTTTTGGCTGAGAACCGCCTGCTCACAAGATCTTATAAGGGTGAGTTCCTACAGGACCGGTTAGAGTTTTTGGGCCATCTAATTTCGATCAACGGCATGGAAATAAACCAAAAATATTTCAACCATTCAAGCTTGGAACCCGCTGACCAACCTGACCGAAATTTCCTTGGGTTCGTCAACTATCTACGTCGTTTCATTCCTGACATGGCAAAGTTGACTGCCCCACTGACTGACCTATTGAGGAATAGGGTTGAGTACATGTGGGGGGAGAAGGAGCATGTCAAACATATGCATATAAATTATATTTGTGGGTAGGCTGTAGTGGGGTAGATACTGTGGGGTATAACCTCTTAGAGTTTTCTCCTTGTACCAATTCTCTCGATAGTGCACATCATCCCTACCAACCTACTCTAACATGGTATTAAGAGCACTTAGGTCTTAGGACCTAATTTCCTAGTGGGCCCACCGTTAACTCTCATGTTTTAAGGTTTCCCCTGCCTCTCGAGCTGCCCCACCCGTCGCGCCGCCCTGCTGGCCGCGCAACGCGCGTTTAATTTTTAGTTTTTCTCGTCACGCTGCCCTAGGGCCCGGCCCCGCCCGTCGCATCGCCTTAGGGCCTTCGCGCCGCCCACGGGAGCCAGTCGCGCTGCCCTGCTGGCAACGCGCGCGACCCCGCCTGGCCCGTCGCGCACCTGTAGGGCCCGCGAGCCGCCCTTCCCTTCCCGCCGCGCCGCCCCTTTTTGGCAGCGCGCGGCTCGGTCCCGCCCTCGCGCACCCCTACGGCCCTCGTGCCGCGCTCTGACAGCCGATGCGGCCCCGCCCTGCCCCAACGCCGCCCCTGGAGCAGCCGCCCCTGGCTCCTGCAGCAGCCGCCCCTGGTGCAGCCGCCCCTGGACCCTCGAGCAGCCGCCCCTGGACCCAGAGCAGCCGCCCCTAGCCCCTGCAGCAGCCGCCCCTGGTGCAGCCGCCCCTGGACCCTCGAGCAGCCGCCCCTGGACCCAGAGCAGCCGCCCCTGGCCCCTGAAGCAGCCGCCCCTGGTGCAGCCGCCCCTGGACCCTCGAGCAGCTGCCCCTGGACCCTGAGCAGCCGCCCCTGACCCCTACAGCAGCCGCCCCTGGTGCAGCCGCCCCTGGACCCTCGAGCAGCTGCCCTTGTACCCTGAGCAGCCGCCCCTGGCCCCTGCAGCAGCCGCCCCTGGTGCAGCCGCCCCTGGACCGTCGAGCAACCGCCCCTGGACCCAGAGCAGCCGCCCCTGGCCCCTGAAGCAGCCGCCCCTGGTGCAGCCGCCCCTGGACTCCGTGCAGCCGCTCCTGGACCCGCGACGCCGCCCCTGGACCCCGTGCAGCCGCCCGCCGAGCGCCGGCCCTGCTCGCCCGATGAGCGCCTGCTCTTCCCGCCACTGGTGAGCACCTGCCTTGTTAGTGCACTGCCTGCCTGCCAGCCAGCCTGCGTGCCTGCCAGCCTGCCTGCCTGCTTGCCTGTCTGCCTGCCTGCCTGCCTGCCTACCTGCCTGCCGCGCCTGCCCTGCCCGCGCTGCTGCTGCTACTACTGCCACTACCACTGCTACTGCTGCTACTGGCGGTGGCCAGATGCAGCTCCAGCGACGTCCGCGCGAGTCTCTCACGCCCGAGCAGCTTCGTGAGTGGTACGCTAGTTGGGGTTGTGGCGGTAGACGTCGTGGCTGTCGCCCTGGAGCTGGTCAGTCGGGAGCGTCTGGCAGTGGCCAGCTGCAGCTGCAGCGGCGTCCGCGCAAGACACTTACGCCCCAGCAACTTCGTGAGTGGTACGCTCAGAGTAGAGGGTCTTTGAGTACCGTTCGCTGCTCGTACGTCATTCCCACAGGTGATCGGACTCGTCAGGCTTGCGGAACGCTTAGTCACACACAGTCCCGCTGCTTCGCCCATCTGAGCGACGCCTAGCGTACCGAGTTTGGCGACGAGGCTGAGCTCCCCGACTGGGTGGAGCTGCTTGGGCAGAGGGTAGATATATTTGCTCTTGACTATGATGCTATTCTCAATGCCATGTATGCATTGCCTACTAGTGCTGACGGTGCCTGTTACCTGTGCGTACCGCCTGACCCAGGTATAGAGCCTGCTGCTCTCGGTGCTGGTGAGGCTGCTGCTCTAGGTGCTAGTGCGTCTCCTGCTCTGGGTGCTGGTGAGGCTGCTGCTCCAGGTGCTGGTGAGTCTGCGCTCTCTGGTACTGCGCCTGTTCAGGCCTTGTACACCTTCACACTTGACTCAGGTGCTTCCCGCTCCTTCTTTCGCGACAGCACCACCCTCACGCCGCTCAGCCGGCCGGTTCCAGTCTCCCTGGCAGACCCCTTCGGGGGTCCAGTCCTTGCGCACTCCTCCACGGTCCTGCCGTGTCCGGCGGTCCCGTCTGGCTCCCTGTCAGGTCTTCACCTCCCCTCGTTCTCTACGAACTTGGTGAGTGGTGCTGACCTCCAGGACCAGTGGGTTGACCAGTTCACTCCTGGAGGTCAGCGCGTGACCCACTGTACGTGCTCTCGGACGGGCCGGCACCTGGCCACGTTTACCCGTGCGCCTGGCTCGAGTTTGTACACACTGACTACTGTGTCCCCTCAGGTCGCTGCGTCTGCGTCTGCGTCTGCGTCAGGTCAGCTAGCGGCCCCCTGCTCGTGTCGCGCTTTGTCACACCAGACCCTCCTTTGGCACCACCGTCTTGGTCACCCCTCGGTGCAGCGCCTTTGTAGCATGCACCGCCGTCTCCTTGTCTCTGGTCTTTCCCAGGGTTCTCCCTCCCCTCCCACCCTCGCATGCTCCTCCCTGTCTTCCCTGTGTCGAGGGGCGGCAGCGCGCCGCTCCTCACTCCTCCTCGTTCCCTCCCACAGAGGCTCCCCTGCTGACTCTCCACCTGGACGTGTGGGGCCCAGCCCGCGTCCGTGGACAGGGCCACGAGCGGTACTTCCTGCTGGTCGTCGACGGCTACACGCGTTACACCACGGTCTTCCCCTTGCAGCGCAAGGGGGAGGTCCCTAATGTTGTGATCTCTTGGATCCGCGCTGTTCGTCTCCAGCTCCGCGAGCGGTTCGGGACGGACTTTCCTGTCCTGCGTCTGCACTCTGACAGAGGTGGTGGGTTCTCCTCAGACCTCTTGGCAGCCTTCTGTGCGGAGCACGGCATCCGCCAGACGTTCACGCTTCCGGCCTCTCCGCAGCAGAATGGGGTTGCTGAGCACCGCATTGGCTTAGTCATGGAGGTCGCTCGTACCTCCATGATCCATGCGGCTGCCCCCCATTTTCTGTGGCCGTTTGCGGTCCGGTACGCCGCGCATCAGCTCAACCTCTGGCCCCGTGTCTCCTTGCCGGAGACCTCGCCCACACTGCTGTGGACGGGGAAGGTTGGCAATGCGTCACGTTTCCGGGTCTGGGGTGCTCGTGCCTTTGTCCGCGATACCACCGCGGACAAGCTCTCCGCCCGCGCTGTTCCTTGTGTCTTCCTTGGCTTTGTCCCTGACGCGCCTGGTTGGCAGTTTTACCACCCCACCTCGCGCCGTGTCTTCCCCTCTCAGGACGTCACGTTCGACGAGTCGGTTCCCTTTTACCGTCTCTTCTCCTACCGCACTTCCCCTCTCCCCCCCCCGCCGCTCTTCCTCGCTCCAGGTGCTCCCCAGGTAGACCCCCTCCCCGCTCCTGGTCCTGCTCCTTCAGGTGTGTCTCAGGTAGACCCTCCTCCTCTGACTGCGCCGGTTGAGGTCACTGGTGACTCAGGTCCTCCTGAGAGTGGTCCTGCTCGGGGTGCTACTTCTGGGGGTGCTGAGCCTGGGGGTGCTGAGCCTGGGGGTGCGGAGCCTGGGGGTGCTGAGCCTAGGGGTGCGGAGCCTGAGGGTGCAGAGCCTGGAGGTGCTGAGCCTGAGTGTGAGGAGTCTGGGGTTGCTGCACCTGCGAGCGCTGAGGCGTCTAGTGAGCAGTCTCCTTGGAGCGGCCGTCTCCGTAGTCGCTCCGCTGGTGCCTCTCCGCTCCACTCTCGTCGTCGACTCCCTCTCTCCCCACAGCAGCTGCGTGAGTGGTACGTTGGCCGTCAGGGTCTCGCTGCTGGAGCTAGGGGCCCTGCTGCGGGAGGCGCTGGAGCTGGTGACTCTGCTACTGGAGTTGTCTCTGCTGGAGGTTCTGGAGCTGCTGAGGGTGCTGGCGCTGGAGGTTCTGGAGCTGCTGGAGGTGCTGGCGCTGGTGGCGCTGGAGCTGGAGGTTCTGGAGTTGCTGAGGGTGTTGGCGCTGAGGGTTCTGAGTCTGCTGTTGTGCGGTCTCCTTGGAGTAGCCGCCTTCGTCCGCGTGTGCCTCTCACCTCACAGCAGCTGCACGACTGGTACGGTCGCCGTCAGGGTCGCGCTTCTGGAGCTCGGGGCTCTGCCGCTGGAGGTACTTCTGCTGACGTCACTGGAGCTGGGAGTGGTCCTGGTCCTGGAGGTGCTCGTACTGGGGGTACTGGAGCTGCTGGGGCTGGAGGTGCTGAGCCTGAGGGTGCTGCTGCTGGAGACACTGAGGCTGGAGACCCTGGGACTGGAGGTGCCGGTTCTGGGGGTGCTACTGCTGGTGGAGCTGGTCCTGGAGGAGCTGGCGCTGAGGGTTCTGGAGCTGCTGGAGGTGCTGGAGCTGCTGGGGGTACTGGAGCTGCTGGTGCTGGTGGCACTCCACAGCCGCGCCTGTTCTTTGCTCCTCCGTCTCCGTCGTCCCTGCCACCGCCTGACTCTGTGCTTCGCCAGGTTCTTAGTCTCCCTTCGTCTACTGGTCTTCCGTTACAGCCCGGCTCACCACTGCCTGCTCCTTCTCCTGACACTGAGCAGACAGGGGGTCTTACTGAGCGTCGTGAGCCTGCGTCGCGTCCTGTCTCGCCTGTCCGTTCTGGTCGTTCCGGTCGTCGTGTCCCTCGTTCGCGTCAGCCGGCTGTCTCCGGCACCCACCTCGTCGTCCGTCGTCCTTCCTCTCCTCCGCAGCGTGTTCCCCTGCCGTCCCCTCCTGCGTCTTCTCTGCCTACCGTTCCTGAACCTGAGTCTGACCGCACCCGTGCGGCTCACCCTACTGTTACGCGTCTGCCTTAGTCGCTGAGCTTGTTGACTTTGCTGCTGCGTGTCGTCTAGACTACGCCGCTAGTCTTGTTGCTGAGTCTGAGTCTGTCTGTCCTCCGTCCGTCGGGGGTGAGTGTGCTCTTAGCACGGACGTCCTTGAGGACAGGCAAGAGGACCTTGAGTGTCTTGCAGCCGCTGCGCCTCATCTCGTGTCCATGCTGCTTGCCCCTGAGGGAGACCCGGATGCTCCAGACATTCCGACCCCGCGCTCTTACGCTGAGGCGATCGCGGGTGAGTACTCCTCTTAGTGGTAGACAGCCATGGACGCAGAGATGGCATCCTGGAAGTCCACAGGCACGTACGTTGACGAGGTTCCCCCTCCTGGGGTGAACATCGTCAGTGGCATGTGGATTTTCAGGGTGAAGCGGTCGCCAGGTTCTCCGCCTGTCTTCAAGGCTCGTTACGTTGCTCGAGGCTTCAGTCAGAGGGAGGGAGTCGACTTCTTCCAGACCTTCTTCCCCACCCAGAAGATGACTACTCTTCGGGTGCTGCTGCACGTTGCTGCTCAGCGTGACTACGAGCTTCACTCTCTTGACTTCAGCACGACCTTCTTACAGGGCAGCCTGCACGAGGAGATCTGGCTGCGCCGCCCACCTGGCTTCACTGGGTCGTTACCTCCTGGTACCCAGTGGAGCCTCCGGCGGCCAGTCTACGGTCTCCGCCAGGCGCCGCGTGAGTGGCACGACACACTGAGGACTACACTTGCGGCTCTTGGGTTTGCTCCGTCGACTGCTGACCCGTCGCTGTTTTTGCGCACCGACACTTCGCTGCCGCCGTTCTACATCCTCGTGTACGTCGACGACTTGCTCTTTGCCACTGCTGACACTGAGGCTCTCGCCCTCGTGAAGTCGGAGCTGCAAAAGAGACACACGTGCACAGACCTGGGTGAGCTGCGCAGCTACCTTGGCCTGCAGATCACCCGGGACAAAGCACGGCGCACCATCACACTGACTCAGTCACACATGGTGCAGCAGGTCCTTCAGCGCTTCAACTTCACCTGGTCCTCGGCACAGGCCACTCCTCTGGCTACAGGTCACTCGCTCTCAGCTCCACCTTCGGACGAGTCTGTAGAGCCGAGTGGTCCTTACCCAGAGCTAGTGGGCTGCCTCATGTACCTGATGACCTGCACTCGTCCTGACCTTGCGTACCCTCTTGGCCTTCTGGCTCGCTACGTGGCTCCTGGTCGGCACCGAAAGGTGCACATGGATGCTGCTAAGAGGGTACTACGCTACTTGTGCAGTACATCGGGCATGGGGCTCGTGCTTGGAGGACGGGGCGACGTTGTCCTCACTGTTCACTCGGACGCTTCTTGGGTTGACGACCAGGCTACGCAGCGGTCGTCACAGGGTTACACCTTCAGCCTTGGCTCTGGTTCAGTTTCTTGGCGTTCTACACGCTCGTCTTCAGTTCTCAGCTCCAGTTGTGAGGCTGAGATCTACGCCACAGCCATGGCTGCACAGGAGTTACGCTAGCTCACCTACCTGCTGACCGACTTGGGAGAGCGGCCTCGTTCTCCTCCAGTGCTGTACGTCGACAACAAGGCCGCCATTGCCTTGTGTCAGGAGCACAGCCTGGAGCACAGAACGAAGCACATCGCTCTGCGTTACTTCTTGGCTCAAGAGTTTCAGCAGCGTGGTCAGCTTCGTCTTGCACACGTGGCCACTCGGGCCAACACTGCTGATATATTCACCAAGGCACGTGAACATAAGGACTAGCCCATTTTCAGCACAATGTTTTTAGCACCTTCCAATAGTAGGCCTCGTTTGGAGCCACGATTGGGCGGTAACAATAGTTAATATACAGGTAGATTATAATACACAAATGTTGAAGGCATATTTCAGCTAATTACAATATATTCATTACACCCATTCATCTTGGCACGCAGATGTAATTGGATCCAACATTTTTGGCACAGTACTGTTTGTTATATGTAAAGAAGTCCTTCGCTGCAATGGTCATATTGCGGTTATAGAATCTGTAAGAACCGGAACATGTGAGCGATGGCGACACCGTCTTTTCCCGGCCCTTCTCGCACCTTCCAAGCTCAAACGACCAGTACTCCGCCCTGAGGCACACCTGGGGTAGCAAGATGCGTGCAGAGGGAAGGGAGACAAGGTTCTTGGGAGGAAGAAAGCCCGGCAAAGCAGATATTGACAACTGCAATTACGGCCTCCCAACTTCCCTCCCCTCCACCTGTCACCCCCACATCCCTTTCCCTCACCTCCGTCCCCCCTGCCCCTCACCTGCACGCCAATGTTGCTGCCGACAGCTGAGGCAGAGCCAGGGACGGTGTTGGAGCAGACAAGCCCGGGGTTGTTGCGGTAGAGCTCAGCCCAGAAGTGGGGCTCAATCTTTGGGTTTTTCGACCCCTTTAGCAGGCTTTCACAGGTGTCCTGCGCTGTGAGAGTGGCGTACTTGACACACTTGGGGGCCGTGTAGGCGTATGTGGCGTTGCGCTCCACACAGAGGGAGCGGCCGGGCTTGATGGCTTGGGTGCAGGAGAGGCCCGGGTTGAGAGTCATGAGATCGTTTTTTGTGCGACCAATGGAGGTGGCAATGGACTGACACGTGTCGCCCTGGTGGGGAGAGAGAGGCAGCCATGGAGAGAGGCGAAGAGGGGATGCGAAGGGTTGAGAGATGATGGGAGAGGATGGGAGGGGATGGGAGAGGATGGGAGTAGAAACAATCATGATTAGGTTTGATGCTGATGTGGCAGAAAGACCGACTAGGTGAAGCTGGTGATGCATGGTGCTGGAGGCAAACCTTCATGACTTGGGCAGTTGTTGAAAGTTGGGACAAAAGGCAGAGAAACAGTATGGGAGGAGTAAAGACTTTAGGCACAGCACTATATGAACCCTGGGATCTTGGTGCTCACATTGAGGGTGTAGAAGAACGCCTTTTGAGGCGGCCCAAAAGCCTTAACCTTGGAAAATTGGAGCTCCTTTTGAGTCGACTCAAAAGCAAACCTTGGGGTCGTGGAGCTCACATTGAGGGTGTAGAAGAACGCAGTGCAGGGGATGGAGGGAGTGCCTGCGATTTGAAGCACCGTTCCTCTAGGCAAAGGCTGGTTGCAGTTTATATCCTGCATTGAGGTGGATAAGCATGGGAGAACAATCATGAAAAGCTTTGATTGCAAAGGCAGCTCCCATGCTAAGGAGAAGCCAAACAAGCCCATATGCAAACCCATTGCTCCTGCAGTGCCGCTATTGCAACGTGCCATCCCTAACTCTTCCAACCCCTACTTTTACACCCATTATCCGTCAATCGCCTTACTCGATACCTTGAGACGATTTAGGCACCTGAACTCAGTTTGGGTGCATAACCAAGGCTCGCCATTAGTTGGGGTAGGAAGTCAAATTCTGGTCCAATCCAATAAACTGCCCCCCAAGCTTGGATTGGAGATGAATGGACCCCCAATAATATTGGCTCACCTTTGACCGAGATTACTGGGACCCCCAAATAATTTTCCAGCCCAACTTACTGGTGCTGCACAATAATGCTGGCAAGGTCCAAACCAGCCCCCCAGTTTTCTCATCCAACTATGTACACTGGCTCGCCTATCTCTTATACAATTTATCGGTTCTTACATTACCTCCATGCACCGCCTGACTGCATCCATCCCAGCTCTATCCACGCCTCCTGCTCCTCCCAAACCTTAGCGCCTCTGCCCGGCCGCCCACCCTACTACTACGACTCACGCCAGCCTCCCCCCCCCCCCGCTTACAGAGTTGCTGCTCTTGAACTGCGCGAGCGTGACGCCAAGCACAGGATGCACATTGCTGCATGACCAATTGTCTCCGTCGACTGTCATGGTGGTGGCGCTGGCATTAACTGCAGGTCAAGCAGCGTCGCACACGGGGGAAGAGAGGCAAGAAGCGTCACGGAAATCTTAAGCCCTGCCGAAGCAGCAGACAACATGGTTCTCAAGTGGCTGGATAAGCAATGGGGAACGTAAGGGGCAAACAATGGTGGAAAACATCAAGAGGCCAGATGCCTTGTGCACGGAGAGGGGAAGAGGAAGCATCTGGGTGGCAAGCGGGGAGGGAGCAGCAGTTGATCGCACCTGAATGGCAGGCAAGGGAGGGAACAGCATTTTGTCCGAACCTGGGTCGCAGGTGGGGAAATCATCGATGGTTCGGCTGGGGACGTGGTTGGGAGGGCAGATGCAGGAGTAGGAGCCCTTGCCATCGTTGATGCATGTGCCCACAGCACAGGGGTTCTTGAAGTACGACCCGCACACGTCCACTGCCATGTCGGGTAGAGGGGGATGATGGGGGGGATGAAGGCAAAAATCAAGTACGACCCACACACGTCCACTGCCGTGCCGGGTAAGAGGGGGTGGTAGCGGGGGATGAGAGCGGGGCTGAAGGCTAAGAGATGCTTCAAGTACGACCTGCACAAGTCCACTCCCATTAAGGGTGAAAAGGGGGTGGTAGAAGGGGGTGGTAGAAGGGGGTGGTACGACCTGCACAAGTCCACTCCCATTAAGGGTGAAAAGGGGGTGGTAGAAGGGGGTGGTAGAAGGGGGTGGTACGACCTGCACACGTCCGCTCCCATTAAGGGTGAAAAGGGGGTGGTAGAAGGGGGTGGTAGAAGGGGGTGGTACGACCTGCACACGTCCACGTCCAGGCGTATCTTTGCCAAGCATGTAGAAAATGCACGATTCTCACCATAGGCACACGTCTGGGCGCCGTAGTTGCTAAGGACTGGGACAAAGGGCTGCTTGGGCTGAGAGGCGAGGGAACACGTGCACATGCTGGTGTCCGTCTGTGCAATGGCCGTGCAGGTGAAGCGTCCGCACGGGTTCATGCTGGGCTGCAGGTCACCATCGCCCTTGTAGCTCTTGCTGCCGCATGGGTCCCCCGGGACTGGAAGGGGATAACGAGGGTGGAGGAAATACGGGGGAAAAACAAAAATGAACTGGGCGAACTTACACAACAAGTGAAAACTCTGGCTTTTCCTGAGTGACGGGCGGCTTATAGTCGTTCACAAGAAGTGAGAAGTGGAGAAATAAGTGGATGGGCCTCACTCTTGACAATGGGGTAGATGCCAGGCAGCACGTTGATGCCACACACGCCATCACCTCCCTGAATGTCCATGCGCATGTGGCCCCTATCTCCCCAGCCCTCGCCCCACGAGTTGCGGACGATCCAAAACGGCGGAGCAATGCGGCTCTGACTGCCGTCATCCCGGAGAATGAAATATCCCACCAGCAGCACCACGTGGTTCAGGTTGCCGCTGTAGCAGGCAGGGTCCTGGTACTTGAACGTCTGGCAAAGGGATGTGAGAGAGAGAGAAGGGGGAAGAGAAGAGAAAGTGCAAGAAACGCAAGAAGTGCGAGAAATGCAAGAAATCTCAGCAAAAATGTGGCCACGGCTCTCAAACAATGCAGGATGAAATGCTTTTACAGCGATGGACACTCACCATATTGTTACTGAGTGAACATGGCCAACAGAACAGAACGAAGTCGCAGAGAACACACAACTTCCAACAAACACCTTGTGTTGTGTACAGAAGAAAGAATGTGCACAACACAACAGATTCCCAAAACACTCGACAAAGATGCCCAGCACTGGTCAACCATACCCCGTCATAGGAAGCGAACGTGTCAGCGGAGGCTTCGATGTGAACCACCACTGGCTGCCGCTGCACTGCCAGCATGAGCCCCACATACCCCTTGAACGATGCGCGCTCGAATCCCTGAATAGGATACTTTTTCCCCTGCGATTCACAGATGTGTGTGGCATTCGGATTACGCATGCCATAAATGACGGAAAAACACTCAAATATCATAATAGGGTGATTCCTGTGACGCTTAAACCCATGCAGAATGTGTGGGAAGAAGCAGATGACATGACAGAGCACGAGTGCACATTGTGTAACAACGCTACCTGTTTCCGCACTTCTGACAGTACTCCGTCACACTTAATCGCGACAATACTCCATTGCTACCACACTTTGTTGTGCGTACTGGATTGCCGTCCAAGGCGAGTCCCCCTTTTGGCAGAGTAAGAAGTTTTTCAAAGGCATCGGTCGGGGAGCCCCCAGTGGTGCACTTGTCCCCTTTGCTGACCCCCATGGCTGCAAAGAGCGACTCCACTGACAGCTGCGGCGCCTCTGCATTCGTTGCGATGCCGTATGCTGCTTCTATGCTCGCCACCACCGCATACGCCCAGCACGCATCTGAAGGAGAGAGAGCAAGAGAAAAAAAAATGCGGATTGGGGGTCCTCAAATTGAAAACTCTCTGAAAGGCATGCGACCAGCATGCATTGAAAGAGTGCATCGGAAGCAATGCGAACGAAGGGGTTGAAGCTGCTATGAGAGGCATGACCCTGCTTTTAACTTTAGTCTTAACTTAAAAAAACCAACCAGGGATAGATTTCCTACCCCCGATACGGTTGACAGAATAACCGGTTACAATGATTCTCCATTTTCGTAGCGATCCCTCTCACCTTTTGACCAGCCCCCCCTCTTCTTTCGACTAAGGCCCCCCATAACACTCACTGCAGTCGGCCTGGTTCTTGACGGGCCAGCCGAGGAAGGGCACGGAGTCCCAGGAGTGGAGGTCCCTGAAGACCCACGAGTCCTGCTTCCCTGCCGCCACTCGGTAGTCCGCACTCACATAGCGCGGGAACGGACTCGCCCACGCTGGTGCATACGTGCTCACCGTGAGACTCAGGCCAAGAGCTGTGCGTTGAGAGGGAGCAAGTGTTGGAAGGAGTATTGAGAGAGAGGGGGCGGCAGCGAAAGGGGGGAGGAAAAGGGGCAGTGAAGTGGCAGGAGTGAGCAGATTGGGAGATGCTTCAATGTTTTGAGAAAAGACCAGGAATACGGTTAGAGAGCGCCAGGCAGGAGGTGAACAGGAGCAACAGGGAGGGGCAGGCAGAGAAGGAGCGTTACCAGATGACAGGCAAGAGAGGCAAGGCAAGCAGGCTGAGTGGTACCCAGCAAGTCAGAGGCTTCTCAGCGTTTAAGCAACACCAATACAAAATCATAGTGCTATGCCAAAAGCTGTATGTTGTTGTGTCGAGGGGCATGCCATGACACTGTTATGAGACATGTACGGAACTGAAAGAGAGGAGGAGGAGGTGGAGTAGGAAGGAGAAACATATCCCCTCCTCAAAACTTTCAACGGGATTCCATGCCTCCTCGATGAAACCAGGACCAGGGTGTGCAATGCTTCAACTCACCCAACCTCAACTCAATCACAAAAGATCCAGCAGACGACTAGGCACGACTTAAGTTGAGTGTACTTGCCTGAAGGAACGTCGACTGAGGCGGGTGGAGGAGGCAGGTCTGTAAAGAGGAGACACGCGCAAGAGACAGAAATTGAGACAGAAGAGGAAAATGGAGTGAAGTACAGATATAGGTTCTAGACATGGAGATTACAAGCTACAATGCTGGCCTGGCCAGGTGCCTACGCTTCCAGTCGCCCTACTGATCCATCACTAACGTTGGAAGGGGGATGCTGGGATGGCAGTGTGATCAGGGCTTGCGGGTGCAGTGGAGTGGCAGGTAGGGGGTTGAGGGGGCCTTTACGAGAACCTTTTAAGCACAGCGGTAACTAATGGCTGCGCGTATCAAGAGCTAGAAATAAATTGCCCTGCCTGATCTCCACCATGATACAAATGGCAGGATAACGCCGCCAGCATTAGCATGAGCACCAGCAGCAGCAGTAGCAACATCAGCATTAGCATGACCTTCATTGCCCACACCATCATCCCACGAGCCGAGCCCATCCTCAATCCGACAATCCAATGCCTTAAAATTGTCATTGCTGGGTCTCTGCTGGAAACATCCCCAACAGACAACATAGAAAAACATCACATCCCAACGCACCTTCCAGTTACAGTCGTCATCCACCCACCCACCCACCCTTTCCATCCACTCACCCTCTCCAATCCAATCAACCATCATCACCGTCCAATCACAAATCGCCACCCGGTCAAACACCTTACCAGCGTGCACGAACGAGTTGGCAATGGCGTGGCTCATGAACGGCTTTTGAGGCGCCTCTTTTGAGGACTTTTGAGGCGCCTCAAAAGCCGTCCAATCGCAATCGCCATGCGGTCAAACATCTTACCAGCGTGCACGAACGAGTTGAGAATGGCATGGCTCATGAATGGCTGCACAGTGGTGGACGCCACGAACCCAAAGTAGAACGCCTGCTGCGCCTGCGGCCCATCGTAATCTGCCTGCGGATCCTCTTGAGGTGGCCCCGGCTGCAGCACATCACACAGCGACAGGCGCCTCTCCAGCAGCGGCCTCATCGGCTTCTGTGCCCTCTGCTTCACTACCCGCTTCACTATCCTCTTCCCTACCCTCTTCCTTGCCCTCATCACTGTCTCCTTTGCGAGGAAGACCTGGATGGTGCCGGGATCGCCAGGCTGGTAGTCCACCCATGCCGTGTATGCCTGCTTGTTGGCCAACGGGAATGGGGACTTCACAGCCGCGATTGATATGTCCTGCCCGTTGATGTTTAATCCCACGTGCTGATCTTTCATGTCGAGATGCTGGATGTTTTGGAGAACATCAAACTCGATGGCCATGCTTCGGGAATCCATCCCACCGTACCCCACGCCATCGCTGCTCCCCACCGTGGTTGTTGCCGACACCACAAACGCAAAGCCGTTCGAAACTGCCTTCCCTTTGGGCGAGAGGGAGAAGGTGAAGTTGACGTTAAAGCCCAGCTCGAACCCGCACCCGGGGTCCTCCCGGCCTTGGTCGTACACAAAGAGGGTCACTGGCTGTTCCATGAACCTCCCTCTGGCTTCCTTCTTGGTCCCCACAGTGAGCACAGTTGCTGAGGGGAGAATCTCCTTGTCGACTGGGGAGGCGAGAACCGAGCCTGGACACATGAGGACCCATGAGATGGGTGGGAAAGAACAAGGACGGGGAGGAACGAAGGTGGATTCAGGGCTTGAGGGCTTAAGACTATCGAGAATGCGCACATCTGTGCAAGGTGCTGGTTGGTTGGCTGGGTATCGGAGGTCAAGATTCAGATCGGGGCAAACATGTCTGTGCAGCACTAGGGCCTACCCAAGGCTCTTCTGCTGTGCTGTGTTGTGCTGTGGTGTGATGCGATGTGCTGTGATGTCTGCTGTGCTGTATGGTGCTGCGCGGTGCTACGCTCTCCTGTGGGTATGCTGGGCTGTCTGTAGCGTGCCGTAGCTACGCGTCTTTCTTGGTAAACTCTTGAACCTCTTACCTTCAACAAGGCAGTAGATCTTTCCAAACTGAACGAACCCCTCGTCACACGAGCAAGTCGGCGCCAAGCTAGGTCCATCCGGATAGCACAGCCCATGGCCGCCACAGGCAACACCACCAGCACCACCACCAGCACTGGAATTCAACTTGGAGATGCCGCAAAACGCTTGGCATGCTGATTCAGGCCGCTGCGGCGACCAGGTAGCCCCGTCAGGCAACGTGAAGCAGTTGGCGGCCACAGAGACATCAGTCGGCTCCCCAGTCAGTGTGCCCGAGAGGTAGTTGTTAGATAGGTCAGCGGTGCCGGTATCGGGCTTCACTATGGGGCCTGTGAGGTAGTTGTGGGAGAGGTCGCTGGGGAACGGAGGGCGGAGGGAGACGTGCAGGGGGAGAGAGACGTGCAGGGGGAGGGAGACGTGGGGGGGGAGTGGTTGTGGAAGAGAAGGGACGAGGACAGGTGAGGACATTTCCCAGGGTTGAAACTGGACATTAGCGTCTTTTACGCTCGGTAGGTGAATATCAAGAAAAGAGTTCCCAAGAGAAACCGCAACTGCATGGGCCGAAAACTGCGAGATAGGATAGCGAGTGTGCCAATTTCGAGTGCGGGAGCCACACGTGGAACCAATGTGCAATGCAACGGATCGCGAACAACGGAACGGACGACTGAATGCACGGACGAAAACAAGTGCGAGGGCTAGCTAGCCCGCCCGCAAGTTGATGCAGCTTACAATGACACCAGAAAATCATGGCTGGTGGTTGTGGCCGGTATGGTTCCATACAGCTGGTTGAAAGCAAGAGACCTGATGGCCATGAGGAGTGAGCGAATGCAGACAAGAAGAGTGGAGAGAGGGGGTTGTGGATTAGGAGAGGGGGCCCTGATAGCTTTTTGATGGTGTTATCACTGGTGCCACAGGGGTAAAGTTGCACGATCTGGAATTGACATGTGTAAAGTTACAGTTACACAGAGCCACATATAGACACCATATGTAGGGGAATTGAGCTAACTTGTTGCCACTCACAGGCGTCTGAGGTTGGTAAGGCTGTCGATTGTTGTGGGGATGGATCCCGTGAACTGGTTCATGCTAAGCAATCTGCATAAGTGATGGGTGCATAGCGTAGACACAACAAGGTGACTTTTGAGTCGACCCAAAAGTCACTTTGTGGGGATGGATGGATCCTGTGAACTTGTTCATGCTAAGCCATCTGCAGCACAAGTGACGGGTGCATAGACACAACAAGACAACAACACTGCCGTAATCAGTAACAAAAGAAGGTTGATCAGTTGAGTCGAGTGAACTGGTGGTTGGTATCTTATTGTGCGCACATGGTGCTCGCTCACTGATACGCACAATTGCTCGCTCACTAATACGCACCATTGCTTGCTCACTGATACACATTACTTCCCGCACACATTTCATTTCACACATTCTTTTCACACTCATGATCATGCCTCCATGCTCAATCGGACGAAAAAAGCAAGATGGGTAGGGCCTTCCTCCTTCCAGCCCAGGCATGGCCTCTCGCTTACAGTTGGTCGAGTTTCGCAAATGAGAAGAGGTATGCTGGGATGCTTCCACTCAGCTCGTTCTGACTTAGGTCTCTGCCACATGGAGAGAAGGATAGGTAAACAGTAATCAACGAGCGTGTCATACCATGCAAGTGACCCGGCAATATTCTGCTGCAAGGTTGCACAGTGAACCTTCAGGATCATGGAAGAGGGCAGGGACGGAAGGAGGAGAAGGAGAAAGCTAGTGGTGCGGGCCAATGGAGGCTTGCTCAGCAGGCGTTTTCTCAGTAGCTTGCGAGCAGCAGAAGGGTCCAAGGGCGGTGCCAGAGGGAGCAGAGGGCGAGGAAACGCGAGAGTGAGAGCGTGAGAGGAAAGGAAGAGAGCGGGTGAGAAGGCGGGGGAGAGAAGCATTGAGGAAAATCTGTCATGTATTTGGTATGAATGGCTGACAGGCTTCCGAGGTTGGTCATGGCACTCAGGTCTGGGATGTCTCCTGACAGACGGTTGTGGCCTAGGTCCCTGGGGGAGAGAAGAGGTGCAGTGGAGGAGAATGAGACACGTGGGAAGGATGAGAAGTGGGGGATGTTTCTGCATGTGCAAAGGTGTTGCTGAAGGGAAGAGTGCAGATTGGGAGGTGGCTGTGATGGTGGCAGCAGCAGCAGCAGCAGCAGCAGCAGCAGCAGCAGCAGCAGCAGCAGCAGCAGCAGCAGCAGCAGCAGCAGCAGCAGCAGCAGCAGCAGCAGCAGCAGCAGCAGCAGCAGCAGCAGCAGCAGCAGCAGCAGCAGCAGCGGCAGCAGCAGCAGCAACAGGAAGAGGAGGAGGAGGAGGAGGAGGAGGAGGAGGAGGAGGAGGAGGAGGAGGGGAGGAGGAGGAGGAGGAGGAGGAGGAGGAGGAGGAGGAGGAGGAGGAGGAGGAGGAGGAGGAGGAGGAGGAGGAGGAGGAGAGCTAACACCGGCAAGACCAGCAGCTGGAATAATATTGCTGTCAGCAGCCTGGCAAGGCAAGTAGTGCATGCAGTGGCGGCGATGGCAGAAGCAGGGAAGGTGGGCATGGCGGGTGGGTACTGACAGGTAGAGCATATCTGTCATTGAGCTAATCGAAGGGATGGAGTCTGTCAGATAGTTGGAATGGAGATTCCTGTGGCATGGGAAGGTGGGAGTGCAGAGGGAAAGCAGGACAGTGAGGCCGGAGTGCTGCTGGCCAGGGTTTAGGGTTGGAACTTTGGAGATATCGCGCAAAGAAGAAGAGCCGAGGTGGCAGGTTGTGGGTGAAGGCGAGAAAGGTTGAGGGGGGATGGGGAGGGGGGGAGAAAGGTTCCTGTGGGGCACTCTGGAAAAGCCGCTTTTGTCCGTGTGTAGCAAATGTACACAAACTAGCATGAAGCAGTGGGTGGCATTGACAAGGGCGGACTGTCATACATACAGTTGTGTTAGTCTGCCGAGGTTGCTGAGGGTTGGTGGGATGGGTCCAGAGAGCTGGTTGTATGACAGGTCCCTGCAGGGTGGTTAGATTGGTGGGTTCATGGGTTTGTTGATGGGTTTATGCGTGTTTGTGAGGGGAAGATGATAGAGCTTGTGACAAATCACGTCCGAATAATTACCGTAATAGAATGTTAATTTTTAGACACCAAACAAGCCCCACTGCTGCACGACGCACAGAGCTGGAAAGTCGTTGGGAGGTTGCAGAGTGAGGAACAGTCATTGAAGGGCATTCTGCTCGACTCACAAGTACCGAAGTTGCCAGAGGTTCCCAATGGAATCAGGAATTGGTCCCGTGAACTGATTCACCGACAGCTGGCTGGAATGACACGTGGTGCATGTGGCAGACATGGCAGGCAGGCAGGTGGGCAGGCATACAATCAGGTGAGACTGGAAGCAGCACTGAAATGGTTTCGTTCAGAGGACAGGGGTAATAGTGGAGATGGGATAGAGAATGGAACAGGTGGGACGAAGGAGGGAAAACAAACATTCTGAACATAGTATGATGCCAAGATGTGAATAAGGTAAGTTGAGGTGAAGTGAGGTGTGGAGTGGTTAGAGATCTTGGGGTTTTAGGCTGAACTCACAGGTACTCGAGACTTGCTAAGGAGCCAATGCCTGAGGGGATGGTTCCATCTAGATTGCACCTGTTGATAACCCTATGGTGGAGAAGACGGGGTGCAGGGGCGGAAGAAAACGGGCAACAGGGAGGGAGGACGAGACGGATGGTAGATGTATGTTTGTGTGTGCATGCATGCGTGCGTGCGAGTGCGTGTGCGGGCATGTGCGTGCGGGTGCGCGCGCAGGGGTGCGTGTGCGCGAGTGTGTGCGCGAGCATGTGTGTGTGCGCGCGCGTGTGCGTGCGTGCGCGTGTGCGTGCGCGCGTGCATGTGCGTGCGTGCGTGCGTGCGTGTGTGAGTGGCGTGTTGCTGCGTGACTGTCTCTAGTAAGTAATGGAAAGGAGAGGTCTCATTGTGATTGGGTCGTTAAGCAGAATGCAGAGGACAGGCAGAGGACAAGGAGGCAGTCAGAATGGCAGGGGAACCGAAGGAAGGGGGAGACTGTTGGTGGGTTGGTGGGATGTCCGGGTGTCATACTGATGGTGGAAAAGAGATTCAGTTGCAATAGTAGGGTCCTGTACCGTACCGATCGTACAGAAAGTGCACGACAAGTGTTACTGTTACATACAGCCTGCTGATACTATGCGAGTTCATGAGCGCAGGCAGTATGGGCCCCGACAAGCCTTCGATATAGCTCAGCTCTCTGTGGAATGGGAAAGAACGCATGGGAAAGATGGGAATGAACACGCGACTCACTCACTGGAACAAAGCACAGGCTCATCCACAAGAACAGAGACGACAAACAATTATTCGAACGAAAGGAAGGAGAAGAAGAAGAAACAAAACGGCTTATGACCTTGAACATGACACTAGTACCGCTGGTACAAATCCGGCAGTGTCAGCTTACACGGACATAAGAGAAGTGATGCTCCCCAATTCTGAAGGAATTGTGCCTGGAATGGTTGAGCCGATTATTCGGCTGGTAGACGCGAGAAAGGAAGGCAAAGAGAGGGATGCAAGTGAAGAAAAAGTTGGTGGGAAGGGAACAGAGAGGGATGCAAGTGAAGAGAAAGTTGTTGGGAAGGGAACAGTGGGAGAGCAGAGGAGAGAGAGCAAACCCGCTAGCCACTTCTGTCCTCCAGCCAGAGAACCACTTTCGCCAGGGGTGGACCATCAGAGGTGGGAGATTCGTAGCTACGGCGTGCCAATGCCATGCATGCAGAACGCAAGCCGGTTCCGTGCAAACCCCCTGTCAGTGCTTGCTTGCTTCAGCACCAAGCGGCCTTCCTTTTGCTCTTGAGGGGTACTACTAGATACCTCGGATGGCGGCTCCTACGGCTATGGCGGCTCTTAGAAAGGCTGTGGCGGCTCGACGGTGGTGGCCCTATGGCTATGACGCACTAGGTAGGAAATAGAATGTTCTGTGCATGCTGTGTCCCAATTTTAAGCCGGGAACCAGACCAAGGGAAAGCAGGGAAGGAGGAGATTCAAATGTAAGTGATTTGAAAGAACCGCGCAGCAGCGCGGCAGGGCCGCGAAGCAGCGCATGACTTACATCAATTCGAGTTTCTGGAGCGCGCTGATCGAGTCTGGAATGGATTCCGTCCGAAAGTTACGCATGTCCCTGCACGCCCATCGACATCACCACCACCATGGGTTCACAATTAGGGATGAACATGATGGTTTACAAGCTGTCATGTAGAATAAGTTTGCTATCTCGTCCTATCTGGAGAGTCACAGGCGTCAAGCGTCCACGGAAGATGAGTTGACTCACTCTAACGTACTACGTTTTAGTAAAACGAGAGCCGGTAGTGTCTCAAATGCTGTTTAAATGAACACCACTTGGTTTGCTAATCAAACCGAGAGCTCACATTGCATAGATCATGCCGTCGTTGCCGCAGAAGACAAAAGAAATAAAATCGCAGGGGTCCTCTGACCAATCCTGAGATGTCCAGTCTTTCAAGAATTGTGCTGCGCAGTGGAGACTCATAAAGAGGGAAAAAAACTGAGCGCAACGGATCAACTGCGGGCAGAAAGACACAAAAATAATATCATCGTATCAATCAGACCCCGTTACTAGTACCAGCCCGGGGCCCGGCAGCGCTATAGTATCGGTTACCAGCACACAGGTGCGCCTATATAGTACCTTGCGATTCCTCCAGATATACGGGATCACCCCACTGGGCGTCCACCACCAGCAGCCACAACGCGAAAATCAGCGCGCTGCGATGCAGCTTAGTACTAAGAGTCAACATCGCCGCACTGACGCCGCCGCGGCGACGGATCGTTGAGTGGGCTGAAAGTACTAAGCCGAGTCGGCTGAGGAACCACGCCACGTGGATCTCCTGCCGCTGCACAGCGACGGTCGAGGGATCTCGGCTCAGGAAGTCCCTAAGTCAGGGACGAGCTCCTGTTGCAGCGCATACACATGGTTCTTGTAGCCGGCCTGAAGCGGGAGTCGGGATATTTTCTACTAGGAAGCACGGCACAGAAGCTTGGACGCAGCAGGCCGTTCTCACGACGACTGCTGCATTCCAAGTTCCCAACATTCCTGGATGGACCCCATGCAGTCCAAGGGAGAGGGATATGATGATAGGGGTGATCTTCCCCCACGTGGGGTTACTCCAAAGTTTCCCGTTGGCGCTGCAATGTCTAAAAACTCAGCGACATCAGCGAAAATCGCTAAGCATCTTGCGAACTTCCAGAAACAAGTGCTCTCCAATCAGGATGCAGAGAGGAACAACCAGTGGCTGACGGTTCGAGTGTACATTCCACACGGAACGGGAGGGAGTGGCTAGGGAGGGTAGCAGAATTCCAGGGCGAAACTCTACCTTCGATTCGAAGGGTTTGCCGTTGGTGTTTGTTCAGGGAGTGCCTCAGCTTGGGCCCGGCGGGAACGTGTGTGCTGACGACGGTGCCGTCAACTTCCCGAATCGCAATGAGTTGTCGGTGAAACCAACCTTCCCCAACATCGCCACAATTTTTCAGCAAGAAAAACAATCGAGGTGTTTGAAGGGAAAGTACATCGTAGCTCCTTAGTTTCAGAAATATCTCAAATTTAGTTCTAAGTTTACCCAAAAAGTATACCTTTGTGAAATTCGCTCACGCGAGGCCTACATTAGGGCGTGTCTCCATTTTGACCCCGACGGTTCGAACCGTGGACAGTCCGAACTGCGAAAATGTTACCAGCGTCGTACAATTTCGTTTTATGGTTCGTGAAAGTGTGTGCGACGTCGCCAACAATCCGAACCGTCGCGTCACTTTTTACTCCTTTCAACGGTTCAGAATCTGAACCTTCAGGAACCAAACGGACGGTGCAACAGTACTAACTAGAGATTGGCGCGCGACTTTTTGGAAAATATGAAAATAAGATTGGCTGACGAAAATTGCAGAAAAGCTATCGTGAATTGTGTAACGACGCTACAGTGTCTCTAGCGAGACTACAGTACTTCGGGAAATTCAAAACACTGAAAAAAAGTGACAGTCTTGCACTCGGACGGGGCAAAGTTCCGAATGGCAACTCGGACAGTCCGGTTCTCGCTATTCGGACCGTCCGGTACCAAAAAAGTGATCCGTCCGAAAAATTGCCAAAAACAAAAGAGACACGCCCTTATGTTCAAAACTGGTCCTGCCGGGCACGACACGTGTCCATTTCGCACAAAAAATATATTGACGGGGCAAAAAACCATGGACACATTTTCGGGAGGGATCAACCCCAAATGCCAAGCGAGTTCCCGTGTTTAGGGTTGATCCCTCCCGAAAAAATGTCCTGGTTCCCAAGGGGTTTAATGTTTTCTACCTCATCAGAAATTCCTGCTGTGAAAACAGACACGTGTCGAAAGTTTAGCCCTGCAGGACCATTTTTGAACATACTTTTGGCCTCGCGTGAGAGAAATTCTAGAAAGTGGTACTTTTAGAGTAAACCTGCGGCTAAATATGAGAGAAATATGAAAGTAAGGAGCTGGGATATACTTTCCTGGGAGCATCAGGGCTGCGGAGAATACTATTCTACGGGAGAGCTTGACTAGCGTGGGACACACGGTCAGAGTTCTGGCAGTGATTCTCATAAGTTGACTTAGTTGCCTTGGTAGAATTCAAGCATAGTTCCACTAGCAAAAGTTCATAGAACAAGAATATGGTACATTAAAGAGAACCAAATAGCAAAGACAATGAACCCCGTAGAAACGTTCCTCGACAAGCACCTGAATCTGTCGAGTCAGCAACGGCAGGTGAAACGACAAGCACATGCATATTTCACCTGAGTTGGTAGTTGCTCAGGTTTACAACGTTCATAGTTGTGCACGTTTTTACTGTTAGTAAAAACGTGTTTCAGGTTCAGCTTCCTTACTGAATCGAATTCTCCTGGGGAGTACAATCTCCGAAATTACCTTATTGGTCGAAATTTGCTGTTCCGTGATTGGGCGAAATTCGCGGACATTGCAAATTTTGGAGCTAAATAATTCTGGTCGACCAGAATCGATCTGCTCGACAAAACACTCGTCGAACTAAATTCTGTCGACCAGGAATCCGTCGAAACACCAATTCTGCCAATTCCGTCTATGAGAAAGGCTCGTCTTCGACGCCATTTTACTCCCGTCGACGAGCTCCTTCTAGACGAGGACTTTGATCGAGCAGAAGAAACACTTCTACCTCGACCAATTAATCTCGTCGACAAACGGCTCGACGCACACAGATAAAAGTCCCCGAAGTCGCCGATGACCACGAAACGAACACTGTTTTGTTCCGAATGCCTCGTCGACTTCGCCCAAGCGAGGGCGGGGCCTTTTCTCCTCGACAAGGGCTACCCAAAAACGTTCCCGTAGCAGTGCAAGGTTCGACGGACTCGAAAAACCACACCAGGGGATTGACCAGAGCCCAGAATGCACCCTCAAGTCTTCCAACTATCTGCAGTTTCCACTACACCCTGTTCGCGATGATTGCACACCCCCTACCCTTTTTTTCGTAGGCACCCCTTGCGCTTTTTGGCTTAACGTGACGGACACCCAGAGATTGAGGGCCTTGATAAAACCAAAAGGATTGAGGGCTAGGGTCGGTTCGGGTTGCTTTTGTATTCTTGTTGCTCCCCGCCAATTCGCGAAAGTATGTCGGACCCTTTCCCAGAATTTCCTAAAAGTGATTAACTACCATATGAAAACGTTTGACCTAGGGTAATTACCCTAGGGTGTGCGATTAAGGGGTGTCAAATTATCGAGAACAAGGTGTAGAATGCTCTGTGCTCCAGTCTCACGACCGGCGGAATGTGTGTGAACAGTGGAAGGGCCGAACGGTGAAGATTCATTTTGAAAATCACGACGTGGGCCCAATCGAGTTTGATCGCGACAGATCTGATCGGGTCGGATCTGATCGGGTTGTTTGTGATCGCAGTGCCCGAGCCGCCCGATCAAATATATATTTTCGAAGAAGATTCTTAGCTCTTGTTCAGCAAGCGCGGTACATTTACCTGACCTTTTTGTCCCCATTCTAGCGAGATTGACGACCAGACGTCACCTGGCGAAAAAAACTTAGTTTCCCTGTAAGTGCAATAGTGTAACTGTTTGCAAGCATTGCTGTGGGCCCCGATCACATGCAAACAAGTGATCGCCTGTGATCGGGGAAAATCGGCTCTGATCGGGGTGAAAATCGGGTCTGTTCTGAGGAGATTAACTCTACAACGGTGGGAGCAAGACTACAGGGTGGACACTTGTTGTTGGAGTGGTTGTAGCTCTGTCTGTGTTCTCTAGGACTTGTGTTTTCACAGGGCAAAACAGCAAGAGTTTCACTAAGGAAAGTTGAGAATACAGAGTTCAGAATGAGAACAAGCAATCTCAAAGATTGATTACGTCACTTGCAAGGTTTGCTAGCTTTCACGCAGGTCAACTGCCAGCGTGACAGAGTTGTCGACCTGCCAACGCAGCACCTCCGCGGCCCGCCAACGCAGCTTGTGTGTAACTTGCCAACGCTGCACCTGCGCGGCTTGCCAGCACTGCATCCGCAGGTGATTGTAAGCCCATGTGCAAGCACCTACTTCGCAGGTGCTTGTAGACAGTTACGCACAACGTGCACTGTCGCGCACATTGCGCAGGTGCCAGGTGTCGAAGTGAAAGGCCCCGCCCTCGCTTGGGCGCAGGCATTCTCTGCGACGACGTGGTGAATTTGACGAAGTGATCGTTGCATTGGACCAGCCCGTCCTATGAAACCGCGATGGGTTTTCGAGGAGGTGGTCCTCTGATTCACCAGCCCATCGACGAGCTCTGGTCGACGGGGTGCTGTTCGACGAGCTCGTCCTCTGATCTGCTAGTGAGTCGCGCGATCTCTGACAGACGGGGTGCAGTCCGAAGAGCCTCGTTCTCTGATCGAAGGGCACCGTTCGGCGAGCCTCGTCTCGACGAACTAGTTGGCCGGATTCGCGCGACTGCGGAACTCTGCGAAGGCATGCAAAATTCGCTAAGGTGGCTCTTAGCGAAATTTCACCTGCGGAATGGCATTACGTGTTCGACGGTGGATACCTGACGAAACCGTCGGAACGTTTTCTACCTGGCACTTGCGCAATGTCTCTGACGGTGCAACCGTCTACCTGCACCTACTCGGCAGGTGCACAACTGCGCAGATATTCGCCTGCGAATGCAGCGCTGGCAGGCCCATGTCGCCCTTCTGCTACGCTGGCAGGCCGCCCTGCTACAGCGTTGGCGAATCTCTCTGATGCAGTGCTGGCTATTTGCCTTGCAGAATTCTTGCTAGGGGTTCCAATGCCATTCTAGTCATATCACTTGCATGCCTCTTTTTTGTACTATAATTCTCAATTTTCAATGTTCTTTCATTTTCCTGAGTGGAAACTCTTGCCAAATTTCTCACTGAACACAGCAAGTAATAAGAACTATGATAGAACGCTACTAGAGCGCTACGATCACCCACACAACTCAGCCCTCCTTCGTAGTCCACTCTCGTTGTAGGGTGACTCTCCGCACCAGGTCGGCCACATGCAGACAGTTGCACCTGATGAGCCACGTCGACCACGTGCTGCCACGTCGGTCGATTTCACCACAGCAACCTCGACGACGTTCGCGACCCTCCGCAGAACTTCGTCGAGCAGGTAACTTGGTCAACCAGTTAAAGTCCCTGGCAACCTTGCAGGAAGATGACATTCGTCATCATCGGTTGATGACCTTCGTCATCGCGGGTCGACGACCTTCGTCGCCGCGGATCGACGACCTTCGTCGACCACCTCTGCCGACCAACTCGGTCGACATTCCAAAATGTCAGCTCCTTATTGGTCGAAATTAGAGCACGTTCGAATTTCTAGCCCAAATTCGCCTGTGCATTCACGAGGGTGCGCAGGGTCAGACGCGACCCTGCGCAGATGAACACCCGCGAACCTCTGCTCCAGCTGCGCCATTTGCACATGTGCACGAGGCACTTGCGCTGCACTCGCAGATGCTTCAGTTACTCTTGCATGGATTCTCTAGTACACCTCGTGTACACGCAACCCTTGTACACCTGCAGAAGGTCGGCTGCACCTCCCGCACACCCGACCACGAAGTCAGTTTTGCCCATGCGAAGGCGGGGCCAACTTCCTTCAACATGTTCGAGTTGGAGCGATCAGCTGATTGCCCCCGGTTGCCTAAAAATGGCTTCAAGGCTTCCTGGAAGTTGTTGATCGCGTGTGATCGAGGCGATCGAACTCGAATGGGCCCACGTCTGTGGCCAAGTTCAGGCGATTTTTTTTTTGGGTTTTGAGTTGGTAAGTTTCACGGGATTCCCCAAGAAACGTCAGTCCAGGGAAAGGTGGGACTGACGTCGCGACGTCGACCGACGTTCGTGAAGCCATGGCAAATGGCATGCGATCCGAGGGAGGCATCAACCCGAAACACGCTGCACTAGGTATTTAGGGTTGGTGCCATCCCGACCGGATGCCATTTCCTAGGGGGTTTGCCCGCAGGCACTGAGTTCCGCCGGGCGAGGTCGGTTGTCCGTTGAGATGTGCGTGTTGATCACGCACGGTTACTAAAATCATACGCAGATGTATGTGCGCTTTCAATAAAGTTAAAGCCCGAGTCCTAAGTCCCAAGTCGAATTTCTGAAATTTGATGCTGAGGGTTGTGCAAACTTGAAAGAACTTGTTTATTTGTCGCGTTTTCGATGGATGGACAATTGCGCTTGGTTTGGCGGCCATCTAACCGTTTTCACACGATTTTAGGGTAGACAAAAATCTATTACCCTTTCTGATGGCATGTTGTTTGGGGAGTCATCAAACCTAAATACCAGGCGGAAGTGTTTAGGGTTGATGCTATTCGCAATGGATTTTATATTTTTGGCATGCCATCGAGGGAGGCATCAACCCTAAACACCATACAGTTGGGTGTAAAGAGTTGATGCACTCTCTCTATGGTTTCGAAAAATGTTCAACACCAAAATAGGTATTTATTTTATACACTAGCCAGTATGGCCTGTCGTTTTCCGTAATGTAGACCAATGAATGTCGAAATGCGTTGAAAGCGCACTAACTTTGCACTTTGAGCGACAAACGGGCACGGACCCTAAGCGATGGAACTACGCGTTTGGCGTGTATTTTCGAATTGTGCGTGATCAACTCCAACCCGATTTGTTTTTTGTTGTTGTTGTTTTTTTTTTTTTTTCACTCTAATGAACCTCGTATCTTTGTATGGTTTTACTCTGATGAATGTTGGTCATGAGATAGAACAATACAGTCGGGTCCAAAAGAAATAAAAATTACTAGGGACAGGACCAGCTGTAATCATGCACAGGTGAAACAGTCGATGCCGCCCATAGACAAAGTTACCGAAGCTACGCATCTTTACGTTGTGTGCACTATAGTCCCATTCTGCCCGTGGCGATGGCTGGCTAAAAAGCGTTCACCATTGACGTGCACATTTTGTGAAAGGTCGTGAGACTCTTTTCAGCAGCAGGTGTACTGTTGCTTCCAAGCAAAGTAGCAGTGGCGGGGGAGCCGGGGTGCAACTATCAGCTCTGAAGAGGGTTGAACCATGAAGTTCACACGCAAGAAGTGTGTCTTCTTGTGGGACAATTGGTTTTATAATCCAATAGGAATCTCTTTACGGATGTTCCGGGTTAGAAGCCATCGCTAATAGGGTCCATTTTCTAGATGCCGGGCAGCACGTTGATGCCACACACGCCATCCCCTCTCTGAATATCCATTCGCATGTGGCCCAAGTCTACCCAGCCCTCGCCCCAGGAGTTGCGGAAGATCCGAAACGGCAACGCAATGTGGCTCTGGCTGACGTCATCCCTCGGAATGTAATAGCCCAGCAGCAGCACCACGTGGTTCAGGTTGCCTCTGTAGTAGTCAGAGGCAACCTGAACGTGTGGCAGGGAAGCCAAAGAGAGAGAGGGGAGAGAGAAGAGAAAAATAGAAATTATGCAACAAATCCCTTCAAACATGCGAGTCACAACTCTCAAGCAATGCATGACAGAATGTTTTTACAGTGATGGGCACTCACAATGTTGTAATGAATTAACATGCCCAACTGAACGATGTTGCAGTGAGCACGCAACTTCCAAGACGCAACTTCCAACACGCAACTTCTACGTTGGAACTTGTACCGAGCAAAGAATGCACACAACACAGCAAACTCCCAAAGCACTCAACAAATAAGCCCAGCACTGAATGAAGGTCCCCAATTCACCTGTCCGCCATACCCCACCCAACATACAAGGCGAAGGTGGCAGCAGAGGCTTCGATGAGAACCACCCGCATGAGCCCCTAGACCCGCTGGTTGCGGAGAGTCACTCTACATCGAGAGCTGGACTACGAGGAAGGCACGGGTTGTGTGAGTGATCGCAACGTTCGCTCGTGCTCTATCTACTTGCTTGTTTACAAGGCAAATCGAGAAGAGTTCCATTAGCAAAGGTTCAGTACAATGGTGCAAGGAAATGTAGGTAACAATGACAACATCTGGGACCTAGCAAACTAACAGAAAGGCAGGACGACTGCCAACGCAGCAAATCGGCGGCCCGCCAATGTAGCAAGTCGGCGGCCTGCCAACGCAGCTCGATGGCGGCTTGCCAGCACTGCAAGTCGGCGACCTGCCCTGCAACAGAGCAACTTACCATCACTGCAGCAAGGCGGCTTGCCAGCGTTGCAACCGTATCTCACCATAACGGATGTGCACACCCATTTCACATGTGTGCACCCATTTCGCATGTGCAGGTGGACGGTTGAGCACGTTGCGCACCATAATGAACAATGCGTATGTCCCAAGTTGGCCACGTGCCACAGCTGCGCCACATGTGCCACGTCGACCTCGTGCGAACGTGATGCTGCGACGTAGGTCGGCTTCGCCAAAACCACCTGGACGAATTTCGCGCACCCCCGCAAAACTTCGTCGGCCAGGTTACACGGTCGACCAGGGGAGGCCGACGACGTCCACAAGTCGGCGCCCCCCAAATGTGTGCCGTGTCGATGAACACTTTCGTGGCGGCCGACTTAACCTCGTCGACAAACATCTTGGTTGGCTTTGCCGAAGTCCGTTGTAGTCGACTTCCTCCAAGTCGGCTAACCATCGAAGTCGGCTAATTAAATCCTCCAAATGCCGACGTGGCCGACCACGAAGTCGGCTCCGTTGTTCCAACGAAGTCGGCGTCGCAGAAGCCGGCTTCACCGAAGTCGGCCAACCCGTAGGTCGACGAACCCCTTCGTCGGCCACACTAGTCAAAGTCAGCCGCCGACTCTTCGTCATTGGCAGCTTCACACTGTCCCCCGCAGGTTGACCAACCTCGTCGACCTGCTCGCCGAAGCTGGCGTCGACCACTACGGATGGTCGGCTACTCCCGTCAACACTGGTGGCACTCACTGCAGACGTCCGTTCAGGCGCCTCGAAGGTTGAGAAGAGTCACTCTACACCGGTGGGGGATAGACTACGGGGAAGGCACGGGTGATACAAGTGATCGCATGTTTCCTTATGTTCTCTCTGCTTGCGCATTCACAAGGAAAATTGGTAGGAGTTTCGCTAGGAAAAGTTGAGAACAATGATGCAAGAATGATAGGCAACAGTGACTATATAAGAGCATAGCAACGTAGCATACTAGACGGTCGACCGCCAGCGCAGCAAGTCGGCGGCCCCCCAGCTCAGCTCGACGGCGACTTGCCAGCACTGCAAGTCCGCGACCTGCCAGCGCTACAGCAAGGCGGCTTGCCAGTGTTGCAACCATGTGTGACCATAACGCATGTGCGCACCCACTTCGCAGGCGTGTAAGGCAGTTGGCGCACGTTGTGCACCGCCCTGGACTCTGCGCGGGCACCAAGTGGGCCACGTGCCGACGGTTCCGCCTGATGAACCACGTCGACCTTGGGATGCCAGCCCGAGGCCAGCTTCGCCAAAATTACCTGGGCGACATCCGCGCTCCTCCACAGAACTTCGTCGCCTTGGTTACTAGGAAACCCCCAAAGCGGCGCCGGCTTAGGCAATAGAAGATTGCCAACTGCTTTACGTGCTCGTCGACCACCCAGTTCGACACCACCCTCCGACTTAACCAAGTCTGTGTCCCCCGAGGTGGACGAACCCCTTCGTCGACCACATCAGTCGAAGTCGGCCGCCGACTTTCCGTCGTCGGTGGCTTCGCAGTGGTCCCGCGGGAGTCGACCAAACTTGTCGACTTCGTCGCCTGAGCCGGCGTCGACCATAGAAAGCAGTCGGCGTCGACCATAGAAAGCAGTCGTTGCACCTTCCGCACACACGACCACAAAGTCGGCTTCGCCAAGCAAGGGCGGGGCCAACTTCCAAACAAAGGTTACCCCTCACCTTTAGCCCAACTTCCCTGGTGGCACTCACTGCAATCAGCCTGGTTCTTGACGGGCCAGCCTAGGAAGGGCACGAAGTCCCAGGAGTGGAGGTCCCTAAAGACCCACGAGTCCTGCATGTTAGCCGACACTCTTTAGTCTGCACTCACATAGCATGGGTACGGGTTCGCCCGTATCGACGCATACGTGTCCACTGTGAGAGTCAGGCCAAGAGTTGTATGTTGAGTTGAGGGGCATGCATGAATTCAAAAAGTGGGAAGTTGTGAAGGGGATGCAGTGAAGGGAACAACGAGAAAGAAGGGAAACTATTTTTTTGCAATAACGCTATTAAGAGACATGTCGGGATCCAGAAGAGAGAGGGAAGTGGAGGAGCTTGAGGAGGAGAAAGAGGAACCATATCCCATGTGTGAAAATAACTCGTCACTATTTCCACACGATTCCATGATTCATCGGTGTCACCAGGATGCACACTGCTTCACCTCAACCAGCCTTCAATCAATCATACAAATTCTTTTTACAAGACCTGGCTCCACTTGAGTTGAATATACTTGCATGAAGGAAGGTCAACTGAAAATCATGGAGGAGACAAGTCAGCAAAGAGGAGACACACGCAAGAGAGATGAAAAAAAGAAAGTACAGGTATAGATTATCAGCACGGAAATCACAAGCTACAATGATGGCCTGGCAATTAAGAAACATGTCGGGATTCAGAAGACAGAGGGAATTGGAGGAGCTTGAGGAGGAGAAAGAAGAATCATATCCCATATGTGAAATAACTCGTCACCATTTCCACACGATTCCATGATTCATCGGTGTCGCCAGGATGCACAATTCTTCACCTCACCTAGCCTCAAATCAATCACACAGATTCTTTTTAGAAGGCTTGGCTCCACTTGAGTTGAATATACTTCCCTGAAGGAAGGTCAACAGAAAATCGTGGAGGAGGCAGGTCAGCAAAGAGGAGACACACGCAAGAGAGATGACAAAAAGAAAGTATAGGTATAGATTATGGGCATGGAATCACAAGCTACAATATTGGCTTGGCCATTGAAATTAGAAAATAATCGAATGTCCCACAATCGTCTTTGCCGGGTCACCGCTGGAAACATCTCCAACAAACAACATCACGATCATCCCATCCACCTTCTAGTCACTATCGCCATCCAATCACCCTTGCCATCCATTCTCTCTCCCCAATCAATCATCCTCGCCATCCCATCATCCTCGCCCTCCAACCACCATCACTTCCTGGTCAAACATCTTGCTTGCGTGCACGAACGAGTTGAGAATGACGTGGCTCATGAATGGCTGCACAGTGGTGGACGCGACAAAGCCAAAGTAGAACACCTATTGTGGCTATGGCTCATCATTATCCGCGTGATCCTCATGTGGTGGCCCCGGCTGCAGCACACCATACAGCAATAGGCGTGTTGATGAGAAATGGCCCCGCCCTAGCTTCGTAGTCGGGGGCGCGCAGAAGTCTGCGCAGACTGCGAGCAAAATTCGACGTCGACCTGTCCGCAGAGTTCGACCTCGACCTGTCCGTAGAGTTCGACCTCGACCAGTCCGTAGAAGGCGATGACGAAAAGTCCGTAGAAAGTCGTCCGTAGAGTTTGACCTCTTGCCACATTTTCTTGTGAACACAGCAAGTAGTGAGAACGCCTAGTGCAATGCTACGATCATCCGCACAAACCTGTGCCTTCTTCTGTAGTCCACTCCCGTTGTGTAGTGACTCTCCGTATGGTGCAGTGAGCATGGACAAACACGCGACAATTCCTTCAGAGTAGCAGACTTAGGATTGCATTACCAAATTCGTTGGTAGGTCGGCAATCGTCTTAGTCGCCATGGTCGACCCCATAGTTGAAGCGGGCGTAGAGGATACTTTGGAGATTAGAGAGGCTAATGTTAGGAGACGCCATACAGCTGGCGAGTTCGGCGAGGTCCCCTTGGAGTGGGCACTCCTAGGCACTCGCGTGCCGTGGGCGCGCGACCACCCACCTCCCCGTGCTGCAGCAGATGGTGCGTCTACCTCGCTCTGACCTGTGCGCAACGAAGGCGGCGTCGACGAGCAGGTTGATGATGGTGACCAAGTCGGCAGAGACGAGGGCACGAGGAGGAAAGGTGGAGTGATTAGGGCCGCCGACGACGGAGTCGGCGGAATACATGCGTGAGTGCAGCGGTCAACGGCGGGTGCGGGCAGCTCGCACGGCGACGTCGACTGTCGATGTTGCTCCCCGCAGAGAAGTGGAGTGCGGCAGAGCTCTTCTACGCACGAGACGGCGGACGGAATTGCGCCAGCCTACGGATACTTCAAATTCTCGCCGGACAAGATCGCCGTGCCTATACCGCTGGAAGGTCGACGAGACCTTATCACGTGGAGGGAGTCGATCGAGCCCCAGCTGGAAAAAGCAGGGCTGAAGTGTTTTGCAGACGGCGAAGTGGTGACGTCGGAAGAGGACGACATCGAGGGATGGCGCAAAAGAGGGCTGAATTCCACGCGACTCATCTGCTGACCTTCATGGTCATCTCGCGCTGCTGCTCGCTGATGGTGCAGATCGCTCTGAAGCCGTGGCGACTTCAACTCGACGCCGGCCACCAAGCGTGGCGGTTCATCTTGTCGACTACTCGACGGCATCCTACATCACGCACGTCGTCAAGGGGTTGCCGAGGTGCTATAACCTTATGCGCCGGCTGATGGTGGTGCCTGGCACGCGTGAGTCGCTCAACGAGGACACCCTCACCAGCTACATCATCAGAGATGAGGCGATGTAGGAGTCAGAAAGACCCGCGGAGCTCCTTCCACAGGCAAACTACGTCGCCCGGAAGAAACAGATTCGTCAGCAGGGGCAATGCGGTAAGCAGGGCGGAGGTGGTAGGGGTGGTGGGAAGTCAGCGAAGGACAATGATCGGTCGAAGTCGACGCGGGACAGCGGTAGAGGCGGAGGTGGTCGACGGCGGGAGTGCTGGATCTGCGGCGACCCCGACCACCTCTCCTACGATGCCCTGACCGCGAAGAGAGTGACGACGACGACAAGGGAGGTAGCGACAAGGAGAAGAAGATGTCGAAGTCAACGACGCCGATGAAGGACGCCGAATCCTCTGCCGGAAAAGGTCGAGGCGACGGGGAGGCGCCGTGCTTGATGGTCGGCGTCGTAGAGTCGACCGTCTCTCTGGCGCCGGAAGCTGGCAAGGACTTCAAGGCGATCGCGGCTGCCGTGCAGGCAAACCCGACGGTGGTGCTGCTCTACAACGGCTGTTCCTACCATCTGATGGGGATGAAGGAGGCATTTGTTGAAATGAAGCCTGGAAGCGACGTCAAGCATGTGCGTGGCTTCAATGGGGCGCTGCAGAAAGTTGAAGGCCGTGGCATGGTCGCTCTGCACAGGGAGACTGGGAAGCATATTCTTGTCCCCGACGTACTCTACGTCCTTAGCATGCACGCGAACTTGCTTTCTGCGGGCCAGCTGAAGGACAGCAGCGTGATGCTGCAAGATGTCAGCGACGAAATGCTGCTCGTCTCGGCGAGCGAAGATGTCAGCGACGAAATGCTGCAAGACGTCCTTGGTCGGGCAAAGTATACTGGGCGGTTCCTCCGCACCGACCTTCGACCTTGCTCGCAGAAGTCGATGTCGACCCTGGCAGAAGTGGTGGCTCTGCGGACGATCGCTTCGGCGACGGAGTCTACGCCGAGCATGTAACACGGAAGGCTCGTTCACGTCGGCGTCGACATGATCAAGAGCTCGGCAAAGCATGAGGCCGCAGTCGCTCTATACATCAAGCCGTCGACCGCAGCGGATCTGCCGTGTGCCTCCTGCGTCGGAGGCAAGCTTGCGCGGCACACCTTCCCCGACCAAGAATTGGATGCCAAGAATGCACTAGACGTTGTGCACATCGACCTGTGCGCGCTGTTTTGAGTGGCCGCCAACGACTGTAGCCTCTACTTTCTGCTGCTCAAGGACAGGAAGACTCGCTACGTGTGGGTCCGGCCGATTGCGAAAAAGAGCAACGCGCTGGTCGTCTTCGAAAAGTGGTTGAATCTGGTGGAGCAGCAGATGTCAAAGACGGTGGAAATGCTGCGTTCTGACCGCGGAGGGGAGTTCCTCGGTCGAGCCTTCACCGACCTCGTCGAGGACAAGGGCATTCTCCACAACCTGATGTGACCCTATACTCCGCAGCAGAACGGAATGGCGGAGCGGGAGATGCGTACGGTCGTCAAGACTGTGCGGACAATGCTACTTCACATGGGCGTGAAGCACCACTGGTGGCACCTTGCTCTGCACCAGGCCGTCTGGGTGCGCAACTGCCTCGAACGGGCGTCTCTGCCTTCGGGGACAACGCCGCAAGAGCTGCTGTTTAAGAAGAAACCGGACCTGACGCTGGCACGAGTGTGGGGATGCATGGTGCAGTTCATGGTCCCCGAGTAGCAGCGCGGCGGGAAGGTGGCGCCGAAGGCCCGATGGGGTCTTCATCTCTGTGTGTCGCCGGAGAGCAAAGGCTGGGAGGTGCTCGACCTCACCGACAACAAGGTGGTGACAACCGTAGAGCACGGCCCCATTTCGACACGGAAACCTGCTGCCGCGTCGACGGATCCCTTGTCGACGACGACCCCTTTGCTTGCCGTCGAGGGCGACGACGTCGAGGACGTCACTCCTCCTTCTGCACCCTATTCTACCTCCCCTCTACCCCTTGCCGCTGATCTGTCGAATACGGCATTGCCGTCGGCCACCAGCGATGAGGGGAGCATTGCTGCATCACCTTCGGCGCCGGCTAGTGGCATCGCCGACGGCCGACGTGACGAGATGCACCTCGGCGGACGAGTGCAGATGTGAGGATCGAGGATCGAGTTCAGAAAAGTGAATGAGAACTGATTGATTCACGTGGGTACAACACAAGGCTATATAAAGTCTCGACACAAGGCAGGTAATCCAGGTGTTACGCGAATGTTCTGAGGGTTGCGAAGCGTCCCGAACAGAACCTTCCTGAACTCGGTAGAAAGCAATTCGGTGGCAACCGAAAGGCTTGAGTTCGGTACACGTAACCTGGTTTGGTGCTATAACTATAATAACACATAGGAATGCACCTAACCTAGGAAATCAAACATATCTATGCATGATAAAACAATCCTCAGCCAGAAATGAAGCAAGGCCAAGCTAGCGAAGCCAGCATACCCCGTCGTACTCTCACACGTCCCCCCCTCAAAGCTGGATGGCGTGAGATATACCCTGCTTGACAAGATTGTCCTTGAGAGCACGACGTGCGTTGCCCATATCAGCTTCTGCAACCCAACTATCCTCAGTGGGGTCATATCCCTTCCAGCGTATCAGAAACTCAAGGGTCTTGCCGTCGCGGCGCCGATGAGTGAGAACACGTTCCACCTCATACTCGGGTTCATCTTGTACGAGAACAGGTGGTGGTAGCGGCGGTAGCTGTCATCCTTGGAATTGGTCAGGGTCCTTGTAAGCGTTGTGAAGCTTCCATGTAGTAGGTAAGTGCAAGCGGAATGTTACTGGTGTCACTTGTGCCTCAACGTGAAAAGGACCACAGAAGCGAGGCCGGAGCTTGGATGGTAGGTGAGACAGGTTCAATTTGCGCGTGTCGAGGAGCACCTGATCTCTGACTGCTACGGTGTGTTCACATCGCTAGCAATCGGCATACTGCTTTTGGGAGTTCTGCATCGTGGTAAGATGTCGCTGAGTCTTCTCCCATAGCTGTTGCATGGTGGTGACAAAGTCATGTGTGGCTTGGACGTGTGCCGGTGTGGTTGGCTGCTGTGGTGTGAGTGGTTCCCGTTCGTAGCACAGGAAGAAAGGAATTTTCCCTGTGGCTGCATGCGGCGCGTTGTTGTTAGCGATTTCAAGTGTTGCTAACTGTGAATCCCAGTGGCTGACGTCGTCTTCGCAAGCTGTGCGTAGTAACTATTCAACCACCTGATTGAGTCGTTTTGTCTGTCCGTCAATCTGGGGGTGGTATGCTGAAGACATTGCAAGCTTTGTCCTCAACAATCCCATGAGCTCCTTCCAGAACTTACTTGTAAATTTGGGGTCTCTGTCTGAGATGAGCGTAGCGGGGATGCCTTGGATGGTGATGATGCGGTCGAAGAAGAGGCGAGCAGTTGCTTCAGCAGTAGCCGTGGCGTTGGTTGGAATAAAATGCCCCATCTTGGAAAACTTATCGATCACCATGAGTATAGCGTCATGCCCTCGTGAGGTTGAAGGAAACCCGGTGATGAAGTCAAGGCTGACGACTTGCCATGGCTGCTCCGGTACGGGTTGTGGCTGAAGTAACCCTGCTTTTTTTCTGCTGGTACGGAGATATCCCTCTGCTCATGGGAGGGTTACTCACTTCCACTACGACATCGTCTACAAACCCGGGCTACACAAAAAAACAGACACGTTGAGCCACCGCGGCCATGTAGCAGGCATCCGGGTACATTACCCATGTAGATCAGGATGTCGTCCAGGTACATTACCACGCATTCGTCCAACAGTGGCCATATGATATGATTCATCTCCGTTTGGAACATCGCTGGTGCGTTGCAGAGCCCGAACGACATCACTAGATATTCGTAGGAGCCATAGTTGGTACGGAATCCCGTCTTGTGGATCGAGTTGTCCGCCATCTTGATTTGCCAGTAACCTGACCATAGGTCCAGTTTTGAGAATACTGTTGCTCCACGCAGTTGGTCTTGGAGATCGTCCATGCGCGGTATGGGGTATTCTTTTTTTATTGTCTGTTTGTTCAGTGTGCGGTAATCAATGCACATATGTAAACTGCCGTCTGGTTTTGGAGTGAAGAAAACTGGTGCACCGTAGGGAGATGTGGATGGGCGGATCAGTTGTCTGTTTAGTAGATACTCTATCCACTACTTCATGTCTGCCAATTCGGTCGGACTAAGGCGGTATGGTGCACGTGAGATGGGTTTCACACCTGGTTCCTTCGTGCTTGTGGGTTCGCGCTGGAGGTACTCCTGCAGGCAGGTCATCTGGCATGATGTCTTTGTACTTCTCCAACACCTCCTTCATTGCTGAAGGTAGCTCTGCATTCGGCTTCTCCTCCTCTGCTGCTGCCATCACCAGTGCTAATTAACCCGTGCTACTCTCGTTCACCGTCCGTTTGAACCATGCCAGTGTCGTTTCAGGAACATCCCCTGTATCCGTCCAGCCCCTCAGCTCCACACGTTTCCCGTTGTTGTAGATGCACGCATTCTAATTGACCCAATCGATCTTGGGGTTGAATCCCTTCAAGAAATCTCGCCCCAAGATGAAATCTAAACCCTTGATGTTCGTGATTGGCAACATCGGCTTCCATATCAATGCACCTATGTGCAGCTGCATTGATGCTTCGCCGTGGATGGGAAGCTTCGTACCGTCCACCATTGTTGCTGAAAACCGGGTCTCCTCCGCCTTCTCTCCAATTTTCTCCAACGTCCTGCGGCCACACACCGAGTTGGACGCACCACAGTCCACCAGTGCTTGGAGGTGTCATCCTTTGCATAACACCTCGAGGAGTGGTTTCTGCTGCACTGAGTAGCCAAAGATAGTCTCATTAATATGATCATATAGTACATCAAAGAAATTACCATCCCTATTTCCTATATCTGACTCAGCACTTTCCAACTTCACCTGGGGGGTAGGAGGATTTTTTCGAGGCTTGTATAACTTCTCCTGAGCCCGGATTTTTCCTCTAAGCCTTTGCAGCAATGTAGGCTTCACCTGTGGGCATTGGGGAGCCTTAACACGGTGCTGCAGGGAAAGGATATTAACTCCACGGAACGCACGACCCTTTTCTACGCTCCGTAATACTTTGCCCAACTTCTTAGGTACCTAAATAATTTCTGAAGGTTTTTTCTTGGCATCTAATTCTCCCCTGAATTTGTCAAAGGCTTGAAAACCACAAGAGGTAATATTCTTTGTTAAAGTATCTTAGGATAGCTTTAACGAATTCTTACTTTCGTGGGTGTTCGGCTAGAGTTTCCCGATCGGTGCAAAGTCTTCTTTTGCGGAGCCTCCATCTTTCTAGGTGAATTCCCCTGGTGCCGGCCGATCATGATGTTTTAAATTCGCGCCATCATTTTCTCCTTTTTTCGCCCGCTCCGAAGTCGCCACGTCGTCGCCCTTTTTTTTTCTCTTTTTGGATCTTTACACGATCGCCAGATCGATCCGCGACTACTGGAGATTCCTGTTTTTTTACTTCGGGGGTGCTGCACTATTGTTGCCCTGCAACTTCCCACGTGCTTTCTTCATCTTGTAACACGACAGGATCTGGCGGGTGCGCTGCAAAATTCGCATTTTGTCGATATCCATCGGTTCGGCGAATGTGGGGAGTGCCGATCGCTCCGTGCCGAAAGATCTGTTCGGCAAGTAGCGTCGTGTTTCGGGTCGACCACGCGTCAACGCCTCGTATCGCTCGGCTGCACGTACCATGTCGCGGTAGCTACTGTAGTTCGCAGCGATGACCTGTCAGTGTACGCTTGATTTTTTTCGCCTTCGGTCAGGTCGGTGATGCGATTAAATAACTGCTCCATATGCTGCGTGTACTGCGCCATACTCCCGTATTGCTTATGCCGATGAATCTGCTGCCGCGCCATGTAGGTTCAATAAATTGGTTCAAACCTTTCGATCATGTCTGCCCGAAACTGCGCCCACATTCTCTCCCCTCGAGTGCCGGGCCTCGCAACAGTGTCGCTGCGAGCCGAATCCTTGTTGCGTCATGCGTAGGGGTGAACAACCAATGGCCTCGAAGTATTTCGAGGGTTGCCACAGATTGTCGAACGTCCGATCCCTTCGTGCTCAAATTGAACGCTTCGGAAAGCCTCAGGCAAGGTTCGGCGAAGGTGGTGCCACTGCTCCGTGAAATGTCGGTGTCGCCGCTGCTTCTGCTGTTGTCGCTGCTGCGTTAATTGCTGCATTCACTGCTGCTATGGCGGTTGCCGACTGATTTGCGAGGAGTGCTTCGATTCGCTGAAGCGCCGCCTACATCTTGTCTAGGTCAGTGCAAATGTTGGCGACTTCTTGTACGAAGTTGTCGCCTTGACCTTCCATACCTGACATTGCGCGTCCGAAAACCGAAAACGAGGGGGAGTGAAAAACACGGAATCGGTTTTACGTACCCGAAATCGGTGTTTAACGTTCGTAGCCCCGCGGTTTTTGAAGACTGGGTTTTAGTGGTCGAAAAAACTTCGAGTGTAAATGGCTCGGATTACCAAGTGTGAGGATCAAGGATCCGGTTCATAAAAGTGAATGAGAATTGATTGATTCACCTGGGTACAACACGAGGCTATATACAGTCTCGACACAAGGCAGGTAACCCATGTGTTATGCGAATGTTCTGAGGGTCACGAAGCGACCCGAACAGAACCTTCCTGAACTTGATAGAAAGCAATTCGGTGGCAACCGAAAGGCTTGAGTTCGGTACACGTAACCTGGTTCGGTGCTATAACTATAATAACATATAGGAATGCACCTAACCTAGGAAATCAAGCATATATATGCATGATAAAATATACCTAAGCTAGAAATAGCGTAATAAAGTTAATCAAGCTAGCAAAGCCAGCATAAGCCGTCGTACTCTCACAGCAGAAGCAGGGCGGTAGAGGAGAAGTCGGCAAAGGAGTCGGCAGAGGCGAAGTCGGCAAAGGAGCCGACTGCAGAGGACCAGCTCAACGATGACGCGCCGAGCAACGTCGTAGAAGTCCTTGGTGGCGGGGGAGCAGTTCGACGACAGCGACGTGGTGGAAGTCCCGGTCGAAGAAGGGAAGCCGAGGCGTTCTACCCGCTCCAAACCCGGCAAGCCTGCAGAGAAGTTGAGCTACCATGCCTGTCTGCCGTCGACTCCATACAACTCAACGACGCAGAGGACGACGTCGATCTGCCCGAGCTCGACCCCGACATGCACGCCGACCCGGAACACCGCTAGGATATTGCGACGATGATGGTGAAAGAGGCGTTGGCGAGCCGGAAAGGGAAGGCGATGAAGGCAACCATGGACGACGAGATCAAGAGCCTCAACACCAACGGGATGTGGGAGCTGGTCGAGCGTCCACGCGGCGTCAATATCATGAGGAATTGCTGGGTGCTTATGACGAAGTACCATGTCGACGACACGGTCGCCCGCGAAAAGGCCCACCTGGTTGTGAAAGGCTTCACGCAGGTATTCGGTGCAGACTACGACGAGACGTACGCGTTTGTGAGAGTACGCCGACGTTCGACATATTTCTCATTTCCATATTTTTACTCCATCTTATTCTCCTTATTTTCCTCTTTCATTTGCACTTTATTTCACCTCAATCGGACTACTATTCTATTTTCTAGAGCTTTCCGATTATTTCACTTATTTGGTATTTTCGGCACCAACATTTACATTATACGGCACCGACAGCACCGACAGTGGTGTACAAGGAGTAATCTTGCCATAATCCGAAGTGCCAATGGGCTTGCGTGCTTATGCGCACTTGTGATTATCTATTCTAGAAGAGCGCGTTCCCGAAGGTTCGGATTATCTGTTGTTTCTATGTATTTCCGAGTATAAATACGCCTTGTACTCACCTTTAGTGCAACATTCTCGAGTGGAAATTCGATCCTGTGACACTTGGTATCAGAGCCGTTTCCACTCGCGGAGTTTCAGCTAAGCAGCGCGCTCAAGAAATTCCTGCTTCGAAAAACCGCCGGGGGCGACGAATTCGGCGCCGACGCTGGTAAGCACCAGATTCCGCGTTTTTTGAATAAACCCCCTCGCGCGTTTTTTGAACAGGATCGTGAGTTCGATTGTTGGCGAAAACGTTTGCGATACAGCGACGACAATTGCGAATTGTCGGGACCTATATCGAGTGTTGCAGAAGTAGCGAGACCGACGCGCGACGGATCTTACGATTTCGGGTGAAAGCGCGCGCAATGGCGAAAATTGCGACAGAAGCAGAATCGATCGTGACTTCGCAGCAGTCGCAAAATTTTCCCAAGGCCCAAGAAATTCGAGCCCCCAACACCTTTGATGGGGAAATCGACGCTAGGCGCTGGCTTTTGGCGATCGAAATTTATTCCGCCGCCATTGGATGGACAACACCAGCACTCGACAGAAACAGAATTAAGTTTGCAGCAACATTACTGCGCGGACCAGCAATTGAATGGATAAGCGGAAGCGGTTTATTAAACCAAGGAGAAGCGACGTGGCAGCAGTTCCGTGAAGGATTACTACAACGTTTTGAGCCGATTAATGGAGCGTTAATCGCCCGCGACAAAATGCATCGTCATCGACAAATCGGGAGCGTCACAAACTACACACAACAAATGGAGGAATTGTTCAACCGCATCCCCGACGTCACGGAAGGTGAAAAAATTAGAGCATTCATCGCGGGGCTGAAAAAAGAAACACGACAACATGTTGCGGCCGCAAATTGGAGCAGCTACAACGACGTCGTTTCGGCAGCAGAACGTTTCGACGTAACCACGATCGGAACACGACGACTTCATGGACGAGCTAGACGACATGGAGGACGCTTGGCTACCCCCACGTGCGCCGACCCGATGGAACTCGATCGAATCGATGCGAAGGCAAGACCAAAGAATAACAAATCTAAGTGTTCTTTCTGCGACAAGCCCGGACATCGACTCATCGATTGTGACGAAATGAGAACTGCACGTTCAGGGCTTAGGGACCGCAGCAGTGGAGCAAAGTTAATGCGAACATTGGAGGATCGTGGAGTAAATTCTTCAACCCACGAATGGACTCTACCAGGGAAAATCGCCGAGGGAAATAAAATCTCCGCGACACAAGACCCTGCTGGACCCGGACAACTCCAAAAAGGCCCTGTAAAAAGTAAGCACCCCTTAAAAATATCATACAAGGATGCTTTACTTGGGAAAAACTCCCTTGGGTCTACGGCCTTGGTGAAATCACGAGAGAGGCTCCAGAAGAAAAAAAATGTACCGGTACGACAACTACAGCAGCTGCGCATGGGGAACCAACAACGGAGCGTGGAAGATCGACCTTCCAACGACGACATCGTCCTCTCTCTGAAAAACCAGCCCATGTCGACCAACCGGTCCCCACGGAAGAAGTCGGTGGCGCTGAAGCAGCTCAAGAGGGAGCTGGAGGTCAACATGAAGCTGCGACGACCTCAAACCTCCTCTACAGATGCATCTGCAACATCTGAAACATCTACGATATCTACCCCATCTATGAATTCTACTACGAGCTCGAGAACTACGTCGTCGACGACAACAAAAAATCATGGCAATAGGGAACGGCAGGACCGGCCATCTGCCACCCCAGGAGAAAACACAGAGCTATGGGAAATGCCCTATGATCCAATCAACGAGACGATCAACGGGTACAACGAGCAATGCCAACCACTTTTGCTCGAGGTGATCTGCAATGGACGACGCCTCCAAGCACTCGTGGACAGTGGAGCATCCCATTCAGTATGCGACAAGGCAGCTCTCAAACGCATCAATGAGAAGTACACGCCTTCAAACTTCCAAGCTACGATGGTTGACGGAAGCAAATTACAAGTCTACGGCGAAGCAGCGTTACACCTGCAGATGGGTCCTCTTCGCTGGAAACCGACCCTACCCGTCACCAACATCAAAGGGCTAGACTTGATTCTTGGGAGAGATTTTCTGAAGAAGTTCAACCTCGAGATCAACTGGGTCACCCGCACGGCGAGTATCTACAATCAAGATAGAAGAGTTCCACTTCCGAGTTGGAGCAACACGGGAGATATTCCGGAAGAGACTCTTGCACGCTTCGAGAAGGACGTGAAACGAACCATGGCAGGGTTTGTTGCACTGGTTACCAACGAGGACGAAGGAGAGAGAAAAACGCTCGAGCTTCCACCAGCAATCCAGAAACTTCTAGAAGAGTTCGAAGACGTTCTCCCTGACGACCTTCCAGACCAGTTGCCGCCATACCGAACCCACCAGCACGAGATCATCGAAGAACCTGGTTCAAAACCGACCTTCCGAGCACCATATCGACTCAGCCCAACCGAGTTGGCCGACATGAAGAAACAGATCGAGTACCTTCTGGACAAAGGACTCATTCGACCATCAACATCACCATACGGTGCACCAGTGCTTTTCACGCCTAAACCTGACGGAAGCTTACGCATGTGCATCGACTACCGAGCCCTCAACAAGCAGACGATCAAGAACAAGTATCCGATTCCACGGATCGACGATCTACTTGACCAGCTTCGTGGAGCCACGGTATTCTCAAAACTCGATTTGAGATCGGGATATTGGCAGATCCGGATGGCGGATAGCTCCATCCATAAGACGGCGTTTCGGACACGATACGGATCCTACGAGTACCTTGTCATGCCGTTCGGACTCACCAACGCACCCGCTACATTCCAGGCCGAAATGAACCATATTCTCAGGCCTCTACTCGACGAATGCGTGGTGGTGTACCTAGACGACATCCTGATCTACTCGAGGGACATGAAACAGCACATCGAACACCTACGACGTGTCTTCGAGATACTTCGACGGGAGAAGTTCTACGTCAAGCTATCCAAGAGCGAGTTTGCCTTGAAGAAAGTTCAGTTCCTTGGACACATGGTGAGCGCTCAAGGAGTCCATGTCGACCCAAAGAAGATCGAAGCCGTACGTACGTGGAAGACACCGGAGAACGTGAAGGAACTTCAGCAATTCCTTGGCTTTGCGAACTACTATAATCGGTTCGTGCCACAGTATGCGAAGATTGCAACACCTCTCACCAATCTATTGAAGAAGAATACACCGTTCAAGTGGGAGGATGTGCACCAGCAAGCCATGGAGTAGTTGAAGACCGCACTCACGTCCGCACCCAACCTGATCCTGCCAGATCCAGAAAAAGACTATGTCATCGAAGCTGACGCTAGCGACCAAGCAGCTGGAGCAGTCTTGATGCAAGACCAAGGGAAAGGACTACAACCAGTCGCTTACCTAAGCAAAAAATTGCATGGGGCAGAACTCAACTACCCCATTCACGACAAAGAGGCCTTAGCGATCATCACCGCATTCAAGATATGGCGATGCTACCTCGAAGGGAGAAAGACCACGGTCTACACTGACCATTGCAGCCTGAAGTACCTAAAGACGCAGCCGACCCTCTCCAGGCGACAGGTCAGGTGGATTGACTTCCTCGAAACGCATTCGACTACGACATCGTGTACAAGCCGGGACATAAGAATAAGGCAGATGCACTGAGCCGGCCTGGACACGTTGCTGCCATACAGATTGAGGGGATGAATTCGCTACTCAAGGGACTCTTCACGCACGGGTATACCATCGACCCTGAGATTCCCTTGGCAGAGAAAAAGAAATTGTTGCAGTGGGACCACGACATCGCACTACGCAAAGGATCAACAAAGATATGGGTACCCAACTACCCGCCTCTTCGGCAGTTGCTTCTCGAAGAATTCCATGACGTGCTCTACGCTGGACACTTCGGGAGTAACAAAACTCTTGCCGGGATTGCGAAAGTCTACTATTGGCCTAACATGGCGGACGACGTGCAGAAGTTCGTCACTTCGTGCGACACCTGCCAGCGGATGAAGAGCAGTAAGCAGAAGAAATCAGGACTTCTTCAGCCTCTACCCGTCCCGGAACAGCCTTGGCAAGTGGTCAGCTTGGATTTCATCACCGGTTTACCACCTACCAACGCGGGGCATGACGCCATCCTGGTCGTCATCGACAAATTCTCAAAGATGGGACACTTCATTCCGACACATACAACCGCACGCACGGAGGAAACGGCACAGCTATTCCTCAAACACATCATCTCACAGCACGGGATCCCAACAACCCTCATATCCGACAGGGACCCCAAGTTTACTAGCAAGTTCTGGAAAGAGCTCATGTCACTCATGGGGACACGCCTAGCGATGTCATCTGCATATCATCCCCAGACCGATGGGCAGACAGAGCGCTTGAACCAAATTGTGGAACAACTCTTGCGCGCAGCGTGCAAGGACGACATTAACAAGTGGGACTTGCACTTGCCGGTGTTGGAGTTCGCCTTCAATAATGCAAAGCATGCCGCAACAGGAGAGACCCCATTCTTCCTCTGTTACGGTCAACATCCGCTAACTCCTCAACAGCCGACAGTACCTGCAACTGTCCAACCCGCGCACGACTTTGTTACCACAATGCAGCAGCTTTGGGATCAGACACACAAGCGTCTACAGGACATACAGTCTTCACAGAAACGCTTGGCCGATCGCCATCGACGTGATCATACCATTGCAGTTGGTGACCATGTGCTTCTCGACACATGCAACCTCAACCTCGGTCACCTTCCATCCAAGTTACGACCTCGCTTCTGCGGACCTTTCCTCGTAGAAGAGCAGGTCACTCCAGTCACATTCCGCTTGCGCCTACCCGCTACTTGGAAGATTCATAACGCCTTCCACGTGCAGCTTCTTAAACCCTATCGAGATCCAAATAAGCTGTACACGGGACGCCAACTTCCGCCGCCGCCTCCAGTCCTCGTGAATGATGAACTTGAGTACGAGGTTGAATCTGTGCTTGCACATCGTCGTCGTCGGCATGGCGCCCTGGAGTTTCTCATACGCTGGAAGGGCTATGATCCTTCTGAGGACAGCTGGGTCTTTGAAGAAGACATGAGTAACGCCCGACGTTCTCTCCGTGACTATCTTGTCAAGCAGGGTGTTACATCTACCACCCAGCTTTGAGGGGGGGAAGTGTGAGAGTACGCCGACGTTCGACATATTTCTCATTTCCATATTTTTACTCCATCTTATTCTCCTTATTTTCCTCTTTCATTTGCACTTTATTTCACCTCAATCGGACTACTATTCTATTTTCTAGAGCTTTCCGATTATTTCACTTATTTGGTATTTTCGAAACCAACATTTACATTATACGGCACCGACAGCACCGACAGTGGTGTACAAGGAGTAATCTCGCCATAATCTGAAGTGCCAATGGGCTTGCGTGCTTATGCGCACTTGTGATTATCTATTCTAGAAGAGCGCGTTCCCGAAGGTTCGGATTATCTGTTGTTTCTATGTATTTCCGAGTATAAATACGCCTTGTACTCACCTTTAGTGCAACATTCTCGAGTGGAAATTCGATCCTGTGACAGCGTTGGTGGGGAGCTACGTAACTCTGCAGATCTTCCTCAGCATCGTAGCAGTGCTCGACCTGCACCTGATGCAGGACAAGAAGAACACGTTTCTGCAAAGCAAGCTGGATCGCGTCCTCTACATGTACCAGCCCGACTACTACAACGACGGCACCGGCCGCGTCTGCAAGCTGCTGAAGAGCGGGCTGAAGCAGTCGCCACTGCTGTGGTATAAGGCGCTCGACGACGTGCTGACTGGCGCGAAATGGAAGATGTGGCTTCACCATCAAGTCTACATCGACAAGCTGCGTCGGGGTTTCATCAACAAAGAGTAGACCGGGCGAGTGCCGAAGACGCCGGTCTCCGCCGACGCCTACACATAGTTGACTTTCGATGACGAGGATGCGCAGTTGCGCGAAGAGGAGGAGTATCGGTAGAAGGTCGGCTCGCTGCAGTTTGCGGCGACAACAACGAGGCTGGACATTCACTGGCGCGAGGTCAACCGTTGTCTGCACTACCTCGCCGATACCCATGACGCCGCTTTGGAGTTCGGCGGTGGGCCAGAGTACCTGTGTCTAGTCGGCTATGCAGACGACGACGATGCTAATGACAGCAGAACAGGACGAGCACGGGCGGCTATGTGTTCATCTTCGGAGGGGCCAGAGTCTCGTGGTCGAGCCAGCGCATCAAATGCGTGATGCTCTCGTCGACCGAGTCGGAGTACGTCGCGGCCACGGAAGTTGGAATGGAGGCTCGTCGCCTTCGCTTCCTCCTTGTAGAGTTCCAGCTGCCGCTGGGAAGCCGACCGTGCTGCACGTGGACAACCAGTCGGCCATCATGGTCGCAGAGGGCTAGGGGCTCAAGGGCAACCTCAAGCACATGGAGCGATGCTACGCCCGGCTGCAGCATATGGTGAAGCGCGGGAAGATTGCTCTACAGTACATCCCAACCTCCGAGCAGCCGGCCGACATTCTGACGAAGGCGCTGCATTTTCCGCCTTTCAACCGGTGCCACGTCGCAATTGGCCAAGTGCGTCTGTCTGATGTCGGCGACCGTGATGACGAGGTGCAGCAGTAGGTGCCGTACCCTTCTGCACGGCTGGTGCGGTGACATGCGTGCTATGTGTTGGGTGCACGCAGATGAAGCTTCTCTTTTTATTCTATCCCTTGGGTTCTGGGTAGACCTAGTGTGTGGGGTGCCCAAGCACGAGCGTGGCAGGGGAGTGTTGATGGGAAATGGCCCTGCCCTTGCTTGGGCAAAGCAGTCTTCGCAGTCGGGGGCGCGCAGAAGTCTACGTAGATTGCGTGCAGAAGTCGACGTCGACCTATCTGCAGAGTTCGACCTCGACCAGTCCGCAGAAGTCGACGTCGACCAGTCCGCAGAAGTCGTCTACAGAGGACGTTGGTTGACGCGTCCGAAGAGGACACTGGTCGATGCGTCTACAGAGGCCGCTGGTCGACGCGTCCGCATAGGACGCTGGTCGACACGTCCGCAGAGGACGCTGGTCGACGGGTTTGCAGAGGACGCGGTCGACGAGCTCGCAGAGGACGCGGTCGACGAGCTCGCAGAAGACGCGATCGACAAGCCCGTAGAGAGGTGCTGGTATACGGGCTCTGCTCGACGTGCTCGTCTAGGCAAATGCTGCTCGACGGAGCATCGTCGAGCTGGTCACCGCAAGTCGCTCGACTGCGGAATCTGACGCGTAGGCGAATGTCGTCCACGAGGTTTTTTGGCGAAGTTGACCTGCAAAACGGCATCACGTGCTCGACGGTGCAGGGGAAACAGTCGCTATGTGTTCTACTTGGCACTTGCGCAATGTGCCTGGCGGCGCGACCGTCTACCTGCACCTATTTGGTAGGTGCGCACATGCGCAGAAGTTCACATGCCTCTGCAGCACTGGCAGACCGCTGCAGTGCAATGCTGGCAGACTACTCTGCTGTAGAGTTGGCAAGTAGCTCTTTTGCTGCGCTGGCATAGTTCACTCCACAGAGAGCTTGCTAGGTGTTGCAATGCCATTCTAGCTATATCAAATTGCATACCTCATTGTACTCAATATTCTCTCAAATTTTTTAGTGAAACTCTTGCCAAATTTCCGTGTGAACACAGCAAGTAGTGAGAACGCCTAGTACAATGCTACGATCACCCGCACAACCCCGTGCCTTCTTCTGTAGTCCACTCCCATTGTGTAGTGACTCTCCGCAAAGCGCCTCTCCAGCAGCTTCCTCATCTGCTTATGTGCCCCGTTAACTACCCTCTTCACTATCCTCTTCCTCGCCCTCTTCAATGCTCTCGTCACTACTGCCTCCTTGGCCAAGAAGACCTGAATGGTGTCGGTATTACCTTTAAGTCTGCCGAAAAAACCAGACGGTCATTGGGGCGCTCAAGTCCGCCCTCCGCATGATTAATCCTGGGCGAACGGTCTCCTCTTTCGGGGACCTGTTGTTCAAGCGGGAGGCGTCCTGTGGCTACCATCACTGTTCATCAACTGTGGGTTGAGAGATGCGAAGCTGTCTTCCGAGATCGTAAGTTCCGCACGAAGCGGGTTTCACGGAGGATTGAGGCAGCATTTCGACTGCATGCAAGGTGTACATGTAGCACGTGGGGGAAAAAAATACAAAAGGGAGTCTCTTGGCGGAAACGACAGGAGGAGGGCCTGCTCATGAAGTCACACTATTGTGCCGCATCAGATTCCGTGATGTCAAAAAAATGGACGTGGAAAGCTAGCTTTGCAGCCATCTGGTCACTTCCGAGGAGGGCTCGGTGATAGCCCTGGTTTTATTCCCGTTATGAGGCAGGAGTCTTATCCTGGCCTTAGGGGCCTTGTTATCAGACCAATTTGGTCTGATAGTCTGATTTTCAGACTTAGTTTTCTTTGTTCATCTTACTTGTAAGAAATTTACTTTTATGTCCGCCTGATCACTAAGACAAATGTTTTTACTTCAGATGAAATTTCAGACCGCATGATATTCTTCATCTGAGTTTCCAGATAATGAGTACGATTCCGTCTGAAACTGACATTTCGGGCCACTAGGCCATAGGGCTACTAGGTACGGTACCTGCCAGCCTGTATAGATGCATGCGTAATAAATGTGTCTGTCTCGTAGCTTCCACGCTGGCAAAAACCAACACCGCTGGCAGCAGTGATGAATCAGCTGATGCCAGCACTTTGTCGCTGCGTAGGTGTCGGCGCCGCTGCCACCTATATCAAAACACCGACACTGTAAGCTTGTGCAGCATAGTCCTTTCCTTGAACAAAACACCAGGAAAGGCGTGTCGTGTATGCATTACGCATGCACGTAACTGTGGTTCCCGGCCCCCAACCCCCCCCACGCATCACTCTGCCGCGCTACGAGATGAGGGTCTAAGGGACCACGCTGGGGGCACTCCCTCCATCTTGCTCATACTTTTCTTGCACTTCATTCAGTTAGTCTTGCAGTGCAGCTAATCACCCGCAACATACCTCCCGATGGCCATTTCTCCCCAAGAAAACCCCCCTGGAGTCTCAGCATTAGATTTCCTCACATGGGGCAAGCAGATCCCCGTCGTTGCACCACCCCCCATTGCCTCGTCCTCCACCCAGGTTCCACCGTCAGTCAACGCCTCGCCCGACGCTGTGCTTTCTTCACATGGCATGCCCTCAACCTCTAAGGCTACCACGCCCATTTCGCCATGTTTTGATTCCTCTGGCCGTGAATCCCACCACCCAGCTGTTTCGATTGCAACAACCGAGACTCTATGAGCTAACCCCGTGCTGCCTGACAGGGCTTCACTGAAAGCTAAATACAAGCAACGGAGGCTTAACTTTGCCCATCCCGCAGGTCCTACGCTGCCCGCGCCATCGGAGACGATCCTGCCCGCGACTCATCACTCCGCCGATGACGCTAACGAAGACGCGGACAAGGACAAGGGGCGGCGACAGTTGTCTGTGGAAGAGCTGCAGCTGAAATGTAAGGAGCAGTGGCAGTGCTAGTTTCCGTGGCTCTTCATCAGTGAGACCAAGGACGGGCGACCTTGCATGCGCTGCAACGTCTATATGGTGTTCGGCACCCGCACTACAACGGCCGCTACGGTGAAGGCGGCCTCGACATTCAGAAGCAGACGATGCGCAAGCATCATTTTAGCATCAAGCACGAGGCGGCGGTGCTGCAGAAGGAACAACGTGACGGCCAGAAGAAAGGCCAGGAGTCCATCATCGACTTCGACAAGGGGGACGACGACAGCAAGTGTATTGCTCGATTAATGGCAATCACTTTATTCATTTGCAAATCTGACGCCCCTATTGTGCTTTTCGTGGCTCTTGTTCAATTAATGGCTGAGTAGGTGACTCCTGACATGCTGTTGAAGGAAAACGACACGTACTACAGCGAGTGAGTAATGTCTTTGTGTGCCGCATGTCTTTGTATTTCCGCTCCACATTGCTCACGGATTCATTCTTTGTTTATACGTTACAGGTACGGTTTTGCTCAGCTTGTGGAAATGATACCTGCGGTCCCATCAGCTGAAGTACATCCACGCCAGCCCCTTTCTCGGGATCTAGTTGGACGAGAGCACGGACCGAAGGCACGGGAAGCACATGATCGCCTACATGACCTTCCTACGCGACAACCTTCCTGTCACGGAGTTCTACACCCTTCTCACAGTCGAGCAGTGTGACGCCGCCTCGCTGCTGACCGGCCTGCTAACGCATCTGGAGACAACTGGCATTGATCTGCAGCGCATTTGCCGTATGAGCACGGACGGCGCCACTGTGATGACTGGCCAGCACAACGGGTTGGTCGCGCGCCTCCGCTCCAAGATTCCGCATCTTGTTTCATGTCACTCTGTCGCTCACAGGCGAGTTATACCTGGTTGAATGTTGATTTGTATTGTCAAGCATGTACTGACTTGTTGTCGGTTGAGCCTTGCAGGGAGGCGCTGGCAGCTAAGGATGCAGCAACCGCATTCCCAGACCTCCAGATCATGGACAAGGTGGTCCGTGCTGTGGTCGACATTCTCGGGCGCCTTGGTTCATACCCGGTTCAAGGAGCTTCAAGAGGTTATTTGCGAGACTCATTTGGAGATGCAGTGGATAAAAGACGTGAGGTGGCTTTTAAGAGGCCATGCGATACAGCGACTCGTCGCGGTGGTTCTCGCAGTTGTGATCGTCCTGCAGGAATTCGACTGTAAGATGTACGCGACATTGACTAGTTTCAAGTTCCATTTCTTACTCTATTTGCTTGCCAATGTGTTAAAGGAGTTGAACCTGCTCAACTTGAAGTTCCAGCAACGACATGTACGTAATTTGGTTTGTGGTTCTAGCTTCCCTCGTTTTGTTTGGTCATGTCTTAACTATTTTGTGCTTCATGCTTGTGCAGATTGACGCAACCCATGTGCTGCAGACGGTACACAACACAACCCTCCTGCTGCAAACTCGTTACCTCGACAGCAACGACGAGATGTTCGGGCAGGGCGGCGCGGCGCTGGGGCCATTCCTGGCCAAACATGGCTCGGGGGAGTGCCGGGAGGTGAAGGTTGCTGGCCTAGATTCCACCGGAGCGCCAACAACTCACCGCTACTTGCTGCACGAAGAGGCTATCGAGGGGCAGACGAGCGAAGGCGACCTCAGCTCCTGTTTGAAGCTGGCGCGCGACTTCGTTGTTGAGCTGATTGGGAGGCTCGACTTCCGACTGCATGATCTCGCGTCGCTCAATGGCGCAAAGCTCTTCAAGAAGTCCCAGTACCCGAAGTCCCAGGTTAAGCGCGAGCGTCGGTTGGCGCAGTGGCTGCAGTCTCTGCGCGACATGTACAAGAAGCATCCCGAGGATCCGGACACTCTGCCAGGTTTGTTAGGACTAGTGTCATGAGATCCTGAGGCTTGTTCGGTTTATTTCGTGCGTGACTAAACATTCGTGTTCATTCTACGCATTTCTGTCTTCCTCTATCCACCCGCCCACTATTACAGGTGTGGACTGGGCCAAAGCACAGAGGGACAGCCTTCGCGACGATCATGAGCACCCACCAAGAGGACGTCGGCTTTGCGGAGGGCCTGAAGCACATGCTCTCCTCGCCGGACTTGACAACGAGCTACCCCAACATTGTGCGTCTGTGGATCGCCGTAGCCGTGCTCCTGCTGAGCACTGTGGAGTGCGAACACGGATTTTTGCGGAAAAACGTGATCAAGAGCTGGCTGAGGGGGAACATGTGCGACGCCAAACTTGGCGAACTCATGACCGTCTCTCTTTTGAGCTACGACATGGAGTGGCTCGAGTTGGTGGCGAGGTGGCGTAAAACCAAGAAGAGTAGGCCTGCAAAGGATGTGCTGCTGGCGGGAGTGGAGAGGGAGAGCAAGCGCACGAAAAAAACGATCCGCAGGAGCAGCAGAGGCAGCAGCAGCTGCTGCTGCGGTGGCAGCGGCAGAGGCAGCAGCACGAGAAGTTGCAGCAGTAGCAGAAGCAGCCAGACTGGATGCAGAGTTCCCCTGGCTCAGTCGCAGGGGGAAAGAAAAGAACCCTATTCTAGTGCCGTCTGATAGGCTTGACAGCAGTAGTGAGGATTATAGTGGTAGCGATTCTGACTGAACTGTAGGCTAGTCTGCTACATGTCCATCGAGTAGAAGTTCTACTAATAGTACTTGTTAGGCTGTTTTAGCCTATAGAAGTTGTGTAGACCGCTAATATTTCATCCGATAGTTCAGAATAGTGCTAATGTTTCATCTTACAGGTCACACTTCAAAAAAATCCTAATCTGAACGTAAGACGATTTTGTTTTTCGTACACATGTTGTCAGGCAGGCCAGAATCCTAGCGAGAGCCTTGCCTGGCCTCCAAGCGCAGTTACAACAGTTCTTGCCTTACAACCTTGTCCTCTGGTGAATGATCATGCGTCACCTTTACCAATTTTGCACGATGGATTGTGCAAAATCGATCCTGAAATCTTTAATATTGCATCCAAAACTTTTCCGAGCCCTTTTGAAACCTGTCATAAAACAATCATGCGCAGGATCGATCAAGGGTCGTTGGCCGAGGTGATAAAACTGGTACACAAAAGGGATAACGCTGACAACGTACACTATGCATTTTATACATGGTTTTTAGTGATTTTTGGTACACTATTTATGAGGTTTCTATTCACCTACGATGATCGTCCAGCATGCTTAACTAAGGGCGTGTCCAGCGCGTACATTTTGGAGTTTTTACTATTTTTTTACGTATCTGTTATCATGCGCCGAAATGGTACCGCCAGTTATACCCTCGAATTCCGAGTCCAAAAAGGCGCCGGCAGACACAATCCGCCACTTGGCACAATTCGAACAGTAAGATGCGCGATAGTGGCGACCGCACAGCTCTGTAACTAAATTCGTCGAAACTTTTCGCAGAATTCGTAAGCTCAAATCTTGATTCCGGTGAGAATCGCCAGATTCTCGTGAATTTCAGTGTTTACTTCGCTCACCACTATAGCACTTCAGACGCGTACACATCTGAATGAGTAACATGATACGCGTGTTGCATGTAATCTTCACGATTCGATTCACGTGTGGAATGTGTCAGAAAATCACGCAACCGAAGTGTACGAGCCTGGAAAAAGAAAATGGTGGTTGCAATCTAAAAATGTGTTAAATGTACTGGGAAGTGGGCTGTGAGAAGAAACGAGGAATACAATGACTAAGTGAAAGTTGGGTACAAGAAGCAAACCCTAGAAAACTGTACCCCATATGTGCTACCCCACTATAGCCTACAGTAGCTATGTCATATAAATCTGACACACCCCCATAGGCAAAGTGGGGGAGAACAAGGGGTCACAAGACCAGTCAAGCAAAGCAAAGCAAAAACAAGCTCAGGGTGGATCACAAAGTCACCACACATTCCGAGCACAAGTTCAAGGCCACAAGGCCAGTTCACAAGCAGGAGTACACATATATATAAAAAAGGCTAGACAAACAAGAGCAGGTATATATATATGTAACAGTACAAGCAAGGTCAAGAGGTGAGCAAGTGAGGCAAGGTAGGCACAAGGCCCAGCTGAGTACAGAAGCGCTGATGGTCACAAGGCGCAAGTGCCTTGGTGAAGATATCAGCAGTGTTGGCCTCAGAGGCCACGTACGCAAGACGCAGCTGACCACGCTGCTGCAGCTCACGAGCAAGAAAGTAGCGGAGAGCAATGTGCTTCGTTCTGTGCTCCAGTCGCTGCTCCCGACACAAGGCCAGCATGGCCTTGTTGTCTACGTACAGCACTGGAGGAGAACGAGGCAACTCTCCGAGGTCAGTCAGCAGGTAGGTGAGCCAGCGAAGCTCCTGTGCAGCCATGGCTCCTGCGTAGATCTCAGCCTCACAACTGGAGCCGAGAACAGAAGACGAGCGAGTAGCCCGCCACGAAACAGAGCCGGAACCAAGGCTGAAGGTGTAACCCTGTGACGACCGCTGCGTAGCCTGGTCGTCAGCCCAAGAAGCGTCTGCGTGCCCAGTAAGGACCACTGGACTCTGCCCTCCAAGCACAAGCCCCATGCCCGACGTACTGCACAAGTAGCGCAACACCCTCTTCGCTGCAGCCATGTGCTCCGGTCTGTGTCTCCCAGGAGCAACATAGCGTGCAAGAATGCTAAGAGGGTATGCAAGGTCAGGTCGTGTGCAGGTCATCAGGTACATGAGGCAGCCAACAAGCTCTGGGTACGGGCCACTCGACTCTACGGACTCATCCGAAGGCAGAGCTGAGAGCGAGTGGCGAGTAGGCAGAGGAGTGGCCTGAGGCGAGGAGTACGTGAAGCCGAAGCGCTGAAGGACCTGCTGCACCATGTGTGACTGAGTCAGGGTAATGGTGCGGCGTGCTCTGTCCCGAGTGATCTGCAAGCCAAGGTAGCTGCGCAGTTCACCCAGGTCAGTGCACGTGTGTCTCTTCTGCAGCTCGGACTTCACGTGGGCTAGTCCAGCAGTGTCAGCTGTGGCAAAGACCAAGTCGTCGACGTACACGAGGATGTAGAACGGCGGCAAAGAAGTGTCGGTGCGCAGAAACAGCGACGGGTCGGCAGTAGAGGGAGCAAACCCAAGAGCTGCAAGTGTAGTCCTCAGTGTGTCGTGCCACTCACGCGGTGCCTGGCGGAGACCGTAGACTGGCCGCCGTAGGCTCCACTGGGTGCCAGGAGGAAAAGACCCAGTGAAGCCAGGTGGGCGACGCAGCCAGATCTCCTCGTGCAGGCTGCCCTGCAAGAAAGCAGTGCTGAAGTCAAGAGAGTGTAGCTCGTAGTCACGGTGAGCGGCTACGTGCAGCAGTACCCGAAGAGTGGTCATCTTCGGGGTGGGAGAGAAGGTCTGAAAGTAGTCAACTCCCTGCCGCTGACTGAAGCCACGAGCCACGTAACGCGCCTTGAAGACAGGCGGAGAACCCGGCGGTCGCTTCACCCTGAAAATCCACATGCCACTGACAATGTTCGCCCCAGGAGGGGGAACAGCGTCAACGTAGGTGCCTGTGGACTTCCAGGAAGCCATCTCTGCGTCCATAGCTGCCTGCCACTGAGAGGAGTAGGGACCCTCTATCGCCTCCGCGTAAGAGCGCGGAGTCGGGATGTCAAGTGCATCCGGGTCTCCCTCAGGGGTAAGCAGTACGGACACGAGATGAGGTGAAGCAGCGGCCAAGCACTGGAACTCCTCCTGCCTGTCCTCAAGGACGTCCGTGCCAAGGGCACACTCACCCCCGACGGACGAAGGACAGACAGACTCAGACTCAGCAACAAGACTGGCGACGTAGTCTAGGCGACAGCGAGCAGCAAAGTCGACGAGCTCAGCAACTAGAGCAGACGCAGCAGTGGACTCAAAGGAAGGGTCAGTGATAACCGTAGCAAGGAGACGCGTGACAGTAGGACTGGCAGCGCGAAGAGAGTCCGACTCCGGGTCGGCAAGAGTAGGAAGAGAAGACTAAGGAGGAGAAGGCAAAGGGGCACGCAGAGGAGCAGTGGACGGACGCAGAGACATCCGGTGCGTGCCAGGGACAGGAGGAGGACACTGACGCGAACCGCGACCACTAGTGCGAGCAGCACGGACAGGCGACGCAGGGCGAGACGCAGGCTCACGACGCTCAGCAAGACCTCCAGTAGGACCAGTGTAGGGAGACGGAGCAGGCAGTGGGGAGGCCGGCTGTAACTGTAACTGCGACGGGACAGGCTGTGGACACTCTAAGGGAGGAGGAGGACCAGTAGAAGGCGGGAGACCAAGAACCTGCTGAAGGAGCGGAACGAAGTACGGCCGAGGCCGCGCGGCGACTCCAGACACAGGAGGGACAGCACCAGCACCCGCAGGGGCAGCACCAGCACCAGTAGCAGCTCCAGCTCCAGAACCCCCAGCAGCACCAGTAGTACCCCCAGCAGGACCGCCCCCAGGACCAACAGCAGTAGCCTCCGCGCCAACACCCGCAGCAACTCCAGCCCCAGAAGTACCCGCAGGTCCAGCAGCTCCAGTACTCCCAGTACGAGCACCTCCGGGACCCGTGGCACCAGCTCCCTCAGAAGCAACAGAACCTCCAGTACCCGCAGCACCTCCAGCTCCAGCAGCTCCAGCAGCTCGCCTCCAGCGCCGGGCAAACCACTCACGCAGCTCCTGGGGAGAGAGTGGCTCTCGGCGAGAGGGAGCACCCGGTGAACCGCCAGGCACAGCACCACCAGGCGTAGCACCCCCAGGCTCAGCACCCCCAGGCGTAGTACCCCTAGGCTCAGCACCCTCAGACGCAGCACCCCCAGGCTCAGCACCTCCAGGCGTAGTACCCCCAGGCTCAGCACCCCCAGTCGTAGTACCCCCAGACTCAGCACCCCCAGGCTCAGCACCCCCAGGCTCAGCACCCCCAGGCGTAGCACCCACACGCTCAGCACCCCCAGAGTCAGCACCCCCAGGCTCAGCACCCTCACCAGCACCAGAGTCACCAGCGACCTCGACAGGCTCAACAGCGTCTACCTGGGACACACCTGAAGGGGCAGGACCCTGAGGGGGAAGGGGGTCTACCGGGGGGGGACCTGGTACAAGGAAGAGCGGTGGCGGGGGGAGGGACGGAGTGCGGTAGGGGAAGAGGCGGTAGTAGGGGACCGACTCGTCGAACGTGACGTGCTGGGAGGACAGAACACGGCGAGAGGTAGGGTGGTAGAACTGCCACCCTGGGGCGTCAGGGGGGAAACCCAGGAAGACGCAAGGAGCAGCACGAGGGGACAGCTTGTCCGCAGACAAGTCGCGGACAAACGCCCGAGATCCCCAGACACGGAACGCAGACGCATCGCCAACCTTCCCCGTCCACAGCAAAGCTGGGGAGGTCTCCGGCATGGAGACCCTGGGCTGAAGGTTGATCTGATGCGCCGCGTACCGAACCGCAAACGGCCACAGAAAATGGGGGGCAGCCGCATGCATCATGGACGTACGGGCGACGTCCATGACCATGCCAATGCGGCGCTCAGCAATCCCATTTTGCTGTGGAGAGTCCGGAAGCATGAAGGTCTGGCGGATGCCTCGTGCACGACAGTAGGCTCGCAGAAGGCCAGAGGAGAACTCTCCGCCTCTGTCAGAGTGCAGACGCAGAACAGGAAAGTCCGAGCCAAAGCTCCGCCTGAGCTGGAGACGAGCTGCGCGGATCCAGTCGATCAACACCTCAGTGACATCACCCTTGCTGCGCAAGGGGAAGACTGTGGTGTAACGCGAGTAGTCGTCAACCACCAGCAGGAAGTAGCGCTCGTGACCCTGTCCACGGACGCGGGCCGGGCCCCACACGTCCATGTGAAGCGTCTGCAGCGGGGCCTCTGTCGGAGGAAACTGGGAGGAGTGAGGGGTAGCCCGCTGCCGTCCCTCGACACAGGGGACGCAGGTAGGGCCTGGCCCCGGAGGAAGGGGAGGGAGGGACCGGGGAAGACCAGAGACAAGGACACGGGAGGCCATGCTCCGGAGACGAAGCAGGGAGGGGTGGCCAAGGCGGTGGTGCCAGAGGAGAGTCTCGTGAGACAGGAGGCGACACGAGCAGGGGGCAGACTCAGGACCAGACCTGGACGCTGCAGCAAACACCTGACCCGACGCAGCTACCTGACCAGACGCAGGGACTGGAGGAGACGCAGTGGTCAGTGTGTACAGGCTCGACCCTGGCCGACGTGTAAACGTGGCCAGGTGGCGGCCTGTCCGAGCGTCCGTGCAGTGGGTCACCCGCTGACTCGCAGGAGTGAACTGGTGAACCCCCGCATCCTGTAGGTCAGCACCACTCACCAAGTTCGTAGAGAACGAGGGGAGGTAGAGACCAGACAGGGTGCCAGAGGGGGCCGCCGGACACGGGAGGACAGTGGAGAAGTGAGCAAGGACGGGACCCCCAGAGGGGTCTGCCAGGGAGACCGCAACTGGCCGGCCAAGCGGCGTGAGTGTGGTGCGGTCTCGAAAGAAGGAGCGAGAAGCCCCCGAGTCAAGTGTGAAGGTGTGGGAGGCCGAAGCCGACGCAGTACCTGAGAGAGCAGACTCACCAGCACCTGAGGGAGCAGACGCACCTAGAGCAGCAGCCTCGCTAGCACCTAGAGCAGCAGCCTCACCAGTACCTAGAGCAGCAGTCTCAATGCCCGGGTCGGGCGGAAAACACCGGTAACAGTCACCCTCATCACTAATAGTCACAGTATACACGGCAGCAAGAATAGCATCAAAGTCAAGGTCAAAGACAGCTACACCCGCCCTAGACAGCTCACCCCAGCGGGGGATCTCAGTGGCCTCAGGGAACTGGTGACGCCAAGCGTCCGTGAGGCGGCCAAAGCAGCGCTGGGTGGAGTGCGCACCCCCGCACTGCTCACCCGCGCGGTCGCCGGTGCGCAGGACGTAGGTGCACGGACCAGCACCCCCACCCCTCTGGCGTGCAGTGTACCACTCACGGAGCTGCTGAGGGGAGGGGACGTCACGAGTGCGCTGCTGCTGCTGCTGCTGCTGCTGGCGCTGACCACCACCGGAGCTGACCCTCTGCGCAGCGCCACCCCGACCAGCTCCACCTCCTCCGCCGCCTCCTCCTCCACCGCCGCCACCACCGCTCCCTCCGCCACCGCCGCTGCCTCCTGCGCCTCCACTGCCGCCACCTACACCTCCACCCCCGCCACCACTCCCACCGCCACCCCCACCTCCTCCACCACCTCCACCGCCGCCTCCACCGCCCCCGCTAGCTCCTCCAGCGCCCCTGCCCCCCTTGCCCCTGCCAGGGCGGCGTCTCCCGCTAGGGGTAGACGCTGCCCCAACCGACTCCAAACCAGCGAGGTCGGCCGCAGCAGCAGAGGCAACAGAGGGCAAAAGAGGGAAGGGGGAACACCCCTCAAAGATGGGGGTGCGAGGGTCACCACGAGAGGCTCCTACAGCGACTATGCTCTTTTCTGCTGCTAGGAGGGCCTTCTCGAGGAGGTCAACGGTGAGAGTGGTGGGACAAACCGAGAGGAAGTGGTCCCTGACTACGCGAAGGGAGTCAGGGAGACGGGTGACTATGTAGTAGAGGGTGATGTACATGGGGGGGGGGTTCTTGGCGCAGAACTCAGCAGGAAGCGCAGCGCGGTAGCGAGTGTCACTAGAGCGGAGGTGCGTAATGAGGTCAGCGACTGTGGGAAAGGCAGCAAGGTCAGGGAAGAGGTACGGTAGCATGAGGCGGCTCAGTGCAGCAGTGGCAGGGGAGGAGTAGCGTGCAACTACAGCGTCGTACAAGGTCTGAGCACTCTTGTACTGGCTAAAGTGCGCACGCTCAGAGGTAGGCAGGTGGCGACGCACAGCAAGACGTGCAGCAGCATCGTGCGTGGCCCACTGTGAGCGAACGGTGGCGTCAGCATCAGCAGCGGGGGCAGGAGAGGCACCAGAAGTGAGGTCAAAGAGGGAGAGGCCGTCTGCTCTGTCGCACTGTAAGAAAAGCTGCAGGTCATCTATCCAGACGTCAAAGTCAATGGCCCGACCCTCAGCGTCAAAAGCGAGGACACTAGGGGTAGCCATGACAGCAGTAGACTAGCAGTGCAAACAGTAGGGCGAGGGCAGTGCTGTGAGAGAGGCGCTGCTCTTACCGGACAGGGCGGTTCGGGCGGCTCGGCGGCTCGGCGGCTCGGCGGCTGGGCGGCTCGGCGGCGGGGCGGCTCGGCTGCTGGGCGGCTCGGCTGCGGACAGGGCGGCTCGGCGGCTGGGCGGCTCGGCGGCTCGGCTGCTGGGCGGCTCGGCTGCTGGGCGGCTCGGCTGCTGGGCGGCTCGGCGGCTGGGGGGCTTGGCTGCTGGGCGGCTCGGCGGGGCCGCTGAGAGGGCGGCGTCCGGCGCCGCTGGGAGGAGGCGGCGGGGCCGCAAAGGTAAGTGGCGGGGCCGCGGAGGTAGGTGGCGGGGCCGCACAGTGAGGTGGCGGGGCCGCGAAGGTAGGTGGCGGGGCCGCACAGGTAGGTGGCGGGGCCGCGGAGGTAGGTGGCGGGGCCGCACAGTGAGGTGGCGGGGCCGCGAAGGTAGGTGGCGGGGCCGCACAGGTAGGTGGCGGGGCCGCGGAGGTAGGTGGCGGGGCCACACAGTGAGGTGGCGGGGCCGCGAAGGTAGGTGGCGGGGCCACACAGGTAGGTGGCGGGGCCGCGGAGGTAGGTGGCGGGGCCGCGGAGGTAGGTGGCGGGGCCGCACAGTGAGGTGGCGGGGCCGCGAAGGTAGGTGGCGGGGCCGCGGAGGTAGGTGGCGATGGGCGCGACGGGCGCGACGGGCCGAAAGGGCGGCGCGACTCGGGCCGGCGCAAAACGCGCTCCGGGCAGGAAAAAAAAAAATTTCGTGGTGGTGGGCCCTAGGAATCGTTCCCACTAGGGAACCTGCTCGATACCATGAGAAGAAACGAGGAATACAATGACTAAGTGAAAGTTGGGTACAAGAAGCAAACCCTAGAAAACTGTACCCCATATGTGCTACCCCACTATAGCCTACAGTAGCTATGTCATATAAATCTGACAGGCTGTAAGCGTACGCGCTAGACACGCCCTAAGGCACACATATAGTACTCAACCCTACAGTATCCGTGCATGTTTTCCCATTGTATTCACGGAACTTTGCAGGTATACCCGGCTTTGCTCCACCAAAGAAGTTGAAAGCACCCGAGCATGCCAGTGTTGGTGACACCAGCTTGAGCCTGCCCATCTTGCAGCTGTAATCACTGAACGGCTCGTAGTTTGCCTTGAGGCACACCTGTGATACCAGCAGAAGGTGCAAGCATAGTGAAGGGAGGAAGTGTGTGTGAACGAGAAAACAGACGCAATGCCTAAGATAAACTGTATGAATATCACACCCATGCATATCCCATTTCCTCACCTGAACGCTGGTCATGGTGGCAACAGTGGCACTAGAGCCAGGAGCCGAGCGCGGGCAGACGAGGCCAGGATTGTTGCGGTAGAGCTCAGCCTAACTGGCTGCAGTCACCACTCCAGCCCCTGCAGCCCCATCCTCTCCAGACTGCATGCTCTGCTGCAGCAGGCCTTCGCATGTGTCCTGTGCTGTGAGCATGCCGTACTGCCAGCACTGTGGGATGGTGTAGGCCAAAGTGGCATTGCGCTCGATGCACAGAGAGCGGCCTGCCTTGATGGGCTCAGAGCAGTTCAGGCCGGGATTGAGAGCCGCAAGGTTGGCTGCTGTGAGTTTAAGCTGGGTGCTAATGGAAGAGCAGTTGTCGCCCTGGAGGGTTGAGTGAAGGGGGAGTAGGGAGTAGGCAAGGGATGCTTTGTTGAAGGTAATTGCACACACGCAGTTGGTGGAATTCAGATGCATCATGGATCATTTCCATGTATTGTGAGCCCTAACATGATCATTTTCCTCAATCGGGATACGGGAGGGAAAGCAGGAGGGGAGGGGGAAGAGGGGGATAAAGGGGAAGTGGGACTTTCTTTTTTCATGCATATGTTTGAATAGAGAAGGACGAGTGATATGACGTCAGAATCCACTTATTCCAGCCCATTGGTATGAATCTTCTTGCCCTACTGGAATAAAATCTCAAGCTCACATTGATGGTAGAGAAGAAGGCAGTGCAAGGGTGTGTAGGATCGCTGCCCAGCTGAATCACCTTGCCCGGAGGCAAAGGCTTGGTGCAGTCAATGGCCTGCCAACAGGAGCACATGAGTAACAAGTTGGAAGTAGGCATTTGAGTCGACTCAAAAGTCTCTTTGCCAGGAGGCAAAGGCTCGGTGCAGCCAATGTTCTGCCATCAGGAGCAGATGCATAGTCAGTTATATGGATGATGAGGTTGGATGGCTATATATATCAAGAGTCCTCATTCTGTTGCAAGAAAATTAGAAGCACATGCATAGCCAGTTGAACGGATGATGAGATGTGTATGGAGGTTTTGTGCGGTCATTCTATCGCAAGGAAAGCTTCAATTACCTGGACTCTACGTCCCATAACAAGCCCATCTCTTACCATCTCCACATCCCACAAACTTATAGCTTCATGCCTCCCACTGGCAATGCACCCATTGTTTCGCTCTCACACCGAGTTTAGCTGTGACAAGCCAACCAATGCGACGCCAGCAGCAGGGAGAACATCAGAGCACCACCAGTTGGCGCCAGTGACGGTCAGAGTAGAGGCCATGGTGTCGGCTGCAGGAAGGAAAGACGGAGAGAAAGTGCAGGGGGGATGCAGATGAAGCTACCGTGCTGCCATGCCTCGTGGCCGGCAAGGCAAGGCAAATCTTGATGAACAGTTAAAAAGAAAAGAACTTGTGGAAGTGCATGCAGGGTGTCTCGCTACAATGTATGAAGATGTATGATGTATTCATGAGTGAATGAGGCCAAAGTAGCGGCACCTGGGTCGCAGGTGGAGAAGGTAGTTATTGAGTGGCTCAAAAAGGGGATCTTGGCTTTTAATGCGACTCCAACAACATGCGTGAATAATGCAAGTAGCAGCACCTGGGTCGCAGGTGGGGAAATTGTCCATGGTGCTGCTGCTGATGTAGTTGGGAGGGCAGATGCAGGAGTAGGCGCCCTTGCCATCGTTGATGCATGTGCCCACGGCACAGGGGTTTGTAGGGTAAGTGCTGCAGACGTCAACTGTTGGGTTGTCACAAGGGGAGGGAGGACACGGGTGGTAGAACGTGGATGATAAAAGGGAAACACAAATGTTATGGCCATGATAGATGGGGTCAACTACCACAGCACCTCCCTCAATGCATCCGTAGTCAGTGCTGAGAGCAGCAAGAGAAGAGCAGCAAGGGAAGAGCAGCCACTTCTTTACAGACATGGCTCCTCAATACACTTTTGGATACACTTTTACAAATATGGATAACTCACCATATGCACATGTGTTGGAGCCCAGTCCATTAGCCACCTCAACGAACGGCTGATTGGCCTCGCCAGGAATGGTGCAGTTGCACGTGTTGCTGTTGGTCTTTGCGTTTGGCTGGCATGTGAAGCGACCGCACGGGTTCATGCTTGGCTGTAGGTCCCCATCGCCCTTGTAGCTCATGTGGCCGCAAGGATCGTTGGCAACTGGAGGGGTGGTGGAGAGAGGTAAGCGGAAGTAGTGTAAGCAGTGGGAAGGCAGCATGGAAGAGAGCTGATTGCCAATGAAATGCCAATGAAAACACACAAGTAAGCACACAAGTATTCGTACACATACTATTTCAGTCCAGTATCCGCAGCAAAGCATATGCCGATGCAGATGCCTCACTCTTGACAATGGGTTAGATGCTGGTTCTTGATAATTAGATGCCTCACTTTTGACAATGGGGTAGATGCCAGGCAGCACGTTGATGCCACACACGCCATCCCCTCCCTGAATATCCATGCGCATGTGGCCCTTGTCTCCCCACCCCGCTCCCCATGAGTTGCGGATGATCCAAAACGGCGGAGTAGTCGAACTTTGTTGGCTCCCGGTTGTTGAAACGATGTATCCAACAACGAGTACAGCATGGTTCAGGTTGCCAGTGTAGCAGGCAGGATCTTGGTATATGAAGCTCTGAAAAAAAAAAAAAAAAAAGATAGATGACAGCCACAGGGAAGGTAGATATAGAGACATGAGGAAATGCCCCTGCATGTATTGGCTTGATGTTGCATTTGTGATGACAACTACAGCGGTAAATGACTAATAAGAACAGTTAGATACCGTAATGAGTTTGTTCACACCACACCGTCACATGATTAATTCATCGCAACTACATACCCCGTCATATTGTACGAACGTGGAAACAGAAGCCTCGATCTGAACCACCACTGGCTGGCGCTTCACTGCCAGCATGAGCCCCACATACCCCTTGAACCGCGTCCGCTCAAACGCTTGAACGGGGCACCTTAATATCTGCAGGTCACGGGCATATGGGAAGCATTGGGAATCAAATATATGAAACCACCACAGCCAGTCAGGAGAGGGCTGGAGAAGAGGGCAAGGTGGGAAGGGCTAGAGAAAAGGGTGAGGTGCAAGATATGAGGATTTCTGCCTGTCGTCAGAGAACATGGATGCAAGCTTCATGACCCACCTGGGAAGATCTTCCCGACTCATTATCCGAAGGGCTGCAGTGCGTGGTGTTGAGGCTTTAGCCATAGGATCAACAGCTAAAACAAACAGTGTGAAAAAAGTGGATGCATGCTTCATCACCTACCTGAGAAAAAAAAAAAAAAAAAAAAACCTATTGGACCGAATGGATGGACCATTCTGTCTCATTAGCCTGACAGGTTGTATTGGTCTCTTGAACGGATGTTGAAGTACGCCTTTTGAGGTTGAAATACCGTCATGGTGGCTGCCCTGCTAGGTTTCTTGCATTGGTGGTTTCTAAGATGGATCGATGCCATTCTTACCGTCGTGCTTCCGGTGAGTCCACCACGTGGCATAGTGCTGAGCTTTTTGAAGGCCGCATCAGGAGAGTTCCCGGCGGTGCACTTGGCAGCAGGGGACTTGAGCCCCATGACTGTAAAGAGCGAGTCCACTGACAGCTGTGGCGCCTTTTGTTTCAGCGCAATGCCGTATGCTGCTTCGACACTCGCCACCACCGCATACGCCCAGCTTGCATCTGAAACGGACCGTGTCAGAAGGAGGGGCGCCAGAAAGGTTGAAGAGTTATAAACAAGCAAATAGCATAAGGTGTGTGAAATAATAAGGCGCTTTCATAAGGAGCGCTTAGAATCAAGCAGCATCGCCCCAAATCACAAACACGCAAGTTGTTCCATCCATCCACCAGCAGAGCAGAGTCCTCTTGATCCAGGCACAAAAGCACAAAGCACGAGCATTCAAGACCCCAAAGCACGAGCACCACCACCGCCAATGAAAATGCCATGGAATCTATGCCCCACTTCTGGTTCCCCAGGCCCACTCACCGCAGTCCTTCTGGTTCTTGACTGGCCAGGCAAGGAAGGGCATGGAGTCCCAGGAATGGGAGCTGCTGATGCGCCATCCTTCGGGCGACGCTTGGTAGTCCGCACTCATGTAGCGCGTGAAGGGGCTCGCTCCCGGTGGCGCATACGACGTTGGAGAGAGAGTCAGGCCAAAGGCTGGGCAGGCAAACGTGGGCGTTGTCAGAGGGCGGAGTTGAATGAGGGATGTGGTTGTGTGTGTACACAGGTCTGGGTGTGTGTGTGCACAGGTCTGGGTGTGTGTGTGTGCACAGGTCTGGGTGTGCTGCTCTTTCAGAAGATTGCAATTTGAGTGAAACATAAAGAGCAGCAGTACAGTGTACCGTTGCTTGAAGGTAAGGAGAGTGACATCAAGGCAGCAAAGAGAAGCATAACTAGTTATATTTGACGCAAAGGGAGATTGGGTTGTTTACCTGGAGTAATGACTGGCTTCTGTGGATCAGGGAGAGCTGTACAAAGGGGCACATATGCGGGACACATAGACAGAGACATGGCAGTAGATGGTGATCAGTTTTGACTCTACTGAAAGAATAGTTCAGCACACTCAAGTGCTCCTTCCCTTTCATGGAATTGTATGTGACACTACTACTTAACTAACTAGCTGTACCAGCAACTGAACCGAAGCAAGAGGCTGAGACTCATGTGTAAGTAGCAGCAGCAACGCATGACCATAATCATCTTTGCCGCCGCCAACACCAACACCACCACCACCACCACCACCACCACCACCACCACCACCACCACCACCACCACCACCACCACCACCACCACCACCACCACCACCACCACCGCCACCACTGCCGCAGCCGCCGCCGCCGTCGCTGTTGTCATCATCATACAACAACAAAAGCAACACCACGTTTATTGCCCTCACCTCACCTGTTCACACCAAGGTGACTTTTGAATCGACTCGAAAGTCATGCAACAGCAAAAGCAGCAGCAGTATCACGTTGCCCTCCTCACCTGTTTGCACCGCAGATTGAAGAATCAGATGCATCTGGTACGGCTTCTCAGTGGTGGACGCCACAAAGCCAAAGTAGAACGCCTGCTGCTCCGCACCAGCCTGCAGCACCTCGCACAGCGACAGCCTCTGCCTTAACAGCGGCTGCTGTGGCTTCACCTGTGAAGCCGCCAGGAACACCTGGATGGTGCCGGGTTCCCCAGGCTCATAGTCCACCCATGCCGTGTATGCCTTCTTGTTGTTCAGAGGAAACGGTGACTTCACAGCAGCTACCGAAGTCTCCTGACCTTTCGTGTCCAGCCCCACGTGCTGACCGAACATATCCCCAAGCTGCTTGTCCTGGAAAGCATCGAATTCAACTGCTATGCTCCGCTCGTCCATTCCATCATACCCCACACCGGCCCTGGTCCCCACTCGGTCCGTTGCCGAGACGACAAAGGCAAACCCATTGTTGCCCCCACGGAAAGTTCCAGTCGACATGGAGAAGGTAAACTGGGCATGGAAGGCCAACCGCGTTCCACACCCTGTCGATGTCATCCCTGCCTCGTACAGAAACAGAGGCAATGGAGCTGCTGTGAACGCCCCCTTGATCTCCCTTTGCGCCCCCTTGGTGAGAGCAGTGGCTTGAGGGAGAATGGGCTGATTAACTGTGGAGCTTCCAAGATCACCTGGAGTTATGCGCAAGGGGAGAAAAGGAACATGTTAGTCTGTAATAGTAGCAAAAGATGGGGGTGGGAGGTTGCTTGGATGATGTAATCAATAGGGCAGCGCAAACAAACGACAAGGATGGGATGGGAAGGGTGATGTACAGCAGAATGCTGTGTCCAATGGCTTCAAAACAGTGGCAAGAAACACTAGCTCGCCCTACTCATCTGCTTCTGACATTTCATGCTCTCTTCTCGCAGGGTGGGGGCCTTCTGAGTTGACTCTAAAGTCACTAGCTTGTCCTGCTCATCTACGTCTGCTAAGATTTCATGTTCTCTCCTTGTAGGGCGGGGGTCTACTTCTTACCTTTGGCAACACAGGTATGGCTCTCAAGCTCGATGAATCCCGGGTCACAAGAACAGCGCGGGACCATTGTGGCCTGGTTTGGAATGCAAATCCCATTACCACCGCAAGCGGCAGTAGTAGAATCAGCACCAGCTGCACCAGCTGCACCACCAGCAGCAGCGGCGGCGCTTGCACCATTGGAGGACGAAGGTGCAGCAGAGGAGATGCCACAGAACGCATTGCATGCTGCTTCCGCCCGCTGCACCACCAGGGCACAGCCAGACGGCACGGTGAAGCAGTTGGCGTCAAATTTGCGAGCCTGGCACGCCCAGTCGGGGAGAGGACCCGAGAGGAAGTTGCTGGCGAGGCGCACTGTGCTGATGGCAGCAGGCAGGTCCATGGGGCCCGAGAGGTAGTTGTAAGAGAGATCGCTGGGAGAGGAATTAGGGGGGAGAGAGCGGGTGTATGGGCAGTGAGGGGGGGGAGTGGGGCGAAGAGGAGGAAAAGAGAGCATGATGAAGAGTGGGGGTTGGGTGTAAACCAAGGTTTGCTGAAGTATTGGAGAGGTTTGGAGTGCAAAAGGCAGTGTAGCTTACAGGAAGGTGATCTGTGTGATTTTGTGAGTTGTGTGAGATGAGAGGACATTACAGAGGCGCCTACAAAAGGGCAGTTTGGCTTGCGGGGGAAGGAATGTGAGCTGTGTAAGCCGTGTGTGAGCTGTGTGAGTTGTGTGATCTGAGACAGGAATACTGAGGCGCCTAATCAAAGGCAATGCAGCTTACAGGAAGGTGAGCTGTGTAAGCTTGGAAAAGCTTCCAGGAATACGGCCGTACAGCTGGTTGGAGGCAAGGGATCTGATGATGTCAAAGGAGTTCAAAGGTGACAAGGGACACAAGCAGACAGACAGAAAGCCATGAGGCTCTATTGTTGAGGCAGATCTTGAGACATGCTGGAACACGTCTGAAGTTTCGTTTCTTGAGGCGCCTCAAAAACAGGGCGTATGGTACAGGTGGTTGGATTGGAGGCAAGCGACCTGATGCTGTCAATGTTGGAGGAAAGGAAGCAAGTCGACAGCCATGTTGACAAGTAGGTAGCAATGCTTGCAGGGCACTAGAGGGGTGAGTGAGGTGAGCCTCGTTAATAAGGAGCTAAATGGCACTTTACATGAGAAGAATAAGTACGTGTTCACTGTGCGGCTCGGTCACGATAGTCTGAACTTGGTATAAATAGAGTGCTTTCTCAATGGGAATTCTGTCCACGCTGCTGTGATGAGGACGTCACGGGGAGAGCCTGTGCTGTCATTAACTGGAGCAGTGGCATAGCGTGTGAAGTGTGGGAGGGAGGTGAGCTGATGATGGAGTGGATTCATCCTTGCATGGCTGTGAGCCAGCTTACAGATAAACCAGTTGGGAAAGCTTCTCGATGATGTCAAGAATTGTTCCTTCCAGAAGGTTTCGCTGGAGATCCCTGCAGGTTCCGTGGATGGAACGGATGGGTGGGATGAACACATATGAGTGAATGATCCGGCAAGATAAGGCTGCAAAGGTGTGCTTCAGGAAGGGAGAAGCAGGCAAGTTGCAGATAATGGGGGCTTAAAGTGAGCGGTACACAGTACAGAAGGAAGAGAACAACAGCAGGTGAAGTGAGCTGACTTTTGAGTCGACTCAAAAGTCAGCAAGATGCAGATAATGGGGGTGTAAAGTGAGCGGTACACAGTACAGACGGAAGAGAACAACAGCAGGTGAAGTGAAGAAGAGCAACACACGACATGCAGCGTCCTAGGTTAGTTGGTGAGCAATACATGACGGATAATTTGGTGAGCTTGGTGATGGATTCTGGGATGCGTCCTGAGAGGTGGTTGCGAGACAATGTGCTGGGTCAAAGACAGGAAACAACGAAGGAAACGGGGGGGGGAAAAGCAGAGGTAAGATAAGGTCCACCTCACTTTGCTCAATTTCTTGCAATGCCTTGGTGATGGCAGGTGAAGAGTGGAGGAGAGATTTGGTTGAGGTGAGGATTTAAAGAGGAAATGAGACATGTGAAGCGCATGAGGACCGCAGTTGTAAGAATGTAAGGCATGTGCAGCGCAGCTATGTTGGTGTTACTTTTGAGAATTCTCAAAAGTGACAAGTGAAGCGCAGGCGGACAGCAGTAGTAGGAATAAGAGCGAGACATGTGTAGGATGGGATTGGCACGTGACATACAGGATTGCTACGTGTGAGACGATGCTGATGCCAGATGGAATCGGGCCAGTGAGGCGGTTTTTGTGAGTGATTTTTAAAAATTTCTCGAATATCAACAGTTGGCGTACAGTACTGCTAGGTCCGAGAGGATACTTATGCTTGATGGAATCTGACCAGTGAGGCGGTTGTTATCAAGAGCCCTGATGAGAAAAAGTAGAGATAGTAAGGTGAGATATGCAGGGAGATACGATTAAGTGGGAACGGACGCAGAATGGGTACGCAAGGGTTAAATGTCCCAGCACAAGAAGCAGCACCACCCGTCGTTAAACGGGACAAGTATGTATAGTAGTACACTCTACATAGTAGGACTTAAGTATTTCTTACAGAGCTCATAGATGCTAGGGGGCTCGCATAGGAAGCTAAGGGTTTGATACGACTCAAAGCACACCTGTTCATCAGCATCAAAATGCATTCGATGTGAATACTCAGGAGGGATGGTACTCATAAGTTGTACCTTGAAGAGATGAAGCGAATGGAAAACAGAAGAGCGCGCTTATTCCCGTACAGGGCAGGCAGGCAGACAGCTTACAAGCTTTTGAGTGCTGTAAGACCCGTTAGGAAGGAGGGCACGGTCCCTGACAGCTTATTGGAGTGAAGATAGCTGTAGAAAGCAAGGGAAGGTGGGGGTTCAGCAGAATTGCATTACACACCCATTACTCATTGCATGCTCGCCAGTCTGGTTTGCAGCAACAGAGGCTGAAAGGTCTCCTGTTTCAGTTTGAAGTACTTGATTGATGCTGTTGCAATGCAAGGAAGGTCCAAGGCACAACCACGCAAGCATAACCACAAGGGCGACACTTATGCTCACAGCTGCAACAATATGTGCTTATCCAGCAATTTGGGTTTAAATCTGAGCTGCCAGCTGCTGCTTTTGAGGCGCCTTTGAGGCGGTTTTTGAGACGCCTCAAAAAAGCTTCAATGCATGCAGTTTTTTTAGGCGCCTCAACAAAAATAGCCAACAATTTAGGTTGGAATTTGAACTGCCAGCTACTGCTCACGCATAGGTTATGGAATGTATGGGGTTCTAAGGTATTTTGTGCTTAAACAGTGACTATTAGTCGAGGACAAGCAGGTTTGGTGACTTCGAGAACAGTTGATTTATACAAATGGAAGAGGAAATAAGAGAGTGCAAAAAAAGACGAACACTGAAGTAGAGTAGAGCCAGGTTTCTTACAGGGCAACCAGAGATGCCAAGGTGCCAATGCTAACAGTAATAGGCCTGGACAGCTGATTTTCTGTGGAGATTCTAGCAGTTGTACACATAGTATGGTACTATGGTGGTTTCACATAAAATACAAGTTGAACATGCGGGATACGTTTTTTTAAAGTGTGAGAGTTTTGCACATAAAATCAGTGAAAGAGGTGCAAGAGGCTGTTCTGAAGAAGCTCCATGCAGTAGTGGCCTCAGGAGGGGAAGGGCTGGAGATCGGGTTGTGCACCCGCTTCAAGTCCAAAGCAAGACGTATTTTATGATTGTGCTGTACTATGTTAGCAGCTAAGTTGTGTCCCGTGTGAATAATATGCTGGTGGGGCTTTTCTTGAACAAGTTGCCTAGATGCTCGAAACAAAGGCTCGAGTTACTGTGCTCCTTGAGGCGAGTAATCTAGTCTTCTACTCATTTTGAAGCAGCAAACATTTGCCTCGTCCCCCATCCCCTCCCACAATCCGCTACCGCAACCATGCCGGCATCACAAGCGAGCATTTCACAGTCACCGGTAAGGATCAGGAAATTGAGTGTTCTAATAGCCCAAGTAAATTAGACAAAACTTCTCTCACCCACTCTCCCCCCCCCCCAATACTTTACTTGGTTGAGTAGAGAAATTCCCTCCCCATCTCCACCCCCTCCAGACTCTATTTGATTGAGTATATTTTCTTCTCCCCCTCTCCCCTCCCTTGATACTCGACTTGATTGAGTAAAACAGTCCAGGAAAAAGTTTAGTCGACTGAAATGCGCGTGAGTAACGAATAGGCGTAGGGAACAGGAACCAAGCTGCAAAGTGTGGCATACAGTTCTGTAAGGCCGGTGAGGGAGCCAATGGAGTCAGGGATGGGTCCAGAGAGCTGGTTGTAAGCGAGGGATCTGGTGGTTGGGCATTCAGTCCAAGATTGTAAGTGTGCAATTTCAGGTGTGGGACCCACCCGCAGAACTAATGAAAGAGAACGAGACAAAAGGCAAGGGCGACTGAATGCAAGGACGGAAACACGTGTGAGAGCTAATCCGCAAGTTGATGCAGCTTACAATGACTCCAAATATTTATGGTTGGTGGTTGTGGCCGGTATGGTTCCATACAGCTGGTTGAAAGCGATAGACCTGATGGCATTGATGGCCATGAGGAGAGAGCAAATGCAGACAAGAAGAGAAAAGCGAGGGGGTTGTGGGTTAGGAGAGGGGGCCATGATTGCTGTATAATGGCGTTATTACTGGTGCCACAGAGGTTAACTTGCACAATTAAGAAATGGCATGTGTAATGTTACACAGAGCCACATATAGACACCACATGAGGGAGGAAGTAATTGAGATAACTTGTTACCACTCACAGGCGTTTGAGTTTGGTAAGGCTGTCGATGGTTGTGGGGATGGATCCTGTAAACTTGTTCATGCTAAGCAATCTGCACAAGTGATCGGTGCATCAACACAACGAGACAACAACACTGCCGTAATCAGCAACAGTAGAAGGTTGATCAGTCGAGTGAGTGAATCGGCCGTTGTTGTCTTATTGTGCACACATGGTGCTCACTGATACACATCATCACTTCCCGCACACTTTTTACACATTCTTTTCACACTTGTGGTCGTGCCTGCATGCTCGTTACACCTCTGTGCTCAATAGAACGAGACAAGCAACATGGGTAGAGCCACAAAGGCAATGACCTCAAGCATGGCCTCTCGCTTACAGTTGCTCAAGATTTGCAAATGAGAAGAGGTATGCTGGGATGCTTCCACTCAGCTCGTTCCGACTTAGGTCCCTGCCACGTGGAGAGAAGCATAGGTAAATATTAATCAGTTAGTGGGTCACGCCATGCAAGTTACCCGGCAATATTCTGCTGCAAGGTTGCAGAGTGAATCTTCTCGAAAGGATCGTGGAAGAGGGCAGGGAGGGGAGGAGGAGAGGGAGAAAGCTAGTGGTGCGGGCCAATGGAGACTTGCTTGGCAAGCCGTTCTCCTGTCCGATGATTTAGTTTCTTCCTCAAGGTTTTCCCTCAGTAGCATGCGAGCAGCTCAAGCATCCAAGGGCGGTGCCAGAGGGAAGAGAAGGCGAGGAAATGTGAGAGAGTAAGAGGGTGAAAAGGCGGGGGGAGAGAAGCATGGAGGAACATCTGTCATGTATTTGGCAAGAATGGCTGACAGGTTTCCGAGGTTGGTCATGGCACTCAGGTCTGGGATGCCTCCTGACAGACGGTTGTGGCCTACGTCCCTGGGGGAGAAGAGGTGCAGTGGAGGAGAATGAGACACGTGGGAAGGATGAGAAGTGGGGGATATTTTTCTGCATGTGCAAAGGTTTTGCTAAAGGGAAGAGTGCAGATTGGGAGGTGGCTGTGGTGGTACCAGCAGCAGCAGCAACACAAGGAGGAGGAGGAGGAGGAGGAGGAGGAGGAGGAGGAGGAGGAGGAGGAGGAGGAGGAGGAGGAGGAGGAGGAGGAGGAGTAGCAGGAGCAGCAGCGGCAGCGGCAGCGGCTGCAGCAAGGGAACAAGAGCAGCAGTAACAATGGCAAGACCAGCAGCTGGAATAACATCGGTGTCAGTAGCATGGCAAAGCAAGTAGTGTAGTGACGATGGTGGAAGCAGGGAAGGTGGGCATGGGGGTACTGACAGGTAGACCATTTTCTTCATTGAGCTAATCGCAGGGATGGATTCACTCAAATTGTTGGAACGGAGGTTCCTGTCGCATGGGAAGGTGGGAGTGTAGAGGAGAGCTGGGCAGTGAGGTTGGGGTGCTGCTGGCTGGGGTTGTTGGTTGAAATTTTGCATAAATTGCGCAGAGAAGAGGAGCCGAGGTGGCAGGTAGTGGCAGCGTGAGAGGGAGGAGCAGCGAGGTGACCAAGTGGAAGCTGCGGAACAGCCTTGGGGTGAGGGCGAAGAGGGGGGGTGGGGAGAGAGGGGGGGGGGGGGAGGAGATGTTTCTGTGGGGCACTTTGGAAAAGCTGCTTCTATCCGTGTGTAGCAAATGTACACAAACTAGCATGAGGCAGTGGGTGGCATAGACAAGGGCGGAGTTTCATACAGTTGTGTTAGTCCGCCAAGGTTGCTGATTGGTGGGATGGGTCCAGAGAGCTGGTTGTATGACAGGTCCCTGCAGGGTGGTTAGATTGGTGGGTTCATGGGTTTATTCATGGGTTTATTCATGGGTTAATTAAGTGTGATGAATTACTAAGCACCAAACACCAAAGGAGCCCCACTGCTGCAGGAAGCACAAGGTTGAAAAGTCGTGGGGAAATTGCACGGTTCGGCATTGGTTCCCAATGGAATAAAGAATTGGTCCCGTGAATTGATTCTTCAACAGCTTGCTGGAACGACGGGTGGTGCATGTGGCAGTCACAGTCATGGTAGGCGAGGCAGGCAGGTGGGCAAGCATATAATCAGGTATGGCCGGAAGCGGCACTGAAATGGTTTGGTTCAGGCGACAGAAATGGATTAGTAGAGATGGAATAACGAATGGAACGGGAGGAGGGGAAACAACTTACTTTAAAACGAGAATGATGCATGTGAATTAGGTGAGGTGAGGTGAGGTGAGGTGAGGTGAGGTGAGGTGAGGTGAGGTGAGGTGAGGTGGTGAGGTGTGGCGTGGTGAAGTGAGAAATTTTGAAATTTCAGGCTAAACTCACAGGTGCTTGAGACTTGTTAAGGAGCCAATGTTTGACGGAATGGTTCCATCTATGTTGCACCCGCTGACAATCCTAGGTTGGAGAAGACGAGGTGCAGGGGCAGAAGAAAACGGGCAACAGGGAGGGAGGACGAGACGGATGGTACATGTATGTTTGTGTGTGCGTGCATGCGTGCGTGCGTGCGCGCATGCGTGCGTGTTCGCGTGCGGTGCGTGCGAGTGCGCGCGCGTGCGTGCGCTTGCGTGCGTGTGTGTTTGTGTGCCATGTTGCTGTGTGAATGACACTGAACGGATTCCCTGTGAAGTAATGGCATCACAAAAATGTGTGCGTCTGGAAATCATCTGACCATTTTTTTTTTAAGCAAGTTTTCAAAAATCGTTTGACAATCATCCTGGAATCATCTATATATCATTTGTATATCATTTTTGTTGGACCAAATGCTTTGCTGATGTTTTAGTAATGGTTTTGCAATGTTTTCAATGGAATGTTTGTCAGATGTTAATTGTTGAAACAATAATAAGGTTGAAAAAATGTGTTTTATAATCCAACTAGGTTATGGTTTATCGACGTAGATGCAATTTAATATGCATCACCAGATGAACCTATTGAGCATGTTCACATCAGAGTCTCTGCAGCACGGGACAACATGCACTGCAAAAAATTGAATTATGCTACCAAAAACAAGCTGGACAAGTCCAATTTCAGAAACGGTCCACTCCGAGATTTGAACCCGGGTCCATCCACGTGAGAGCCGAATATCGTAACTCACTGCACTACAACGACTGCTTCAAAATAATATTTCAATTATACAGTACGATGTCAACGCGCATTTGCCACCCCAATTACACTTTCCCAACCAACCCCAACCAGGCCAGAAATCTCTCCAACCAACCAAATTCGCCTCATTCAATCCAGCTCAGCATACCACTTTGTTCAACCAATCAAAGCCGGCATTGCATCCACCTCAACAAAATCCAGCCCAACCACCACCACTTGTGCCAACTAACCAACCCCATCCACACCACCTCCCTGCACTCTACCCGTTACGCTTGCACAGAAAAGGTGAAGTGGGGTCTCATTTTGTTATTCTAGAGTGGCTGTGACTGATTTTAGTTTAGTTCTTCCTTAGCACGTTTTCCAATCTCGTTATCTCAACCGCCGCCATAGTCTCAACCGTTGCCATTGTCTCAACCGTCGCCGTAGTTTCAACTGTCGCCATAGTCTCAACCGTCCCAGTAGCTCGTTATTTTCTGGAATTGCCACGAGTGCGCCTAATTGGCTGTGTGTCTCTCCCCTCGTGCACTCCGTTTACTTTGTGTAGGTGTGTGCTCTGTGGTAAGTGTGCTTTCCTCGTTTAAATTCCTCTTGATCAACATATGCAGGTCGAAGCCCAGGTCGCGCTGTTTTCTGATTAAGGTCACGTTAGATCCTTCTCTGTATTAGCGGGAATTGTTATCTAACGAATGTCGTTGGCTGTGTTTCTACTATCATGCAGTCCGTTTACTTAGTGAGGCCTTGTGCTCCGCGGTGCATATCTCTCTCCGCGTTTTAATTCTTTGTTATCCCCGTGTGCAGGTCGCGCGGTTTCCTTCAAGAAAGCGCTAGTTCCTACTCTTGCGCTTATCCGAACTGCTAGCTAATGAAACGCTTTCGTTTTTGTTCGTTTATTTCGTTGGCAGGCGGTTTTATATTTCCTAATAATCTCCGGTTTCAACCACTCCTTTTTCTGGTAAACATTCAATTTACATGTCACTGGTTTAAATTTCATGGCTAACTCTTATGGTGAACTGCAAGGGTTGCTTGATGATTTGCAGTAGGTGCTGTCTTCGGCCAAGACCATGCCCAAATCATGTATAAGGCGTAGATCACCCCCGGCAATAGGCGAGAGTAGTTCTAATTCTTTTTATCTGCCATTGTGTTATGGATATATTTTACATAATGTTGGCGTTTCTACTAATGGAAAATCTGAACCCAATCACACAAGAATCATGAATTGTTAAAATTAATAACGTTTGTGGAATGTCCAATTATAAACAGTATGAATTCAACATACAAACTCACTAAAGAGTAAAATGCAATGAGATCTAATCTCCAAAATCACTTCGGGAAAACTCGTATTAAACTTCAGTCGAAGGTATTCAAGATGCAGCTTTGAACAGAGAAGCATTGCAGAAGCATTTGAAAAGCATTCGACAAAGCATTTGGAAAGCGTACTATACTTTCTCAAAAAAGCGTTCGAAACAATACGTTTATAAATCATTCGACAAAGCTCCAGAGCAACTCTTTTCATCGGCTTTCTGGACGCAGGATTTTTGTGATGGGAATGGATACGTCTAATTGTGACTGGGTCGTTGAGAGGAATGCAGGGGACAGGCAGAGGACAAGGAGGCAGTCAGAATGATAGGGAACCAAAGGAATGGGTTACGTTGGTGGGTTGTGTCATACTGACGTTGGAAAAGATATTCAGTTGCAAAAGAAGGGTCCTGTACAGATCGTGCACGGCAAGTGTTACTGTTACGTACAGCCTTTTGATATTAGGCAAGTTCATGAGTTCGGGCGGAATGGGCCCCGACAAGCCTTCGATATTGTTGAACTCTCTGTGGAAAGGGAAACAAGGCATGGGAAAGATGGGAATGCGCGACTCACTGGAACAAGGCACACGCTGCTCCATCCACAAGCACAGAGACGACAAACAAACATTCGAACGAAAGCAAGCAGAAGAAGAAGAAAAAAAAACAGCTTATGACCTTGAACATGACATTAGTACCGCTGGTTCATATCACACAGTGTCAGCTTACACAGACACAAGAGAAGTGATGCTCCCCAATTCTGAAGGAATTGTGCCTGGAAAGGTTGCGCTGAATATTCGTCTGGTAGATGGGAGACAAGGAAGGAAGGGAAAAAGAGGGATGCAAGTGAAAGAAAGTTGGTGGGAAGGGAACAGTGGGAGAGCAGAGGAGAGAGTGCCAATCCGCCAGCCACTTCTGTCCTCCAGCCAGGGAACCACTTTCACCAGCGGTGGGCCATCAGAGGTGGCGATTTGCACTGCAGGTACGGCGTGCCAATGCCCTGCAGGCAGGACGCAAGCTGGTTCCATGCAAACCCCCAGTGCTTGCGTGCTTCAGCACCAAGCGGCCTTCCTTTTGCTCTTGAGTGGTTTCTTGATACCTCGGATGGCGCCTCCTCCGGCGTAAGGTTGTGGGGCTCCTAAGCCAATATAGTGATTTGAAAGGAAAAACGCAGATGGCAGGGCGGCAAAGCAGCGCATGTCTTACAACTCAGTTAATTTCTGGAGCGCGCTGATTGAGTGTGGGATGGAACTCAACTGAAGGCCTCTGGAGTAGCTCCAGTCCCTGCACGCCCAGTCACCACCACCAGCATGGGTTCACAATTATCGATGATCATGGTTGAAAACATGGCTCGACCTATCTGGAAAGTCACCGGCAAGCGTAGATGAGTTGACTCACACGTAACCGAGAGCTGACATCAGTAGTATGGTCTCACATGCCCGTGAACAAGACTCGATTTGTAAATCAAACCGAGAGCTCATCAGTTGGTCTCACAGTCCATAAATCATGCCGTCCTTGCCGCAGGTGAGGAAGTCTAACCAACCGCAGGGGGACTCTAACCAATCCCGACCAGTCCAGGATTTCAAGAATTGTCCTGCGCGCATTGGAAATTTATAAAGAGGGGAAAAAACTGAGCACAACGGATCAACTGCATGCAGAAAGACCCTGAGATCATCTCGTCATGTATCGGTTAGTACCTTGCGATCCCTGCAGACTCGGGCCATCATCATAATCTCCATAATCTCCATAGTACTGCGCGTCCACCACGAGCAGCCACACCACGAGAATCAGCGCGCTGCGATGCAGCTTAGTACTAACAGTCAACATCGCCGCACTGACGCCGCCGCGGCGACTCGCCGACGGAGCGTTGCGTGGGCTGAAAGTACTACTACTATCGGCTGAGGAATCACGCCACGTGGATCTCCTGCCTGCACGGCGACGGTCGAGGAATCTCGGCTCAGGAAGTCTCTAAAACTGGGACGAGCTCCTGTTTGAAGCGCATACACACTGGGGATTGCGATGTTTTCTACACGGAAGCACGGCCGTCGTGCGGCACAGAGGCTTGGACGTAGCAGGCCGATGAAAGACGACTGCTGCATTCCGAAGTTCCCAACACTCCCTGATCCGATGCAGTTTCAACGGAGAGGGACACGAATAGAGGTCATCTTCCCCCGCGTGGGGTTGAAGTTTCACTGCAACATAAGTTTGTCCGAAAACTCCGCGACAATAGCGAAAGTCGCTAAGCATCTGGCGAAGTTCCGGAAAACAAGTGCTTTCCAATCAGGATGCAGAGAGCAACAACTAGTGGCTGACAGTTGGAGTGTGGATTCCACACGAGACGGGAGTGGTAGGGCGGGAGAGCAGAATTCCAGGGGGGAAACCCTATCGCGGAAAAGTTTGCCATTTGTGTTTGTTCAGGCAGCCTGCCTCGGGTCGGGCCCATTGGGAACGTGGTGATGACGGTGCCGTCAGCTTCCTCGCGATGAGTTGTTGGTGGGTTTGTTGTGAAACACCTGGGAGCAGCAGTGCCAGCCAAAAACGTGCCCGCAGCAGTGCAAGATACGATGGGCTAGGGTCGATCATTTCTGGTCAATGATGTTGGGATACAGTACCAGAAGTTTGCATACTCTAAAAGCGGCTTTTGGTCATGACGCACCCTAACTTGGCACATATTTGATCGCTGACAAGCTGGTATTTCTGGAAACCACACCACACCAGAGCCCAGAATGTACCCTCCAGTCTTCCCACTCGATGAAAACTACACTATTAGCAGTTTCCTTTCCACTGAAACGGTCTGTCCCTGCAGTCTCACGGACGGCGGAAGGTGTGTGAACAGTAGAAGGTCATGAACATTGGAGTTTCTTCTTGAGACCCCTGTTTGGAAGCCGCAAGAAATGAGAATGAGGGGAAGCTTCAGTTTACGAGTCGTGCCTCTACCTGAACAGGTAAACGACATTTTGTTGCTGACGTGTGCGGTTATGACAGTTGTTCAGCAGTGAAGAGGCTTTTAATGTCAAAACCATGTGAAGGCATAACAAAACAAAAACGTACGACAGCACTGCAGGCTCAATTTATCTTGGCGAAGATCTGTGGCCCCTACTTATAACTACACGCCATCATAACGCATGTGTGAGGGTGGAGTAGTGCAACTCCGATGGGTGATCTGTGGCCCCTCGTACAAACAATGCTCGTTATAGTCACCCCTGGTAGGCAGGCGGAATGTTCTTCTTGTGGGCAAGGGTATTTCACGCGGGTTCGTGAGCGTCGCCACGGGCATTTTGTGACTGTAGGATTGCAAGATTGTAACATGTTTGACTTTTCCCAGGTACTGTTGGATCAGCATCGTTTGTTTTGTTTGCATGTTGCTAGTTACCATGAGGCACAACCTCAACAGTAGCAACATCCAACAACAAATTTCACAACTAACCACAAATACACCAACAATCATTCCACCACGTTCGACCATGCCACATTGCTAACCTGAACACAATCCCCACCAAATGTTGAACCCCTCCCTTCCTATAGCTTGAAACAACCATTTCATTCACCGTCAATCAGAAATGCAAGCAACTCTCATTCATTGCATTGCGAATTCGCCCACTTGAAAATCTCGTCATGGCAGCCATGCATAGCTCGCACGCAAGGGGGAGACAATCGGTGTTCCACCAACACCTCTGGACCGTGCGGGTCTTGATCGTCATCCACGATTTATGGACCCACCCACCACATCTCGCATGTTAGGCTTGTACCGGGCGAATGATGGTCGCCGGTTGTCGATCCCCCATTGACGGTGAAGGTCGAATAGCCAAAGTTTCTTGTACTTAGTCTTCGCGGCCTTGATGATGCCCTGGTCAAGGGGCTGCGTGAAGCAAGTTGTGTTCGGCGGAAGATACACCAATCGCACGTTGCTCAACTTGCGCGTGTGGAAGCTGAAAATCATTTCCTCCGTTTCGGCCGTCTCGGTGAGCAACGTGTGGCTGCTCTCGTTGTCCAGTAACATGAGAATGTCGCGGCCCTTCGCATACATCGCCGCATTCAGTCGTTCGATGAATTGGGTAAACAATTGCGTGTGAAAAGGGGGGACAAAGGGACAGGTGTCAAAACGACAGTGACTTAGCAGGGTATTGTAAACAAGAAGGAAATCAGCCAACAAGTCATGTGTCCACGGTCTAGGGCCAAAACACGTACTCACCTGACTAGTCATCCAGCCGCGTTTGTTCGCCCGCCAATAGCAGTAGGGCTCGGGGTCGAAATCGGGGCGGAAATCCAAGGGCCACCTCGATTTGGAAATGATGAGGGGACGCCAAAACGTGCTCTCGTCCGCATTGCACAAGAAGCCCACGGTGAGGCTTTTTTTCGGGATCTTGTGCCCCAAGACCTTCGTCCGACCGTATGTCCTCCTCGGGAGGGCAGAGATGTAGAGACATGTTTCGTCAAAGTTGAGGATGTTGCGAGGGGGCAAGGCCAAGTGGAGTAAGAACTTGGGGAGCTGCTCACGGCACGTTGTTGCGGAGAATACTATTCTACGGGAGAGCTTGACTAGCGTGGGACACACGGTCAGAGTTCTGGCAGTGTTTCTCAGGAGTGAACTTGGTTGCCTTGGTAGAATTCAAGCATAGTTCCACTAGCAAAAGTTCATTGAACAAGAATATGGTACAAGCAAGAAGAACCAAATAGCAAAGACAATGAACCCCGTAGAAACGTTCCTCGACAAGCACCTGAATCTGTCGAGTCAGCAACGGCAGGTGAAACGACAAGCACATGCATATTTCACCTGAGTTGGTAGTTGCTCAGGTTTACAACGTTCATAGTTGTGCACGTTTTTACTGTTAATAAAAACGTGTTTCAGGTTCAGTTTCCTTACTGAATCGAATTCTCCTGGGGAGTACAATTTCCGAAATTACCTGAGTGGTCGAAATTTGCTGTTCCGTAATTGGGCGAAATTCGCGCACATTGCAAATTTCGGAGCTAAGTAATTCTGTTCGACCAGAATCGCTCTGCTCGACGAAACACTCGTCGAACCAGCAATCCGTCGAAACACCAATTCTGCCAATTCCGTCTATCAGAAAGGCTCGTCTTCGACGTCGTTTTACTCCCGTCGACGAGCTCCTCCTAGACAAGGACTTTGATCGAGCAGAGGAAACACTTCTACCTCGACCAATTAATCTCGTCGAAAAACGACTCGTCGCACACAGATAAAAGTCCCCGAAGTCGCCGATGACCACGAAACGAACACCGTCTTGTTCCGAAATGCATGGTTGACTTCGCCCAAGCGAGGGCGGGGCCTTTTCTCTTCGACAGTTGTGACGGACGTCATGTCCTGCTCGGCGGCGTCGCCGGCCAATGCTTTGACCAGGATGCCGAGCCGTGCCATGGCGTGGCGAAACCATCCGATGGATCAACGAAAGGTTGGCGGCTTCCCAAGCTCGCGGGTGGTCGCGGATTGTATCAAGCATGAGCGGCACGCCAGTCGCATTGGCCTAGTCGACGTAGCGCTTCAACTCAACGTCCAGGTCCGGATGCGCCCCCCACCACGAACACGCATACTATCGCCAGTGTCGCTGGAAGAGGAGCTCCAATGTTGCTCTTCACCGACTATCTTGGTTATAGTTGTACGGTGAAGGCAGATGTCGTAGCGTGTAAAGCACCAGCAGGAGAGATCTACATGACGCAAATGCGGATGTGCCTCGTGATGGGCACAAATGCCCCATTTCTCGAGGAATACTGGCTGTAAAAATGTATAAAACACAAGAACAATACAAACAGGGAAGTGTAAGCATGCTCTAGTGAAACCCTTCCTAGGAATGTGTTGGTATTTCGAACCTAGAAATTCCAAAACCAAATCCCCAAACAAAGTTCTACTTCCAAGGACATCTACAATCGCATGTCGACCAAGTATGGCGCGTCCACCCATGGTGCTCCCTCCTTGAACTCCTGCTCCTCACCCCCTTCGCTCTACCCACTCCACTTCGGACTCACCTAACGTGAACAGGTATAATCTATGACGCTCCCTTAATAAAGGCTTGAAAACTACGAGAAGTAATATTCTTAATTAAAGTATCTTTATAAAACAACTTGAACGAATTCTGACTTGTCAGTGTGTACGTATGGAGTTTCCCGGTCGGTGCAGGGTCTTGTTTCGCGGAGTCTCCTTTTGTCATGGCGATTTCTCCTGGTGTCGGCTAGTCGTGACGTTTTAAATTCGCGCCATCATGTTCTCATTTTTTCGCCCTCTCCAAATTTGCCACGTTGTTCGTTTTCTGCTTCGGGGGTGCCGCATTTTTTTTCCCTTCAGCTCCGCACGTGCTTGTCAGAATGAGAAAGAAGTGATTGCACTAGGAAGATGGAGAGTACAAGTATGAAACCCTAAAGTATTGTACCCCGTAAAGGCTAACCCACTGTAGCCTACACATTAGCAACACATATAATGTTTCACACACCCCCATAGGCTAAGTGGGGGAGAGCAAGGGGTCACAAGACCAGTCAAGAAAGACAAAGCAAGCTCAGGGTGGATCACGACGTCACCACACACTGTGAGCACAAGCAAAGGGCCACAAGGCCAGTTCACATGCAGAGGCATATATGCAGCACAAACAACACAGTGATCTCGATCTAGCAAAGCAAGCATGCAGGTATACATATATAGAGATCACAGTACAGGCAAAGCCTACAGCAAGTGAGGGAAGGTGGGCACAAGCCCTAGCATAGTACAGAAACGCTGATGATCACCAGACTGAAGTGCCTTGGTGAATATATCAGCAGTGTTGGCCTGAGTGGCCACGTAACGCAGACGAAACTGACCACGCTGCTGCAACTCTCGAGCCAGGAAGTAACGCAGTGCGATGTGCTTCGTTCTGTGCTCCAGTCTGTGCTCCTCACACAAGGCAATGGCAGCCTTGTTGTCGACGTACAGCACTGGAGGAGAACGAGGCCGCTCTCCCAAGTCGGTCAGCAGGTAGGTGAGCCAGCGTAACTCCTGTGCAGCCATGGCTGTGGCGTAGATCTCAGCTTCACAACTGGAGCTGAGAACTGAAGACGAGCGAGTAGAACGCCAAGAAACTGAACCAGAGCCAAGACTGAAGGTGTAACCCTGTGACGACCGCTGAGTAGCCTGGTCGTCAACCCAAGAAGCGTCTGAGTGCCCAGTGAGAACAACTGAGCTCCTCCCTCCAAGCACGAGCCCCATGCCTGATGTACTGCACAAGTAGCGCAGTACCCTCTTAGCAGCATCCATGTGCACCTTTCGGTGCCGACCAGGAGCCACGTAGCGAGCCAGAAGGCCAAGAGGGTACGCGAGGTCAGGACAAGTGCAAGTCATCAGGTACATGAGGCAGCCAACTAGCTCTGGGTAAGGACCACTCAGCTCTACGGACTCGTCCGAAGGTGGAGCTGAGAGCGAGTGACCTGTAGCCAGAGGAGTGGGCTGTGGCGAGGACCAGGTAAAGCCGAAGCGCTGAAGGACCTGGTGCACCATGTGTGATTAAGTCAGTGTGATGGTGCGGCGTGCTCTGTCCCGGGTGATCTGCAAGCCAAGGTAGCTGCGCAGTTCACCCAGGTCTGTGCACGTGTGTCTCTTCTGCAGCTCCGACTTCACGTGGGCGAGAGCCTCAGTGTCAGCAGTGGCAAAGACCAAGTCGTCGACGTACACGAGGATGTAGAACGGCGGCAGCAAAGTGTCGGTGCGCAGAAACAGCGACGGGTCAGCAGTAGAAGGCGCGAACTCAAGAGCCGCAAGTGTAGTCCTCAGTGTGTCGTGCCACTCACGTGGCGCCTGGCGGAGACCGTAGACCGGCCGCCGGAGGCTCCACTGGGTACCAGGAGGGAACGACCCAGTGAAGCCAGGGGGGCGGCGCAGCCAGATCTCCTCGTGCAGGCTGCCCTGCAAGAAAGCTGTGCTGAAGTCAAGAGAGTGAAGCTCGTAGTCACGCTGAGCGGCAACGTGCAGCAGCACCCGAAGAGTGGTCATCTTCGGGGTGGGGGAGAAGGTCTGGAAGAAGTCTACTACCTCTCGCTGACTGAAGCCTCGAGCAACGTAACGAGCCTTGAAGAAAGGCGGAGAACCTGGCGGCCGCTTCACCCTGAAAATCCACATGCCACTGCCGATGTTCGCCCCAGGAGGGGGAACCTCGTCGACGTAAGTGCCAGTGGACTTCCAGGATGCCATCTCTGCGTCCATGGCTGTCTGCCACTGAGAGGAGTACTCACCCGCGATCGCCTCAGCGTAAGAGCGCGGGGTCGGGATGTCTGGTGCATCCTGGTCTCCCTCAGGTGCAATCAGCATGGACACGAGATGAGGTACAACAGTGGCAAAGCACTCAAACTCCTCCTGCCTGTCCTCAAGGACGTCCGTGCCAAGAGCACACTCACCCCCGACGGACGGAGGACAGACAGACTCAGACTCAGCAACAAGACTCGCAGTGTAGTCTAGACGACAGTGAGCAGCAAAGTCGACAAGCTCAGCAACTAAGGCAGACGCAGCAGCTGACTCAAAGGAAGGGTCAGTGACAGCAGTGGCCAGGAGACGCATGACAGTAGGACTAGCAGCACGAAGAGAGTCAGACTCCGGGTCAGCTAGGGCAGGAAGGGAGGACGCAGGAGGAGAAGGCAGAGGGACACGCTGTGGAGCAGTGGAAGGACGAAGCGTCATCTGGTGAGTGCCTGGGACAGCAGGAGGACGCTGACGTGGGACACGACGACCAGTGCGAGCAGCACGAACAGGTGACGCAGAATGAGACTCAGGCGACACAGGACGAGACTCAGGCTCACGACGCTCCGTAAGACCTCCTGTCGGACCAGTGTAGGGGGAAGGACCAGGGAGTGGTGAGGCAGGCTGTAACTATAACTGCGACTTGACAGGCGGAGGACACCCGAAGGAGGGAGTAGGACAAGGAGGAGGCGGCTGACCAAGAACCTGCTGAAGGAGCGGAACGAAGTACGGCCGCGGTCGTGAAGTGCCCCCAGAACCAGCAGAGACAGCACCAGAACCCCCAGCAGCAGCTCCAACTCTTGCAGCACCACCAGCAGCTCCAGTAGCGCCAACTCCAGTACCCCCAGCAGCACCAGCTCCAGCCGCACCGTCGGCTCCAGCACCAGCAGGAGGACAAGTCTCAGCACCTCCAGCTCCAGCCCCTGCAGCACCACCAGTCCCAGTACCAGTAGCACCTCCAGCAGCTCCAGTAGCTCCAGTATCTCCAGCGCCAACCCCAGGGTCAGCAGCTACACCAACTCCAATAGGCCCAGCGGCCTCAGCTCCAGCTCCAGCAGCACCTCCAGCGCCCACAGCACCACGGCGTCTGCGACAGTACCGAGAGTACCACTCACGCAGCTGCTGGGAAGAGAGAGCGCCCCCAGGCGCAGCACCCCCAGGCTCAGGACCTCCAGGCTCAGCACCCCCAGTCTCCGCACCCCCAAGCTCAGCACCCCCAGTCTCCGCACCCCCAGGCTCAGCACCCCCAGTCTCCGCACCCCCAGGCTCAGCACCCCAAGTCTCCGCACCCCCAGGCTCAGCACCCCCAGTCTCAGTACCCCCAGACCCAGCACCACCAGGCTCAGCACGCTCAGGCTCAGCACGCTCAGTACCTCGCGCAGGACCAGAGTCGACAGCTACCTCGACAGGCTCGACCGGGTCTACCTGGGAAACACCTGAGGGAGCAGAACCCTGGGGAGGCAGGGTGTCTACCACAGCAGCACTTGGCGTGAGGAAGAGCGGCGGAGGGGGGAGCGGGGCAGTGCGGTAGGGGAAGAGACGGTAGAAGGGGACCGACTCGTCAAACGTGACGTCCTGAGAGGGGAAGACACGGCGCGAGGTGGGGTGGTAAAACTGCCAGCCAGGCGCGTCAGGGACAAAGCCCAGGAAGACACAAGGAAGGGTGCGGGAGGAGAGCTTGTCCGCGGACGTATCGCGGACAAAGGCACGAGATCCCCAGATACGGAACACAGACGCATCGCCAACCTCTCCCGTCCAACGCAGTGTCGGCAAGGTCTCCGGAACGGAGACACGGGGCCAGAGGTTGAGCTGATGCGCGGCGTACCGGACCGCAAACGGCCACAGAAAATGGGGGGCAGCCGCATGGACCAAGGAGGTACGAGCGACCTCCATGACCAAGCCAATGCGGCGCTCAGCAACCCCATTCTGCTGAGGAGAGGCCGGAAGCGTGAACGTCTGGCGAATGCCCTCCCCCTGACAGAAGGTCGCCAAGAGGCCGGAGGAAAACTCACCACCTCTGTCAGAGTGCAGTCGCAGGACGGGAAGGTCCGTGCGAAAGCGCCTCTCCAGCTGGAGACGGGTAGCGCGGATCCAAGGGATCAAGACAGCAGGGACCTCTCCCTTGGTGCGCAAGGGGAAGACCGTGGTGTAACGCGTGTAGTCGTCCACTACCAGCAGGAAGTAGCGCTCTCCGCCCTGTCCACGGACGCGGGCTGGGCCCCACACGTCCATGTGAAGGGTCTGCAGAGGAGCCTTTGTCGGGGGAAACTCAGAGGAGTGAGGGGTGGCACGCTGCCGCCCCTCGACACAGGGAAGGCAAGGAGGGGCCGGGGACGGTGGCAGGGGAGGCAGTGACCTGGGGAGACCAGAGACAAGGAAACGAGAGTGCATGCCACGAAGGCGTTGCATCGAAGGGTGACCAAGGCGGTGGTGCCAGAGGACCGTCCAGTGCGACTGGGTGCGACACGAGCAGGGGGCGGACAACTGACCTGACGCAGACGCAGACGCTGCTACCTGAGGGGACTTTGTGGTCAGTGTGTACAAGTCCGACCCCGGCTGCCGAGTGAAGGTAGCCAGGTGACGACCCGTCTGGGCACACGCGCAGTGCGTCACACACTCGTAGGCAGGGGTGAACTGGTGAACACCCGCGTCCTGGAGCGCGGAACCCGCCACCAAGTTCGTAGAGAACGAGGGGAGGTAAAGGCCCGGCAGTGTGCCGGACGGGACAGCAGGACAAGGGAGGGCAGTGGTAGAGGTCGCAAGGACCGGACCCCCGGAGGGGTCAGCCAGGGAGACAGCAACCGGTCTACGGAGCTGCTCTAGGGCAGTGCGGTCGCGAAAGAAACAGCGGGAAGCACCTGAGTCCAGTGTGAAGGTGTGGAGTGCCTCAGTAGACGCAGTACCTGAGGGCGCAGACTCACAAGCACCTGAAGCAGCAGACACACCTGCACCTAGAGCAGCAGCCTCACCGGGACCTGGGGCAGCAGACGCACTAGCACCTAGAGCGGCAGCCTCACTGGTCACAATGCCTGGGTCTGGTGGCACACACAAGTAACAGTCACCCTCAACACTAATAGTCAATGCATACATGGCTCCAAGGATAACATCAAAGTCAAGTGCAAAGACATCTATGTTCTTTTTAAGCAGATCAGCCCAGCGGGGCAGCTCAGAGGCCTCAGGGAACTGTGCACGCCAGGCGTCGTCGAGACGGAAGAAGCAGCGCTGCGGCGTGTGGAACCTCCCACACATCTGACCAGCGCGGTCACCTGTGCGGATGACATACGTGCAGGTACCTCCACCCCCAGACCCCCCATGCTGAGAGTACCACTCACGAAGCTGCTGGGACGACGGGGTCTCGCCGAGACGCTGCTGCTGGCGCTGGACACCACCCGAACCCCCACGCTGCGCTGGTCCACCCCGACCACCACCCGTGCCGCCGCCACCACGCCCACCGCCGCCACCACCACCGCCTCCACCCCGGCCTCCTCCACCACCACTGCCGCCACCACCCCAGCCGCTGCCGCCGACCCCCCCAGCCCCGCCACCACCCCCGCCACCGCCGCCACCCCCACCGCCCCCTCCGCCTCCACCTCCACCTCCACCCCCCCCGCTGGCACCACCACCACCCTTGCCCCCCTTGCCCTTGCCGCCCTTGCGCCTCCAGCTAGGAGCAGACGCAGCCCCGACTTCCTCAGCGCCAAGGAAGTCGACAGCGGCAGCAGAGGCAACCGAGGGGAGAAGGGGGGGAGGGGAACACCCTTCAAAGAAGGGCGTGCGGGGGTCGCCACGAGAGGCACCTACAGCAACTATGCTAGCCTCAGCTGCAAGCAGATGCTTCTCGAGCAGGTCAATGGTGAGCTCGGTGGGGCAGAGAGCGAGAAAGGTGTCCATGACTGCGCGAAGAGAGTCAGGGAGACGGGTGACTAGGCGGTAGAGAACGAGGTACATCGGGGGGGGGTTCTTGGCGAGGAACTCTGCAGGAAGGGCGGCGCGGTAGCGAGTGTCACTGGTGCGGAGGTGGGTAATGAGGTCAGCGACTGTGGGAAAGGCGGCGAGATCGGGGAAAAGATAGGGCAGCGAGAGACGTCCTATCGTAGCAGAGGCAGGCGAGGAGTAGCGAGCGACGACTGCATCGTACAGTGCCTTAGCAGTCTTGTGCTGGCCGAAGTGTGCGCGCTCATCTAACGGCAGGTGGCTGCGAATGGCTAGGCGAGCGTGGGCGTCACGAGTCTGCCACTGGGAGCGAGCTGTACTGTCAGCAGTGTCAGCAGGTGCTAGAGCGGTTCCGGACGCGTGGTCATACAGCGAGATATCGTCCTTAGCGGTGATCTGGAGGAACAGGTGCAGATCGTCGAGCCAAGCTTCAAACTGGAGCGGACGGCCCTCAGCATCGAAAGAGAGAACTGTGGGAGATGCCATAGTGGCAGTAGCAGCAGTAGCAGTAGCAATAGTAGCAGTAAGAGCAGTAGCAGTAGCAGCTGTAGTGAGAAGAACAGCTGTAACAGCAGGAACAGGAACAGCAGGTGCTGCAGGTGGGGCGGCGCAGCCCGGTCAGGGCGGCGCGGCTCGGGCAGGTAGGGCGGCGCGACGGCGGGCCTATGCACGGTGCGCGGCGGTGCCTAGGGTGCAGCTGCGCGCAGGCTGCGGCTGGGTTCATGCTGCAGCTAAGCGCGAGCTGCAGCTAAGCGCGAGCTGCAGCAGCCGACGCGCGATCGCCACTGCGCGCGGGCTGCGACCTGCGGGCGGGCGGTGGTGGGTCTAGCGCTGTCCTAGGGGCGAGCGGTCGTGCGTGGGCTGCAGTCGCGCGGGCGGCGGCCTACGAAAGCAGGGGCGGCGGCCTACGGTCGTCGCGCGCGCGATTCTGGCCGCGCGCGGGCTGCTAGCGGGCTGATCGCGCTAGAAAAAAGAGGCCGCACGCGGGTGGCTAGTGAGCTGCGCACGGGCAGCGTGAGAGAGAGAGAGAGAGAGGCGCACGAGGGCGCACTAGGAGAGAGGCGCACGAGGGCGCGACGGCGAGAGGGCGCTCGAGGGCGCTACTAGCGGAAGGGTGGGCCCTTAGGACTAAGCGGTCCTAGGTTCCTAACCTAGGCTCGTAATACCATGTCAGAATGAGAGAGAAGTGATTGCACTAGGAAGATGGAGAGTACAAGTATGAAACCCTAAAGTATTGTACCCCCTAAAGGCTAACCCACTGTAGCCTACACATTAGCAACACATATAATGTTTGACAGTGCTTTCTTCATTTCCCAACACGCCAAGATACGATGTCTTGTAGCGCCGCAAAATTCGCACGTCTCATTTTGGCTGGTTGCGTCGGGGGTGCCGCAATTTTTTTGCCCTTCAGCTCCGCACGTGCTTTCTTCATGCCACTATTTGGCTGGTTGCGTCGTGTTCCGTAATAACTACTATTCAACGCGTCGTACTCTTCGATCAGTGCTGCCCGAAACTGCGCACACGTCCCTTCGCCTTGGACTATTTTTTTGTTAATCCACTCTAGAGCTGGGCCTCGTAGCAGTGTTGGTGCGAGCCGTATGCGCATCGCGTCTTGGGTGGGGGTCGTGCATCCAACGGCTTCGAAGTAAATTTCGAGTTCAACTACGAATCGGCGAACGTCGCTCCCTTTCACTATAGGATCCAACGCCTCTGGTTGCATCGGCTTTACTGCTTCGAGGTTAGCTGTAGCTGCTGCCGTTGACGCAGGTACAATTGTCGGTGTCGCCGCCGTCGCTATTACTGCTGCTGCGGCTACTTATTGGTTCGCAAGGAGTTTTTCGAGTCGTAGGAGTGTCGCACGTGTCTGCTCCTGCTCGGCGCGTAACTCCGCGATTTTTTCTATGAAATTAATACAATTTCCCTCTATTTGGCAATTTTCAGGAAGATTTGCGACGAAAATATATGAATTCTGGGCGCTGATCAACTTACTGCGAAGCGAATCGACTGTTGAATCGTTGAGCGTGGATTTTGTACGTCACGTAATTATCCCTTAGTCAATTTCACGTGCGATCTCGGCCGTTGGGAAGAAGTTCGATCCGACGCTCCAAATTCCAACTTTTGTGGCCGAATTTCCCTAGGCCGTTGAGATCTGACGGTCAAAATTCCAACCTTTTCGCCAATAAATCTGAGGGGTGTTCGAAAACCGGATCGAGGGGGACTTGAAAAAATTGCGCGAAACTGGTTTTACATACCCGAATTGACGCTTTCCTTGTCGCCCCCACGGTTTTTTAAAGGTCGCTTTTTAGCGGTTGAAGACTTCGCGTGTAAAACCCGCTCTGATTACCAAGTTTGACGAAAGAAGGATCTGGTTTAGAAAGTATAATATGACCACCTCGGTACAACACGAGGCTATATATAGGCTCGACACAAAGGCAGCAACCCGGGTGTTACTAGAAGGTTCCGCGGGTCGCGAAGCGTCCCGAATGGGTCCTTCCCGAATTCGGTAAAAGGCAATTTAATGGCAACCGAAAAGCCTAGAATTCGGTGCACGCAATCTAGAACGGTGCTATAACTATAATACAATATAGTAAGCAACAACTTTAAGGAAAACGAGCAAAAACATGCATAAGAAAATAAAACCAAGCAATGTAAAGCATCATAGGGTAAATAAAGGTAAGGCTAGCCGTCGTACTTTCATACAAAACCTCCAGTGTCAGCACGGCGTCCGACCACCCACTCACGTAGCTGCTGCGGCGATAGAGTCTCCTGCGGACGCGATGGCAGCTGCCGCCCACTGCCAGGTGCAGCACTCCCAGGCTCAGCACCCCCAGACTAAGCACCCTGAGAACCAGCACCTCCAGCGTTAGCACCCTCAGAGCCCACACCTCCAGCGCCACCACCTCCAGCAGCACCAAAGTCCACAGCGACAAGCAGTAGAGGTGGTGAAGATGGCCGAGGCGGAAAGCCAGGAGGGGTCTCCAAGCGTGGAGAGCGGCAAGAGGTCGCAGTGTCATCAGCAGCATGGTCGGCCCCCCTCATCCGGGCCAGAGGAGACCTCCAAAGGCTCAACCAAGGGGGGGTGGGGGTCTACTGGAGGGGTAACCTGGAACTAGGAAGAGGGGCAGCGGGGGGACAGGAGAAGACACGTGGGGGAGGAGACGGTAGTAGCAAACTGACTCGTCAAAGGTGACGTCATGGGAGGACAGGACATGACGCATGGCTGGGTGGTAAAACTGGCAGCCAGACGCGTCGGTGGGAACGCCAAGGACGGTGCGAGAAGAGAGCTTGTCCGCGATACTATCGCGGACAAGGGCCATCAAACCTCAGACCCAAAACGCTGACGCATTGCCAACCTCCCCCATCCAACGCAGTGTAGGTGAGGTCTCTGGCTCGGAGACACGAGGCCAGAGGTTGAGCTGATGCGCGGCGTATCGGACCTCAAACGGCCACAAAAAATGGGGAGAAGCCGCATGGATCATGGAGGTGCAAGCCACCTCCATGTCCAAGCCAATGCGGTGCTCAGCGATCCCATCTGCTGCGGAGAAGCCGTAAGCGTGAACGACTAGGTGATGCCCTCCTCATGACAAGAGTCCTCAAGGAGACTGGAGGAAAACTCACCTCCACTGTCAGAGTGCAGAAGGAGTATTGGGAGGTCCTAACGGAACCGTGCGCTCAGCTGGTGACGAACAGCGCGGATCCAAGGGATCAAAATAAGACGGACATCGCCCTTGCGCTGCAAGGAAAACACCGTGGTGTAGTGCGTGTAGTCGTCAACGACCAGCAGGAAGTAGCGCTTTCGGCCCGGCCCAAGGATGGGGGTTGGGCCCCACACGTCCATGTGCAGGGTCTGCAGAGGAGTAGTGGTCGGAGGGAACGAGGAGGAGTGAGGAGCGGCGCGCTGCCGCCCCTTGACACAGGGGGTGCACGGCGGCGCAAGCGACGATGGCAGCGGAGGCAGGGACCTTGAAAAGCCAGAGACAAGAAGACAGGAGTGCATGCGATGCAAACGCTGTAGGGAGGGGTGACCAAGCTGATGGTGCCAGAGGAGGGACGGGTGCGTGAGTAACCTACACGAGCAAGACGCAGCTACCTGATCGGACGCAACCAACTTTGCAAACTCAACGTGCAGTGTGTACAGGCTCGACCCAGGTCTTCGAGTAAACGTGGCGAGGTGGTCGCCAGTCACTTAGTCCGTACAGATCGCCACAAGCTCGCCCCCATGAGTAATGGTATTGACCAACTGTTCTTGGAGGAGAGCGTTACTCACCAGGAATGCGTCGCTGGGAAACCCACTCCCGAAGCTGTTGCGGCGAGAGGGTCTCCGGCTGACGTTGCGGCAGCTGCTGTCCACCCCTAGAACCTCTGCCTCCACTAGCGTCACCACCTGTACGAGTAGGCGCACATGTACCTACGCTCGCCTCCTCGACCAGCTGCTACACCTCCTCTAATAACGGACGTCGCTGTCGCAGTGGCCGGGTGGCAAGAGAGAGGGAGGAGTATGTTCAACCACGGCGGCGTAAAAGGTCTGGGATGACATCACCTGACGAAAGTGGGCTCTCTGGTCAACCAGCAGGTGAGCTCGGATGGCAAGCTGTGCGACAGCGTCGCGCTACGTCCACTGTGTGCAGGGAACGCGGTGCGCCCGGTACCGCCACTGCACGTCCTTGCCAGTGTCAGCAGCAGGCTCAGTGGGAGTCATGGAGGCTTGAAGGGACCCTGACGTGTGTTTTAACAGGGAAGCGCCATCTCTAATGAAACGTCGGAGGTACATGCGCATGTACGCAAGCCACAACCCTAACTTGAAAGGGCATCCATCTGCGTAAACCGTTAAGACGGTGATAGTGGCCACGATAGGCAGCGGCATACAGCAGTAGCGGCGCAAGGGCGGCAGTAGCGACTGCGGCGGAGGCAGTTGTAACGACAGTTGCAATGGTAGCAGTGGCAGGGGTTGCGGCTGCAGTGGCAGCGGCGGCGGCAGCTGTAGCAGTAGCGGTAGCTGCTGTAGTGGCAGGTGCGGTGGCTGCAGCAGGAGTAGCGGTTGTTGCAGTGACTGCAGCGGCAGAGGCAGCAGTTGTAGCGGCAGTCGCGGCGGCTGCGGCGAGCGGGCAGAACAGGGCGTGCGGGGCAGGGCAGGGCACGCGAGTAGGGCGGGGCGCGCTAGCAGGGCGGGGCAGGGCCCGTGAGGCAGGCAGGGCGCACGGGCAGGGCAGGGCGCGCGGGTAGAGCAGGGCGCGCAGCTGAGCAGGGCGCATGGGGCAGCGCGTGAAGCACGCGTCGCAGAGCAGGCCGCGCGGCGTCGCGCAGCAGAGCAAGGGCGCGGGGCAGCACGGGCAGCGCGCATGGCAGGGCAGGGCGCGCGGCATCGAGCAGCAGAGCAGGGCGCACGGGGCAGTTCGGGCAGCGCGCGGGGCAGAGCAGGGCGCGCGGCGTCTCGCGGCACATCAGGGCGTGCTGGACAGCGCGGGGTCGCGCGACAGGGCAGTGGCGTGCTGGGCAGCGAGGTGCGCAACACGCAGGGCAGCGGGGCGCGCGACGCACGGGGCAGCAGGGGGGGCGTGACACGCGGGGCAGCAGGGGCGCGTGACGCACGTGGCAGCGGGGGGCGCGTGACGCACGGGGCAGCGGGAGGCGCGTGACGCGCGGGGCAGCGGGGGCGTGTGACGCACGTGGCAGCGGGGGTGCGCGACGCGCAGGGCAGCAGGGGCGCGTGACTCACTGGGCAGTGGGGGCAGGGCTGCCGGCAGGCAGCAGGGGCGCGCGAGGCAGGGGCGCGCGGGCAGCAGGTGTGCGCGGGTAGCAGTGGCACGCGGGCAGCAGGCGCACGCGGGCAGCAGGCGCACGCGGGCAGCAGGAGCATGCGGGCAGCAGGGGCGCATGGGGCAGGGCTGTGCGCAGGCAGTAGGGGCGCGCGGGCAGTAGGTGCGCGCCGGCAGCAGGGCGCTCGGGCAGTAGGGACGCGCGGGCAGGTACGCGCGCAGGGGCGCACTGAGTGGGTCGTGCGGGACAGTTATGGACCTAGGATCTAGGTTCGATCCTAACCTAGCGTCTGATACCATGTCAAAGATGTGAACAGCGGAATGATGTGCATTAAGCAGAATGAGAGTACAAGAACTAACCCTAACTGGGTTGTACCCTCTAAAGGCTAACCCTCTACAGCCTATAACCATAAGATATATTTGACATATGAGCCCAAGTCTTGTGTCATGGTGAGCTCTGGAATGATTTTTATCCTAAAAGCGAGGGCTCTGAAACTTCATTGTATATCTTCCTTGAATTCTTGGAATCTTGCTGCACACACCTCCAACACGCCGAACCTTCGATACAAGACAAAACAGAAAACGCACACGACACGCAAACGGCATGTTGAAACGCGACTGACGAAAATTCGCTATTGACTCAACACACACATTTGACATCATGACCCATCATTCACACTCTCTCATACCATTCCATTTAAACACACATGCATGCACAAAGACAACAAGCCAAGTGCAAACCATGGGGTTGCACCAACACCTTGGAGGCTGACAATGTATAGGACGTGATTGTCGTCGCCCAGTTGGTCGACGTGAGTGTGTCCCAGCACTTATGTTGCAAGAGCCACACTATTCGCACTCGAAAGGGTTAGCTGCAAGTGGTGTGGCGAGTTGTCGTGGGTAATGCAGAGAGAATGTGTTGCGCCGATTCGATTATGCGGCCTTTGAGGTTGCACAAAGTGGAGTGCACTTGTCAAAGGACCTGGTTTGGGGGATACCGTATGAGTTAACGACTATGTAACAGCCCTTTTATTCCAATGGTTAACGACTTAGATTCCGACAGAGAATGCCCATGCTTGCGAATAAATGGATTCGGCCAATTTTGATTAGAAGAATATTTGTAACACCTATTCATAGTAGACCTCAATTGGGGCCTCGACTGGGCAGCAATAATAGTTCAAATATAGGTTAATTACGGTACACAAATGTTGAACGCATATTTCAACAAATTACAGTATGCTCAGTACACCCATTCATCTTGGCACACAGATGTAATTGGATCCAACATTTTTGGCATAGTACTGTCCGTTATATGCATAGAAGTCCTTCGTTGCAATGGTCATATTGCGGTGATAGTATCTGTAAGAACTGGAACACGTGAGCGATGGCGACACCGTCTTTTCCCGGCCCTTGTCGCACCTTCCAAGCTCAAACGACCAGTACTCCGCCCTGAGGCACACCTGGGGTAGCAAGATGCATGAAGAGGGAAGGGCGACAAGGTTCTTGGGAGGAAAAATGGCCGGCAATGCAGATATTGACAACTGCAGTTATGTCCTCCCAACTTCCCTCCCCTCCACCTCTTCCCCCCACATCCCCTTCTCCGCCTCCGTTTCCCTCCTATTTCCACCGCTCACCTGAACGCCACCGTTGCTGCCAACAGCAGAGGCAGAGCCAGGGATGGTGTTGGAGCAGACGAGGCCGGGGTTGTTGCGGTAGAGCTCAGCCCTGAAGTGGGGCTCAATCTTCAAGTTTTTTTACCCCTTGAGCAGACTCTCGCAGGTGTCCTGCGCTGTGAGTGTGGCGTACTTGACACACTTGGGGGCCGTGTAGGCGTATGTGGCGTTGTGCTCCACACAGAGGGAGCGGCCGGGCTTTATGGTCTGGGTGCACGAGATGCCCGGGTTGAGCGCCATGAGGTCGCTCTTTGTGCGACCAATGGAGGAGGCAATGGACTGACACGTGTCGCCCTGGTGGGGAGAGAGAGGCAGAGAGGGGATGTGAGGGGTTGAGAGAGGATGGGAGAGGATGGAGAGGATGGAGAGGATGGGAGCGCATGGGAGAGGATGGGGGAGGATGGGAATAGAAATCATCATGAGTAGGTTTGATTCTGATGTGGCAGAAACACCAACTAGGTCATGCTGCTGGTGCATTGCGCTGCAGGCAAAGCTTCATGACTTTGGGCAGTTGTTGAAAGTTGGAAAAAGGGGCAGAGAAACAGTATGGGAGGAGTACAGACATTAGGCACAACACTATATAAACCTTGGTATCTTGGAGCTCACATTGAGGGTGTAGAAGAACGCAGTGCAGGGGATGGAGGGAGTGCCTGCGATTTGAAGCACCGTTCCTCTAGGCAAAGGCTGGTTGCAGTTTATATCCTGCATTGAGGTGGATAAGCATGGGAGAACAATCATGAAAAGCTTTGATTCACAAATTGCCAAGGCGGCTCCCATGCTCAGGAGAAGACAATATGCCAAGCCGATATGCAAACCCATTGCTTCTGCAATGCCGCTATTGCAACATGGCATCCATAACCATTCCAACCCCTACTTTACACCCATTACCCGTCAATCGCCTTACAAGATACCTTGAGAAGGTTTAGGCACCCGTACTCAGTTTGGGTGCATAACAAAGGCTCGCCGTTAGTTGGGGTAGGAAGTCAAATCTTGGTCCAATCCAATAAACTGCCCCCCAAGGTTGGATTGGAGATGAATGGACCCCCAATAATGTTGGCTCACCTTTGACCGAGATTATAATAATATTCTCCAGCCCAACTTACTGGTGGCGGCCAATAAAGCTGGCAAGATCCCAACCAGGCCCCCACTTTTCTCATCCAACTGTGTTCACTGGCTCGCCTATCTCTGATACAATCCGTCGGTTCTTACATTACCTCCATGCACCGCCTGACTGCATCCATCCCAGCTCTATCCACCCCTCCCGCTCCTCCCAAACCTTAGCGCCTCTGCCCGGCCCCCCACCCTCTCCTTACTACGACCCATGCCTGCTTCCCCCCTCTGCTTACTGTGTTGCTGCTCTTGATCTGCGCAAGTGTGACGCCTAGCACAGGATGCACATTGCTGCATGACCAATTGTCTCCGTCGACTGTCATGGTGGTGGCGCTGGCATTAACTGCACGTCAAGCAGCGTCACACACGGGGGAAGAGAGGCAAGAAGCGTCACGGAAATCTTATGCCCTGCCGAAGCAGCAGACAACATGGTTCAGAAGTGGCTGGATAAGCAATGGGGAACGTGAAGGGGCAAACAATGGTGGAAAACATCAAGAGGCCAGATGCCTTGTGCACGCACAGAGGAAGCGGAAGCATCTGGGTCGCAAGCGGCATGTGAACAATAATTTTTTGAGACGTCTCAAAGATGCCTTGTGCACAGAAAGAGGAAGAGAAAGCATCTGGGTGGCAAGCAGGGAGGGAGCAGCAGTTGATCGCACCTGAGTGGCAGGCGAGGGAGGGAGCAGCATTTTGTCTGAACCTGGGTCGCAGGTGGGGAAGTCGTCGATGGTTCGGCTGGGGACGTGGTTGGGAGGGCAGATGCAGGAGTAGGAGCCCTTGCCATCGTTGATGCATGTGCCTACGGCACAGGGGTTCTTGAAGTACGACCCACACACGTCCACTGCCATTAAGGGTAAGAGGGGGGTGGTAGCGGGGGATGAGAGCGGGGCTGAAGGCTAAGAGATGCTTCAAGTACGACCTGCACAAGTCCACTCCCATTAAGGGTGAAAAGGGGGTGGTGCGACCTGCACACGTCCACTTCCAGGCGTATCTTTGCCAAGCATGTAGAAAATGCATGATTCTCACCATAGGCACACGTCTGGGCGCCGTAGTTGCTAAGGACTTGGACAAAGGGCTGCTTGGCTGAGAGGCGAGGGAGCAGGTGCACATGCTGGTGTCGGTCTCTGCAATGGCCGTGCAGGTGAAGCGTCCGCACGGGTTCATGCTGGGCTGCAGGTCACCATCTCCCTTGTAGCTCTTGCTGCCACATGGGACCACAGCTCTCAAACAATGCAGGATGAATGGCTTCGCATTGATGGACACTCTCAGTATTGTACTGAGTGAACATGGCCAACCAGAACGAAGCTGCAGTCAACACACAACTTTCAACCCAACACACACCCTGTGTACCAAAGATACAACTTCCAACCCTAAACACAACAAAATCCCAAAGCACTCAACAAATATGCCCAACACTGGATAGGTCCCCCCAGCACATCGGTCAACCATACCCCGTCATCCGAAGCGAACGTGTCGGCAGAAGCTTCGATGTGAACCACCTCTGGCTGCCGCTGCACTGCCAGCATGAGCCCCACATACCCCTTGAATGATGCGCGCTCGAATCCCTGGATGGGATACTTCTTCCCCTGCAATTCATAGAAGCGTGTGGCATTCGGATTATGCATGCCACAAATCAAGGAAATGCACTCGAATATCTAAATAGGGTGCTTCTTCCTGCGAACCAGATGTGTGGCCAGAAGCAGATGACAGAGCATGAGTACACATTGCATAACAACGCTACCTGTTATCCACAGTTTGTTGTGCGTACCGGATTGCCGTCCAAGGTGAGTCCCCCTTTTGGCAGAGTAAGAAGTTTCTCAAAGGCGTCTGTGGGGGAGGCCCCAGTGGTGCACTTGTCCCCTTTGCTGAGCCCCATGGCTGCAAAGAGCGACTCCACTGACAGCTGCGGCGCCTCTTGATTCGTTGCGATGCCGTATGCTGCTTCTATGCTCGCCACCACCGCATACGCCCAACACGCCTCTAAAGGAGAGAGCGCAAAAGAAAAAATGCAGATTGGGGGGGGTCCTTAGTTGACAAGGAATCTCTGAAAGAAATGTGACCAGCATGCATTGAAAGAGTGCATCGGAAGCAATGCGAATGAAGCGGTTGAAGCAATGCGGCTGCTATGAGAGGCGTGACCCTGCTATAACTTCAACCTCAAAAACTTCAATTAGGGATCAATTCCCTCCCCTCCGTTACGGTTGACAGGATAACCGGTTGCAACAGTGCTTCGTTTTCGCTTGATACGTGGCCACAAATCGGGGCAAGGCAGGAGCAGAGCAACATAGATGAGAATGGCCTTATCCCTCTCACCTTTTGACCAGCCTCCCCTCTTCTTTCAACTAAGGCCCCCATAACACTCACTGCAGTCGGCCTGGTTCTTGACGGGCCAGCCGAGGAAGGGCACAGAGTCCCAGGAGTGGAGGTCCCTGAAGACCCACGAGTCCTGCTTCCCGGCTGCCACTCGGTAGTCCGCACTCACATAGCGCGGGAAGGGACTCGCCCGAACCGGCGCATACGTGTTCACAGTGAGACTCAGGCCCAAGGCTGAGTGGAGGAGAAGAACAAGTGGGGGGAAGAACAAGTGGGGGGAGGAGTAGCGACAGAGTGAGGGCAGCAGAGAAGAAGAGGGGGAGGGGGGGGGGGGGGGGGGGAGGGAAAGGGTGAAGGCAAGGGGTGGTGAAGTGGAAGGAGTGAGCAGATTGGAGGTGAAGAGGAGCTTCGATGTTTTGAGAAAAGACCAGGAAGACGGTTAGAGAGCGCTCGGCAGGAGGTGAAGAGGAGCAATACAGAGAGGCAGAGAAGGAGCGCTACCAGCTGACAGGCAAGAGAGGCAATTCATGCAGGCAGGGCGCTACACAGCAAATCAGTGGCTTCTAAGCGTTTAAGCAGCACCACTATGCCAAAATCTGTATGCTGTATTAAGGGGCATGCATGGATTCGGGAAGTGGGAGAGGCGCATCGAGGGGGCGATGAGGTGAGTGGCGTTCAACAGGAAGGAACTTGAGAAGGGAACAACACGGAAGAAGGGAAACTAATATCTTGCCATAACACGATTATGAGACATGTATGGAACTGAAAGCAGAGGAGGAGGAGGAGGAGGAGGAGGAGGAGGGGGAGGAGGAGGAGGAGGAGGAGGAGGAGGAGGAGGAGGAGGAGGAGGAGGAGGAGGAGGAGGAGGAGGAGGAGGAGGAGGAGGAGGAGGAGCGGGATGAGGAAGAAGGAGAATCATATCCCCTCCTCACCATTTCAACGTGATTCCATGCTTCCTCAATGACACCAGCATGCAAACTGCTTCAACCCACCCAGCCTCAACTCAACTCAACCCAGCAGACGACTTGGCCCGACTTAAGTTGAGTATACTTGACTGAAGGAAGGTCGACTGAGACGGGTGGTGGAGGCAGGTCTGCAAAGAGGAGACACGTGCAAGAGACAGAAGAGGAAAAGGAAGTACAGGTATAGGTTCTAGACATGGAAATCACAAGCTATAACACAACGCTGGCCTGGCCAGGTGTCTTTGCTTCCAGTCGTCCTACTGATCCACCACTAACGTTGGAAGGGAAATACTGGGATGGCAGTATGATCAGGGCTTGGGGGTGCAGTGGGGTGGTAGGGGGTTGGGGGAATTTATACGAAGACCTTTCCAGCACAGTGGTAACTAACGGCTGCGCTTATCAAGAACTAGGAATAAACAGCCTTGCTTGCTTGCTCGCCCGCATTAGCATGAGCGCCAGCAGCGGCAGCAGCAGCAACATCAGCATTCGCATCACCTTCATCGTCCACACCATCATCCACAAGCCCACACCATCATCCACAAGCCCACACCATCATCCACAAGCCCATCCTCGATCCGATCATCGAATGCCCCATTGTCATTGCTAGGTCACTGCTGGAAATATCCCCAACAAACAACATAAAGAAACTTCATATCCAATGCACCTTCCAGTTACTGTGGTCATCCAATCACCGTTGCCATCCAAACATCCTTGCCAATCAACCATCATCGCCATCCAATCTCAACCACCATCCGGTCAAAAATCTTACCAGTGTACACGAACGAGTTGAGAATGGCATGGCTCATGAACGGCTGCACAGTCGTGGACGCCACAAACCCAAAGTAGAATGCCTGCTGCGGCCGAGGCTCCTCATCCGCCTGATCCTCTTGCGGTGGTCCCGGCTGCAGCACATCACACAGTGACAGACGCCTCTCCAGCACATCTCTTCTGTGCCCTCTTCACTACCCGCTTCACTATCCTCTTCCCTACCCTCTTCCTTGCCCTCATCACTGTCTCCTTGGCCAGGAAGACCTGGATGGTGCCGGGATCGCCAGGCTGGTAGTCCACCCATGCCGTGTATGCCTGCTTGTTGGCCAGCGGGAATGGGGACTTCACAGCCGCAATTGATATGTCCTGCCCGTTGATGTTCAGCCCCACGTGCTGCTATTTCATGTCGAGATGCTGGATGTTCTGAAGCATGTCAAACTCGATCGCCATGCTTCGATAATCCATCCCGCCATACCCCACGCCATCGCTGCTCCCCACCGTGGTTGTTGCCGACACCACAAACGCAAACCCGTTCGAAACGGCCTTGCCTTTGGGCGAGAGGGAGAAGGTGAAGTTGACGTTAAAGCCCAGCTCGAACCCGCACCCGGGGTCCTCCCGGCCTTTGTCGTACACAAACAGGGTGATTGGCTCTTCCATGAACATCCCTCTGGCTTCCTTCTTTGTCCCCGCGGTGAGCACGGTTGCTGGGGGGAGGATTTCTGCGTCGACTGGGGAGGCAAGAACCGAGCCTGGACACATGACATGGGTGGGAAAGAACATGGACGGGGAGGAACGAAGTTGGGTTCAGGTGAAGAAGGGATGTGAAGGAGGGAGGAAGAGCACTTACGGGATTTTGTCTACCGAGGATGCGTACAACTGTGCAAGGTGCTGGTTCGCTGGGTTTCGGAAATCAAGATTCAGATTGGAGCAAACAAGTCTGTGCTGCACTAGCCATCTATGGCTCTACTGTTGTGCTGTGCTGTGCTGTGCTGTGCTTTGATGTGATGTGCTGTGCTGTCCGCTGTACGGTGTGGTGCTGCGCGATGCTACGCTGTACCTATGCGTCGTTCTCACTAAACTCTTAAACCTCTTACCTTCAACAAGGCAGTAGATCTCTCCGAAATTGACAAACCCAGAGTCGCACAAGCAGGTCGGCGCCAAGCTAGGCCCGTCCGGATAGCACAGCCCATGGCCGGCGCCACAAGCAGCAGCAGCAGCAGCAGCAGCATAAGAATTCAACTTGGAGATGCCGCAAAAGGCTTGGCATGCTGATTCGGGACGCTGCGGCGACCAGGTAGCCCCGTCAGGCAATGAGAAGCAGTTGGCGGTCACAGAGACATCAGTGGGCTCGTCAGTCAGTGTGCCCGAGAGGTAGTTGCTGGATAGATCAGCGGTGCCGGTATCGGGCTTCACGATGGGGCCTGTGAGGAAGTTGTGGGAGAGGTCGCTGGGGAAGGGAGGGTGGAGGGAGACGTGCAGGGGGAGTGAGACGTGGGGGGGGGGGGGAGAGTGGAGGGGTGGGGTGGAAGTCAAGAAACGAGGACAGGTGGATATGAATGCACTTCAATGCTCATGTGCGTCCGTTTAAGTCCCACAAGGTCAGAGGGTATGGGTGTGAAGTGAATGCGATTAGGTGCTGTACACAAGCCTGCATCCAGCTGTGAGATACGTTCGGTAGGTGAGGACCCATCCAAGGGTTGAATCTGGATATTCGATTCATTCACTAAAATCTCGAGAAAGAAGTTCTCAACCAACACGGCAACTGCATTGCATGGGCCCAAGATTGCGATCTTGCGAGTGTGCAGTCTTGGGTGTGTGACCCACCCGCGAAACTAATGCAAGAGACTGAGAGCAAAGGAACGGACAATTGAATGCAAGGACGAAAACAAGTGCGAGAGAGCTAGCTAGTCCGCAAGTTGATGCAGCTTACAATGACTCCAGAAAATCATGGCTCGTGGTTGTGGCCGGTATGGTTCCATACAGCTGGTTGAAAGCGAGAGATCTGATGTCATTGATGGCAATGAAGAGTGAGCGAATGCAGACAAGAAGAGAGGAGAGAGTTGGTTGTGGGTTAGGAAACGGGGGCCCGTGATTGCTGTTTAATGGTGTTATTACTGGTGCCGCAGGGGTGTCGATTGTTGCGGGGATGGATCCTGTAAACTTGTTCATGTTAAGCAGTCTGCACACGTGATGGGCGCATAGAGCATAGACACAACAAGGCAACAACAGTATTGTAATCAGCAACAGAAGAAGGTTGATCAGCCGAGTTGAGTGAACTGGTCGTTATCTTCTTGTGCACACATGGTGCTCGCTCACTGATACGCACAATTGCTCTCTCACTGATACACATCACTGCCCACACACACTTCATTTTACACGTTCTTTTCACACTCGTGATCATGCCTGCATGCTTGTTACACCTCTGTGCCCAATCGAACGAAACACGCTAGATGGGTGGGGCCACAAAGTCAATGAAGAGCCTGTCTCCTTACAGCCCATTTTCCCAAGCATGGCCTCTCGCCTACAGTTGCTCAAGATTCGCAAATGAGAAGTGGTATGCTGGGATGCTTCCACTCAGCTCGTTCTGACTTAGGTCCCTGTCGCGTGGAGAGGAGAATACGAAAATATTAATCAATTGGCGGGTCATGACTCACGCCATGCAAGTGACCCGACAATTTTCTGCTGCAAGATTGCAGAGTGAATCTTCTTGGAAGGATCATGGAAGAGGGCAGGGAGGGAAGGAGGAGAAGGAGAAAGCTAGTGGTGCGGGCTAATGGAGGCTTGCTCAACAAGCCGTTTTCTTGTCCAATAAATCGGCTTATTCCTCGAGGTTTATATTCTGAATATTTTTTGCTTCAGGAGCACGCGAGCAGCACAAGCATCCAAAGGCGCTGCCAGAGGGAGGAGAAAGCGAGGGGACGAGAGAGTAAGAGGGTGAGGGGAAAGGAAGAGAGTGAAGAGAAGGCGGGAGGGAGGAGAGAAGTGTGGAGGAACATCTGTCATGTATACGGCAAGAATGGCTGACAGGTTTCCGAGGCTGGTCATGGCACTCAGGTCAGGGATGCCTCCTGACAGACGGTTGTGGCCTAGGTCCCTGGGGGAGAGAGGTGCAGCGGAGGAGAATGAGACACGTGGGAAGGATGAGAAGTTTGGGATATGTTCTGCATGTGCAAAGGTGTTGCTGAAGGGAAGAGTGCAGATTGGGAGGTGGCTGTGTGGTGGCAGTAGCAGCAGCAGCAGCAGCAAGAGGAGGAGGAGGAGGAGGAGGAAAAGGAGGAGGAGGAGGAGGAGGAGGAGGAGGAGGAGGAGGAGGAGGAGGAGGAGGAGGAGGAGGAGGAGGAGGAGGAGGAGCAGTAACAACGGCAAGTCCAGCAGCTGGAATAACATTGGTGTCAGCAGCCTGGCAAGGCAAGTAGTGCAGGGAGAGTGGGCAAGGCGGATACTGACAGGTAGACCATATCTGTCATTGAGCTAATCGAAGGGATGGAGTCTGTCAGATAGTTGGAATGGAAATTCCTGTGGCATGCGAAGGTGGGAGTGTAGAGGGAGAGATGGGCAGTGAGGTTGGTTGGGGTGCTGCTGGCCGGGGTTTTTGGTTGGAACTTTGGAAAAATTGCGCAGAGAAGAAGTGTTGAGGTGGCAGATAGTGGCAGAGTGAGAGGGAGGAGCGGGATGGTGACCAACTGGAAGCTGCACAACAGCCTTGGGGTGAGGGCGAAGAGGGGGGATGGGGAGGGGGGGGCGAAAAGTTTCTGTGGGGCACTCTCAAAACGCTGCTTCTATCCTTGTGTAGCAGATGTATACAAACTAGCATGAGGCAGTGGGTGGCATAGACAAGGGCGGATGGTCATACAGTTGTGTTAGTCCGCCGAGGTTGCCGAGGGTTGGTGGGATGGGTCCAGAGAGCTGGTTGTATGACAGGTCCCTGCAGGGTGGTTTGGTTGGTGGGTTTATGGGTTGGTTCATGGGTTGGTTCATGGGTTGGTTCATGGGTTTGTCCACGGGTAGATTCATGGGTTGGTTCATGGGTTGGTTCGTGGGTTGGTTTGTGGGTGGATTCATGGGTTGGTTTACGAGTGGATTCATGGGTTGGTTCATGGGTTGGTTCGTGGGTTGGTTCGTGGGTTGGTTCATGGGTTGGTTCGTGGGTTGGTTCGTGGGTTGGTTCATGGGTTGGTTCGTGGGTGGATTCATGGGTTGGTTCATGGGTTGGTTCGTGGGTTGGTTCGTGGGTTGGTTCATGGGTTGGTTCGTGGGTGGATTCATGGGTTGGTTCGTGGGTTGGTTCATGGGTTCACGCGGATTAATGCTCCAGGTTTGTAAGGATGGTGTGAAAAGGGAGAGGGTTGTAGAGCTTGTGATGATCACAGAAGATTATTAAGTGTGATGAAACACTAAGCACCAAACACCAAACGAGGCCCACCCACTGCTGCAGGAAAGTTGTGGGGAGATTGCACAGTTAGGTACGTTCATCAATGAGTGATGGGTACTCCACTCGACTCGACTCACAAGAACCGGAGTTGCTGGAGGTTCCCAATGCCATCAGGAATTGGTCCCGTGAATTGATTCTTCGACAGCTTGCTGGGACGACGAGTGGTGCATGTGGCAGTCACAGTCATGGTAGGCGAGGCAGGCAGGTGGGCAAGCATGTTATCAGGTATGGCTGGAAGCAGCACTGAAATGGTTTGGCTGGTTCAGAGGACGAGGGTACTAGTAGAGGTGGATTAGAGAATGGAACGGGAGGAGGGAAAACAACTTTCTTTAACACAAGTATGTTGCCCAGATGTGAATAAAGAAAGGGGAGGTGAGGTGCGGTGAGGTGTGGTGAGGTGACGTGTGGCGTCGTGTGGTGTGGTGTGGTGAGTAAATTTGGGATTTCAGGCTAAACTTACAGGTACTCGAGACTCGCTAAGGAGCCAATGCCTGACGGAATGGCTCCATCAAAATTGCACCAGTTGACAATCCTATGGTGGGAGAAGACGAGGTGCAGGGGCGGAAGAGAACGGGCAACAGGGAGGGAGGACGAGACAAATGGTATGTGTATGTTTGCGTGTGCGTGCATGCGTGCATGCGCGCGTGCGTGTGCGGGCACGTGCGTGCGGGTGAGCGCGCAGGGGTGCATGTGTGTGCGTGTGCATAAGAGCGCGCACGCGCGCGCGCGCGCGCGCATGTGTGTGTGTGTGTGTGTGCCATGTTGCTGCGTGAATGACAATGAACAAATTCCCTGTTAAGTAATGGAAAGGATAGGTTTCATTGTGACTGGGTCGTTGAGGAATGCAGTGGAAAGGCAGAGGACAAGCAGGGAGTCGGGATGGCAGGGAACCGAAGAAAGGGGGAGACCGTTGGAGGGTTGTGTCATAGTGATGGTGGAAAAGAGATTCAGTTGCAATGCAATATTAGGGTCCTGTACAGGTCGTACAGATCGTGCGCGGCAAGTGTTACTGTTACGTACAGCCTGTTGATATTATGCGAGTTTATGAGTGCTGGCAGTATGGGCCCCGACAAGCCTTCGATATAGCTCAGCTCTCTGTGGAATGGGAAAGAACGCATGGGAAAGATGGGAATGAACACGCGACTCACCAGATCAAAGCACAGGCTCATCCACTAGCGCAAAGACAACAAACAAGCATACGAAAAAAAGAAAGGAGAAGAAAAAGAAGAATATATATATATATATATATATAAAAACACAGATTATGATCTTGAACATGACACTAGTATTGCTGGTACAAATCCGGCAGTGTCAGCTTACACAGACATAAGAGACGTGATGCTTCCCAATTCTGAAGGAATCGTGCCTGGAATGGTTGAGCTGATTATTTGGCTGGTAGATGCGAAAAAATGAAGGGAAAGAGAGCGATGCAATTGAGGAGAAATTTGGTGGGAATGGAACAGCAAGAGAGCAGAGGAGAGCATCACAGAGAAGTGCAAATCCGCCACCGCCACTCACTTCTGTGTCCTCCAGCCAGTGAAACACGTCCACAAGGGGCTGGCCGTCTGAGATGGGTTATCAAGATTTGCATTGCAGCTAAAACATGCCACTGCCATGCAGGCCAACGCATGCTGGTTCTGTGCAAACCACCCATAAGCGCTCGCTAGATTGTGCTCTAAGCGACCTTCCTTTGCTCGTGAGGGGGGCTATGGCGGCTCCTACGGATACTATGGCGGCTCGTAAGGTTATGATGGCGCACTGAGTAGAAATTAGACTTTGCACCCGCTACTACGGCTCATGATGCTCATTCGATTTAAAGCCTCAGGCATACGCCCTTGGATGACTTGTGCACTGCTCTACTTTCATGCCAGGATCCAAAGAAGCAGCAATGGGAAGAAGTAGTGACTTCAAAGAACCAAGCAGATAGCAGGGGCGGAGCAGCGCAGGACGTACATGATTGCGAGTCTCTGGAGCGCGCTGATTGAGCTTGGGATGGATCCCAGGCCGCCCATGCTACGCCAGTACCTGCGACGCGGCCCCAACAAGTCATCAACAACACCATGGGTTGGGTTCACGATTTAGCGTTACGCGCATCAAGCTCCGACCTTTGGAGGAGTCGTCAGGTATGGATATGGTTTGCTTCGCTTAACTCCTTGCCCTCTACGTAAAGCGCGAGGGCCGTCACCAATTGTCACCAGCCTGTTTTCGTTAAACACAACTTGGTCCGCGCGAATCAAGACTGTAGGCAAAAAGAGAGCCGTCGTCAGATTATCTCACAGTCCATCAGTCATGCCGTCTAGGTCGCAGGTGATGTACGGAAGAACTTCGCAATTCCAGTCCAAAGGGTCGGACCCAATCAGGTTCCAGTCTTGCAGGAATTTCGCTGCGCATTTTGGAGATAGGGAAAGAAGGAAAACTTGAGAACAATTGATCAACCTTAATGTCACCCGCCGGACCGCCGGTGGTACTACTAATAGTTACTAGTAGTGTACCTTGCGATGACTGCAGATACGGATCACTCCACGACGCGTCTACCATGAATACGAGCAGCCACAACGCGAGCGTCACCACGCGGCGATGCAGCTTAGTAGTACTTCCAGTCAACATCGCCGCACTCGCGCCGCCGGCGACGAAGCGTTGTAGTAGGCTGAAAGCTGCACTAATCGGCTTAGAAACCACGCCAAAATTGTGCCGCACGGTGACGAACAAAGGAATCGCGGCACACGGGTCAGGGACGAGCTTCAGTGCAGGCACACACAGGTCTCACACAATATCTTAGTTTCCTTGTAACCGTGCTTAGGGCGGGGTGCATCATGCTGAAATTGCATGAAATTGCATGATCGCGATATTAGAACCGCAACCCCGTGGAATCTGGTTGGGTTGGGCGTGCTCGGGGTCCCCTGCGACCCAATGGCACCTCCCTATGATGCACCACCTGCAGTTTTGCAGTCCCGACCCCCAACCACCAATGAGACGCGGTCAAGGCGTCGCCTGTACATTTTGGTTTCAGTGTTTATTCCGTAACCGTTTCGTATTTACCTCGCTCTCTTTTCGTTTTGTTCTTCGGCGACAATATTTTTCTCGCGAGAAGGATCGGTGTGCACGTGGTGCACCTCCAACCCTTGATCGCATGGGATCGCAGGCTTTGAGATCCAGCGTGGTCGAGGGTGGTTGGGTGGCAGTTTTCGCGATCCCCCAAGGTCGTGGTGCAGCAATGCTACAGTAGTTACTGTGCGCAAAAGACAAAACACTGTAGCGAGGATCGCTTGAGATCGCGATCCTGAAAAATAGCATGATGCACCCCGCCCTTATAAAGCCTTTCTGGTACATTGTACAGTACCAGCTTCAGGCTGAAAGCACAACACAAAAGCTTTACAGTGATCCTGCCGAGTGTAAGGAAAATTCCCTTTCCTTACTTCGCGTCCCTGCTCAGCGCGGACACCACTGTTCCCGCCAACAGCACCCAACAGTAATCCGTTACCACTCGCGACACTCGCCACGACACTGTTCCCGCCACTTGTTCACGACGCGACCCAACCTCACGGTTCGGTTGGTAACCCGCGCTCCGGACCTCCGCCTCGACAATTCCCAACCTCGGCGCCAGGCCCGTCGCGCACCCCAATTCTCACGCATTACCGTTACCACTATAGTCTCGCTATATATTCTTCGCTCATTCCTTCGCTCATTGTACTTTTGCTTCAATAGTGCAATTCTCGCTCGCTCGCTCGATTGCACTCGTAACACTTGGTATCAGAGCCTACGATCTCTTCTCGGACCGCACCCACACCTTCGCTTCCCCACTATCTCAAATTTTGGGGGGGGGGGTAGACGTCTCTCAGCGATACAGCACCGCCGCTCGTAGTGCTCTCTCGTAAGCACGCACGGCCACGACTGAGGCTCTCGCTGAGCTCGCCCGACACCCCCGCCATGGCCGAATTCACTCTCGCAACGTTGACGCAGGAGCAGCTCGACCGTCTGGTGCGCCAAGTTGAAGATTCGGCTCGAAATTGCGACGCTCACGGCGGAACGTGACTCCGCGCGTCAGCAGTCTACGACGAACGCTCCAGCATCACAAAATGCACCTGCACAGTCGGACGAGCCGATCGTCATCTCGTCCGGCACACCAACACAACATGACAGCATGGGACAGCGCTCAGGAGCAGCCAGTGATAGCGCCGCCCAACCAATGCCTGGCATGGGAGGAAACAGGGTCGCGCCAAGCCCGCGGGAGCCTCGCGAAGCCCGTCGGCACGTGGAGTTTGCGGCGACAAGTGGCGAACAGGCCATTATGGCACCGATGCCACTCAAGCCGCAACGCCCGCCCTGTTTCGACCCGAGCCAGCGTGGAGGTCCGACGGTTCAATCGTGGGTCTTCACGATGAACGTCTTCTTCGACGCGAATTACGTCGAGTCGGACGCAGCGAAGATTCGGTATGCTGTTTCGCTGCTAAGGGGCCCCGCCATGGACTGGTGGCGAGTCACCGTGACGTCGCCACGCGCCTACGAGCCACCGTCGCAAGAGGAAGGGCCCACGGGTCCAGCTGTCACCTGGAGTTCATTCTGCGAGACCGCCCAATACAGCACGTGGGATGCGTGGTGCGCAGGGCTTCGGGCGCGCTTCGAGCCGATTGTGGCTTCTATTTCGGCGCGTCAGAGATTGCGCACTTGGCGGCAGCTCGGATCGGTTCAAGATTACACGAGCGGTTTTCTCGCACTTTGCGAACAGGTCGGCTACATGCACGAAGCGGAGCGGGTGGACCGTTACGTCGGAGGGCTGAAGCCGGACATCTCGCATGAAATCATGCTACGCGGGCTCTCGAATTTCAACGAGATTCTCGCGCTCACCGAGAAAATCGACATCCTACGACGACCGAGACCGGGGTTCTACTACGGACATCGTCCTCGGGGACCGATCGAGCACGCCACTGTGAACGCCGTTGCGACGAATGCAGCTGCCGCGCCGTTTAAAGGGCACTGCTTTGCTTGCAACAGGCCGGGCCATCGCAAGAGCGAATGCCCAGAGGAGCTAAGGCGCCGCGGAGCAGAGCAGGGGAGGGAGTCTCAGAGGCAGGGAAACGCCAGCAGTCAGTAGAAGTTGGGCCAACTACTGACGAGACTGCCTGCTCGCCCAACCACACCGACCCTCACCGAGTCACAGTACCGATTCACGCCATCGATCGGGCTCGGATGAATAAGGAGGGTACAGCGACGGATTGCCCAGTACTGATCCACGGGAAAATACAGGGAGCAGCAGTGAAGATTTTTATCGACGGAGGAGCAAGCCACAGCTTAGTTAATACCGCAACCGCACGGAAACTGCAACTGACTCTTAGCCGGTGCTTACCAGAGATCGACGCACGCTTAGTTGACGGCACGCCGCTGGCCATACGGGAGAAGGTGGAAAGAGTAAAAGTTCGCTGCGGGGGGAACTTCGGGTTTACACAGGAAATGCTCGCGACGACATTGGATGGGCACGATATTTTACTGGGACGTGATTGGCTGCGACAGTATAACCCGCGAATCGACTGGACGACGGGTAGCTGCACTGTGCGAAGTAGCGGTAACTGGGTCGCGCTACCTCGCTGGCAGTCGCCCGAGTCTTCAACGGTCCACGTCAACGCCATCACGATGAAACGTGCTGTCGCCGCTGGAGCTGACGTGTACGCAGTGGATATAGCATTAGTAGGAGTAGCAGAGCAGCCGAGCGATTTTCAGAAACTGTTGGCAGCAGTACCGCCCGAACTACAGGAACTGTTGAAACGGTACCCGGGGATTTTTCTGGACGACTTACCGGAGGGACTGCCACCTCAGCGGGCACATGACCATAGGATTGAGTTAGAACCGGGGGCACATCCAACTGTACAGCGCCAATTCAGACTGACACAGCCCGAGCTCGACGAACTGAGGAAGCAGTTAGATTATTTGTTAGAGAAGCAGTTTATCCGACCAAGTTCGTCACCGTTCGCCGCGCCAATACTGTTCACGCCGAAAAAGGACGGGGGTTTTCGCATGTGCATCGATTACCGAGCGCTCAACAGGGTAACAGTCAAGTCACGGTACCCCATCCCCCGCGCCGACGAACTGATAGATCAGCTGCGAACAGCACGGGTTTTTTCGAAAATCGATTTACGGGGAGGTTACCATCAAATTCGGGTCGAACCATCGGACTGCGCCAAAACAGCTTTTAGAACTAGGTACGGGTCGTTCGAGTACACGGTGATGCCTTTCGGGCTGACCAACGCACCAGCGACATTTCAGATGACCATGAACGAGGCGTTTAGGCCGCTTTTAGATAAATGCGTGATAGTTTACCTCGACGACATCCTCGTCTACAGTCGCGACAAGCAGCAGCACTTAACGGATCTCGAAGCAGTATTTAAGATTTTAGAGGAGCATCGGTTACTGACCAAGGGTTCTAAGTGTGAGTTAGTTCGGGACAGGCTAGAATTCTTGGGGCACGTTATTTTAGAGGCTGGGGTTGAGATTGACCCGAAGAAGCTGGACACAGTCAAAGCCTGGCACCCCCCGACCAACATCACGGAGCTGCAGAGTTTTTTGGGGTTTGTTAATTACGTCCGTCGGTTCGTCCCCGACATGGCTCGCTTAACAGCCCCACTGACGGATCTGCTGCGGAAGGGGGTCGCTTTTACGTGGGGGGAGAAAGAGCATGCTGCCTTCTCTGCCCTGAAAAATGTTCTCTGTTCACCACCCGTCCTGCGCATCGCCGATCCCCACCGCCCGTTCGAAGTAGTTACCGACGCAAGTGACATCGCCATCGGAGCCGTACTGCTACAGGATTTCGGCAACGGCCTACAGCCCATCGCATACGAGTCACGAAAATTGCACCCGCCCGAAAAAAACTACCCGATACACGACCGCGAAATGCTCGCGATCGTGCATGCGTTCAAAGTGTGGCGCTGTTACTTGACCGGCGCAGACGTGACAGTACGAACAGATCACCGATCACTACAGTACCTCCGCGCACAGCCCCACCTCAACCCACGACAGATTCGCTGGCTCGATTTCCTCGAGTCGAATTTCCACTACACGGTCACTTACAAAAAAGGAGCATCCAACATCGCTGACGCACTGACCCGCCCCACTGCCCAAATCCACGCGATACTACTCGCCCAGACCAGCCCGCTACTGACAGGACTATTTACCCACGGATATCAAACGGACCCATTCTTCACAGGAGGAAATTCGCAGCAGTTCGCAGCAGCCAAGGGAGTCTATTACGTAAAAGCCGGGACCGACCGCATCTGGGTACCAGGGTACACCCTGCTACGGGAGTTACTATTACAGGAGGCACATGACGGAGTTACCTCGGGACATTTCGGGGTAGAGAAAACACGGCAGCAGCTACAGCGGTATTATTACTGGCCTGAAATGTTGACCGACGTGCAGCGACACGTGGCATCGTGTCCCACTTGCCAGATCATGAAGTCATCACGGAAGCGGCCGGCGGGACAGTTGCAGCCGATACCACCCCCAGAGCGTGCTTGGCAGCAGGTGACGATGGACTTCGTCACGGGGTTACCGGCCGGAGCAAGTGGGAATGACGCGATCCTGGTCGTCGTCGATCGACTGACGAAAATGGCACATTTCGCAGCCTGCAAGAAATCGATCACAGCCGAAGAAACAGCTCGCCTCTTCATCGCGACCGTCGTTCGACTGCACGGGATACCAGCATCGATCATCAGCGATCGAGACACGAAATTCACCAGCAACTTCTGGCGGAACCTGTGGCAGCAGTTCGGCACGCGACTACAGTTCAGTTCATCATACCACCCCGAAACCGACGGACAGACAGAACGGACAAATCAAACCATGGAACAGCTCATCCGGGCCACGTGCGACGACCCGAACACGTGGGAACAGCAACTGCCACTCATCGAGTTCGCATACAACAACTCACCATCCGCCACGACCCAACAGTCACCGTTTTACCTGAACTACGGGCAAGACCCAACAGTACCCATGACCCCGAATCCCGACAATCCCGTCCCACGTGCACAACAGTTCGCAGAAATATTGCAAGCAGCACGGACCCGAGCAGCAGAAGCCATAAAAAAATCAAATGTCATCGCTAAGCGCAACGCCGACCCACACCGCCGTCCCGTCACTTACCAGCCTGACGACCTCGTCTTACTCGACACTCAGAACCTCCGCCTACCCATCACCCCGAAACTCCGCCCCCGATATTGCGGGCCATTTCGCATCAGCCACATGATCACACCCGTCACCGCCCACCTCCTTCTCCCTGCTGACTGGTACGTCAGCCCGTCATTCCACGTCAGTCTGCTTCGCCCATACGTGCCATCCACCAGTCAACTGCCTCGCAACCGCCCCGCCAGCATGACCCGACCACCGACTGAGCCAATCATCATGCCTGAGAAAATCCTGAGCCATCGAGTACGTGACCCACGGGGAGCCCGCAGAATCGAATTCCTGATCCGCTGGAAGGACCGCACGCCCACGGAGGATAACTGGGTCCCCCTGGATAAAATTGAGACTCACCCTGTCCTCACCGAGTATCTGCGAAGCCGAAACTTCCGAGATGTACACGCGCTCTCGTAAGAGGGGCCTCCTTAGGGAGGGGGGTAGTGTAAGGAAAATTCCCTTTCCTTACTTCGCGTCCCTGCTCAGCGCGTACACCACTGTTCCCGCCAACAGCACCCAACAGTAATCCGTTACCACTCGCGACACTCGCCACGACACTGTTCCCGCCACTTGTTCACGACGCGACCCAACCTCACGGTTCAGTTGGTAACCCGCGCTCCGGACCTCCGCCTCGACAATTCCCAACCTCGGCGCCAGGCCCGTCGCGCACCCCAATTTCCACGCATTACCGTTACCACTATAGTCTCGCTATATATTCTTCGCTCATTCCTTCGCTCATTGTACTTTTGCTTCGATAGTGCAATTCTCGCTCGCTCGCTCGATTGCACTCGTAACACCGAGCCTCATTTCACAGTGACTGACAGTCACTGACTTATTTTCCCAGATTTTCCTAACTGTGCACAGTTTGCTTACCGAACCCAAAGTTGACCTCCCGAGCCAGGATGGTTACCAAAAAACGTCGCATCCCAAAAAGACAGAGTCGTAGAGCAGAACGCGTCTACTTGGCGAGAGTCCCAACCACCCTTTGCTGTAGAGAAAGGGAACTGCCTGTGCACAGTTTGCCTGAAAATGGTAATTCAGGAATGTCTTTGCGGCTAATACGCGGAACTCTAAGCTTTGCCAGATGCAATTTCCTACCTATGCCCCCGTTGCAACACTTGCATTGCCCTCATCCCAAGCGTGAAAGGCGCGAAGCGCATACTATTCCACGTCGCTAAAAACTGTCTCGAAAGGTGAACCCTGCTATCCCCTCACATCGTCCTCCCCCTAGACGCACCGTCACCCTCGCTTCCCCCATTTCCCCGTCGCCATTGCCCTCCCATCGCCCTTACCCCACTCCCCTCCCGTCGCTTCCTCGTCAACGTCGTCGTGCCCCATTCCGACGCTTCGTTCACCACTCCGCGACCACCCACTTTCTCCGTTGTCGTGTCCCCACCACTCCCCACTATCCTGACAGGGGCGCCCACGTTTCCTCACTCGGGAAGCCCGTGCACACGCCCACGTTCCTCCTCCCCGCGCGCGCTCCTCTCGCCTCCCCGCGCGGTCTCCTCTCGCCTCCCGCGCGGCATCCTCTCGCCGCCCCGCGCGCGCTCCTCTTGCCTCCCCGCGCGGCCTCCTCTCACCATCCCGCGCGTGCTCCTCTCGCCTCCCCTCGCGTGCTCCTCTCGCCTTTATAGCGCGCGCTTCTCTTGCCTCCCCGCGCGGCCTCCTCTCACCTCCCCGCGCGTCCTCCTCTCGCCGCCCCACGCGTGCTTCTCTCACCTCCCCGCGCGTGCTACTCTCGCCTCCCCGCGCGTGCTCCTTTCTCCTCACCCTGCGTGCTCCTCTCGCCTCCCCGCACGTGCTCCTCTTTCCTCACCTTGCGTGCTCCTCTCGCCTCCCCGCGCGTGCTCCTTTCTCCTCACCTTGCGTGCTCCTCTCGCCTCCCCGCGCGTGCTCCTCTCTCCTCACCTTGCGTGCTCCTCTCGCCTCCCCGCGCGTGCTCCTTTCTCCTCACCTTGCGTGCTCCTCTCGCCTCCCCGCGCGTGCTCCTCTCTCCTCACCTTGCGTGCTCCTCTCGCCTCCCCGCGCGTGCTCCTTTCTCCTCACCTTGCGTGCTCCTCTCGCCTCCCCGCGCGTGCTCCTCTCTCCTCACCTTGCGTGCTCCTCTCGCCTCCCCGCGCGTGCTCCTCTCTCCTCACCTTGCGTGCCCCTCTCGCCTCCCCGCGCGTGTTCCTTTCTCCTCACCTTGCGTGCTCCTCTCGCCTCCCCGCACGTGCTCCTCTCTCCTCACCTTGCGTGCTCCCTTCCTCTCATCCGCCCTTCCTCTCATCCGCCCTTCCTCTCATCCGCCCTTCCTCTCATCCTCCCTTCCTCTCATCCTCCCTTCATCTCATCATCCTTTCCTCTCATCCTCCTTTCCTCTTATCCTCCCTCCCTCTCATCCTCCCTTCCTCTCATCCGCCCTACCTCTCATCCACCCTTCCTCTCATCCGCCCTTCCTTTCATCCTCCCTTCCTCTCATCCTCCCTTCATCTCATCATCCCTTCCTCTCATCCTCCTTTCCTCTTATCCTCCCTCCCTCTCATCCGCCTTTCCTCTCATCCTTCCTCCCTCTCATCCACCCTTCCTCTCATCCTCCCTTCCACTCATCCTCCTTTCCTCTCATCCTCCCTTCCTCTCATCCGCCCTACCTCTCATCCACCCTTCCTCTCATCCGCCCTTCCTTTCATCCTCCCTTCCTCTCATCCTCCCTTCATCTCATCATCCCTTCCTCTCATCCTCCTTTCCTCTTATCCTCCCTCCCTCTCATCCACCTTTCCTCTCATCCTTCCTCCCTCTCATCCACCCTTCCTCTCATCCTCCCTTCCTCTCATCCTCCCTTCCTCTCATCCTCCCTTGTATTCAGGTGCATGTGAACCCTACCGTGCGAGAAGCCATGTTACCATCCATCGTTCTGGAACATGCTCGGTATATTGTTTTGATTGTTTTGATTCTTAGTAGTTCGTTGTTTTGATATTGAAGGGAACTACAGCAGCCATCTCTGTTCAAATTAGCAAATGTGTATGGTTCAAGCTTGCAAACAGAGAGTGTTTTGTAATACACAATGAAAATAGGAGGTGCAAAACTCGGAGTTGTCCATGCCTTTCATGTTTACATTGTTGAGGTCTCAGGCATGCCGGCGTAGAGTCTGTTCCATGCCTTGCAATGTCAGCAATATTGTTATTCGGTAGCGCATTCAATGGAAACGTTGAGAGTTCAAAATATGAGGGACCATGAGACGCCAGGGTTTGAAGACGGGCATGCACTGTAGATGTACGACAGCAACATTGAGAACGCGGGTGGATTGCGTCAGTATCTGCAATTGCTGGGACGTGAAAGGGTGAGGGAAGAAGGGGGTTGGGATGGTAGCAAGCAAGGAAAGAATGTCAAATGGCAAACAGAGAATGAAAATGTTGTGGAGGGGGAGGGGGGCTAAATGGGCACGGATTGATGAAATGAGGGAAGGGCGCCTGCCTGCCGGTAGAGGTTCTGAGAGGGAGGGGGGAGGGAGGAGAAAGAGAGGAAGCATGGTGTTTGAGATGAGACGTCTCAAAGGATGAGAGGAAGGGAGGATGAGAGGAAGGGAGGATGAGAGGAAGGGAGTATGTGAGGAAGGGAAGACGAGAGGAAGGGCGGATGAGAGGTAGGGACGATGAGAGGCGGGGCGGATGAGAGAAAGGGAGGACGAGAGGAAGGGTGGACGAGAGGAAGGGAGGATGAGATGAAGGGAGGATGAGAGGGAGAGAAGTGTCAAAGATAGTAGGAGTACGGCCTAGGCTTAGTAGCCTAGGCCACAGTAGGACTAGAACGAGGAGGCGCCAAGTACGAGCTAGGATTGTGTGCAGGAAGAGAATTGAGAAGGGAATGATTGAACTAGCAAGCAGCAGGATACAAATAGCAAACCCTAAGGGGCTGTACTCACTATTGTGTACCCCACTGCAGGCTACACAAACAATATATTCTGACACACCCCCATAGCCAAAGTGGGGTGTAATCAGCACAATGAGCAGTCATAGCAATAGTTCATAATTATCAGCAAAGCTAGAGGCTATCACAGAGGGCAAGTGAGGAGGAGGAGGGACTGTGAGAGGAGAGAAGATGGGAGGCGACGACTGAAGCTGCAGACACACGGGCAACAGAAGCGGCTGACACAGTGGCGGCTGACACAGTGGCTACCGAGGCAAGGGCCCCGGACTACTGGAGTAACTGGCTCTGCGGCTACGACGAGCGGCAGAAGCAACGGACCCACGGGCGACTGGTGCAGCAGGCTCTCAGTGGCTACCGAGGCAAGGGCCCCGGAATACAGGAGTAACAGGCTCTGCGGCTGCGACGAGCGGCAGGAGCAACGGACCCACGGGCAACAGGTGCAGCAGGCTCTCTGAGCTACCGGCGACAAGGGCCCCGGAATACAGGCGCTGCGGACGACACGACGGCTGCCTCCACTCAACCTCCCCCAACTGTCCCACACCCCCCTACACACACCCCCAGTTTCACCCCTAGCTCCACTCCCACATCACCCCCCTAGTGCCCCTCCCCACGGCTCCCACACCTCCACCCCCCTCAGCGGCAGCTGCAGCAGTGGGAGACGAAAAAGGAGGAGGGGAGAACCCACACCTCTCACCCCCATGCTCGCCACCCCACACCCCAACCACCGCGGAACGCACGGTGGAATGGGAGCAATGGGCAGCAAGGGGGGGGGGGGGACGGGACGGGCTTCTGCAGGGACGGGCCGCGGGCTGCTGCAGGGGCGGCTCACGCGGATCCTGGGGCGGTTGCTGCAGGCACGGGCTGCTCCAGGGGCGGCTGCTGCAGGTGCGGGCTGCTCCAGGAGCGGCTGCTGCAGGTGCGGGCTGCTCCAGGGGCGGCTGCTGCAGGCACGGGCTGCTCCAGGGGCGGCTGCTGCAAGTGCGGGCTGCTCCAGGGGCGGCTCCAGGGGCTGCTGCTGCAGTGGCGGGCGGCTCCAGGGGCGGCAGTTGAAAGGCAGGAGGAGGGGAGGGGGGGGGGAAACGCACGGCCCCCAGGGCGCCCCGAGGGGCGACGAGAAGGGAGCCGCGCGGCCCCCCCCTGGGGCGCCGCGACGGGCACCAGGGAGGGCGCCGCGACGGGCCCCCAGAGCCGCCTCGACGGGCGACGGGGAGGGCGCCGCGCGGGCCCCCCGAAGTCGCCTCGACGGGCGACGGGGAGGGCGCCGCGCGGGCCCCCCGAAGTCGCCTCGACGGGCGACGGGGAGGGCCGCGCACGGCCCCCGAAGTCGCCTCGACGGGCGACGGGAGGGGACCGCGCGCGGCCCCCGTGGTCGCCACGACGGGCGACTGGTGGGGAGGCCGCGCGGGCCCCCAAGGTCGCCTCGACGGGCGACGGGAGGTGAGGCCGCGCGGGTCCCCGAGGTCGCCTCGACGGGCGACTGGAGGGGAGGCCGCGCGGGTCCCCGAGAGCGCCTCGACGGGCGCTTCGACGGGAGGGGACCGCGGAGGCCCCCCCAAGGGCACCACGACGGGCGCCACGGAAGGGAAAACCGCCAGGCGCCCCGAGCGCGCGGCGGGCAGAAATTAGGGTTTCGCCGCCGCGCACCACGGGGCGCGCGGCGGACAGTACGGCAGCGGAAGCGGGTGGTGGGCCCATACACAGGAAGGCGGCAGACATGCCGCCCTCTGATACCATGTCAAAGATAGTAGGAGTACGGCCTAGGCTTAGTAGCCTAGGCCACAGTAGGACTAGAACGAGGAGGCGCCAAGTACGAGCTAGGATTGTGTGCAGGAAGAGAATTGAGAAGGGAATGATTGAACTAGCAAGCAGCAGGATACAAATAGCAAACCCTAAGGGGCTGTACTCACTATTGAGTACCCCACTGCAGGCTACACAAACAACATATTCTGACAAGAAGAATAGAGGAAGGGAGGAAGAGAGGAAAGGAGGATGAAAGGAAGGGCGGACAAGAGGAAAGGAGGATATGAGAATAGGAGGATGAGAGGAACGGAGGATGAGAGGAAGGGCGGATGAATGGGAGAGAGGATGAGAGAAAGAGAGGTTGAGAGGAAGGGAGGATGAGAGGAAGGGAGGATGTGAGGAAGGAAGGATGTGAGGAAGGGAGTACGTGAGAAAGGGAGGACGAGAGGAAGGGAGGATGAGAGGAAGGGAAATGAGGGCGTAGGGAAGGGAAATGAGGGCGTCGGGAATGGAAATGAGGGCGACGGGAAGGGGAATGTGGGTTTCGGGAAGGGAAACGAGGGCGACGGGACGGGAAATGAGGGCGACGGGACGGGAAATGAGGGCGACGGGAAGGGAACTGTGGGCGACGGGAAGGGAAATGAGGGCGACGGGAAGCTGAAATGAGGGCGACGGAAAGCTGAAATGAGGGCGACGGGAATCTGAAATGAGGGCGACGGGAATCTGAAATGAGGGCGACGGGAATCTGAAATGAGGGCGACGGGAAGCTGAAATGAGGGCGACGGGAAGCTGAAATGAGGGCGACGGGAAGCTGAAATGAGGGCGACGGGAAGCTGAAATGAGGGCGACGGGAAGCTGAAATGAGGGCGACGGGAATCTGAAATGAGGGCGACGGGAATCTGAAATGAGGGCGACGGGAAGCTGAAATTAGGGCGACGGGATGCTGAAATTAGGGCGACGGGAAGCTTCTCACCATGCGATATGTGAAAGGCGGGCGCGAGAAAACGGAGGGGAGGTGATGGTGAGGGCAGGGCGGGAGGCCAGATGCTGAGAGCGCCTCTAGCGCGTGGGAGTCTAATCGGCACCGACGGGCGGCGTAAGAAAGCTACCCATTTCAGACGATGGATACTTCCGCCCTGTGACCTATGGGAAGCGCGCGTTGTCGAGTGCCCGTGTATTAGCCTATACTTTTAGATTACAGAATAAAACGCGAGTTCCGCCCTCGATGAGTCTCGCTACCCCCCGTGCGCATTGGCTATATAACGTCAATGCTATCATCTCAGCTCACATCGCACTTCACCAACATTCGCTCCCTTTGGCTCTTCCGCGTTCCTCTAGAATCTAAGGTCGCGCCCTGCTGAAGGGTGAGAAACTGAACGAGAATGGATTGACTAAGGGAGAGTTGGGTACAAATGTAAACCCTAGAAAACTGTACCCCATATGTGCTACCCCACTATAGCCTACAGTAGCTATGTCATATAAATCTGACACACCCCCATAGGCAAAGTGGGGAAGAGCAAGGGGTCACAAGACCAGTCAAGCAAAGCAAAGCACGCTCAGGGTGGATCACAAAGTCACCACACATTCCGAGCACAAGTTCAAGGCCACAAGGCCAGTTCACATGCAGGATTACATATATATATAAGGCTAGACAAGCAAGAGCAGGTGTATATATATATGCAACAGTACAAACAAGGTCAAGGGGTGAGCAAGTGAGGCAAGGTAGGCACAAGACCCAGCTGAGTACAGAAGCGCTGATGATCACAAGGCGCAAGTGCCTTGGTGAAGATATCAGCAGTGTTGGCCTGAGAGGCCACGTACGCAAGTCGCAGCTGACCACACTGCTGTAGCTCACGAGCAAGGAAGTAGCGGAGAGCAATGTGCTTCGTTCTGTGCTCCAGTCTCTGCTCTCGACACAAGGCCGGCATGGCCTTGTTGTCTACGTACAGCACTGGAGGAGAACGAGGCGGCTCTCCGAGGTCAGTCAGCAGGTAGGTGAGCCAGCGAAGCTCCTGTGCAGCCATGGCCCCGGCGTAGATCTCATCCTCACAACTGGAGCCGAGAACAGAAGACGAGCGGGTAGCCCGCCACGAAACAGAGCCGGAACCAAGGCTGAAGGTGTAACCCTGTGACGACCGCTGTGTAGCCTGGTCGTCAGCCCAAGAAGCGTCTGCGTGCCCAGTGAGGACCACTGGACTCTGCCCTCCAAGCACAAGCCCCATGCCCGACGTACTGCACAAGTAACGCAACACCCTCTTCGCTGCAGCCATGTGCTCCGGTCTGTGTCTCCCAGGAGCAACATAGCGTGCGAGAATGCTAAGAGGGTATGCGAGGTCAGGTCGTGTGCAGGTCATCAGGTACATGAGGCAGCCAACAAGCTCTGGGTACGGGCCACTCGACTCTATGGACTCATCCGAAGGCAGAGCTGAGAGCGAGTGGCGAGTAGGCAGAGGAGTGGCCTAAGGCGAGGAGTACGTGAAGCCGAAGCGCTGAAGGACCTGCTGCACCATGTGTGACTGAGTCAGGGTAATGGTGCGGCGTGCTCTGTCCCGGGTGATCTGCAAGCCAAGGTAGCTGCGCAGTTCACCCAGGTCTGTGCACGTGTGTCTCTTCTGTAGCTCGGACTTCACGTGGGCGAGTCCAGCAGTGTCAGCTGTGGCAAAGACCAAGTCGTCGACGTACACGAGGATGTAGAACGGCGGCAAAGAAGTGTCGGTGCGCAGAAACAGCGACGGGTCGGCAGTAGAGGGAGCAAACCCAAGAGCCGCAAGTGTAGTCCTCAGTGTGTCGTGCCACTCACGCGGTGCCTGGCGGAGACCGTAGACTGGCCGCCGGAGGCTCCACTGGGTGCCAGGAGGAAAAGACCCAGTGAAGCCAGGTGGGCGACGCAGCCAGATCTCCTCGTGCAGGCTGCCCTGCAAGAAAGCAGTGCTGAAGTCAAGAGAGTGCAGCTCGTAGTCGCGGTGAGCAGCTATGTGCAGCAGTACCCGAAGAGTGGTCATCTTCGGGGTGGGAGAGAAGGTATGAAAGTAGTCAACTCCCTGCCGCTGACTGAAGCCACGAGCCACGTAACGCGCCTTGAAGACAGGCGGAGAACCCGGCGGTCGCTTCACCCTGAAAATCCACATGCCACTGACGATGTTCGCCCCAGGCGGGGGAACCTCGTCAACGTAGGTGCCTGTGGACTTCCAGGAAGCCATCTCTGTGTCCATAGCTGCCTGCCACTGAGAGGAGTAGGGACCCTCTATCGCCTCCGCGTAAGAGCGCGGAGTCGGGATGTCAAGTGCATCCGGGTCTCCCTCATGAGAAGATTTGAACAAGAATGGATGAACTATGAATGAAGTGAGTACATATAGGAAACCCTAATTGTGTTGTACCCCCTATGGGATACCCCACTATAGCCTACACAACAGCATAAGATATATATATGTTCTGACACACCCCCATAGGCAAAGTGGGGGAGAACAAGGGGTCACAAGACCAGTCACGCAAAACACAACAAGCTCAGGGTGGATCACAAAGTCACCACACAGTCCGAGCACAACGACAAGGCCACAAGGCCAGTTCACATGCAGGAGTGCACATATATATATAGAGCTAGACAAGCAAGAGCAGGTATATATATGTGACAGTACAAGCAAGGTCAAGAGGAGAGCAAGTGAGGCAAGACAGGTACAAGACCCAGCTGAGTGCAGAAGCGCTGATGGTCACAAGGCGCAAGTGCCTTGGTGAACACATCAGCAGTGTTGGCCTCAGAGGCCACGTACGCAAGTCGCAACTGACCACGCTGCTGCAGCTCACGAGCAAGAAAGTAACGGAGAGCAATGTGCTTCGTTCTGTGCTCCAAGCGCTGCTCTCGACACAAGGCCAGCATGGCCTTGTTATCTACGTACAGCACTGGAGGAGAACGAGGCGGCTCTCCAAGGTCAGTCAGAAGGTAGGTGAGCCAGCGAAGCTCCTGTGCAGCCATGGCCCCGGCGTAGATCTCAGCCTCACAACTGGAGCCGAGAACAGAGGACGAGCGAGTAGCCCGCCACGAGACAGAGCCGGAACCAAGACTGAAGGTGTAACCCTGCGACGACCGCTGCGTAGCCTGGTCGTCAGCCCAAGAAGCGTCCGCGTGCCCAGTGAGGACCACTGGACTCCGCCCTCCAAGCACTAGCCCCATGCCCGACGTACTGCACAAGTAGCGCAACACCCTCTTCGCTGCAGCCATGTGCTCTGGTCGGTGTCTCCCAGGAGCAACATAGCGTGCAAGAATGCTAAGAGGGTATGCAAGGTCAGGTCGTGTGCAGGTCATCAGGTACATGAGGCAGCCAACAAGCTCTGGGTACGGGCCACTCGACTCTACGGACTCATCCGAAGGCAGAGCTGAGAGCGAGTGGCGAGTAGACAGAGGAGTGGCCTGAGGCGAGGAGTACGTGAAGCCGAAGCGCTGAAGGACCTGCTGCACCATGTGTGACTGAGTCAAGGTAATGGTGCGGCGTGCTCTGTCCCGAGTGATCTGCAAGCCTAAGGTAGCTGCGCAGTTCACCCAGGTCTGTGCACGTGTGTCTCTTCTGCAGCTCGGACTTCACGTAGGCTAGTCCAGCAGTGTCAGCTGTGGCAAAGACCAAGTCGTCGACGTACACGAGGATGTAGAACGGCGGCAAAGAAGTGTCGGTGCGCAGAAACAACGACGGGTCAGCCGTAGAGGGAGCAAACCCAAGAGCCGCAAGCGTAGTCCTCAGTGTGTCGTGCCACTCACGCGGTGCCTGGCGGAGACCGTAGACTGGCCGTCGGAGGCTCCACTGGGTGCCAGTAGGGAAAGTCCCAGTGAAGCCAGGTGGACGGCGCAGCCAGATCTCCTCGTGCAGGCTACCCTGCAAGAAAGCAGTGCTGAAGTCAAGAGAGTGGAGCTCGTAGTCGCGCTGAGCGGCTATGTGCAGCAGCACCCGAAGAGTGGTCATCTTCGGGGTGGGAGAGAAGGTCTGAAAGTAGTCAACTCCCTGCCGCTGACTGAAGCCACGAGCGACGTACCGCGCCTTGAAGACAGGTGGAGAGCCCGGCGGCCGCTTCACCCTGAAGATCCACATGCCACTGACGATGTTCGCCCCAGGAGGGGGAACCGCGTCAACGTAGGTGCCTGTGGACTTCCAGGACGCCATCTCTGCATCCATAGCTGCCTGCCACTGAGAGGAGTAGGGACCCTCTACGGCCTCCGCGTAAGAGCGCGGAGTCGGGATGTCTAGTGCATCCGGGTCTCCCTCAGGGGCAAGTAGTACGGACGCGAGATGAGGTGAAGCAGCAGCCAGACACTGGAACTCCTCCTGCCTGTCCTCAAGGACGTCCGTGCCAAGAGCACACTCACCCCCGACGGACGGAGGACAGACAGACGCAGACTCAGCAACAAGACCGGCAGCGTAGTCTAGACGACAGCTAGCAGCAAAGTCGACGAGCTCAGCAACAAGAGCAGACGCAGCAGTGGACTCAAAAGAGGGGTCAGTGACGACAGTAGCAAGGAGACGTGTGACAGTAGGACTGGCAGCACGAAGAGAGTCGGACTCTGGGTCGGAAAGTGCAGGAAGGGAGGACTCAGGAGGAGAAGGCAAAGGGGCACGCAGAGGAGCAGTGGACGGACGCAAAGACATCCGGTGCGTGCCAGGGACAGGAGGAGGACGCTGACGCGAACCGCGACCACTAGCGCGAGCAGCACGAACAGGCGACGCAGGACGAGACGCAGGCTCACGATGCTCTAACTGGGACTGTGACTGAACAGGCTGTGGACACGCTGCAGGAGGAGAAAGACCAAGAACCTGCTGTAGGAGTGGAACGAAGTACGGCCGAGGCCGCGCGGCGACTCCAGACACAGCAGGGACAGCACCCTCAGCAGCAGCACCAGCGCCAACAGCACCTCCAGCTCCAGTACCTCCAGCAGCACCAGCAGCACCCGCAGCAGGACCACCGCCAGGAAGGACAGCAGCAGTCTCAGCACCAACACCCGCGGCAGCTCCAGCTCCAGGCGGACCCGAGGGCCCAGCAGCTCCGGGACCAGCGGCACAAGTACCCTCAGCAGCCGAAGGAGCTCCAGCTCCAGCAGTACGTCTCCAGCGGCGAGCAAACCACTCGCGCAGCTCCTGTGGAGAGAGGGGCTCCCGCCGAGGCGAAGCCCCCGGAGAACCGCCAGGTCCCGCACCGCCAGACGCAACAAGGGGAAGTCCAGTGGCCGCAGGCTCCGCAGCTCCAGGCTCAGTAGCTCCAGACGCAGCACCCCCTGGCTCAGCACCCCCAGTCACAGCACCCCCAGGCTCAGCACCCCCAGACTCCGCACCCCCAGGCTCAGCACCCCCAGTCGCAGTACCCCCAGGCTCAGCACCCCCAGTCTCAGCACCCCCAAGCTCAGCACCCCCAGGCTCAGCACCCACGCGCGTAGCACCCCCAGAGTCAGCACCCCCAGGCTCAGCACCCGCAGCAGGACCAGAGTCACCAGCAACCTCGACCGGCTCGAATGCGTCTACCTGGGACACACCTGAAGGGGCAGGACCCTGAGGGGGAAGGGGGTCTACCGGGGGGGGACCTGGCACAAGGAAGTGCGGTGGCGGGGGGAGAGAAGGAGTGCGGTAGGGGAAGAGGCGGTAGAAGGGGACTGACTCGTCGAACGTGACGTCCTGGGAGGACAGAACACGACGAGAGGAGGGGTGGTAGAACTGCCACCCTGGGGCGTCAGGGGGGAAGCCGAGGAAGACACAGGGAGCAGCACGAGGGGACAGCTTGTCCGCAGACAAGTCGCGGACAAACGCCCGAGATCCCCAGACACGGAACGCAGACGCATCGCCGACCTTCCCCGTCCACAGCAGAGCTGGGGAGGTCTCCGGCCGGGAGACCCTGGGGTGAAGGTTGATCTGATGCGCCGCGTACCGAACCGCAAACGGCCACAGAAAATGGGGGGCAGCCGCATGCATCATGGACGTACGAGCGACGTCCATGACCATGCCAATGCGGCGCTCAGCAATCCCATTTTGCTGTGGAGAGTCCGGAAGCGTAAAGGTCTGGCGGATGCCTCGTGCACGACAGTAGGCTCGCAGAAGGCCAGAGGAGAACTCTCCACCTCGGTCAGAGTGCAGACGCAGAACAGGAAAGTCCGAGCCGAAGCTCCTCCTGAGCTGGAGACGAGCTGCGCGGATCCAGTCGATCAACACCTCAGTGACATCACCCTTGCTGCGCAAGGGGAAGACTGTGGTGTAACGCGAGTAGTCGTCAACCACCAGCAGGAAGTAGCGCTCGTGACCCTGCCCACGGACGCGGGCCGGGCCCCACACGTCCATGTGAAGCGTCTGCAGAGGAGCCTCTGTCGGGGGAAACTGGGAGGAGTGAGGGGCAGCCCGGAGCCGCCCCTCGACACAGGGGACACAGGAAGGTCCGGGTCCCGAAGGAAGGGGAGGGAGAGACCGGGGAAGACCAGAGACAAGGACACGGGAAGCCATGCCCCGAAGACGAGGCAAGGAGGGGTGGCCAAGACGGTGGTGCCACAGGAGAGTCTCCTGAGACAGGCGGCGACACGAGCAGGGGGCAGACTCAGGACCAGACCTGGACGCAGCAGCAAACACCTGACCCGACGCAGCTACCTGGCCAGACGCAGGGACAGGAGGAGACTCAGTGGTCAGGGTGTAGAGACTCGACCCCGGCCGACGCGAAAACGTGGCCAGGTGTCGGCCTGTGCGGGCGTCCGAGCAGTGGGTCACCCGCTGACTCGCAGGAGTAAACTGGTGAACCCCCGCATCCTGCAGGTCAGCACCACTCACCAAGTTCGTCGAGAACGAGGGGAGGTACAGACCAGACAAGGTGCCCGAGGGGGCAGCCGGACACGGGAGGACAGTGGAGAAGTGAGAGAGGACAGGACCCCCAGAGGGGTCAGCCAGGGAGACTGCAACCGGCCGGCCAAGCGGCGTGAGTGTGGTGCGGTCTCGAAAGAAGGAGCGAGAAGCTCCTGAGTCAAGCGTGAAGGTGAGGGAGGCCGAAGCCGACGCAGTACCTGAGAGCGCAGCCTCACCAGTACCTGAGAGTGCAGACGCACTGGCACCTAGAGCAGCAGCCGCAGAAGTACCTGGCGCAGCAGTACCAATGCCCGGGTCGGGCGGGAAACACCGGTAACAGTCACCCTCCTCACTAATAGTCACAGCATACATGGCAGCAAGGATAGCATCAAAGTCAAGATCAAAGATAGCTACGCCAGCCCTAGACAGCTCTCCCCAACGGGGAATCTCACTAGCCTCGGGGAACTGCTGACGCCAAGCGTCCGTCAGGCGGCCAAAGCAGCGCTGGGTGGGGTGGGCACCCCCACACTGCTCACCCGCGCGGTCGCCGGAACGAAGGACGTAGGTGCACGGACCAAAACCCCCACCCCGCTGACGCTGCGTGTACCACTCACGGAGCTGCTGGGGCGGGGGGATGTCCCGCGAACGCTGCTGCTGCTGCTGCTGCTGCTGCTGCTGACGCTGGTCACCACCAGAGCCGCTACGCTGCGGGGCACCACCCCGACCAGCTCCACCCCCTCCGCCACCGCCGCCTCCACCTCCACCACCACCGCTGCCTCCGCTCCCACCGCTGCCGCCACCACCGCCTCCTCCTCCGCTGCTGCCACCGCCACCACCGCCCCCGCCACCACTCCCACCGCCACCCCCACTCCCTCCGCCGCCTCCACCGCCACCTCCACCGCCCCCGCCAGTTCCACCCGCGCCCTTGCCCCCCTTGCCCCTGCCAGGGCGGCGTCTCCCGCTAGGGGCAGACGCCGCGCAGACCGACTCAAGACCAAGCAGGTCGGCAGCAGCATCAGAGGCAACAGAGGGCAGCAGGGGGGAAGGAGAACACCCCTCAAAGATGGGGGTGCGAGGGTCACCACGAGAGGCTCCTACAGCGACGATGCTCTTCTCCGCCGCCAGGAGGGACTTCTCGAGGAGGTCGACAGTGAGAGTGGTGGGACAGACTGAGAGGAAGTGGTCCCTGACTACGCGAAGGGAGTCAGGGAGGCGTGTGACTATGTAATAGAGAGTGATGTACATGGGGGGGGGGTTCTTGGCGCAGAACTCAGCAGGAAGGGCGGCGCGGTAGCGAGTGTCACTAGTGCGGAGGTGCGTAATGAGGTCAGCGACAGTGGGAAAGGCAGCAAGGTCAGGAAAGAGGTACGGTAGCATGAGGCGGCTCAGGGCAGCAGTGGCAGGGGAAGAGTAGCGCGCAACTACAGCGTCGTACAAGGTCTGAGCACTCTTGTACTGACTAAAGTGCGCGCGCTCAGTGGTAGGCAGGTGGCGACGCACAGCAAGACGTGCAGCAGCATCGCGGGTGGCCCACTGAGAGCGAACAGTGGGGTCAGCATCAGCAGCAGGGGCAGGAGAGGCGCCAGAGGTGAGGTCAAAGAGGGAAAGACCGTCCGTCCTATCGCACTGTAAGAACAGCTGCAGGTCGTCGACCCAGACCTCAAAGTTAATGGCTCGACCCTCAGCGTCAAAAGTGAGGACACTAGGGGTAGCCATGCCGACGACAGTGTAGTAGTGCAAGCAGTAGGGGAAGGGCACGTAGTAACAGTGGTGCTGTGCTCACCAGGCAGGGCAGGTCGGGCGGCTCGGTAGTAGGGCGGCCCGGCAGCTGGGCGGCTCGGCGGCTCGGCTGCTGGGCGGCTCGGCTCCCGGGCGGCTCGGCGGCAGGGCGGCTCGGCGGCAGGGCGGCTCGGCGGCAGGGCGGCTCGGCGGCTCGGCGGCTGGGCGGTCGGCTGCACGGCAGCTCGGCTGGTGGGCGGCCGGGCGGCTCGGCTGCAGCGCGGCTCGGCGGCGGGGCGGCTCGGCTGCTCTGCTGCTGGGCGGCTCGGCCGCTGTAGAGGAGCGGCGGGGCCGCTGCAGAAGGGCGGCGGGGCCGCGTGGTAGAGTGGCGGGGCCGCGCGATGGGGCGGCAGGGCCGCGAGGAAGGGCGGCAGGGCCGCTAGGTAGGGCGGCGGGGCCGCGCGATGGGGCGGCGGGGCCGCGAGGAGGGGCGGCGGGGCCGCTAGGTAGGGCGGCGGGGCCTCACGATGGGGCGGCGAGGCCGCGAGGTAGGGCGGCGGGGCCGCGCAATGGGGCGGCGAGGCCGCGAGTAAGGGCGGCGGGGCCGCTAGGTAGGGCGGCGGGGCCGCGCAATAGGGCGGCGGGGCCGCGAGGTAGGGCGGCGGGGCCGCTAGGTAGGGCGGCGGGGCCGCTAGGAGAGAGGCGGCGGGGCCGCGAAGATGGGCGGCGGGGCCGCTGAGACGAGTGGCGGGGCCGCAGTGAAGGGCCGCTAGGGCGGCTTGACGAGGTGAGGGCCCGGAGCGCGACTCGGGCTGAGCGCGCTTCGGGCAGGAAAAAAAAAACGATGTGGTGGGCCCTAAGCACAGTTCCCAAGGGGGAACCTGCTCGATACCATGAGAAGATTTGAACAAGAATGGATGAACTATGAATGAAGTGAGTACATATAGGAAACCCTAATTGTGTTGTACCCCCTATGGGATACCCCACTATAGCCTACACAACAGCATAAGATATATATATGTTCTGACACCTCAGGGGTAAGCAGTACGGACACGAGATGAGGTGAAGCAGCAGCCAAACACTGGAACTCCTCCTGCCTGTCCTCAAAGACGTCCGTGCCAAGGGCACACTCACCCCCGACGGACGGAGGACAGACAGACTCAGACTCAACGACAAGACTAGCAGCGTAGTCTAGACGACAGCGAGCAGCAAAGTCGACGAGCTCAGCAACTAGGGCAGACGCAGCAGTGGACTCAAAGGAAGGGTCAGTGACGACAGTAGCAAGGAGACGCGTGACAGTAGGACTGGCAGCACGAAGAGAGTCCGACTCCGGGTCGGGAAGAGCAGGAAGAGAGGACTCAGGAGGAGAAGGCAAAGGGGCACGCAGAGGAGCAGTGGACGGACGCAGAGACATCCGGTGCGTGCCAGGGACAGGAGGAGGACGCTGACGCGAACCACGACCACTAGTGCGAGCAAGACGGACAGGCGACGCAGGGCGAGACGCAGGCTCACGACGCTCAGCCAGACCTCCAGTAGGACCAGTGTAGGGAGAAGGAGCGGGCAGTGGGGAGGCCGGCTGTAACTGTAACTGTGACGGGACAGGCTGTGGACACTCTAAGGGAGGAGGAGGACCAGTAGAAGGCGGGAGACCAAGAACCTGCTGAAGGAGCGGAACGAAGTACGGCCGAGGCCGCGCGGCGACTCCAGACACAGCAGGGACAGCACCAGTACCCCCAGCGGCAGCACCAGCGCCAGCAGCACCTCCAGCTCCAGTACCTCCAGCAGCACCAGTAGCACCCCCAGCAGGACCGCCTCCAGGACCGACAGCAGTAGCCTCAGCGCCAACACCCTCAGCAGCTCCAGCTCCAGTCGTACCCGCAGGCCCAGCAGCTCCAGTACTCCCAGTACGAGCACCTCCGGGACCCGCGGCACCAGCACCCTCAGCAGTCGAAGAACCTCCAACTCCAGCAGCACGCCTCCAGCGCCGGGCAAACCACTCTCGCAGCTCCTGTGGAGAGAGTGGCTCCCGCCGAGACGAAGCACCCGGAGAACCTCCAGGCTCAGCACCGCCAGACGCCACACGAGAAGGCCCAGCTCCCTCAGGCTCCGCACCCCCAGGCTCAGCACCTCCAGGCGTAGCACCCCCAGGCTCAGCACCCCCAGGCTCAGCACCCGAAGGCTCAGCACCCCCAGTAGTAGCACCCCCAGGCTCAGCACCCCCAGGCTCAGCACCCCCAGGAGTAGCACCCTCAGGCTCAGCACCCCCAGGCGTAGCACCCACACGCTCAGCACCCCCAGAGTCAGCACCCCCAGGCTCAGCACCCTCACCAGCACCAGAGTCACCAGCGACCTCGACAGGCTCAACAGCGTCTACCTGGGACACACCTGAAGGGGCAGGACCCTGAGGGGGAAGGGGGTCTACCGGGGGGGGACCTGGTACAAGGAAGAGCGGTGGCGGGGGGAGGGACGGAGTGCGGTAGGGGAAGAGGCGGTAGTAGGGGACCGACTCGTCAAACGTGACGTCCTGGGAGGACAGAACACGGCGAGAGGTGGGGTGGTAGAACTGCCACCCTGGCGCGTCAGGGGGGAAGCCAAGGAAGACGCAAGGAGCAGCACGAGGGGACAGCTTGTCCGCAGACAAGTCGCGGACAAACGCCCGAGATCCCCAGACACGGAACGCAGACGCATCGCCAACCTTCCCCGTCCACAGCAAAGCTGGGGAGGTCTCTGGCATGGAGACCCTGGGGTGAAGGTTGATCTGATGCGCCGCGTACCGAACCGCAAACGGCCACAGAAAATGGGGGGCAGCCGCATGCATCATGGACGTACGGGCGACGTCCATGACCATGCCAATGCGACGCTCAGCAATCCCATTTTGCTGTGGAGAGTCCGGAAGCGTGAAGGTCTGGCGGATGCCTCGTGCACGACAGTAGGCTCGCAGAAGGCCAGAGGAGAACTCTCCACCTCTGTCAGAGTGCAGACGCAGAACAGGAAAGTCCGAGCCGAAGCTCTGCCTGAGCTGGAGACGAGCTGCGCGGATCCAGTCGATCAACACCTCAGTGACATCACCCTTGCTGCACAAGGGGAAGACTGTGGTGTAACGCGAGTAGTCGTCAACCACCAGCAGGAAGTAGCGCTCGTGACCCTGTCCACGGACGCGGGCCGGGCCCCACACGTCCATGTGAAGCGTCTGCAGCGGGGCCTCTGTCGGAGGAAACTGGGAGGAGTGAGGGGCAGCCCGCAGCCGCCCCTCGACACAAGGGACGCAGGTAGGGCCGGGCCCCGGAGGAAGGGGAGGGAGGGACCGGGGAAGACCAGAGACAAGGACACGGGAGGCCATGCCTCGGAGACGAAGCAGGGAGGGGTGACCAAGGCGGTGGTGCCAGAGGAGAGTCTCGTGCGACAGGAGGCGACACGAACAGGGGGCAGACTCAGGACCAGACCTGGACGCTGCAGCAAACACCTGACCCGACGCAGCTACCTGACCAGACGCAGTGACTGGAGGAGACGCAGTGGTCAGTGTGTACAGGCTCGACCCCGGCCGACGTGTAAACGTGGCCAGGTGTCGGCCTGTCCGAGCGTCCGTGCAGTGGGTCACCCGCTGACTCGCAGGAGTGAACTGGTGAACCCCCGCATCCTGTAGGTCAGCACCACTCACCATGTTCGTAGAGAACGAGGGGAGGTAAAGACCAGACAGGGTGCCAGAGGGGGCCGCCGGACACGGGAGGACAGTGGAGAAGTGAGCAAGGACAGGACCCCCAGAGGGGTCTGCCAGAGAGACTGCAACTGGCCGGCCAAGCGGCGTGAGTGTGGTGCGGTCACGAAAGAAGGAGCGAGAAGCCCTCGAGTCAAGGGTGAAGGTGTGGGAGGCCGAAGCCGACGCAGTACCTGAAAGAGCAGACTCACCAGCACCTGAGGGAGCAGACGCACGAGCACCTAGAGCAGCAGCCTCGCTAGCACCTAGAGCAGCAGCCTCACCAGTACCTAGAGCAGCAGTCTCAATGCCCGGGTCGGGCGGAAAACACCGGTAACAGTCACCCTCATCACTAATAGTCACAGCATACATGGCAGCAAGAATAGCATCAAAGTCAAGGTCAAAGACAGCTACACCCGCCCTAGACAGCTCGCCCCAGCGGGGGATCTCAGTGGCCTCAGGGAACTGGTGACACCAAGCGTCCGTCAGGCGGCCAAAGCAGCGCTGGGTGGAGTGCGCACCCCCGCACTGCTCACCCGCGCGGTCGCCGGTGCGTAGGACGTAGGTGCACGGACCAGTACCCCCACCCCGCTGGCGTGCAGCGTACCACTCACGGAGCTGGTGAGGGGGGGGGATGTCACGAGTGCGCTGCTGCCGCTGCTGCTGCTGCTGCTGCTGGCGCTGACCACCACCGGAGCCGACCCTCTGCGCAGCGCCACCCCGACCAGCTCCACCTCCTCCGCCGCCGCCTCCTCCACCGCCGCCACCTCCGCCACCTCCGCTCCCACCGCCACCGCCGCCGCCGCCTCCGCCTCCACTGCCGCCACCGACACCTCCACCCCCGCCACCACTCCCACCACCACCCCCACCCCCTCCACTGCCGCCACCGCCACCTCCGCCACCCCCGCCAGCCCCTCCAGCACCCTTGCCCCCCTTGCCCTTGCCGGTGCAGCGTCTCCCGCTCGGGGCAGACGCAGCGCCGACCGACTCGAAACCAACGAGGTCGGCCGCAGCAGCAGAGGCAACAGAGGGCAAAAGGGGGGAGGGGGAACACCCCTCAAAGACGGGGGTGCGAGGGTCACCACGAGAGGCTCCTACAGCGACTATGCTCTTCTCTGCTGCTAGGAGGGCCTTCTCGAGGAGGTCAACGGTGAGAGTGGTGGGGCAAACTGAGAGGAAGTGGTCCCTGACTACGCGAAGGGAGTCAGGGAGCCGGGTGACTATGTAGTAGAGGGTGATGTACATGGGGGGGGGGGTTCTTGGCGCAGAACTCAGCAGGAAGCGCAGCGCGGTAGCGAGTGTCACTAGTGCGGAGGTGCGTAATGAGGTCAGCGACTGTGGGAAAGGCAGCAAGGTCAGGGAAGAGGTACGGTAGCATGAGGCGGCTCAGTGCAGCAGTGGCAGGGGAGGAGTAGCGCGCAACTACAGCGTCGTACAAGGTGTGAGCACTCTTGTACTGGCTAAAGTGCGCACGCTCAGAGGTAGGCAGGTGGCGACGCACAGCAAGACGTGCAGCAGCATCGCGTGTGGCCCACTGTGAGCGGCAGTGGCGTCGGCATCAGCAGCAGGGGCAGGAGAGGCACCAGAGGTGAGGTCAAAGAGGGAGAGACCGTCTGCCCTATCGCACTGTAGGAAAAGCTGCAGGTCATCTACCCATACGTCAAAGTCAATGGCCCGACCCTCAGCGTCAAAAGCGAGGACACTAGGGGTAGCCATGACAGCAGTAGACTAGCAGCGCGAACAGTAGGGTAAGGGCAGTGCAGTGACAGAGGCGCTGCTCTTACCGGACAGGGCGGCTCGAGCGGCTCGGCGGGTCGGCAACTCGGCGGCTCGGCGGGTCGGCAACTCGGCGGCTCGGGCGGCTCGGCGGTACGGTGGCTCGGCAGTAACTGCGGCTCGGCGACTCGGCGGCTCGGGCGGCTCGGGCGGTTCGGCGGTACGGCGGCTCGGCAGCAACTGCAGCTCGGCGGCTCGGCGACCCGGCGGCTCAGGTGGCGCGGCGGCTCGGGCGGCTCTGGTGGATCGGGCGGCTCGGCAGTAGCTCGGCGGCGCCGGCGGCTCGGTGGTGACCGCGGGGCCGCGTGGGGACGGCGGCGGGGCCGGGTGGAGCGGCGTCGGGGCCGGGTGGAGCGGCGTCGGGGCCGGGTGGAGCGGCGTCGGGGCCAGTAGAGGCGGCGCCGGGGCCGGGAAGGGCAGCTCCGGGGCCGGGAAGGGCAGCTCCGGGGCCGGGAAGGGCAGCTCCGGGGCCGCAGGGGTAGGCGACGGGGCCAGCAGAGGCGGCGCCGAGGCAGGGAAGGGCGGCGCCGGGGCCGCAGGGGTAGGCGACGGGGCCGCGAGGACGGCTAGGAGGGGGGGGGTCGCGAGGGCGGCTTGAAGAGGCCGCGAGGGCGGCTAGAAAGGGCCGCGAGGGCGGCGTGAAAGGGCCGCGAGGGCGGCGCGACACGAAGGAGCCGCGAGGGCGGCGGATCGGGGCCGCGAGGGCGGCGCGACGCGGCCGCTAGGGCGGCGCGACGTGCAGGGGCCGCGAGGGCGACGCGACGGGGCCGCAGGCGCGACGCGACGGGGCCGCTAAGGCGGCGCGACAGGGTCGAGAGAGGGGAGCGCGACTCGGGCAGTGTAGAGCGCGCTCCGGGCAGGAAAAAAAAGGTGGTGGGCCCTAGGAACAGTTCCCACAGGGGAACCTGCTCTGATACCATGAGAAACTGAACGAGAATGGATTGACTAAGGGAGAGTTGGGTACAAATGTAAACCCTAGAAAACTGTACCCCATATGTGCTACCCCACTATAGCCTACAGTAGCTATGTCATATAAATCTGACAAACGGGACTAAACAACTAATGTTTGTTCGAGTGCATGTGTGCCTGCTCAAACTGTGCACAGTTTCCCTGGCACGTTGCTTCTCAGGTTTGTTGAATTTGGGAAGAAGGGCCCTGCCTACTTTTTACAACCAATCAGCAAGTGCACAGTTTGTTGCGAACTGCTTTCAGTCGCAACGTGTTTTTGAGGCTTCGCCTGTCACTCAACCCATCCGAACCTCCAACTGCCAGTCTGCCGAACCTAGAATTACTCAGTTGACTTCCGTTGAGTAATTCAGGTCTTGGGCTTTAAAAGCGAGACTCGGGGGGAATCCTGGCGTCCTCCTATGTGGGGTTCCCCCAAGCCCCAACCAAGCCTTCCCTGAAGGTATGCGAATGTCGCAAAGAATGTCGCGCTCATTCGTAAAACAAGTTCTCTCCAATCAGGATGCAGAGAGTTCCATCCAATCGTTGATGGCCGGATCATGGATGTCATTCTCAACACAGCAGCTAGGGAGGGATGCCTGAGCAGAAAACTTTCAGGATGCATTCAACCATCAATTTGCCGTTGGTGTTTGGTCAGGTCGGGTATGGTCTGGTGGGATCACAAAGGACGACGGTGCCCTCTTCTTCCCGAACCGTGATGGGCGGTCAGTGGGCAGATACCCTACTTCAACATCCCATTTTCTTCAGCAAATAAAAATGCCTTCTAGAAGCGGATTTGTTGTAAGGAAACAACTTTTAGGACGCGGTAAAAGTGCTCGATCGAGGGGAGATCGATCCGGTCACCACACTGAACCTCCGCATTTTACATACGAAAAGTACAAAACCGTTTATAACCGCGCAAAAAAACGATCCTGAGGCGATCGATTCTCCACTTTTACCGCGTCCTTAGTTCGCCTCACATATCGCGTACAAGACTGTTTCCCTCCAGCACATCCAAAGAGTGTCCCTTACCACCTCGCGACATTTGCCTCGACTAATGTTTTCACCGCGTCGTTGCGCCCAAGCCATATGGCTCGGCTAGTAACCCCGCGACTCCGATCCTACGCCTCGACAATTCCCGCCCTCGGCACTAGGTCCGTATAGCACCCCACTGTCAAGAATAGCCCTATGCAAGGGCTAGAAACCTTGGGAGCCATGGCTAGAAGATATGGCAAAAGAGTTAAGAGCTAGGTTTGAGTAGGGCCTAGGCTTAATAGTCTAGGCCAACGGGGCATCGAGGGAGTTGTGTCAAGTAGAAGTGATTGCTGTCGAAGAGAAAAGGCCCCGCCCTCGCTTGGGCGAAGTCGACCATGCATTTCGGAACAAGACGGTGTTCGTTTCGTGGTCATCGGCGACTTCGGGGACTTTTATCTGTGTGCGACGAGTCGTTTGTCGACGAGATTAATTGGTCGAGGTAGAAGTGTTTCCTCTGCTCGATCAAAGTCCTCTTCTAGAAGGAGCTCGTCGACGGGAGTAAAACGGCGTCGAAGACGAGCCTTTCAGATAGACGGAATTGGCAGAATTGGTGTTTCGACGGATTGCTGGTCGACATAATTTAGTTCGACAAGTGTTTCGTCGAGCAGAGCGATTCTGGTCGACCAGAATTACTTAGCTCCAAAATTCGCAATGTGCGCGAATTTCGCCCACTCACGGAACAGCGAAATTTCGCCCAATCACGGAACAGCGAATTTCGACCAATCAGGTAATTTCGGAAATTGTACTCCCCATGAGAATTCGATTCAGTAAGGAAACTGAACCTGAAACACGTTTTTACTAACAGTAAAAACGTGCACAACTATGAACGTTGTAAACCTGAGCAACTACCAACTCAGGTGAAATATGCATGTGCTTGTCGTTTCACCTGCCATTGCTGACTCGACAGATTCAGGTGCTTGTCGAGGAACGTTTCTACAGGGTTCATTGTCTTTGCTATTTGTTCTCCTTGCTTGTACCATAATCTTGTTCTATCAACTTTTGCTAGTGGAACTATGCTATCACTTCTGAGAATCACTGCCAGAACTCTGACCGTGTGTCCCACGCTACTCAAGCTCTCCCATAGAATAGTATTCTCCTCAATTGCACTATGGAATGAGAAGTACAAATAGGCAAACAGCAAGAAGAACTAGGGTTGCACCACCAAACAGAATGCAGGATAAGTATAATACAAATAAACCACAAGCAATTATAAAAAATATATGAATTTCGACACGCCCCCATAATTGTTTGAGGGGTGTAGTTATCGCCCCCTGAAAGGGGTACACCAAGGTGCAGCAGAAGTAGGAGAGGGCATGTGAGGAGGAGAGAGAGAGAGAGGAGAGGGGTTGGTGCGCGGCGGTTGAAGCTGCTGGCACACGACGGTCACCCTTGTCAACTCCGCCTTCTCCCCAAACACCCACCCCTCCTCCCCAGGGCTGACGATTCAAATATGGCTACCCCGTTTTCCCCTCCAAAAAAAAATTACCCAGAAGGCACATTTTCCGTGAAATGCCAAGCCTGAGCCTTCTTGCGATATTCAGTGTTCACGAAATTGTAAGTCTGGGCTGTCAGGGTTGGCGAATTGAAATCAGGGTTGACTTTTTTCTTCTTCTTTCCACTTTGGTGAGAAAAACAGTGACGTGTTTGACGTGAGAAATCTAGATGGATTGGGCTGGATTGGCTGGGAGTAAATGTGGTGTGGGAGGATATCATAGGGGCGCAAGGGGCGAGAGCGAGGGGTGTGCGAAGGAGGAGGGACCAAGGGGGTGAGTGGGGGCTATTTCGTGACTACAGGTCGTCCACACAAGAGAAAGGGGAGAAAGGGGGGAGGAAATGGGGGGATGAGTTGCTCATGGGAGGGGTGCCGATGTCAGAATAACTGTGCAGGAATGATTGGATTAGCAAGAGGTGGGGTACAAGTACTAACCCTAGAAGTGCTGTACCCCATAATAAGTGCCCCACTATAGCCCACAAGTAAGATTGTAGTTTGACACACCCCCATAGGCTAAGTGGGGGACAACAAGACGGTCACAAGACCAGTCAAGCAAGACAACAAAGCAAAGCAAAGCAAAGCTCAGGGTGGATCTCAAGGACACCACACAATCCGAGCACAAGCAAGCGGCCATAAGGCCAGTTCACATGCAGAGTTATAATAGCAAGGCACTACACTGATCACAACCTAGCAAGAAGAAACATGCAGGTATAAATAAAGATATCAGTGTACAACAATCGCAAGATCAAGAGACAAGCAGGTGAGGTAAAACGGGCAGAAGCACAAGAGCAGTGCAAAAACGCTGAAGATCACCAGACCCGAGGGCCTTGGTGAAGACATCAGCAGTGTTGGTCCGAGAGGCCACGTAAGAAAGACGAAGCTGACCACGCTGCTACAGCTCTCGAGCAAGAAAGTAGCGAAGAGCAATGTGCTTCATTCTGTGCTCCAATCTCTACTCACGACACACGGCAAGCATTTCCTTGTTGTCGACGTACAAAACTGCAGGAGAACAAGGCCGCTCACCCAAGTCGGTCAGTATGTAGGTCAGCCAACATAGCTCCTGTGCAGCCATGGCCCCAGCGTAGATCTTGGCCTCACAGCTGGAACCAAGCACAGAAGAAGAACGAGTGGACCTCCACGAGACAGAACCAAAGCCAAGACTGAAGGTGTAACCCTGTGACGAACGCTGAGTCGCCTGGTCGTCGGCCCAAGAAGCGGCCGAATGTCCTGTGAGTACCACTGGACCCCGTCCTCCAAGCACGAGCCCCATGCCCGACGTACTGCACAAGTAACGCAGTACCCTCTTCGCAGCATCAAAGTGCACCTTTCGGTGTCTACCGGGAGCCACGTAGCGAGCCAGGAGGCTGAGAGGGTACGCGAGGTCAGGTCGTGTGCACGTCATCATGTACATGAGGCAACCCACAAGCTCTGGGTACGGACCACTCGGCTCTACGGACTCGTCCGAAGTTGGAGCTGAGAGCGAGTGGCCGATAGACAGAGGAGTGGGCTGTGGCGAAGAGTACTGGAAGCCGAAGCGCCGAAGGACCTGGTGCACCATGTGTGACTCAGTCAGGGTGATGGTGCGCCGTGCTCTGTCCAGGGTGATCTGCAAGCCGAGATAGCTACGCAGCTCACCCAGGTCAGTGCAAGTGTGTCTCTCCTACAGCTCCGCCTTCATTAGGGCCAGCGCCTTAGTGTCAACAGTAGCAAAAACCAAGTCGTCAACGTACACAAGAACGTAGAAAGGCGGCAGGGTAGTGTTGGTGCGTAGAAACAGCGATGGGTCAGCAGAAGAAGGAGCAAACTTAAGAGCCGCAATTGTAGTCCTCAGGGTGTCGTGCCACTCTCGAGGCGCCTGGCGGAGACTGTAGACTGGCCGCCGGAGGCTCCACTAGGTACCTGCAGGAAACGACCCAGTGAAGCCAGGTGGGCGGCGCAACCAGATCTCCTCGTGAAGGCTGCCGTGCAAGAAAGCTGTGGAGAATTCGAGGGAGTGCAGCTCGTAGTCACGCTGTGCTGCAACGTGCAGCTGCACCCGAAGAGTAGTCATCTTCGGGGTGGGGGAGAAGGTCTGGAAGAAGTCGACCCCCTGTCTCTGTCTGAAGCCTCGAGCAACGTAGCGCGCCTTGAAGACAGGCGGAGAACCCGGCGGCCGCTTCACTCTGAAAATCCACATGCCATCGACTATCTTCGCCCCAGGAGGAGGAACATCATCGACGTACGTGCCTGTGGACTTCCAGGAAGCCATCTCTGCATCCATGGCTGTCTGCCACTGAGAGGAGTACTCACACGCAATCGCCTCAGCGTAAGAGCGCGGCGTAGGGATGTCAAGTGCATCCGGGTCTCCCTCAGGGCAAGCAGCATGGATGCGAAACGAGGTAAAGCGGCCGCAAGACACTCAAGCTCAAACTACTTGTCCTCAAGGACGTCACTGCTAAGGGCAGGCTCACCCCTGACGGACAGAGGACAGACGGACTCAGACTCAGTAACAAGACTCGCGACGTAGTCGAGATGACTCCTAGCTGCAAAGTCGACTAGCTCAGTGACTAGGGCAAACGCATCAGTAGACTCAAAGTCAGGGCCAGTGACGAGCGTAGCGAGGAGATGAGTGACAGTAGGACTGGCAGCACGAGCAAGGTCGGACTCAGGGTTAGGAACGTGCGGAAGAGAGGACGCGGGAGGCGTGGTCATCTTCGGGGTCGGGGAGAAGGTCTGGAAGAAGTCAACTCCCTCTCGCTGACTGAAGCCTCGAGCAACGTAACGCGCCTTGAAGACAGGCGGAGAACCCGGCGGCCGCTTCACCCTGAAAATCCACATGCCACTGACGATGTTCGCCCCAGGTGGGGGAACCTCGTCGACGTAGGTGCCTGTGGACTTCCAGGAAGCCATCTCTGCGTCCATGGCTGTCTGCCACTGAGAGGAGTAGAGACCCTCCATCGCCTCTGCGTAGGAGCGTGGGGTCGGGATGTCTGGTGCATCCGGGTCTCCCTCAGGGGCAACTAGCATGGACACGAGATGAGGCAAAGCAGCGGCAAAGCACTCAAACTCCTTCTGCCTGTCCTCAAGGACGTCCGTGCCAAGAGCACACTCACCCCCGACGGGCGGAGGACAGACAGACTCAGACTCAGCGACAAGGCTAGCGGCGTAGTCGAGACGACAGCAGGCAGCAAAGTCAACTAACTCAGCGACTAGAGCAGACACAGCAGATGACTCAAAGGAAGGGTCAGTGACAACAGTGGCGAGGAGACGCGTGACAGTAGGACTGGCAGCACGAAGGGAGTCAGACTCCGGGTCAGCAAGAGCAGGAAGAGAGGACGCAGGAGGAGACGGCAGGGGGACGCACTGAGGAGCAGAGGAAGGACGAAGCGCCATCTGGTGAGTGCCTGGGACAGCAGGAGGACGCTGACGAGGGACACGACGACCAGTGTGAGCAGCATGAACAAGCGACGCACGACGAGACTCGGGCGACGCAGGACGAGACTCAGGCTCACGACGCTCTGTAAGGCCTCCAGTCGGACCAGTGTAAGGAGAAGGACCAGGGAGTGGGAAGGCAGGAGGTAACTGTGACTGCGACTGGACTGGCGGAAGACACTCTAAGGAGGGAGCAGGACAGGGAGGAGGCGACTGACCAAGAACCTGCTGAAGGAGTGGAACGAAGTACGGCTGCGGCCGCGTAGCACCGCCAGAACCAGCAGAGAGACCACCAGTAGGCTCAGCTCCAGGGTCTCCAGCTACAGCGCCCGTAGGACCACCAGTAGCTCCAGCAGCGCCAGCACCAGCAGTAGCTCCAACTCCAGGGTCCTCAGCACCAGCAGCAGCTCCAATTCCAGGGTCCGCAGCACCAGCAGCAGCACCAACTCCAGGGTCCGCAGTACCAGCAGGAGCTCCAACGCCCGGGTCCGCAGCACCAGCAGCAGCTCCAACGCCCGGGTCCTCAGCACCAGCAGCAGCTCCAACTCCAGGGTCCGCAGCACCAGCAGCACCTCCAGTAGTAGCAGCACCTCCAGCAGCTCCAGCAGCACCAGCAGCACCACCAGTAGCAGCAGCACCTCCAGCAGCTCCAGTAGCTCCAGCACCAGCAGTACCTCCAGCAGCGCCAGCAGCACCGCCAGCAGCAGCACCTCCAGCAGCTCCAGCACCAGCAGCGCCTCCAGTAGCGCCAGCAGCACCACCAGCAGCAGCAGTACCTCCAGCACCAGGGTCCGCGACACTAGGAGCGCCGCTCCGGAGACTGCAGCGCCGAGCGTACCACTCTCGGAGCCGCTGGGGAGAGGGCAGCTCCCGCCTAGGAGGGGAAGCACTAGCACCAGCTCCAGTAGTACTCCTAGCTCCAGAAGCACCTCTCCTGAGGCTGCAGTATTGTAAGTACCACTCACGCAGCTGCTGTGAGGAGAGAGCTCCTCCAGGTGTAGCACTCCCAGGCTCAGTACCTCCAGACTCAGCACCCCTAGACTCAGCACCCGCAGGCTCCGCACCCCCAGGCTCAGCACCCCCAGACTCCGCAACCCCAGGCTCCGCACCCCCAGGCTCCGCACCCCCAGGCTCCGCACGCTCAGGCTCAGCACCCCTAGCAGGACGAGAGTCGACAGCTACCTCGACAGGCTCAACCGGGTCTACCTGGGACACACCTGAGGGAGCGGCACCCTGAGGGGGGAGGGGGTCTACCACAGCAGCACCTGGCGCGAGGAAGAGAGGCGGGGGGGGGAGCGGGGCAGTGCGGTAGGGGAAGAGGCGGTAGTAGGGCACCGACTCGTCAAAAGTGACGTCCTGAGAGGGCAGGACACGGCGCGAGGTGGCGTGGTAAAACTGCCAACCAGACGCGTCCGGGACAAAGCCAAGGAAGACACAAGGAACAGTGCGGGAGGAGAGCTTGTCCGCGGACAAAAGCTCGAGATCCCCAGACCCGGAAACGCGACGCATCGCCAACCTCCCCCGTCCACAGCAGTGTGGGCGAGGTCTCCGGCAAGGAGACACGGGGCCAGAGGTTGAGCTGATGCGCAGCGTACCGGACCGCAAACGGCCACAGAAAGTGGGGGGCAGCCGCATGGATCAAGGAGGTACGAGCGACCTCCATGACCAAGCCAATGCGGCGCTCAGCAACCCCATTTCGCTGTGGAGAGGCCGGAAGCGTGAACGACTGGCGGATGCCGTGCTCGGCACAGTAGGCTGCCAAGAGGTCGGAGGAGAACTCACCACCTCTGTCAGAGTGCAGACGCAAGACAGGAAAGTCTGAGTGGAACCGCTCGCTGAGCTGGAGACGAGAAGCGCGGATCCAAGGGATCAAGACATCAGGGACCTCACCCTTGGTGCGCAAGGGGAAGACCGTGGTGTAGCGCGAGTAGTCGTCAACAACGATCAGGAAGTACCTCTCCTGACCCTGTCCACGGACGCGGGCTGGGCCCCATACGTCCATGTGGAGCGTCTGCAGGGGAGCAGTCGTCGGGGGAAACGAGGAGGAGTGAGGAGCGGCGCGCTGCCGCCCCTCGACACAAGGAAGACAGGGAGGAGCAGGCGAGGGAGGGAGGGGAGGGAGAACCCGGGGAAGACCAGAGACAAGGTACCGTTTGTGCATGGCACGAAGGCGCTGCACTGACGGGTGACCAAGGCGGTGGTGCCAGAGGACGGTCTCGTGTGCTAGAGAGCGACACGAGCAGGGGGCAGACAGCTGACCTGAAGCAGACGCAGACGCAGCTACCTGAGGGGACTCAGTGGTCAGTGTGTACAGGTCCGACCCCGGCTGCCGAGTGAAGGTAGCCAGGTGACGGCCCGTCCGAGCACACGTGCAGTGTGTCACGCGCTCGTAGGCAGGGGTGAACTGGTGGACACCCCCGTCCTGGAGCGCACAACCCGCCACCAAGTTCGTAGAGAACGAGGGGAGGTGGAGACCTGACAGTGTGCCCGACGGAACCGCAGGACAAGGAAGGACAGTGGAGGAGGTCGCAATGACCGGACCCCCAGAGGGGTCAGCGAGGGAGACAGCAACTGGCCGAGCAAGCTGCTCAAGGGCAGTGCAGTCACGAAAGAAACAGCGAGAAGCACCTGAGTCCAGTGTGAAGGTGTGCAGTGCCTCAGTAGACTCAGTACCAGGGGGCGCAGACTCACGAGAACCTAGAGCAGTAGCCTCACCAGTACCTGGGGCAGCAGACACGCGAGTACCTGGAGTGGCAGCCTCACCAGCACCTAGGGCAACAGACGCACTAGCACCTAGAGCGGCAGCCTCACTGGTCCGAATGCCCGGGTCGGGCGGAACACGCAGGTACTGAGCACCCTCTCCACTAGTAGACAACACATACATGGCAGTGAGAATAGCATCAAAGTCTAGAGCATAGATATCAATGTTTTTCTTCATTAGATCAGCCCAGCGGGGCAGCTCAGTGGCAGCAGGGAACTGAGTACGCCAAGCGTCGTCGAGGCGGGAGAAGCAGCGCTGCGTGGTGTGCGCCCTCCCACACGTCTGACCAGTGCGGTCACCTGTGCGGATGACATACGTGCTGCTAAGTCCACCCCCCCCCCCCCGTGCTGAGAGTACCACTCACGAAGCTCCTGGGGCGACGGAGTCGGCTGCTGGCTCTGGCCACCGCCAGCGCCTCCACGACCACCACCTCCGCCGCTGCCACCCCGTCCACCACCGCCCCTGCCGCCTCCGCGTCCACCGCCGCCACCACCACCGCCCCCGCCCCTGCCACCTCCCCCGCCGCTACCGCCACCACCCCCACCGCCGCCACTAGCCCCTCCAGTCCCGCCACCACCCCCACCGCCGCCACCGTTCCCACCACCGCCTCCCCCGCCGTCACCTCCACCTCCCTTGCCCCCTTTGCCCTTGCCGCTGCGGCGCCAGCTCGGAGCGGACGCAGTTCCGACCTGTTCAGTACCAACTAGGTCGACAGCAGCAGCAGAGGCGACAGAGGGGAGAAGGGGGGAAGGGGAACACCCCTCAAAGAAAGGGGTGCGGGGGTCGCCACGAGAGGCACCTACAGCGACTATGCTAGCCTCAGCTGCAAGTAGTTCCTTCTCGAGGAGGGCAATGGTGAGCTCAGTGGGGCAGCGAGCTAGGAAGTGATCCCTGACTGCACGCAGAGTGTCAGGGAGGCGGGTGACTAGGTGGTAGAGAGTGAGCCAGAGCGGGGGGGGGTTCGTGGCAAGAAACTCATCGGGCATAGCGGCACGGAAGCGGGCCTCACTAGTACGGAGGTGCGTGATGAGGTCAGCGACTGTGTGGAAAGAGGACAGGTCGGGGAACAGGTAGGGGAGTGAGAGACGGCCTAGCGCGGCAGAGGCAGGTGAGGAGTAGCGGGCAACGACAGCAGTGTATAGTGCCTGTGCAGTCTTGTGCTGGCCAAAGTGCTCGCGCTCATCTATCGGCAGGAAGTTGCGAATAGCAAAGCGAGCGTGGGCGTCACGAGTCTGCCACTGTGAGCGGGTAGTGCTGTCAGCAGTAGCAGCAGGGGCAGTGGCATGGCCTAAGGCGTGATCGTACATTGAGATGTCCTCCTTGGCAGTGAGCTGTAAGAAGAGGTGCAGGTCATCTAGCCAGGTGTCAAACTTCACTGGGCGGCCCTCAGCATCGAAAGCTAGCACAGGAGGGCTAGCCATAGTAGCAGTAGGAGCAGTAGCAGTATAGTCAGCAGAAACAGTAGCAGTAGTAGCAGCAGGCGAAACCCTAAAAGCAGCAGGCAGCGCGACTCAGGTAGGGCGGCTCGGTCCAGAGAGGGCTGCTCAGTACGGGGAGGGCGGCGCGGCTCGGTTCGGGTGGCGCGGCTCGGCTCGGGCTGGGCGGCTCGGTTCGGGCGGCTCGGTTCGGGCGGCTTGGTTCTGGCGGGGCTGTGGTTGTCGCGTGCGGGGCGCTAAGGGGCGGCGCGTGGGGTCGACGGGGCCGACGGGGCCGCTAAGGGGGGGGGCGCGCACGGGGTCGACAGGGCCGACGGGGCCGCTAGGTGGGGCGCACGCGGGGTCGACGGGGCCGACGGGGCCTCTAAGGGGCTGCTCTCGGGGTCGACGGGGCCTTGTGGTGGGCCGCTAAGGGGCGGCGCGTGGGGTCGACGGGGCCGACGGGGCCGCTAAGGGGGGCGCGCACGGGGTCAACGGGGCCAACGGGGCCGCTAGGTGGGGCGCGCGCGGGGTCGACGGGGCCGACGGGGCCTCTAAGGGGCTGCGCGCGGGGTCGACGGGGCCGACGGGGCCTCTAAGGGGCTGCGCGCAGGGTCGACGCGGCCGTGAGGGGGGCCTCTAAGGGGCGGCGCGCGGGTCGCTAAGGGGCGGGTCGCGGGTCGCGGGGCCTTACGGGGCCGTTAAAGAGGGGCGCACGAGGGCGCTGGGGGAGGCGCTCGAGGGCGCTCCGACAGTGGGGCGCACGAGGGCGCTAGTAGGCAGTCAGCAGTGGTGGGCCCTAAGAAAAATCGGTCCTAGCGGAGGACCTGCTCTGAAACCATGTTAGAATCGAGAGAAGTGTTGGACTAGAAAGGAAAGAGAGTACAAGTACCTAACCCTAGAATTGTGTACCCCCTAAAGGCTAACCCACTGTAGCCTACACAAATACAACATATATAATGTTTGACAAGGCGCAGGCAGGACAACACGCTGTGGAACAGAGGAAGGACAAAATGCCATACCGTGAGTGCCTGGGACAGTAGGAGGACGAGGACGGGCGACACGACGAGCACGAACAGGTGTGGAAGCACTAGTCTCAGGCTCACGGCGCTCAGTCAGGGACTCAGTCACCTCAGTGTGAGGAGCAGGAGCAGGTAGTGGGGAGCCAGGCAGTAGCTATGGCTGAGACTTGTCTGCCGGTGGACACAGGAGAGGTGGAGTGAGGCCAGTGGAAGACGGAATACTAAGAACCTGGCGAAGGACCAAGTCAAGCGGCAACAGGGACGACTGTGGCTGCGGGTAGAAAAAAAGTCGGCGTGGGGCAGTTACAGCAACTCGAGCACCTATAGCACCAGCAGCACCAGCACCTCCAGCACCAGCAGCTCCAGTAGCACCTCCAGCACCTCCAGCACCAGCAGCACCACCTACTCCGGCAGCTCCAGCACCTCTAGTACCTCCAGTACCTCCAGCACCTCCAGTGCCAGCAGCTCCAGTAGCACCTCCAGCACCTCCAGCACCAGCAGCACCACCTGCTCCGGCAGCTCCAGCACCTCTAGTACCTCTAGATCCAGCGCCTCCAGCACCAGTAGCACCTCTAGCACCAGCAGCACCACCAGCTCCGGCAGCTCTAGTACCTCTAGTACGAGCACCTCCAGGATCAGCAGCTCCAGCACCTCCAGTACCTCCAGCTCCAGCTCCAGCGCCTCCAACACAAGCAGTACCTCTAGCACCTCCAGCAACAGCAACACCAGCACCTCCAGCACCAGCTGGACCTCCTGGACTAGCAGCTCCAGCACCTCCAGCACCAGCTGGACCTCCTGGACTAGCAGCTCCAGCACCTCCAGCACTAGTAGCACCTCCAGGACTAAGAGCTCCAGAACCTCCAGCACTAGTAGCACCTCCAGGACTAGGAGCTCCGGCACCTCCAGCACCAGCAACACCTCCAGTACCTCCAGGACTAGCAGCTCCAGCACCTCTAGCACCAGCAGCACCTCTAGTACCTCCAGTACCAGCAGCACCTCCAGTACCTCCAGCAGTACCTCCAGTACCAGCAGTACCTCCAGCACCAGCAGCACCTCCAGCACCTCCAGAACCAGCAGCACCTCCAGTAGTACCTCCAGCCGGGTCACCCACAGCTCCACCACCACAAGGACTCGCAGCACCCCCAGAGTCAGCACCCCCAGTCGCAGCACCCCCAGAACCCTCACCCTCTGTCTCAGCACCCCCAGAACCCTCACCCCCAAGCTCAGCACCAGCAGTCTCAGCTCCAGAGTCCACAGCAGCAGGCTGCGGAGGTGGTGAAGACGGCCGAGGCGGAAAACCAGGGGGAGTCTCCAAGTGTGGAGAGTGGCGAGTGGTCGCCGTGTCGTCAGCGGCAGGGTCACCCCCCTCAGCGGGGCCAGAGGAGTCAGAAGAGATATCCAAAGGCTCAACGAAGGGGGGTGGGTCTACCTGAGACACACCTGAGGGAGCAGGGCCCTGTGGGGGGGAGGGGGTCTACCGGTGGGGGGACTGGTACCAGGAAGAGAGGTGCTAGGGGGACCGGGTGGGACGCGTGCGGGTGTAGCCTGTAGAAACAGACTGACTCGTCAAAGGTGACGTCTTGGGAGGAGAACACGCGGCGGTCGTGTGGGTAGTAGAACTGCCACGGCGGGGCGTCGGTGGGGAAGCCAAGGAAGACGCAGCGGAGAGTGCGAGAGCAGAGCTTGCTCGCTTTGGCATCGCGAACAAGGGAGAGTGCCCCCCAGACCCGAAACACCGACGCATCGCCAACCTTCCCCGTCCACCGGAGGGTGGGCGAGGTCTCTGGCTCAGAGACACGGGGCCAGAGGTTGAGCTGATGCACAGCGTATCGGACCGCAAACTGCCACAGAAAATGGGGAGCAGCCGCATGGATCATGGAGGTACGAACAACCTCCATGATCAAGCCAATGCAACGCTCAGCAATCCCATTATGCTGAGGAGAAGCCAGAAGCATGAACGTTTGGCAGATGCCCTCGTCTCGACAGAACTCCTCAAGGAGGCCAGAAGCCGTACCGCCCCTGTCAGAGTGCAGACGCAGGACTCGCAAGTCCCAACGAAACCACTCGCGCAACTGGCGACGAGTAGCACGGATCCAGGGGATCAAAACACCGTTGACGTCCACCTTGCGCCGCAAGGGGAAGACAGTAGTGTAGCGTGTGTAGTCGTCAACAACCAGCAGGAAGTAGCGCTCCTGGTCCGTTCCACCGACTGGGGCCGGGCCCCAAACGTCCGTGTGGAGAGTCTGCAGAGGAGCAGTGGTCGGAGGAAACTCGGAGGAGTGAGGAGCGGCGCGCTGTCGCCCCTCAACGCAGGGAAGGCACGGCGGTGCAGGCGAGCGTGGGAGGGCAGGCAGGGACCTAGGAAGCCCAGAGACAAGGAGACAGGAGTGCATGCTGCAGAGACGCGGCAGTGAGGGGTGACCGAGGCGGTGGTGCCAGAGGAGAGTCTGGTGGGAGAGTACCCGACACGAGCAAGACGCCGCAAGCTGACCAGACGCAGACACCTGACTCTACGCAACCACCTGACCTGACTCAGCCACCTGACCTGACTCAGCCACCTGTGCAGACGCAGTGGTCAGTGTGTACAGACTAGACCCAGGCCGTCGAGTGAACGTAGCTAGGTGACGGCCAGTCTGGGAGCACGTACAGATCACCACACGCTGCCCTTCAGGAATAAAGGTATCAACCCAGACATCCTGAATGGCAGCGTTGCTCATCAAGTTCGTAGAGAACGTGAGGAGGTGGAGACCTGATAGAGAACCGGAGGGGACTGCTGGACACAAGAGGACAGTGGAGGCTCGTGCGACTACCGGGCCCCTAGTGGGGTCAGCCAGTGAGACTGGTACCGGTGCAGCAAGAGGTGTGGGTGTGGTGCAGTCACGAAAGAAGCAACGTGACGCGCCTGAGTCAAGTATGAAAGTGTGCAAGGCATCAGCTGAAGCAGGACCTGTGGCGGTAGACGCACGAGCACCTAAAGCTGCAGCAGACTCACTAAGACCGAGTGCTAGCACCTAAAGCAACAGCCTCTACAGAACCAGTGACACATTGCTGAGAAACCAACTCACTGAGCAGCTGCGGGGAGAAGGTCTCCTGCTGACTCCACTGCCGCCTCTGTGCAGTAAGCAGAAAACCAAAGCCTACACCACATGGACGGGCTCGCTGCATAACCCACTCACGAAGCTGCTGAAGGGTGGGGTCGTCCGGGAGAGGCAGTGACCGCCGCTGTCCACCCCTAGCCGCTGCAACTGTCGTGATAGTGGCCATGACAGGCAGTGACGGTCAGTAGTAGGTCCAGCACCTCCAGCACCAGCAGCACCTCCACCACTCAGAGTCGCAGCTTCAGCACTTCCAGCACCAGCAGCACCTCCAGCACTCCCAGCAACACCTCCTCCATGAACAGCAGTAGCACGAGCAGCAGCAGAGCGGCTCGGTGGGGCTAGGCGGCAGCACCTCCAGCACTCCCAGCAGCACCTCCACCAGGAGCAGCAGTAGCACGAGCAGTAGGGCGGCTCGGGGTGGGCAGGGCGGCTCGGGGTGGGCAGGGAGGCTCGGGCTGGGCGGCGCGGCTCGGCCTAGGCGGCGCGGGCAGCAGGGCGCGCGCTGTGCAGGGCAGCAGGGCGCGACGTGCGGGCTGCAGCAGGGCGCGACGCGCAGGGCAGCAGGGCGCGACGCGCGGGCTGCAGCAGGGTGCGACGCGCGGGGCAGCAGAGCGCGATGCGCGGGCTGCCGTAGGGCGCGACGCGTGGAGCAGCCGAGCGCGACGCACGGGCTGCAGCAGGGCGCGACGTGCAGGGCAGCAGGGCGCGACGTGCGGGCTGCAGCAGGGCGCGACGCGTAGGGCAGTAGGGCGCGAACCCTGCAGACGCAACCCTGCAGACGGGGCGCGCTGGGGCAGGAGCTGCTCGCAGGCAGAAGGGGCGCGCAGGGCAGGGGCTGCTCACGGGTAGCAGGGGCGCTCGGGGCAGGGGCTGCTCGCGGGCAGCAGTGGCGCGCGGGGCAGGGGCTGTTCGCGGGCAGCAGGGGCACGCGGGGCAGGGGCTGCTCACGGGCAGCATCGGCGCTCGGGGCAGGGGCTGCTCACAGGCAGCAGTGGCGCGCGGGGCAGGGGCTGCTCTCGGGCAGCAGGGGCGCGCGTGACAGTAGGGCAGCGCGCTAAGGCAGGCAGTGCGAGTAGCTGCAGGGCAGCGTGACACTGTGCGAGAGGGCCGGACAGCGCAAGGGCGCTTCGGGCAGGAACTTAGCAAGACGATCGGTGGGCCCTAAAAACTTAACAGGTTTCCTTCGCTTCATGAGGATTTGAACCCGAGCCCTTCGCTTCGATACCATCTCAGAATCCCAACCACTAGCGCCCATAACTCTCCAGGCTAGCGAGCCTGCAACCTTTCCCTACGACCAGTCAAGCATCCACAGTGCTCATCTTTTGATGCTGTAGTATATGGTGGAGATCTCAGAATATGAACAGCGGGATGGAATGACTGGCAAGATGGGTGATACAAATTCCTACCCAAGAATGTGTTGTACTCCCTACAATGCTACTCACTATAGCCTAACATAACAATGCATAACATTGGACATGAGTGTGCAATGCAAACATTATGCAGCACTCCAAACATGCACCATATGGGCATAGTGCGACAATGTGTCCCCTCGCATGTGCTTGATGTGGCAATGTATGGTCATTAGTGATTTGATATCATGAGCTAGCTGTGGCCTTGCTACGTTTCACTAAGTAGTTGTACGTCTATGTTCCAACGCAACAACTCTTGGGCATTTTGCTTTGTAATGGACGCTTTGGCATGCTAAGAGCGTGTTCCTACACCTCTTATCAGGCAATCCTCTTGTCAGACTTGCCTAATACAATGCACGAAGGGTTTTGGGTTTACGCAAATTTCAGTGTGAATCGACACGAATCATAAGGGGCCGTAGGAACACAACCTAACCATAATAAAGAACTGCAATACAGGGTTGAGCAAGCACCATAGTCGTTGCAATCCTCAAATCACCTACCCTCTAATAAGACTCTCTCTTTGCTTCCAAGATAAGTAGACCCTAGAGCAACTGCACTTCTCCCCTCACAACATCAGCATCCCCAGCTTCAATCTGGTGCTTGGGCCTCCTCATACACATACAAGTATTGCCTCTTACTCCACATCATGGCCCCAATTAGTGCCAGTAGCATCACCAGCATCACACTGCATACCACCGCTATGGCTATTGTGCCACCACTGCCCCCGCTGCTGCTGCTGCTACTGCCATTTTTGCTGGCAGGAGTGGCAGCAAAGGGCTGCAACCAGAGGGGAGAACGTGCATTGGGCGAGGAACGAGGTAAGATGAGAGGTCAGTGACTGGAGAGAACTGCACAAGGAGGGCAATAGATTGAAGTAGTGGGGCAATCTAAGTGGCATACCATAGGTGGGACAATCAAGCTGGTTTGACATGCATGGAGAATACAGTCTGTCTATCACTCCCCACACCTTGGAATTCCACCTAGACTCAGGATCTCTGAAAAGTGTCCCAAGAATTTCACACCTTTCTATGCTCTTCCTGGCACCGCTTCCTACTCCTCCTGGCACTGCTTCCTACTCCCCCCTATCATCACCTACCACCTTTTCAATCATACTCCTGCATGAAACCCTTACCTGATCAGCCGCTGACGGCTGTGATGGAGCAGAAACAGCGGCACTATCAGTGCTTCTATTGCTGTTACTGCTACTGCTGTTGTTGCTGCTGTTCTCTCCAATGGCGGCTGTGTCTCCTCCAGCAGTGGCAGCAGGGTCAGCTGGTCGCAGCAACGGTGTCCCTTGTGTCAAGTTAAGCCGTGGCTGCTGCTGCTCCACCCACTCCCCCACAGGCTGACGAGGGGCCAGGGAAGAAAGGAGGGGAGACGGAGTTGACAGAGGGATGAGCGAGCATGCAGTAAGCATGAACAACATCAGCAGAAGCAGCGGCAGCGACAGCACCCAGCGCCAGCATCAGCAACAACAGCACCAAGTACAGCAGCAGCAGCAGAAGTGCCACCAGCGGCAGCAGCATGAGTGGCGTACCATCCAGGGGGGCCTGCGAATTGCACGAGCGAGTAGCGTGGCAACGCTTGCACCTTGCTGTGCTCGCCCGAGTCGGAGTCAAAGTGCACGTGCCCCGTGGCTCCCAGGAAGGACACGCAGTCAGAAGGGGGGTCATTGAAGCAGGCAAGTAGGTGCAAGGCCAACAGGGACGCGCCTAGCAGGTGGACACAGGGAAGATGGTGTAAAGAAGGGACGAACGCAGGGAATCAGCTTGAGAGGGAGAGGAGAGAAGTGGAGGTGGAGGGACTAGGGGCTGTATGGGAAAGAATGGTTGAGTGGCTCATTGGGACCCATTTTGTGAAAAGCTTACGTAGCACTAGCTCACTGTGTGTCAGTTTTCCGAGCAGCTATAAGGTGCGGGACGAAGGGCCGGGGGGTGGAGAAGCGCGGGGAGGCCTCGAAGGTGAGCAGGCACGGGAATGCAGCGTATGACTACTACTGCCATTACGACTTGAGCAGGGCAAATGGCTGCTCGCCTAAGGGTTCGGTAGCTATAGAAGAGGAGGAGAGAGCAGTGGGGAGAGTGAGGGGTTGCGGAGGAGGGGAGGGGGTTAGGCGACGATGGTCTGAAAGGGGGCAGATAGGAGACAGTTGCGGAGGGGATATCACCAACTTCACTCGACTATACAGGGGCGCAGTAGAGGGTGCAGCAGAGGGCACAGCGAGTGCCCATCAGAGGGCGCATTTACCCACCTTAAGGCACGAGCGCGAGTTCGTTGACCATGTGCTTGGCTAGCATCTCCTCGCCTGAATGCGACACTGCATCCATTAGGTCCGTGCCGAGATACCACCACGGGTACTTCAGCAGGTTTTGGTGGGGTCACGGTGCGGGGACGAGCAGAGGAGAGGATCAAGAGGAGACGATAGCAGGCACGAGCGGATACATGAGAGGAGCGGATACAATGCAACACCCCAGTTGCAACGCAACACAACACTTCCCGCACTGCCAGCCCTACTGAGTCTGACCGTCATGCCTGCTTCAAAACCGCCAACCACCCCCCACTACCTAGGCAGAAAATGAGGCACGGGAGAGCACTTACGGGCTTGCTAGCGGCAGCCCGGAGGCAAGAGGCGGTTCTTGGCAGCACGGCGGGCACCACTCCCATATCCTCCGACCCCTTCATCCAGTCATCCGCTGCGGGGAATGCAGAGATACACTCTACAATCGTGGGAGCTAGACTACGGGGAAGGCACAGATTGTGTGAGTGATCGTAACATTCCTTAGCGTTTGCTCGCGTTCTCTTTACGCACACATTCACGGGAAGAATTGGCAAGAGTTTCACTAGCAAAAGTTGAGAAACAACCATGGTAGCAATAACAATGGCAAGAATGAATACATCACTGTCCAGCAACCTAGCAGGCAATCTGGTCAACGGCCAGCACAGCACGTTCGATAGTCTACCAGCGTTGCGTAGAGGCACCGAGCCAGCATTGCATAAGGGCGACCTGCCAACAGAGCAAGTCAGCAGCTTGCCAACGCTACACCAGGGCGGCTTGCCAACCCTACTGCAGAGCGGCCCGCCAACATTGCATCCGCAAGTGACAGTAGCGCATGTGGGAACCTACTTCGCAGGTGGTCGGCGACGGTGAGCACAATGTGCACTGTCACGCAGGTGCCGGGTCGGCCACGTGCTGACACTTGCGACTGAAGAGTCACGCGACCTCGGGATACCAGCCCGAAGTCGCTTTCGCCATCGCAGCCTCGACAAGCCTTGCATTCCTCCGCAGAACCTCGTCGAGGTGGTAACTTGGTCGACCGGATGTCACCCTCGACCTGGTCGACGACCTCCCTCGTCGGCCACTGCTCCTGTCAAGACAGGCCTGGTTGACGGACCCCTCCATCAACCACCTCGATCGGTCGCTACCATTGAGCTCCCATCTACGACAGCCGCTCACAAATCCTGTGCATAGTTCAATGACCACCCTCGTCGACCCGCCCGTTGAAATAGGCCGCCGGCTCCCGTCGACGGCGGCATCGCATCAGTCGCCCGCAGGTCGACCATCTTGTTGACCTGCACGCCCAAGTCGGCATCGACCTCAGCATTCGGTCGGCCGCACCTCCCACGCACCCGACCACGACGTCGTCTTTGCCCAAGCGAGAACGGAGCCAACACTCCATTCCCGTCAACAGGGGAGAAATACCCGGAGCAGTCTGCGGGGGGGGGGGGGGGGGGTGTGTTGGATGCGCACAGTGCGCACCTTCAGCTGGGGCTCTTGCGCCACCTGGGGGAATGGGGGAGGGGGGAAGAGGGGGAGGGAGGGTATGTGGAAAGGGGGAAAGAGGAAGGGTGAGGGAAAAGAGGAAGCAGATTGGGAGCGGCAGAGGGGAGAGCGGAGAAAGGATAGGGGAAAAGAGGGACAGGGTGGAAAACAAGGAACGCAGAGGGACACGTAAAATGCATAATGCACGCGTAGAATGCACACTCTTCTATCGGTAGCATGGCACCATCATAGTCGCGGTGCAATGCGGCAACGCAGCACCGAAGCAGTGGGCGCACTCACATCGTAGGCAAGCGCCTTGCCATAGGTCTTGGCGGAGTGGAACACGAGGAGATGCTTCCTCTGGAGCTGGTCCACCTGCGCGCTGCAGCACACATGGAGGAGGGTGGGTTGACGGCGGTACAGAGGAATGAAAAGGGGGAAGAGAGGGGAGGAGAGGTAGGGTGTATTAAGGTGGAGGGACAGTTGGAAGGGAGAGGATGTGGGTTCACGCGGTGGGGAGAGCGGCCGTATCGAGTATGGAAGTGAAGGGTGAGGGAGAAAAGGAAGGTGAAGTAGCATCGGTTTTTCTTCTTATAAGGTAACAAGGTGGCTTGAGCGACTAGAGGGCGACCTATAAAACCCAAAACTCAGCACAGCACTTCCGTAGTGCGGAAAAGGTCGGATACTCGGTGCGTTTCCGCAGCGCGACAGCCGTGGCAGCGAATGACACCATCAAGATCCCCGTGCACCCACAGCCGCTTCGCTGCACGCAGGCCCAACCATGCCCACCACGCCCTGCTTCACCAGCGCGTCTGCGCCAACTGCAGCACTCCATGCGATGCATTCGATGGCCTGGAAAGGGGGCTGTGAAGCCCGAGTAGTGGGTGGAGAGCACGTATAGCGCCACTTGCACAGCTGATACCCTGCGGTGGAGCGGTGGAACTGTGTAGAGGGATGAGGTCTGGACAGTGTCAGATGAAACAATTTAGTAGCGTTGCAAAACGCTGCCGCACCCTGCGAAGATCTAATCATGAAAGTGGTAACGGCGAGACGGGATGATAAGCCAAGGTTGAAGAAACAAAGCACAGAGTGAAATGACGCACCCTGTTGAAGGAAAGAGCGTAGCATATCGTAGCATTCACGAGCGAGATTGAGAGGGATCTCGAGGTTGCGCTCCTGCACAGAGAGCAGAAAGCCTAGCTTCACCACCACTTGTGCCACTGTCGGGGTTGGTGCGGCGCCTGGAGAGGGGGGCGCATTTTCCGCTGTGCTGATGCCACGGGGAAGAGTCATGAGGAGAACATGGGGGACTTAGCATCAAATTGTGATAGCAAAGGGTAGTGTTGCAACAAAGTGTGGTAGCATAGGGGTATTGTCTGCAATAGAGTATGGTTGCAATGGTTAGCTCACTAGGAAAAGGGTAGTGTCTCCTCAGTATCATCCTCTTCTTCCCATGCCATCAATGCTTTCTCAAGGTCCTCACCATCGTCCGCATTGTCCGACTGAGCTCACAATGTCTTCAACTCCTGCTCCAGCTTCAGCTCCCCGGCCGATCTGCTCCTCTCCCAATCTCATCGCTGGTAACACTTGTACGAGGTGTGCCCCCTTTTTCTATATCCTATGTAAATGGGAGCGTTGGAGCGATCTCGGTGCAGGTGCCTCACTATGGCGGTCTGCATTTATCACACCTCCTTTCCGCCATGCAATCTCTCCAAATGTGTCCCACTTCGCCACACTGATGACAGCGGCATGTTTCTGATGTACGGGAACGCCTCTGCTCCTCTTCATCTTGCCCCTCCGGCAGCCCGGACTGGTCTCATCCTCTTGCGTCTCCAGCTGGTGCTCCTGATTGTGTCAACGAAACACATCCCTCTACCTCAATATTTAACCGCATACACATGCAGCAACTTCACCCTCAGCCCTAGTGAGTACAGCTTGTTCCGCAGGTCCTTCACTATCTCCTCGTCTAAACAGTCTTTGAAACTGAAGTCCTCTCTTCGAGACATCTTATGTCATCCGCCAGCTCCAAGAACTGATACTAAAAAGACTCGATCATGCTCCTTCGAAGATCCTGAAACACCAGCATGCATAGAATGTCCTAGAATTTGTTCCTTCAGGCCCTCAAGAAAGTGATCCATCAATTCCTTGGGCCGCATCAGCTCCCTCTCACGCTGTCGTAGCAGTCCCGCTCGCTCCATTCGGTCATATGCCGAGGCAACACCTTGCAGCGACTTACCAGTCCCATCAGTACTTTCCCTTCTTTCCTCAGCTCAATTTTCTTTGTACTAGAGGTCGAGTTCTTTGTTATTTATCAATATTATTATTGAATATTATTGATCAATTTTCTTGTTAATCAATATTATTCAAGCCTGTGTTATCGGAGCTAGCAGATTTTGCCCACAAGGAATCTGTTTTCTTGTGGTGCAATCTATCTCTTCCTCTTGGCATTAGGTTAGGTCTTCCCAGTTTGAAATAAAAGGCCCAGCAGTTCCTTCTTCCTTTTCCAAGCTCAGTCCAGTAAGGGTGTGTTCCTACGCCTCGCAACAAGCGAACCTCATATCAAGCTCACACTGAAAAATACCCTAACCCCAAAATCCTTCGCTAGTTTTACCAGGCAAGTCTGATATGAGGTTGCCTGATATGAAGCATAGCAACATGCCCTAAGATTCGGGTTCTTGGTTGTATGCTAATCTACCCAAAAAAAAAAGGGGGTTTTATTTCCACACAAAAGTCGGATAGATCTATCTCGGAATACAGATGTACTTAGCTCCAACCTTCCCAGCACAGGCCTTGCCGTTGTAATCAGAAAACATGGCCGCTGCAGTGCTCATGGTGCCACCATACATGCTGTAAGCTCCAGAACATGTGAGCGATGGCGACACTGCCTTGGAGCGGCCCTTGTTGCACCGGCCAAGCTGAAACGACCAGTACTCCGCCCTGAGGCACACCTGGGGTAGCAAGATTGAGAAAGAGAGAGAAACGAAAAGTACAGCAGCATAATTTCAGAAAAGATAAACCTCAGATGCTGGGAAAAGTGGCAAGGTGCGAGAAATTTCCTGTTCTAAGAATGTCAACTTTGACTACATATACTCAACTTAATGACTCACTTGAGTGACTATCTTAATATCCCCTCTTTGTTCTGCAGCTTTCCATCTCTCCACCTCGCACCCGCACATCCCTCCCCTCTCCTTGTTCCCACTCTCCGTTTCACCCCTCACCTGCACACCAATGTTGCTGCCAACAGCAGAGGCAGAGCCAGGGACGGTGTTGGAGCAGACAAGGCCGGGGTTGTTGCGGTAGAGCTCAGCCCAGGAGGAGGGCTCGATTTGGTTTCCGGACCCTTTCAGCAGGTGCTCACACGTGTCTCGCTCTGTGAGGGTGGCGTACTTGACACACTCGGGGGTTGTGTAGGCATATGTCTCATTGCGCTCCACACAGAGGGAGCGGCCGGACTTGATGGTTTGGGTGCAGTCAAGGCCGGGGTTGAGAGCCATGAGATCATCCTTGGTTATACCCACTGATTCGCTAATCGATATGCATGTGTCGCTCTGGAGGGGGAGGGGATGGGCAGGGGCAGAGAGGGGATGAGAGGAGAGGGGGTGAGGCATGTGGTGTTGCCCTGTGGTGGTTGGGAGACGCGGGATGGTAACCGATGTGATTCTTTGCTCGGGGTGAGCGAGCGCAAGCTTGCATGCTGCACTAAGCCCGCGGATCGATGCTATGAGAATATGCGATGCCACCATGTCTGAAACTCCAGCACTCACACTCAGCGTGTAGAAGAAGGCAGTGCATGGAACCGCAGGGGTGTCAGCCATTTCAAGCACTGTGCCTATGGTCAGTGCTTTGCTGCAGCTGATGGTCTGTATGGGGAAGATGGGTATGGGGGAGAACGGGCATGGGGATGATGAAGCAGTAACACTGGCTCCAGCTCTCCAGTGCGTGCAGCAGCAACAATGGGTTCGATGGATGAACATGCCATTTCACATTCCCTTCACTCCAGTGCCTGCAAAGCTCCAACTCCCCCACCTTCCTTTTTGAGTCGACCCAGAGAGTTCCATGTGAAATTGTAACGAGGTGAATTTTGAGTCGACACAAAAAGTTCCATGTGACATTGAAACGAGGTGACTTTTAAGTCGACCCAAAAATATTCCATGTGACGTTGTAACGATATGACTTTTGAGTCGACTCAAAAAGTTCCAGCCAAGTGACCTTGTAATGAGATGACTCTTGGATCAACTCAAAAATCATGCCACTCCACATTCCCTTCACTCCTGTGCTTGCAAAGCTCCACCTCCCCTCACCTTTCCTCCCCCTTTCTTTCCCTGCCTTCCTATCCACATGACACACCCATAGAACTAATCGATTCCATCCAAGCATCTCCGTATTAGACAACAACAATCCTAACTTCCCCTTGGAAGCCCAACTTGTCGGCCCACACATGTTGGCCCTTCCATGCTGTCTGTTCCCTTGGCCTCACCGGGTTCTGCTCTGTGAACTGAGTGAAGGTGAGGCCCACGAGAGAATACACGTCCGCGCACTGCCAGTTGCTGCCACTCACAGCCATGCTGGTGACGGTTTCATTGACTGGGATGGAGAGGGAGAAAGAAAAGTGGAGCAAGGAAGGTTTGGGAGGGCGGAAGAAAGGGGACAATTGAGTTGGGCTGAAGTCTGCAAGATGGAAAAACACACGTGGCTATTCACGTTATTATGTGTTGATCTTCTTGTTCTAGCACATACGGAATGCATGGTGATGGCTATGGGAAACTAACGTAGTAGTGAGCCGTTTCTGAAAATTGAGCCTTGGCGATTTTGTGTGCGCTTGCTCCAAATGACAGGGAGCTCTCCTAAGTGCAAGGAGGCTGAAGGAGCATCACCTGGGTCGCAGGTGGGAAATCTGTCGATGGTTCGGCTGGGGACGTGGTTGGGAGGGCAGATGCAGGAGTAGGAGCCCTTGCCATCGTTGATGCATGTGCCCACGGCACAGGGGTTCTTGAAGTACGACCCACACACGTCCACTGCCATGCCGGGTAGAGGGGGATGATGGGGGGGATGAAGGCAAAAATCAAGTACGACCCACACACGTCCACTGTCGTGACAGGAAAGAGGGTGGAATAGGAGGATGAAGGGGGCCTGAAGGCAACGGAGTGCTTCAATCATGGCCCAGAAACGTCCACTGCCACAGTGCCATGAGTCGTAGAGGGGGCAAGCAGTGGGGCGTGTAGTGTAAAAGGTCAAATGTATTCAGCGATGTGTCAAGATCGATACTCCCCAGCACCCCTGTATCGATTCCACTTGCTATAAGCACTTTCGCCTCACATGAACAAGGGTCATTTGATGCACATGTCTCACAATGTGTCCATGGTTGGTGCATGTCTCACCATAGGCGCATGTCTCAGGGCGCATTCCTGGCTTCGTGTCAAGATGGGTTGGTGTCAACCTAGAACTTTGGAACTCACGCGATTGGCCAAAAAACCACAACTGGCCAATCACGTGGGTTTTGAAGTTCTAGGTTGACACCAACTCATTCATGACACGAAGCCAGGAATGCGCCCTCACCATAGGCGCATGTCTCACCATAGGCGCATGTCTTGCCATAACCATTAGTGGCCTCCACAAATGGCTGAGCGGTCTGAGAGGGGAGCGAGCAGGTGCATGAGTTGCTATCGGTCTTGGTGTTGGCCTTGCAGGTAAATCGGCCACACGGGTTCATGCTGGGCTGCAAGTCACCATCGCCCTTGTAACTCTTGCTGCCACATGGATCCTTCGGGACTGCACGGCACGAGGGGGGGAAAGGCGAAGGAAATCCATGGCGTAATGCTGAGAACAAACTAGGACAACACTTTGTTGAGTGAGAAAAAAGGTAGTGAAAGGCTGGGCTGTCCATCATCACAACAATCAGAGAGCTAAATCTTCTGTCGAGGTGAATTCGTTTTTGCTATCCAGGAATTTCCAAGTCTTGACAATGGGGTAGATGCCTCACTCACTCTTGACAATGGGGTAGATGCCAGGCAGCACGTTGATGCCGCACACACCATCCCCTCCTTGAATGTCCATGCGCATGTGCCCCCTGTCTCCCCACTCGACTCCCCACGAGTTGCGGATGATCCAAAACGGCGGAGCAATACGGTTTTCGCTCCCATCATTCCTTAAGACGAAGTAGCCAATGACTAGTACGACATGGTTCAGGTTGCCGGCATAGCACCCCGGGTCTTGGTACTTGAAGGTCTGGAAAGGGACAGAAGGGCCACAACCATGTGAATAACAGGCTGTGTCTTTAGTGCAGTTCTCTTCATTCTTGGATGGTGATATATTCACACATAAGCCTTTTACACACTTGAATTTGCACAGCACTCACCCCCTCATACAAGTGTGGTCCAGCACTCACCCCATCATATGTGGCGAAAGTGGCAGCAGAGGCTTCGATGTGAACCACCACTGGCTGCCGCTGCACTGCCAGCATGAGCCCCACATACCCCTTGAAGGCTGTGCGCTCAAATCCCTGAACTGGGTACGTTGCTTTCTGACGTTGTAAAGATCATGTGCAGATTGGGAGGTGGGTTCCAGTCAGACGGGGGACAAGGATATAAATGTAAAGATCGCATGGTAGGGAACATTCCTGCAAGCAACTGAGCGTTACAAAAATCTTCTGAAACATCGAAGTGATTGTCTATTGACCTCACGCCTTCACGTACAAAAGTGGACCGGCCGCGTCAACAACCTCTAGCATGCATCACGCAACTTCAAATATATTTATCTGGCATCATCACCTCCGTGCTTACCGATAAAACATAATCTCACAAACGTACCACGTTCCCTGTCATTGTCAGTCCTCCTTTGGGCAGAGAAAGCAGCTTCTCAAAGGCGTCAGTCGGGGAGCCTCCAGCGGTGCACTTGTCTGCTTGAGAGGTGAGCCCCATGGCTGCAAAGAGCGAGTCCACTGACAGCTGCGGCGCCTCTCCATTCGTTGCGATGCCGTATGCTGCTTCTATGCTCGCCACCACTGCATACGCCCAGCACGCATCTGAAGAAGTAATGGGGGAGAGGGCGGAAACTATGCATGACTGAAGAATGCTAAGAATGAGTAACGTTCACGTCAATCACTCACAGAGAAAACATTGACTGCTAGGCTGATCGGAATAGCACGCACAACTGTAGACTGCATATATCCAGGTGACGTGACTGGCACAGGCTAGCCAAGGATTCTGTGTTAAATTGCCAAGTGTAAGGGTTCTAAGGCATACTCAGCTGTTTCATCGTTCAGACACACCCTGCTGTTTCAGGATTGGGTTTTGCCAAGTGTGAAAGGTCGGTCACTTATCTGCCCTTTCTTGAGCAGGCCGCCCAGCTAGCAAACTGGACCCCAGAAAGAACAGTGGCACTCAATACCGGCATCTTTTGAATCGAGGCGCCTCAAGAATTGCCCCCCCGGGTGGCTTGGCATTAACAGCAGGATTACCTTGAAGCACCTTAAAATCCCCCCTGCACCTTCAGTCCAGCCCTCCTAGTCCCCTGGAGGCACTCACTGCAGTCGCCCTGGTTCTTGACGGGCCAGCCGAGGAAGGGCACGGAGTCCCAGGAGTGAAGGTCCCTGAAGACCCACGAGTCCTGCTTCCCTGCCGCCACTCGATAGTCCGCACTCACATAGCGCGGGAACGGGCTCGCCCGAACCGGCGCATACGTGTTCACAGTGAGACTCAGGCCCAAGGCTGAGTGGAGGAGAAGAACAAGTGGGGGGAATAACAAGTGGGGAGAAGAATAAGTGGAGAGTTGAACAAGTGGGGAGAAGAACAAGTGGGGGGAAGAACAAGTGGGTTGAAGAACAAGTGGGGGGAAGAATAAGTGGGGAGAAGAATAAGTGGAGAGTTGAACAAGTGGGGAGAAGAACAAGTGGGGGGAAGAACAAGTGGGGGGAAGAACAAGTGGGGGGAAGAATAAGCGGGGAGAAAATTAGTGGGGAGTTGCGCAAGTGGGGAGAAGAACAAGAGGGGGGAAGATTAAGCAGGGAGAAGGATAAGTGGGGAGTTGAAGAAGTGGGGAGAAGAACAAGTCGGGAGAGTGGCATGGCAGGAGGGATGTGGAAGAAGAACAGGGCGGATGTGAACCAGATGTGGTGCACATCTAGAAAGACGGGCAACGTGCATGATAGTAGAATGAAGCTAGTATCTGAAGAGGATCCAGAAGCTGCACAGCAGGAATGCTGGCAGATTGGTCGCAGATAGTGTCACTATTGTGGGCGTTATTATCAAGTAAGTGGACAGAAAACACTATTGCCGCAGAAAGGTCGACAGCAGGTAAAAGGCTTCCCATGAGAATCAGAACAGTACTGTTGCTTTATTACAACGAGAGACGGAGGAAGATTGAGAGGAGATGCCTTGCCTGGGTTGATGTTCACTGGCGCCCGTGGAAGAGGAACGTCTGTGGCAGGGAACCGAGACAGGGAACGAGAAATGGGGTGGGACATTCAAGGAAGAAGTTGAGACTCGAAGTAGTGGGCAGTCAGTTGCAGAGAGGAGCACTTGGTTGCCCAGCCCAGCACAAGTTTTTCAAAAGGCCAGAGTATATCAAGAGAGTTAGATGAAGTCACCCAGGAATTACGCAGGGAAGAGCTCAGCTGCAAGGTTGAGGAAAAGGGAGGGGGATGGTAATGGAAGGGAAGGAGCATCGGGTTTGTGGGTAAGAGCTGGGGGCCCTGGGGGCTGAGAGCAGGCTCACTTGCCCTTATTCAATTCATTGGTACTCCAGTTGGCTGGCCAAATAGAGGTCACCAGCTTGCACAGTAATTGGTGATTGTGTGAAATTATAGCAATAGGTGGCGCCACAAGGTTAACCACCACCAACATCACCACCACCATTTTTATCGTCACCATGAGCACCATCATCCTCACCACTATCATTCTTATCATCATCATCATCACCACCACCACCACCATCACCATCATCATCATCATCATCATCATCATCATCATCATCATCATCATCATCATCATCATCATCATCATCATCATCATCATCATCATCTTCATCATCATCATCATCATCATCATCATCATCATCATCATCATCATCATCATCATCATCATCATCATCATCACCACCACCATCATCATCATCATCATCATCATCATCATCATCATCATCATCATCATCATCATCATCATCATCATCATCATCATCATCATCATCATCATCATCATCAGCAGCATCAGCATCACCATCACCATCACCATCAACATCACCACCACAATCGCCATCACCACCACCAAAACCATCACAATCACTTTCACCATCACCATCACCATCACCATTACCATCACCATCACCATCACCATTACCATTACCATTACCATCAACATCACCATCACCATTACCATTACCATTACCATCACCATCACCATCACCACATAGCAACCACCAAAGCTCCACCACACCTGTGCGCAGAGCAGAGCGCAGGACCGTGTGGATCATGAATGGCTTAGTGGAGGTGGCGGCCACGAAGCCAAAGAAGAACGCCCGGGGTCGCTGATTCTGCACCTGCTCCGGCTGAGGTGGCCCCGGCTGCAGCACCTCACACAGCGACAGGCGCCTCTCCAGGAGCGCCTTGGCGGGCTTGACTGCTGTATTGGCGAGAAAGACCTGGATGGTGCCGGGATCGCCAGGCTGGTAATCCACCCATGCCGTGTATGCCTGCTTGTTGGCCAGCATAAATGGGGATTTCACAGCAGCCAAGGACTTGTCCTGCCCGTTGATATTCAGTCCCACGTGCTGCTCTTTCATGTCGCCGTGCGGCTTGTTCTGAAGCACGTCAAACTCGATCGCCATGCTGCGGCTGTTCATCCCGCCATACCCCACTCCATCGCTGCTCCCCACCGTGCTTGTTGCAGACACCACAAACGCAAACCCGTTGGACACTGCCTTGCCTTTGGGTGAAAGGGCAAAGGTGAAGTTGACGGTAAAGGCCAGCTCGAATCCGCAACCGGGATCCTCCCGCCCTTTCTCGTACACAAACAGGGGCACCGCCTCGCTGGTGAACATCCCCCTTGCTTCCTTCCTGGTCCCCGCAATGAGCACGGTTGATGGGGGGAGAATATCCCTGTCCAGCGGAGAGGCAATAACCGTTTCTGCATCAGAGTGATGGAAGGAAGAAGAGAATCGGAGGAGAATGAAGCATGGCCGGGTTAGGTGGGTGGGTATCGACAAGAAGCTGCAATGGTTAGAAGCCGCAATTTCAGTGATTTTGAGGGGAAAATAAGATCATGGTTAGAAGCAGCAATTTCAGTGATTTGGAGGGAAAAATAAGCACATGGTTAGAAGTAGCAATTTCAGTGATTTTGAAGGAAAAATAATCACATGGCTAGAAGCAGCAATTTCAGTGATTTTTAGGAAAAAATAAGCACATGGCTAGAAGCAGCAATTTCAGTGATTTTGAGGGGAAAATGAGCACATGGTTAGAAGCAGCAATTTCATTGATTTTGAGGGAAAAATAAGATCATGGTTAGAAGCAGCAATTTCAGTGATTTTGAAGGAAAAATAAGCACATGGTTAGAAGCAGCAATTTCAGTGATTTTGAGGGAAAAATAAGCACATGGTTAGAAGCAGCAGTTTCAGTGATTTTGAGGGAAAAATAAGCACATGGTTAGAAGCAGCAACTTCAGTGATTTTGAGGGAAAAATAAGATCATGGTTAGAAGCAGCAATTTCAGTGATTTTGAGGGAAAAATAAGCACATGTTTAGAAGCAGCAACTTCAGTGATTTTGAGGGAAAGACCTCTAGATGAAACTAGCTCATAAAAAGTACGGACACAGCTTCTCCTTACACAAACACGTGCACCTTCATAACAACCTCTGCGTTGCTCCACACTGAAAACCGGCATTCCTGCACCTTCCCTCTTCATTACCTTCCACAAGACAGTACACCGCGCGAAACCTGTAGAACCCCTCGTTGCACAAGCAGGTTGGCGCCAAGCTAGGCCCATCTGGGTAGCACACCCCATGGCCGCCACAAGCGGAAGAACCAGAAGTCATGGAGATTCCACAGAACGCCCGGCAGGCTGACTTGGGCCGCTGCTCCGCTGAGGTATCCCCAGCAGGCATTAAGAAGCAGTTGGCACCCAGAGAGTCCCACGCATCCTCCGGGCGAGGGCCTGAGAGGTAGTTGTAGGAGAAATCAGCATTCACCCCTGCGGGCTTCACTGGGTCGCCCGTGAGGTAGTTGTGTGAGAGGTCACTGCAGGGGAGAGAAGGCAGGAGGGGGACAGCACAGTGAGTTTACATACTGTCGGTTTATTTCAGATCCCAAGGTGGATGTTGGCGTGATATGATGCCGGAGAAGGGCTATTTTGCACATTAACCTGGCACTATGCACTTGGCGAGCGTGTGCCAGCGTGTGTGCATGCATGCATGCGTGCGTGTGTGTGCGTATGTGTGTGCATGCATGCGTGCGTGCGTGTGCGTGCATGCATGCGTGCGTGTGCATGCATGTGTGCATGGGTGTGTGTGTGTGTGTGAAAATGTGTGCATAGGAACATGGCGGCCACAGACCGAAGCATCATGCTTTGAATAGCCCTGAGACGATCAGCATGTAATTGACCAATTTCCCCGTATCCTAATCCTGTACCAGTTTCTGGATGATAGGCTGCTCCAAAAACGACTGATCATAACTTTATATCTTTTCCTGCACTATATTGGACCAGCCTTACACCAATCTTGTACCAGCCTGCACCAGCTTTGCGCCAGCCTTGCACTACCCTTGCACCAGCCTTGCACAACCCCGCACCAGCCTTGCACCATCCTTGCACTACCCTTGCACCAGCCACTGTGCAATGTGTCTCACTAAGTCTGGAGGTTGGTCAGCAAGGTGATTGTGTCCGGTATGCGTCCAAAGAATTGGTTGTAGGAGAGAGACCTAACCGACATTACAGTGATGTATTGGTGCACAGGGGGGGGACATGGAAAATATAGAGTTTAGGCAGGTGCAGTATGTGCTAAGACATAGAAGAAGAGAGGAGGAGGTACGTATATGATATCTTTTACGGTTGCCTTCCAAGGATTGATGGCACTATGCTTAGGGAGCAATAAAAGCATAGGCTTACGATGCCGGAAATATTTTGGGCTGAGAATGCAATCAGCATCTAAAAAAAAAAAAAAAACAAACACACACACACACACACACACACACACACACACACACAGAAAAAAAAAAAAAAAAAAAAAAACATTGGTCACATCACATAGTTACTACTCACAGTTGCAAAACGTTGGAAAGGTCGCCGATGGTGGAAGGAATAGTTCCATTGAGCTTGTTCATGTAGAGCCACCTGCACATGCATGCATGAATGTCTTGCACTATGACAAAGTGACAACAGAGATGACAAGACAACCACGGCGGCACGGCAGCATGGTCCCGCTCAGCATGCCGTGCTCGCATGTATGTCATAACGTTTGGGCGCTTTGGCTAGTGCATCCTCACTTGCCAGTTGTGACGTTTAATTTTCATGGCTAAGTTGCACCTACGTACGGCTGACATGCAGCTCATGGGACCTGGACTGGTGACTGGTCTGTAGAGCGGCAGGAAGATGAGGTAAGGGCAGTGTGGTATTATGGATACGCTCCATGCACGCATGTGTGTTTGTCTCACAGTTCCTGAAGATTCACGAGGGTGAAGAGGCTGCTTGGCATGCTTCCCCCAAGCTCGTTCTCACTTAGATCTCTGCGATCCCACCAGTTGGGAGAAAGCAGGGGCGCAGCACAGGATAGACTGGTCAGTTTGCATCTGATGTTATATAGCCCACTCTGCTTGCAATGAGAGAACAAAACCGTACACACAATGTGAACTTGTAGCCTAAACGAGAGAGCTCTGCGGATGCTGGTAAGGAAGGAGACCAAAGCTGTACACGCAAGCAATCAGTCTCCCATTCCTCACAAGTCTCGTTAAAGCACGAACTTACAAGTAATTGAGAGCAACCAAGGAGCCTAGCTCAGCTGGGAGAGACCCTGACAGTTTGTTAATGCGTAAGTAGCTGGGAAGGGAGGGGACACCGGGGAGGTTGGGTACAGCAGGCAGGGTGCAGAGTGGAGAAAGGGCGAATGATAGGGTGTATGAGAGTGGTGACTCGCCGTAACATAAATGAGATCGACAGGCAGTCAAGAGATTAGTTTGGGTGAAGGTGGCAATCGGAGCAACTATCTGTGCACCATTTGTTTGTTCAGGAACATACAGTGAAGTGCAGACTGTGGAAACAATATGAGGAGCAGCAACAGACAGAGGAAAAGTAGCAGCAACAGCAGAAGCAGCAGGAGGAGGAGAACGGGGAGGGGAGGAGGAGGAGAGGGAGGAGGAGGAGGGGGAGGAGGAGGAGGAGGAGGAGGAGGAGGAGGAGGAGGAGGAGGAGGAGGAGGAGGAGGAGGAGGAGGAGGAGGAGGAGGAGGAGGAGGAGGAGGAAGAGGAGGAGGAGGATGAACGAGCATGATCAGGGGGAGGACGAGGGTAGCAGGACGAGCAGCAAGAAAGGGAGAGGAGAGGTGACGGAAGAGGCAAGGGACGCACAGAGGCACTCACAGGGTGTTAAGATTTGTCAGGTCACCGAGGGATGCAGGGATGGGGCCAGAGAGCTGGTTGTCAGACAGGTCCCTGGAGGGTGATGGATGGGCAGATTGATGGACTCATGAGATCTTATTGTAGCAGAGGACCAGTGGCATAGGGTTGGAAACTACATTGAACAGACTGAACTGGTGAGAGAAAGAAGGTGTGAATACCACATTCATCAAGAGGGTGGAGATGAAAATCAGAAGAAGGAGCAGAGACAGGCAGAGCGAAAGCTGCAAGGAAACAGCCGTGGAACAGGTGGTGAGGTTATGGGAAAGTTGGTGGTTTGAAGGGTCTGTCTGTGAGAGAGGGGAGCTGTCTCTGCTTACAGATAGGTTAGTGCAGTCAAGCTACCCAAGGACTGAGGAATGGGTCCCGTGTGTTTGTTTTTCCTGAGGTCGCTGTGGGATTATGAATGAGCACGGTGGGCAGGAATACAGGAGATAGAGGCAGGATGCAAGCGGGTGACGGGTAGGAAGGCTTACAGGCAGGCAAAGGGGTGCGTGAGCAGGCAGAGAGGGAGGGAGGGAGGGTTAAAGCACACAGAAAGGCAAACATGGAAAATAAAGTTCAACAAATGGTGTGCAGGTGATTCAAAGCAAGGCTCAGAAGTCCAGGTGATCCCACTTCTGCGAAGACAGTATGTCATTCTCGTCACAACGAGCACCAAAGGCATGTTACTCGCACTGCTTCCCACATGTGAACACAGAGTATTCGTCAGGCAGGCTGTTTTGAAAGGCAAAGGTGAATATTTCTCGAGCCTTGGCTCAAAAATGAGGTGCCGAATGGAAGCTGCTCAAGCTTCGAGCATGACTGGCCACAGATGGAGCGGTTCGTGATGAGCTGATGAGCTGAGGTGATTCTTGATGAGCTAAGGCGCCTGGTTCCTGATGTGTTGAGGCATATCTGTCTGTTGTGCATGGTTCCCCTTCGCCTCCTCAGCCCTTCGCTTGCTCAATCATTTGGCCTTTGACTGATTGTCTCATCTCAGCGAGCCACCATGCATCCCGAGGCTTGTCGAGCAGACTCGAGAGAAGCTGGCCTGACAAAGGCCTGACATCGCTTCGTCTGCGCATACCTGACAACATACAGCTGCACTGTGCACGAAGCTGAATCTCACATAGCGGAAATCTCTCGAAACGGTGGTAGATCCACTCACAGAGACACGAGATTGGTGAGGAGAGCGATCTGAGAAGGGATGGCTCCACTCATGTTGCACGCACTCACAGTTCTAAAAACATTGGTCGAGGTGATGTGGGTGGAGCAAAGGTCGAGTAGGCAATAATGGATGAAAAACAGGGTAAAAATGGCCGACAAAACCTGAGAATCAGGACAGCGAATTGCAAAACACCCATGGAAAAATTGCACTTTCAGATCAAGAAAGGTTTTGATTGCAGTGGTACACACATAGAGGGTGGTAGAGCAGAGTGGGCGCATGTCTCTGCTTTCACGTACAAAGAGGTGAGGCCAGTTGCTCCCCCGATTTGAGTCGGTATGGGCCCTGACAGGGCCCTGTTGCTGAATAAATTTCTGAAGAGAAGAGACATGCGGGGCCGAATGAGCAGAGGGTGTTAGTTTTAGAAAGATGGAAAAATGGAAAGGGGGGGGGGGGGGGGGGGGGGGGGAGAGAGAGAGAGAGAGAGAGAGAGAGAGAGAGAGAGAGAGAGAGAGAGAGAGAGAGAGAGAGAGAGAGAGAGAGAGAAGGGACTAGCCTTCAGCCCTCTTCCCTCTGCCTTCAGCCCTCTACCATGAGTGCTTAAGGGTCCTTCTCGTCCCCTTTTCCTCATTATTCTGTTTGGCTCTCAAAATTATCTTAATGGTGCTATATTGCTGGACAAGAAGTCATTATCGTTGCAACTCTGGACAGCAGAAAGCACTGCCACCTCACATTTCGACAAGAGATGTAAGGCTCCCAATGCCTGATGGCAGGGACCCACCAACGTCCGCACCACGTATCTCACTGGCAAGGACAATGAATGGGAAGGAGAGAAAAGGGGTAGAACTAAAGCAGCAGAGGAGAGTAGAAGACAGTACAAGAGAAGAAAGTTCGAGTCAAGGCTTTTGGGGTTTTGAGGAACACAAAAAGGTGAGGTGAGGGGCCATGATGGATTGAAAGGTCATAGTTCCGTGATAATGTTTCACACGCTGCGGTATGGAATTCGGACGTGCTTCCCGTCCCATTGGCACAAGTGGTATCAGGGCGCGGTACAAAGTTGTTCAAGAGCTGTTCAAAACTTGGTCATCTTGAACAAAGTTTGGGTTACCCTGTTAATTAGAATACTACTGTACCAAGTTGTACCAACGTTAACAAAAAAGGGTGCACGTGTTGACCAGCCTGTTGACAAACGTGACTGAGTTTTTTAAACAGCACATTCGTCAACACGAATTTATTGTAACGCCTCGCTAGTACTAGGCAAGATGATTGACGAAGTGGATTTTCGCACGCCAATTATCTGTCGCCTCGCAGCGTATGCACACCAGGCAATTGTTTTTAACGTAGACTTAGATGCGGGCGAAAAGCTTACGGGAGTCACAAATTGCATCGATGTCGCAGTGCCGTCGACGGATCGTCACTTCCACAAAAAACTTTTCTTCGACAACATGTTCCAAAATGTTTTTGCTGACCAAAATGTCTTGACCAACCTCGCTTGAACCCTGTTCAAGCTCTTTTGAACGAGCTGTTCGTCATTTTCCATCTTGAACAGCTCTTGAACAACTTTGTACCGCACCGTCATTCTAGTTCAGTCAAATCAACTCTGAAGCACGTGCACAACTGATGGACAAGGTGTCACATGGTTGGTGTAGGTTTGCCATGCGGTTGTAAGACAAACCTCGCAGCTTTCAGAGGAGACATTCGCGGATTCGGACTTAAGCAGCGATGACTTGGAAAGCGAAGGTGACCTTTTTTTAGAAAGCGAAGGGGTACTTGGAAAGAAGTGAAGCGACAAGGGGGAGGAAAGAATGATGACATCATGGTAGATTGAGTAGATTACCATACTAGGAAGAAAGAAAAAGAGAGTGTCATGGTAAGAGGCGTACAGTAGCGTGAGCTTGCTGAGGTTGCTGATGGAGTTGGGAATGGGCCGCCCTACAGTCGTACTGGTCAACCCTGACCCTCCCTTCGACCTTGCCACTATTAGTCTCCTGCATCCACCACCGGCACACCAGAGGTTTGCAAGACAGCTAAGAATATGAATATTTTCAGTATCATGTTATAGGAATCATTTCTCAGTGCTCGGGGTGCTCACAAGACCGTGAGCATGCCGTCTTGGTTGCAGCGGAGGTAGGTGTACAGCGCGCACTTCCATTTTGTGGAGTCCGCCCAATCAACGTCGTCAATGGCCCACTCTTGCATGAATTGTGCTGTGCATGAAGAAGCGAAAAAAGAGGGGGAACAAGCATGGAAGGGACAGATGAGGGAATGAACAGGGGTGCGAAGGAGCCTCTTTGAAAGGAAAACCGCTTGTACATATTTTGTGCTATTTAGATGCACCCTGTGGGAGAAACATCAAAGGAACCACAGCCACTCCGAGATGCCGTGGTGGTGCCGGAATCTGGCGGCAAAGCACTTTATAGTTGTGCTACTACCTTGCGAGGATTGCATGACTAAATCGACCCTCGGAGGTGCAGCCGCCACGACCGTCACCATCATGGCAACAAGGAACAGCCACGACGCGGCTCGGAGTGAAGGCATCGGGCGTTGCTGCAGCTCTATTGACTGCAGTGGTACTAGGGGATGTGACCTTTGCCGCACCGATGTGGTGGAAGTATGAAAGTAGCGGCGAGAGAATGGAAGTACTCGTGGTGTGCATGTGTCTAAGTTTAGGAAGGAGATGCTCCGTCCCCAGGACTGCCCGGAGCTGGGAGGTTGGTTGGTTTGACGGTTGGGCCGAAGAGGTCGGTTAGGACAGATGTTTGTGAAAGCCTAGGTGTTTTATTCGAAACAGATTGTTTTCAGAGTTCATTTGTCAATCACCTCTGTAGATGTTTCCGCGAACTGTACCTTGGAGGGATCACAAGGAATCAGTTGAGCAAAAATCGCTCAAAAATCCTGCCGAGTTTAGTACCTCCTCTGACTCGCTCAATCACCGCCACCCACCCCCAGCCCTCCACCCCCCCCCCCCCAAGTCCACAACCCCATTCTTTTCCAACTTCCCCCATCCCCCCCACTCCAAGCCCCTCTAGGTGACTGAAGTGCTTTGCTCCCTATAAACAGAGTAGTTCTATCATTCTTTACCCTGGAAATTTATAAGCTCCGATATGGATTCTGGAAGGATCGTCCAAAGCACATCCACCTATTCTGTTTCACCACCGACAAACCACGCATCTTTCCCCTCGCGACTCCAGAAGCTGACGGCAACGTCGAGGTACAATCATTCTACTGTATATGTCATGGGATGAGAAGAAACCAGATCCCTATTATGAGCAAACCCGCACCCAAATACCATCAAAATTACATGCTTTACCCTAGAGACTACTACTTGGCTATTCCTTCAAGCCCACCAAAAATTGGGATATACATAAAAGAAATCACCAACACCACTCTTCCATAATTGATAGTCTTCATTTGGGGTATCTAATATCGTGTTTCGTTCATATATCACAATTCTTTATTCGATACAGCAACAAGCAGCCTGATAAGCGTAATTAATTTTACCTATGTAACAAATCATATATATATATATACACAACAATTATAAAACTAGACATGCCATTTTGTTTGTTGTCTTAATCGGCCTAAAATTAAAAACTTAGATTGATAACTTAATATGTGGACCTTCAAATCAATGTCATTATGCAAATCAATGCTTCATATGGAAGTCACGTTATTTGCAAGTAGAAATAATCCCAGAGGTGAAAAGTCTGATAAATACCAAATGGAGTGCATACAATATCTGCTCCGACCTAAAATATGTTTCACCTTATGACATTTCTTGTACATATATGATGCATATGCTTTTATATAGTTACAAATAAATATTGTTGTCGTGTAGAACCCACGTTCAGCTTGATCTGTAACATGGAGATATCAACAACATCCAAATAAATTAAATTTATGATATATAGAGCAGCCACTTTACATTATGCAAAGTGAAATCGTGAAAAATCTTAGAAAAAAACCTAAACAACACGTCATACATATATAGGCGGTAAAATAAACAACTCCTTCATCTTTCCCGACTCATTCGACATTGTAACAGCTAAGAGTATGTTCGGTGCAAAGAATAAATCAACTACCAGCTTGGGTTGCCCTCGCTCTGACTATATAACCCTTCAAAGTGAGCTTCGATATATTTTGGGTATCGTGTATATTTGAAGACACTAATGAAATGTGTTACCTTGACAGATTGGCGGAAGTGGGGTGTATTGTATTATACGGTACACCCTCATTCTCGCTAGACTGGCATCAAACGTACCGACCAAGTCGATTTGTGTGACCACAATGCACTTAAGAATATCCATATCACATGCGGTCTAATGACAGTTCGACCCAAGGCATGAAAGAGAGTTGCGTTACGTTCTAGACAGTTATACATGCGTTTCCAAATTGTTGGGTAAGGCATTCAACGATAACTATTTTGTTTCTCCTCCAGTGTTTATTTGTCGTCTTAAGTGGCTTTGCCCGAAAACGTTTAGGCCACCAGCCTGCTAAATCTACACGCGTTAGCTAGTGCTCTCACTGGTGATAAGGTCGAGAATGATGGTGCATTCAAAGAACGGACTCACGACTCAAATGAAACGTGTGCAGTATCTTCATACAAATAAAAAAATAAGCTTATTATGCAGGTCGTCATTGAAACATTCGTAGTATCACGTCACGTCATTGTTTCTATCACTATACTCTCCAGACCAATTGGGTACGTTTTTTAAGAAGAGTCGGTACTAATCTATCACCTATCACCACTCCTCGTTACTCATGTATCACCTTCTCATCACTCGTTAATATGTATAGTTACATTATGAACTTCGTCATCATTCCAATGACCTGGCATCCTTTACTTTACGGATTAGTTCGACGCAAAAGGGTCCGATGGTGGTCGGCGGTAGTCGACGGCTGTCGACCCAACCCAATCGGGTTGCGATGAGTTAATAAACTTGTAGTTGCGTACGAATTATTGGTTCAGCAATGCAAAGTCAACGAGTAGCAATAGGCTCGGCGAACTGTTGAATCTCACCATAGCTCATGTCTGCAGGAAATTTTGATGACAATTGAACGGCAGTTATGTCGAGGATTCTCATCATTTCTCATGATTTCATTATAACTTCGAACAATAATGGTTTGAACAACTGACCCAACCCAATCTTGCCAGGTTGCTACGCGTCATTTAACACCATACTAGAAATACTTCTTCAAGACGAATATTATGCCCGTACAGTTCTCCATATATAGTCGAACTGCCTTTTCTCAACCGCGACTAGATTTTCTCCACAATTATATCTTTTTTATAATATACATAAGGAACGAAAAAACAAATAGACCCATAAGGAACGATATTAAGGTCTGGAGACACATTAAACCTAAACTTGATATCAACCTTATCTTCATACGTATGAGAATTTAGATAACTTTCGTTTTGTTCTGCCATTGGGTGAGCGATGATGATGACAATAACAACATTTTGTCATTGTATATGTTCTTCTTAAACCTAAAGAAAGTAGTTAATGCAATAATTTTTTGTTCCTTGTTCAATCACGTCAACCACCCTTGCAACACAGTTATGGCGCCTAAACGTGGACGAATTCGATGAACCTGCGTGCCATTTCGTTATATGAGTCCTCTAACATATTTTTCTTTAAATTGCTGAATATCAAGGGCGTGTGTTGCCTTTCATAACCTCGTTTGCTATAGATTTTACTGGCCTCTTATTTTATCACCTCACCATATCGTTTGTTCAACATTTACGAGCTTCACCGGGCAGCGAAAGTTGAACCGTTTAGGAAAACTCCATTCCATATGCATTAACAGTAAACAACTACCTTCATATCGTTCCTCCTGAAGGTATGCCAGCCCCTATCGTGTTCTTGTTTTTCATTTGGTACTTCTGTTTACTGGAGTACTTGTATAAACTACTCAAATTGAGTGAGTTAAGTGTAAGTTGATCGAATTGAACAAGGCTTGAGCGCCCTACCTGCGCTGCGAGGGTGGTCGACGATATTGAGAGAGGCAAACGTTCAATCGCGTTGTGCAATTTCGTCTCTGTCCTTGAGCGTGAATCACGACTTGTTGCAAGTCTGAAGGGAGGAATTGGCCTCGCGCGATTCGAAACATTAGACGGCATTTTTACTGGCACTGTAGTTCTATCATGCAACAGACCTGAGAAAACATCCTGTTTCACTGGCGAGATTTTGCCTCCCCTACTTTCTTACGGACGATGCTCGAGAAATCGCCCACCCTCCTCACTCCCAGGTACACCGAGTCCTCGCCAATTTCATGCCCAGTCAGCTGACCTTTTTTTACTATACGGATTAGGGCGTGTCCGAAGTGAAACGTCGATGGATGTCGGCGGATGTCGGCGAATCCTGACTGTCGGAATCCTCGATCCGAGGGCTGATATTCATCGACATCCCCAAACGGATGTCAGCGGATGTCGAAGTTTCACTTCGGACACCCCCTTAGACACCCACGAACAAGAGGCTATCCGAGGCATTGTAAATTTTTTATGTTGCCCCATCTGACGTTGAGATCGCAACGCAAAGACTGAATCTTCCGCTGCGACCATGTTATTATTATTATTATTCCGCTGACTCATGTGCGCAGTCCCAGTCGTTAATTTCATTAAAGCCTAATTGTTTGAAACAACCCTCAAATTCGGGAAAATTAAAAACGAATACACAGTGGGGTGAAATTGGCCCTAGTGAAGTTGGCGAGGACTTGGTGTACACGCGACAGTCCAAGCGATCAGCTTTTACAACCAAGGCCCACTCGATACACGCCCTATTAAAGCCATTAAACACGACCCATGCCACTGTGTAAAGTGTACTTGCGGAAGAGTTAGCGAATATTGCTACACCTTTCCCCCGCCAATTTCAACCCCTGAAGTTGGACACTCGTTGGTAGGTACCCTTATTATTTCTGGAACCAAAGGTTGTAGAGCTTGATATCTATTTAAAAAAAAAAAGTTTCGGACTCCTTCGAGTACCTGGACGCAACGGAGGTCGCAACTGGAAAAATGGCACACGTTAGTGGGTGGTGCACCTGATCCACTTAGAGTTGTTATTTTTCTTTTTTCTACCACTGTTACGGAAAGCATAGTTCATATCCTTTATATTCTGGGTGTCTAAAAGGTACAGCCGAATCTGGTCCAGGATGACTCTGAAAAAACTTTTCAAGGGTTGAAATTGGCGAGGGAATGGTGTAGAAAAAACAATCGATTCAACACGCTGTTCAGTTGATACAGTTTAGGCCAGTAACTCGGATTCTGCAGACAGTCCCAAATCGCCTCGAAACTTTCGGCAGTTCGTAACAGTCCCAGCTGCCCAGACATTCCGTGAGACTCTAATAAGCATTAGGTGTAGGGATCTGCAAGTAAGGACGCGTCTTCTATCTACGATCGTTCTCCCATTGGATCGACCCCTAGGGTATACACCGAATCCTCGCTAATGTCACGCCCTGAAAAAAAAAATACAGAGGCACCCTAGACCACATTCGGCTGTATCTTTCAGACTCCCAGAATCAGAAGGATATTAAAAAATCGCTCACAGTGAATTAGACTCGCACACGACTCGCGGGGGCCATTTTTCCAATTGCGATCTCCGTTGAGTTCTCGTACTCAAAAGGTTTCCGAAACATTACCTACTTTAAAACAGATATCGCTCTATACAACCCTCGGTCCAAGAAAGACTACGGGTAGTTACCCCCCAGCGTCCAGATTCAGGGCGTGAAATTGGCGAGGACTGAGAAGAAACGAGGAATGGGAATGACTAAGGGAAAGTTGGGTACATATGTAAACCCTAGAAAACTGTACCCCATATATGCTACCCCACTATAGCCTACAGTAGCTATGTCATATAAATCTGACACACCCCCATAGGCAAAGTGGGGGAGAACAAGGGGTCACAAGACCAGTCAAGCAAAGCAAAGCAAGCTCAGGGTGGATCACAAAGTCACCACACATTCCGAGCACAAGTTCAAGGCCACAAGGCCAGTTCACATGCAGGATTACATATATATATATAAGGCTAGACAAGCAAGAGCAGGTGTATATATATATGCAACAGTACAAACAAGGTCAAGGGGTGAGCAAGTGAGGCAAGGTAGGCACAAGACCCAGCTGAGTACAGAAGCGCTGATGATCACAAGGCGCAAGTGCCTTGGTGAAGATATCAGCAGTGTTGGCCTGAGAGGCCACGTACGCAAGCCGCAGCTGACCACGCTGCTGTAGCTCACGAGCAAGGAAGTAGCGGAGAGCAATGTGCTTCGTTCTGTGCTCCAGTCTCTGCTCTCGACACAAGGCCAGCATGGCCTTGTTGTCTACGTAGAGCACTGGAGGAGAACGAGGCGGCTCTCCGAGGTCAGTCAGCAGGTAGGTGAGCCAGCGAAGCTCCTGTGCAGCCATGGCCCCGGCGTAGATCTCAGCCTCACAACTGGAGCCGAGAACAGAAGACGAGCGGGTAGCCCGCCACGAAACAGAGCCGGAACCAAGGCTGAAGGTGTAACCCTGTGACGACCGCTGCGTAGCCTGGTCGTCAGCCCAAGAAGCGTCTGCGTGCCCAGTGAGGACCACTGGACTCTGCCCTCCAAGCACAAGCCCCATGCCCGACGTACTGCACAAGTAACGCAACACCCTCTTCGCTGCAGCCATGTGCTCCGGTCTGTGTCTCCCAGGAGCCACATAGCGTGCGAGAATGCTAAGAGGGTATGCGAGGTCAGGTCGTGTGCAGGTCATCAGGTACATGAGGCAGCCAACAAGCTCTGGGTATGGGCCACTCGACTCTACAGACTCATCCGAAGGCAGAGCTGAGAGTGAGTGGCGAGTAGGCAGAGGAGTGACCTGAGGCGAGGAGTACGTGAAGCCGAAGCGCTGAAGGACCTGCTGCACCATGTGTGACTGAGTCAGGGTAATGGTGCGGCGTGCTCTGTCCCGGGTGATCTGCAAGCCAAGGTAGCTGCGCAGTTCACCCAGGTCTGTGCACGTGTGTCTCTTCTGCAGTTTTGACTTCACGTGGGCGAGTCCAGCAGTGTCAGCTGTGGCAAAGACCAAGTCGTCGACGTACACGAGGATGTAGAACGGCGGCAAAGAAGTGTCGGTGCACAGAAACAGCGACGGGTCGGCAGTAGAGGGAGCAAACCCAAGAGCCGCAAGTGTAGTCCTCAGTGTGTCGTGCCACTCACGCGGTGCCTGGTGGAGACCGTAGACTGGCTGCCGGAGGCTCCACTGGGTGCCAGGAGGAAAAGACCCAGTGAAGCCAGGTGGGCGACGCAGCCAGATCTCCTCGTGCAGGCTGCCCTGCAAGAAAGCAGTGCTGAAGTCAAGAGAGTGCAGCTCGTAGTCGCGGTGAGCAGCTATGTGCAGCAGTACCCGAAGAGTGGTCATCTTCGGGGTGGGAGAGAAGGTCTGAAAGTAGTCAACTCCCTGCCGCTGACTGAAGCCACGAGCCACGTAACGTGCCTTGAAGACAGGCGGAAAACCCGGCGGTCGCTTCACCCTGAAAATCCACATGCCACTGACGATGTTTGCCCCAGGCGGGGGAACCTCGTCAACGTAGGTGCCTGTGGACTTCCAGGAAGCCATCTCTGTGTCCATAGCTGCCTGCCACTGAGAGGAGTAGGGACCCTCTATCGCCTCCGCGTAAGAGCGCGGAGTCGGGATGTCAAGTGCATCCGGGTCTCCCTCAGGGGTAAGCAGTACGGACACGAGATGAGGTGAAGCAGCAGCCAAACACTGGAACTCCTCCTGCCTGTCCTCAAGGACGTCCGTGCCAAGGGCACACTCACCCCCGACGGACGGAGGACAGACAGACTCAGACTCAACGACAAGACTAGCAGCGTAGTCTAGACGACAGCGAGCAGCAAAGTCGACGAGCTCAGCAACTAGGGCAGACGCAGCAGTGGACTCAAAGGAAGGGTCAGTGACGACAGTAGCAAGGAGACGCGTGACAGTAGGACTGGCAGCACGAAGAGAGTCCGACTCCGGGTCGGGAAGAGCAGGAAGAGAGGACTCAGGAGGAGAAGGCAAAGGGGCACGCAGAGGAGCAGTGGACGGACGAAGAGACATCCGGTGTGTGCCAGGGACAGGAGGAGGACGCTGACGCGAACCACGGCCACTAGTGCGAGCAAGACGGACAGGCGACGCAGGGCGAGACGCAGGCTCACGACGCTCAGCCAGACCTCCAGTAGGACCAGTGTAGGGAGAAGGAGCGGGCAGTGTGAAGGCCGGCTGTAACTGTAACCGGGACGGGACAGGCTGTGGACACTCTAAGGGAGGAGGAGGACCACTAGAAGGCGGGAGACCAAGAACCTGCTGAAGGAGCGGAACGAAGTACGGCCGAGGCCGCGCGGCGACTCCAGACACAGCAGGGACAGCACCAGTACCCCCAGCGGTAGCACCAGCGCCAGCAGCACCTCCAGCTCCAGTACCTCCAGCAGCACCAGTAGCACCCCCAGCAGGACCGCCTCCAGGACCGACAGCAGTAGCCTCAGCGCCAACACCCTCAGCAGCTCCAGCTCCAGGCGTACCCGCAGGCCCAGCAGCTCCAGTACTCCCAGTACGAGCACCTCCGGGACCCGCGGCACCAGCACCCGCAGCAGTCGAAGAACCTCCAGCTCCAGCAGCACGCCTCCAGCATCGGGCAAACCACTCTCGCAGCTCCTGTGGAGAGAGTGGCTCCCGCCGAGACGAAGCACCCGGAGAACCTCCAGGCTCAGCACCGCCAGACGCCACACGAGCAGGCCCAGCTCCCTCAGGCTCCGCACCCCCAGGCTCAGCACCTCCAGGCGTAGCACCCCCAGGCTCAGCACCCCCAGGCGTAGCACCCCAAGTCTCAGCACCCCCAGGCTCAGCACCCCTAGTAGTAGCACCCCCAGGCTCAGCACCCCCAGGCGTAGCACCCACACGCTCAGCACCCCCAGAGTCAGCACCCCCAGGCTCAGCACCCTCAGCAGCACCAGAGTCAACAGTAACCTCGACAGGCTCGACTGCGTCTACCTGGGACACACCTGAGGGGGCAGGACCCTGAGGGGGGAGGGGGTCTACCGGGGGGGGACCTGGCACAAGGAAGAGCGGTGGCGGGGGGAGGGACGGAGTGCGGTAGGGGAAGAGGCGGTAGTAGGGGACCGACTCGTCAAACGTGACGTCCTGGGAGGACAGAACACGGCGAGAGGTGGGGTGGTAGAACTGCCACCCTGGCGCGTCAGGGGGGAAGCCAAGGAAGACGCAAGGAGCAGCACGAGGGGACAGCTTGTCCGCAGACAAGTCGCGGACAAACGTCCGAGATTCCCAGACACGAAACGCAGACGCATCGCCAACCTTCCCCGTCCACAGCAAAGCTGGGGAGGTCTCCGGCCTGGAGACCCTGGGGTGAAGGTTGATCTGATGCGCCGCGTACCGAACCGCAAACGGCCACAGAAAATGGGGGGCAGCCGCATGCATCATGGACGTACGGGCGACGTCCATGACCATGCCAATGC